>BMAU01004083.1:770421-1403343 GCA_019973935.1 Trichonephila clavipes
AAGAGAAAACTCAGAATGAGACTCCGTCTTGAACTTAGTACGCCATATTCGAATATTTTAATAAATAAAAATATTTGTTTTAAGTTTTACATGCAAGGTTTTCCACAATTATATAGCTGAATTTTCTCAGTAGATCTTTATTTTCAAATGAATTTTCCTTTATTTTGTAAGGGAATAGTTTACTCGCAGTAAATTTCCTACACAAAATTTTGTCCAACTCATACACTTTCTATTTTTGGTGATTTTCTAAAAATTCTAATTTTAACATTTGACTTATGCAAATCAAATATCGAAATAAAAACAATTCTTCGATTAAAAAAGACCCTCTCCTAACTTCCTCTTCCCAACGGGAAGACTTTGAACCTTGACAGATTTTAAGGTATCCGACTACGTTCGGAACCGCGATTTTAAAAAAGCGCATAAATGGATAATTTTCATCGTATTTAGTGTCACTTAGATTATTATACATGAGTAAAATTGTTTTAAGGACATTTTGACAAAAAGGAATTTTATAATACAATATTTTGACAAAAAATTAACTTAGAAAATCTTTTTTCAAAATGTTCTCCTTATGTGAATATTTTGCCTGTATATAGCTCAGACCTTTCTACAGAGGCTCAACTATGATTTTTGAAAAATTCACATTATTTTCAGAGTTACAACCAATTGAAATAATTATCGGCGTTTTTTTTAATTCTTCCCTCTGTTGTAAAACATGGATAAACCCACTTCTAAGCTATATATTTCAAAAATTCTAGTTGAGCCTTTGTACAGAGGTCTGAGCTATATACGAGCGAAATATTATAATAGAAGCACTTTTCACAAAAGGAGAATATTTTGAAAATGGGTCATTCTATGTTCATTTTTTGTCAAAATATTGTTAAATAATTTTTATTGTAATAATATTCTTAAAAATTTTTTATATACATTTTCTAATCTCAGTGACACTAAATATCATAAGTATTATCTATTAATACGCTTTTGCAAAATCACGGTTCCGAACGTAGTCGGATACCTTAACGTGCATTAGCTCCTCCTCTACACGGCTACACGATGGGGTGGCCGCGGTAGCCGAGTGGTCAAGGTATCGGATCGTGGCTAGTCTTGTCACGAGTTCGAGCCCAGTACCACTAAAGACCCGCCGTGTAGGGCAGCGATGCACGCTAAATGTGTCGAGAGCTCAAACGTCCTCCCGTTGGTGTGGTAGTTAGGAGAGGGGGGTGCCAGCTCAGGTGTCTTCCACGTCACTTGACCATGGTTCAAAATTACTTGGTCCGTCACCAAAAGCCCTCGAGTAGTTGAACAGTGCGACGTTAATATTCATTTATTCTACACGGGGGACTTCAGTGGCACTAAGGATGGAACACATGACCCACCAGTCCGTGATCTTGACCACTAGGCTACCACGGCCACACGAACGGTAACGAATGGAATAGGCGAAATGAAGCACCTTTGTATTTCCATTAACATTAATACACATTTTTCTTATAAAAATAAAATTTCTGAAACTTTTACTTTTCAAATGAATTTTTTTAAAATTAGCCTATGGGTCAAGGACTCGTGTCTGGCGTGTCATAAGTTCGAGTCCTTGTGCCATTGAAGACCTGCCGTGTGGAGAGGCTGATGCACGTTAAATCTATCACTGGTCAAAGTCCTCTCGTTGGCATGGGTGTAAGTTAGGAAAGTAGGGTCCCAACTCAAGTGTCGTCCTTGTCACTAGACGATGGTTCAAAATTATGAGGTCTGTTTATCGTGGTTTAAAATTATCTAGTTTGTTGTTAACATCCTTGTAGGACATTATTATACAATCAATCGATTAGGAGCTTGTGGAATCAAAAGATACGTTATTAATAGAAATGCTTTTTTTATGTGTAGAAATGTTCCGAATCAGACTTTTATTCGGTAAAAATATCTATAAATGAGATTTAAAATCTAATGTCACAGTGTTTCAGAAGTGTAAGAGTGAAATACTGATTCTAATAAAAAATTAATCTTCATAACGTTAACGTGATAGAATATTTTAAAGTGGTGTCAGTAACTTTTTTAGCATAAATTACTGTATAGTTTTTCTTTAATCTGCAAATATTCTTGAGATTTAAAGATACCGAAAATAACTTTTCATAAAAAATATATGGTATCCAAGATGATTCTATATAGTGTTTCTTAATCGATGAAATTTATTTAGAGCCATCATTTATATTTCATAAGCATGATTCAAGTATGCTGCTCATTAAATGAACGATACTGTTCACTTAAGGTTCATTTTTAAACATTGAATCTCTAAACAAAGCGTATTAGCGAATATCGAGTCTCATTTTCTATTGACTAATACCCTTTCGATAGTTCACTCTCTGCAAGAGTCGAGATTTCCTTGGAAGCATATTAACTAATGTTCTAAAAATTTCCTGTGTGAACATTTTTACAAATGAAAATCACATCAACTTTATCCATCTTTTATGATGCAAACACAAGTGTAATAAGATGAAGATCAGACAACCAAGTAACGAATTCCTAGGAGAAAAACTCTCGATTTGTGGAATCGCATTATTTTTCACGAATTCCATTTTGTAAATCAGTCACGGAAACAGTTATCCATTAACGTAATGAAAATAATTTATTTTAAAAAATATATATACGTTTGTAACTGCCAAACGATTTTTAAAAAACATGAAATAAATACAACAAAAGGTATTTTTATAGTTATTTAATTCTAAAGTGATACGAGGATAAATTCAAATATTACTAGAATCAATATCCCGCTTAAATGGTTAATATTTAGAGTAAAATTTTATCTCAATCAAGAAATTTTTATCTCATTTAACTTTTTCTTTGAAGTGTGTGTTTAAACACTAATTAAAATTATGGTTTTTCAAATATATTTAGATCATTTTTTTTTATGCTTCTGAATTTCGTATAATTTAGTAGTGAATAATTTTAGGGAACCTTTATAAATAATATATTGATTTAATGGCAGCTTTTTACTCACAATTTTGAGTTAGTAATAATTTAGGAATTTTCAACTTTTCTTTTAAACTATTTGTGGTTTTCTTAGAAGTTCTTCGTTAAATTAGAATCTCTCAATATACTCAAGTTTTTTTTTCTCTTCAAATTTCTTCAATTTAGTGATTTGTTTTGAATTTCCCAGGTATTTATATATAAGAAATAAATTTATAATAATTCCAAAATACCGTAGAAAAATGCAAAAGATATAAATCTTATTTACTTTTCCGGACACTATTGTAATCTAATAAATACAATGGTCTAAATTTAAGAAAATAATTAACAATAATTATTCTAATAATTCTAATGATTCTAAATTCAACATTAAGAGAGGAGGAGTTTTTTAATGTTTACTAGAGAACTATCATAATTATCAATATTTTTGGCCATTTCTTTTGTAATGAAAACAAAGCCAGCGATGCGAAACAACAAAATAAATAAAACTCAACCTGGAATGGGACTTGATTACATTTTGGGGTTTTGGCAAAAAAAAATAGACCAGGGCTTTGGGAAAGAGCTTGTGGCCCAAAACAGAACATCGCGATTAATTACCTAATTGGCGACAGCTTTGCCTCGCCAGAAATCAAAATCCGAGCTGGCGAGGTTACAAACCGTCATCAATTATTTCCAAAAAGTCGCCAAAACGCACACGTATTTCTTTTGCTTTAGAATTAATGATGTGGTTTCTATAAAAACAAACGGAAAATCTATCATTAATGGAGTCCAGTTGATCTGCGTATAAAGGACTCAAAAGTGAAGAGAGGTACGTGTGATTTTTTGGAACGAGTGATTTGGTCACGAGAGAGGTGGTTCTTAATGTACTGTGACTAAATCATTAATCCTTGCTGTTTGTGTGCTTATTGAGGGGCTTTTTTTTCTCTTCCTTTCGTACTCTCAGATGTAATGATTCAATTCTTTAAAGAAAATCAACCCAATTTAAAGATTGGAAAATTGAATCAAAGATGATTTTTTTTTAGATTTTGTTGAGATTATTGGATAATTAATTCTTAGAGAAAAATATTTGTGTTTATGTAACGTTATAATATGCATTTTACGCTCATTTGCTGTTTTACCTAGCTAGCCTAAAAAAAGTCTGCTTACTGAAAATTATATGTTTGAAGTGGTTGATAGTTTTGACTATTTAGACACAAACATTAGCATTCTAAACCAGTGGTCGCCAAATTTTTTGACCTCACGGACCAGTAAATTCATAATTTAAATTCCCCGGACCATTAATAGGATTTTTAAGTGTTATATATATATATATATATAAATTGTGATCTAAGAACACATAAAATTTATCTAGTTAATAAAGTAAAGCTATTAATTGTAGCCAATAAATTTTTTTCTTTCATTATGGGTTTAATTTATAAGAATCTAAAATAAAAAAAAGAGAAGAAAAATTTAGAAAAGTCAAACTAATTTTATCCCAATAAATATCAAATAAAAGAAAATATGTACATGGTTAAGATTTAAGATCATATCTATATTAAAAAACATCAAAAAATATACAAAAGAAAATACACAAAACTTCCTTTATAACTCAACTAATATATTGAGTGTATTTTTTTTTTAGGTTGAACTCAATATGTCCATAAGCCTACCTTTAAATATTTCAATTGTTAACATATGCGACATACAGGATAGCGAAACATTAGTCAAGTGTGAAACGAGACGAGACAAAACATGTAGCTAAAACAAAGCAGCTACAGTTGTACGACTTATTTACCGGGGTGTTATTCTATGAAATGGCGTTATTCCGTAAAGTAGCGTTTTTATAACTTTCACGTATTGTTATGAAATGAATTATGTTTCAATGCACCTTAAAACATAATTTAACGTGATGAGTAAATATATTCCACATTTTTCTGGGGCACCAGCAAAATTTTCTCGTGGTCACCACTTTGACCTTTGTGGGTCCGCAGTAGCCGAGTGGTCAAGGCATCGGATCGTAGCTGGCCTTGTCACGAGTTCGAGCCCAGTACTTCTAAAGACCCGCCGTGTAGGGGAGCAATGCACGTTAAATCTGTAGAGAGCTCAAACGTCCTCCCATTGGTGTGGTGTGGTAGTTAAGAGAGGGGGTGCCAGCTTAGGTGTTGTCCACGTCACTTGACCGTGGTTCAAAATTACGTGGTCCGTTGCCAAAAGTACCTCGTGTAGCTGAACAGTGCAACGTTAATATTCGCTCATTCACTCCCTTGGCGACCTCTGTTCTAAACGACATTGGTGCTGAAATTAAAAGACGTATTATTGCTGCTAATCGCCGTTTTCATGGTCCAAGAGCTTTCTTTAAGTCAAAATTGATTAAAAGACATACAAAAATTACGCTACATAAAACAATAATCTGACCCGTACTTACCAATGAATCTGAAACTTGGACTTTGACTAAATCGCAGACTGAACAGCTATAGCTATTATTGAGCGAAAAATTCTTAGATATATCTTTGGTGCTGTGAATGAGAATGGATTATGGAAATGACATATAATTTTGAATTGTATCAGCTGTTTAAGAAAGTAGATGTTAAATCCATCAAGATTGGTCGTTTGAGGTTTGTGGGCCACATGTGCCGTATCTTTGACTTCAGAGTTTTAAATTACAATATTGGAACTAGAGCTAGGGGTAGGCCCAACTTGAGATGGCCTGATTGTGTGAGGAAAGATTTTAAAGTTTTAAGATTAACTAATTGGAGAACGCGCGGTCGCTAAGAGGAGATCGGAATAAAAAGGGTTAATGAAAAGGCCTTGGCCCATCCAGGGCTGTTGTGACAATAGAATAAGTCTGAAAAAGAATGATACAGTTTTTCCTGCCTAAGTTGGTGTTTTCATGGCCACATAAATATAGAACATTACATCATAAGTTCATAAACACATATAAGTTTCACATATAGCAAAAGCTTCATAACGAGTGGTTTGGGCGTTCAAGTCCCAATATTACTAAAGACTATGGTGTGGTGTATCTACTCCCTGAAATTGAATAACATTATCAAGTCTTGGCCATAATACATAATTACTTGGCTGGCATACATTAAATCTGTCCAGACTCAAAGCCCTCACGTTGGCATAGGGTGATAGTTTGGAGTGAGGAAACCAGCTCAAGTGTCGTCCTTGTCACTTGACCGTGGTTCAAAAGTACGAGGTCCGTCGCTCTAAACACTTTGTGGGTGAGCTCGGCTCCTTTGGGCATTCCGCCAATAACCATAGTTTTGTATCAAGTCAGTGGTGTGTGCAGAATTTTTTGTTGGGGCAGGGAGGGAGGACGTTAGATTTTTACTCACAGAATGATGAACGAAAAAAATACTTATGAAATACAATCGCCATAATTATCAGAGAGAGGGTCTGAGCTCGATTGACCCTCCCAAATTTTATTACGTTATTACGCTAAGTACCCATGTTTTGTTGCACAAAAATATATACAGTACAATATTTAAAAAATAGCTATGTTCATCTGAAAATAGTTGAGATAAAAGGGTTTTTTTGTCAAGTGGCCGTGATAGTAGAATAGTCATGGTCATGAACTCGTGGCCAGCGTTGTGGAGTCGCGGATTCGAAATCAAGTGCCACTGTAGATCCGCCATGGAGACAAGTCGATGCACGTTAAATCTGTCGTGACTCAAAGTACTCACGTTGACATGATGTAGAAGTTAGGAGATAGGGTTGCTGGTTCTGGTGTCATTCTCATCACTTGACCGTGGTTCAAAACTACGAGGTCTGTCTCTAATAGCCCTCGTGTTTTAAGAGCTACGCTATTGTTGCTCTTAGACCACCAGAGTAACTCATTCTAAGTGTTACGTTATAACTAACCGTTTGACTCATAGACTACGGATTAAAAACTATATATTTTTCTTTCCTTTATTTCAAATTAGCGTATCTCAAAAGAAGTATTCTTATGTTTCATTTATATACATGTTAACAAGTAATATAAAAAATAAATAAGTGAATTCCCACACACACACACACTTAGGTCAACAAATTTTTTTTTATTTTAGTTATTTTTTATTAAATGGTTACAATTAATATAAATCTATGTATTAATTGTATATACATATGACAGAATCACAATATTAAGTGACAAAGTAGAAAGCGATTTTCCTTACAATTTTTCTTTCTATATATGGTGCTGGACTATTATTTTTGTTTATTATTTATTGATTAAATTTAATTATTCCGATAAAATAGTATAGTAACAAGAAATCCCATTTCAGAAATTAGGCCATCCCAGGTAGGATTTGAACCCACGGCTTTTAAATTAGAAGTCTAACGCACTGTCCATTGCGCCACAAGAGACACAGCGAGCGATTTTCCTTTTTTATATATGGTGTTGGACTATTATTTTTGTTTGTTACAATTTATTCATTAATTAAATGAAACTAATGAATTAACATTTGAAAAAACTGCATTAACATCAAGCGTCATCCATTAAGGTTTAAAAAATGTATTTGAACCTCAATGGATGAATAGAAAGTATTTCATTAACGATTGAAATTTTGAACTCGATATATAGGGAGATTGTGAACTAATAGGAAGAATTATAAAAATAGAGATTGGGTTTCGAACTATTTACAAATTGTCTTGTTACAGCAGTTGCATTCGTAATTTGTCATTTTTGCATTTCTTAAAGCCGTATCACACGTACATTTTTCATGCAACTTTTTCTTCCAATCTGAGAGTGAAGGGTTGTCGTAAGGAAAACGGCGTGCTCCGACGTCAGCCGCTATCTACCTCCTCATTGAAAAATTACTGGCCGATTTTTCTGTTTCGGAAAACGAACATCCAATATTATTTCTTTCATTTCACTCGCGCTTTTATTAATGGGCGTAAACTGAAATAGAGCACCATTCGGTCTAAAATATTATACGCCGTTAAATATTATACACCATTAAAATATTATACGCCATATCTGATGTGTTTGACGAAACCGAAGCTGCCATCTTTACCGTCATCCTGTTTATGACGTAGGGCGCCCGAGAACACCATTGGCCAGAATTTCAAGCAACTTTTATTTGGAACAACCTTTTCAGCTCATTAGGAAAAAGTTGTTCAAAAGCCGTTGCTATGTCAACTGAGTAAAAATTGCACACGAAAAATTGCTCCAAACGTGTATGCGTGATACGGCCTTTAGATGGATAGAAGATCTAAATTCTGCGTCTACAAGGAGATAAATGGTCTATTAGACGAACTTTTAGCTTTAACACGGAGCGCTTACAGTATAACATTTCAATACTTATACTTCATCAAAAAAGAATTTTTTTTTACTATAAATTTGTGAAAATTTCAAATGCCATTAAACAAATATATAGAAAAACATTTTCAGAATTTAATTTAACAGCATATTTGTATCAATTAAGTTTTTTGCTTCTAAATTGGATCTCTCGTATCGAATGATGTAGAACGAAAGCTAGTTTTATACATTCACCGATGCTTTTAAAATATATTTTTTTCTAAAAGATAACTCTTCGTTATTTTTTCATTTTTCAGTTATTTTTTTTTAAAATTCCAGTGGAATTCTATACAACTTTTCAGATGCATATAACAATTTTGACTCATTTTCTTTGCCAGAATGACGATCATCTAGAAAACATTTTATGTAGAATTGAAGCTTGTTTATTTTACTTGAGCACTAAAATCATTATTTTGAAGTTTCAAAGGAATTTTGAAGAGTATTACGATAGTGAATTTGAAAAAAAAAACCTAACTTAATTGAAGAGCTTCTCTTTGTGAAGTATAAGACTTGCATTTTCCTCGTAAGTGGCTTTGCATAAAAAATCTTTTCATGAAAATAGAGATCCATTAAAGTAAAATAAAGTTGTATTCTAAAGGATAATTTGGGTTACTTAAACTATTCAATAGCTTTTCCTGTCTCCTGTAAGTACGTTGCCTTTTCATCAATTTGAATTCTTGATCATTAAATTTCTCTTTTAAAGACGCATAATAAATACGAGTGGCAAAAAACTGAATTGAGTAGAATAGATTTTGCAATAAAAATGATTTATATAATATTTAAAAGTGTTAGTTTCTTCTAAAAAACTCTGGAATGATAGTAATTTAGATAGTCCATATTACAGCTATTGCAATGTAATTCCTAAATTTATCTCTAAAATTCCTTTTTCATTTATTTTAGTAAAAACAAAAAGTGTGATCGAAATAATATCAACATTTGAATTCTGAAACAATCAACTTACTTGAAGTCAAAATGTTATTGCAAAGAATTCGGTAAAATATTTAAGTCATTTTTTTAAATATATATATATATATATATATATATATATATATATATATATTCGTATTAAATTCTTTCGAACTATGATATTCTTTTCAAAAATTGCATGCAAATTATAACCTTAATATAAACTGCTATTTTTTAAAATAGGAATTATTTATTGAGTTAGATTTCACAAAGAAATGAATACATAGTTCCAGCATATGTAAGGTCAGGGATATCGTAAGGCATGGGCCAACTGGGCTCAGCCGCGGTAGGGGGCATCGACTCTGCCTCAATAAGGTAGTTATCTGAAAATTTTAGTCGTCAAATGTTATTCCTGGTCATATTATTCACCCCCTCTAAAAAAACTGGGAATTTCGTGCTAAATGACAACTAACAACAGTGGCAAGACGCCATTAGGTCATACCGTCTTCCTGCCTAAGCCTAGAATCTTACATCCCCATTTAGGCTAAAGGCTGCAGTCGGTCGATTCGGTTTATGAGATTGTAAGTTACGCACATTTGTTACCCTTTATACTATTATTTGACAGCGTATGCTATACTCTAGGGGTCAGCAACCTTTTAGCTGTGACGTATCAAACCAATCTACCAATAGGATTCAGCGTGTCACACAGCAGGACATTTTTAAACAATTCAATGCCCGCGATAATGCATGCAGAGTTAGAGAATAGAGGCCAATAATATATGTTTGCAGTTTTATTACGCATTAATTTTACACCATTTTAAAGATATTTCTTAACATAAAGATAAACAGCATAAAATATAACTATTTCTTCACCAAAAAAGAATTTAAAATTGTACATATATGTATTTTGAAACACATGTATTAAAATAAGAAATAGACAACCATTATTTCCCTTCATTTTTGTAAAATGAAAAGATTTATAAAAATTTTAATGCGAACCCAGTGCTTGCACCGCTCTGCTTTCATATAGCAAAATCAGGGGTGTAATTTGTGACTTTCAATTTGACATTCCTCTGAGTATTCAGTTGTTAAACAATTTCTCTGTGGACTTAGAATATATTTCATACAAAGAAAGATTTTTTAGTTAGACATGTAGAGCCCAAAGCGGAAAGCTAAGTATTTATATGTAATTTTCTCTCTTCCAACGATTAAATATCTCTGACTTTCAACAATTTACAAAATAGTTGTAAATTTATCTTTAGCATTATCTCTCTCTTCTTTCAGATTTTTTCCTAATTCCTTAAATCTCCATAATGCTAAAGATGAAATAAGGTCCACATTACAAATGCATCAACTCTTCTATCCACACAAAAACTGACAAATTTGTTGAGTAGTGCAGCGTGTCACTGATAATTGTACCGCGTGTCACAGGTGGCCGCGGTAGCCGAGTGGTATAGGTATCGGACTGTGGCTTGCTTTGTCACAGGTTCGAGCCCAGTACCACTAAAGACCCTCCGTGTAGGGCAGCGATGCACGTTAAATCTGTCGAGAGCTGAAACGTCCTCCCGTTGGTGTGGTGTGGTAGTTAGGAGAGGGGGGTGCCAGCTCAGGTGTCGTCCACGTCACTTGACCATGGTTCAAAATTACGTGGTCCGTCGCCAAAAGCCCTCGTGTAGCTGAACAGTGCGACGTTAATATTCAATCAATCAACCGCGTGTCACAGGTTGCCGGCCACTACTATAAACCGTTTACTTATAAAAGTCGCAGGTGAGCATAGAGGCCCAGGGTCTCAAGAAATCTTACGAAGTCACTGGGTAGGATACAACATAGGTTCTATTGTCTGTAGAAACTTCGTTTTGCTTCTATTGTGAAGTTGTTGTTGGCGTATCCATGATGTGCAGATTGATAAAAAAAAAAGAAGCTTTAGGTCAAATCTTCTGGGCTGATCGAAACTGTAACGTTTGAAGAAAACGGTAGCGTATTCAACAACTATTGAAAATTATTTACAAAATGATACAACACCTATTTTGTGAGAGAAGATCATCTCTCTCCTCATCTTCGGTCGGGTCGGCTCGGGGGTCAAACCGGGGTTGCGCTGGAAAATTGCACTGGGCTGGGAAACCGACACCAGATGTTGTTGTTTTCGAGACGTGACGCAACCGAGAATATTGTAGAAACAGTTGAATTTTAGGGCAGCTTTGTATAACTTTGTCCGTCAGTTGAGATTTTCATTCCTTTTACGCGCTTTGTTCTAACTCTAGTTATTATCGATGCTATTGTACGGTTACTATTTAGAGCTGGGATGGAATATTTAAAACTATTGTTGATTAGTCTTCGGCAAGCAACTGCATTGGCGTCGATGAGTGTCCTGAGTAGGGATTCTGATTTCCCGGGTTTTTCCATTCCCGGGATTCCCGAAAATACATCAAAATTTCAAAAAATTTAAAAACAAGTTATTTTTAAATGAAATCAATAATGATTATATAAAATAAGGATGCACATAAATTTCAAAATTAATACTTATTTATATAATGAGCTAAAATACAAAAAAATATAAATTGATTATTCATTTTGAAATAGGATTTCAGAAAGCATACGCAATTTTTTTAATTTTATCACTCAGCCTAGTTCTAAGCTTTGTGACTAACAATCCGGCAGCAGAAAATACTCTCTCGGTTTTTAAGTGGCGCTGGAGGAATTGTTTTTAAAGCTTCACATAGTTGTATAATGTTTAGTGATGGATTTTCAGTCGAGTCGAACAACTGCATCGCTTGTTTCATCATTTTGTTGAAACTGGTACTTTTTTTGGTTGAACAATATAAAACTTTTTTTTAAAATTGCTTTCTCTAATTTTTCGTCCAACGTCAGAGGTTTTTCTTTCAAGATCTCCATGCTCTCTTCTGAGTGCGAAGAGTTGCATATTGATTCCTCTTCTTCGCAGAAAAGCCTTATACTTATCATTTTGGCTTGTATAACCAAACAATTTTTACCAGGCAATTGCGAAACATAGACAGTAACTGCAACTGCTTCGCATTTTCTGCCAACATTCAGGTATTGCATTAATCCTATTAAATTAACGTCGTGTCTCTCATTAATTCTTTGGATTGGATTAGAGAATATTTCATATTTTTTGCAAATTCTGTATTCTGCTCGTTCAATTCTCCAATAACGAAAGAAAATACATCTTCAGAAGTTAGCAAAGTTGCATTTCGACCGCATAATTTTTCTAAGTCAATTTTTATTGGCTTTAAGCCTGCTATAATTGTAGTCACAGTTTCAAACTCTAACATTGACCATCATTTGTTCTTCTTTAATGTCAATTAATGCTTTTAAAATTGCTGACTTCATATCTAAAAATCTTTCAAGCATTTCCAATAAACTATTCCAGCGTGTTTTGGTATCCAAACAAACCATCTTTTTGCAGCCAAACTCTTCTTTGGCATATTTTTGTAAATTTTGCGATTCCCAGGAAATCCCAGGAATGAAGTATAATTCCCGGGAATTGAAAAAGTATAGAAATCTTATGATTTCCTGGGAAAGAAACCCTAGTCGTGAGGTTAGATGATTGGGGGCAAGCTCTGGATTCTTTGGCAAGTTTAAATTAAAAACCTCCCGCGAATCAACAGGTAGAAATCCAACCTCTCGAGGCTCTGGAAGCCCCACCTTCCATGAATTGTTCAATATCGACTAGGTCTTGTTGAGAAGATAATGAACAATTATGACTTTCAGTAGTGTTTAAGTTAGAAAAATGCGATATTAGATCAGTTGTCGTCCTCGATACTTGATCATATCTTAAAATTATGTCCGTTGTCAAAAGTTCATAGCGCTATTTTTCTCAACGTTGATACAAACAAATTGGTAACGCCGAAGGCGAGACCTTCTGCTATAAACTTTTGTCGGAGAGTGTGGAGATTCCCAATGCGACAAATACCTTAAAATCCGGCGTATAACGCACAGCTATACTTTCAACCCTCATTTTTTAATTTTTAGGTATATTCGCCGTATAATGCGCACCCTTTTTTACGAAGGAACCTGAAATGTGTGTGTGCAGTCCTCTTACTCGTATGTTTAGAATTTGAAAAAAGTATTGTTACGTTGACCGGGGATTTTATGTAAATCAGTCGCAAAGAACAAGACAGTTCTTTAAGAGCGGTGAGAATTTATTGTCGAAAATCAATCCTTGAAATACAGGATTAAGCAGCAATATTCGCAGAATAAATCTCAGAAGGTCTTCACACCTCCAGCAACACTCAGACACAATTATAAGTGTCTAAAATACATGTATGTAAAAACTATTCACAAGCACAGCTGAGCTAATCGGTAATCATAGTCAAGACAAGTTTATTAATCGCTAGTCAAAACAATACTGACTTATCGCTGGTCAAAACCATACTGACTCGTTTCGGAGAGAAACTCTCTATTTATAGGTCCGGTGGATCCTTCGAGAAAGATCCGCTTGCGTCATAGATCGTGAAATTAGTTTTATTTCTCCACTAATTTGTAGAAGAATCTATAAGATCCCGAACTCGCCAAAAATTGTCGCCAAAATGATCGCCAAGTCACCAAATTGGGCGCCAAAAGTGATGCCAACTTGGCTCTAGCGCCAGGATTTCGCCAAGTTCCCATTGAATCACCATTATAATCTAAGGGACGGCATTGCTTGCGAATATTACAATAAATATAACAGAGTAATATAAATGCATTGCACATCCAAATACAAATTATTTTCACTATTTACACAAAATTCGTTACAATATACTTCTAGAGCTACAACATTTTAAGTTCATTAGGTATGTTATTCCTTTTTTAAATCAACAGTTTTTCAATCTATGTAGAAGTCTAATTTTTTGTGTTCATATTTTCTTTACTTTTAAAGCTATCATTTTTATATCCGACGTATAACGCGCATCCGTAAATTTTGATCTTATTTTTAGTGTTAAAAATGCGCGTTAATACGCCGGATTTTTCACAGATAACAGTAAACAGATTACAGTATTCAGAATAACAATGATCTACTTTTAAAAAAAGTTGAATAACTATATTTAAATGATTTAAATCTTAAAATATTTATTATATTAAAATTTTGAAACTATATAACACACAGTAACCTTTCAAAAAGATTCTTTTTCAGAGCAATAATAAAGAAATCACACTTCTCCTTTTTTATGTCCCTTTATTGGAATTAAAAACCAATCACCTTCTATAAATAACATATCTTCAATTTATAATCTCGAATTATAAATTGAGATTCTAGAGGTCTCCAGAGTATCCTGGGTATCATGAATTTTGAATGCTTTCTCCCTGCCTGACCTGTGTTTGTGGTCACCTAGGAGACACCCGTTTGACACCCACGCATCATTGGACAGAGACACTGGGCCGCCCCGAAATAGACATCGGAGCGCTCACCTGATTGGTGGATGACCGCTGTCCCCTTCTTTAGAGAGGATTCCGCTTCATCGAAGCCCGGACTTGGATTAATCTTTAAAAAGGTTTGCTTACTGTATGAATTCTGTAATGACATACGTAAATAAAACAATCTGATTGATACGTACGAAATGTACAGACCATAATGAATATTCATAAAATTAGGAAGTCTTTTAAACTGGTGTAGTTAGTTCTGTGTGGGCCCTGTATCAAATTCCTCCGGGGCTCCTTTTTAGAAACGAGAACCATGTTAGTGGGACTTTAGTTACTGCAGTTCAGGGACCCGTAACATATATACGGCGGTAGCTATGCTCCTGTCTTTCATATAAATCATATTGGTAACATTATTTTCATATAAAAATTCAAAGTAGATTTGTTACTTTAGCTTAGCTGAAATACTCAGCGTTGCCGGAGAAATTGAAGTATAAATAACATTTGCTTTATAGTTGACCTTGTTCTCTGTAGAATTAAAATTTAAATCATGTAAGTTAAAGTATTTTTATCAAATATCTTTTCTAATACTTTTAGTCAAAGTAAATTTTTTTAAAAAAGACTTAATGATACTTCTTAAAGGAACAGAAAATTCTTTCCTCACTAATTAATTTAATTTTACATTTATTAATTTAATTAAACTTATTGTAAAGTAAAAATGTAGATTAATGTATGTAGCAAAGAAGAAAGAAATTGTGAACGGACGAAAAAGCACGCAGAAAACCCCTTCAGCTTTCCTACAGATTTAATTCTTTATGAAAATGGTTTATGTGTATTATAGAAAGAGAAATTAAAAAGTAAAAGAAATACAGATTAATGACGATTCATTGTGGTATCAAAAACATTTGACGCTCCTCTTAAAATTTACCAAAGAAATGGTTTGTAATTCAGGAGAAAAAGGTGGCCTCGCTTCCCAGTTATTGACCCTATTTTCTTTTTTATCGGGAGCCATATGCCTCATATGTCTCCGAACCCCAATATGATGTTGATATTTTTCTTGGACAACAAGGTCATCAAACCTTTTGCCAATCGAACGCGTGTATAAGCGATGGTAAACTGTCAGATTCAAGAGCCTTGAAATGTCAGATCTGATGCAACAAGATTAGCAAAATCAGTAGCGTACACAGATATCTATTATGGCAGTGCTTCTCAAACTTTCAATACTGGCGCCCCCTTTTCAATCACAATTTTTATCGCGCCCCCTTATACATTAATAATGTACTGAATGTAATAATAATGCACTTGACGCTAAAGCTACTATACGCGATCTTAATTATAAACCATACAAATTAATAGCATAAGTATTACAGTTTGTGTGAATACTACTTTTTTTGCAAAATAAATAAATTAAGTAAGACAGTGCTTCTCAAACTTTCACTACTGGTGACCCAATTTTCAATCATAATTTTCATCGCCACCCCCTCCCTCAATAATAATGTACTGAATGCAATAATAATGCACTTTGAGTATTAAATTTTGTATACGTTACTTTTATATAATATATATTTTAAGCAAATTACTTTTAAGTAATAATTATAATGTTATGTTATTTTTCCTTTCTCATTTTTAAATTGGGACAGATTGCAAAATGACATTTAATTAAAAATTTATTTCGTCCATCATGCATTTCTAAAAGTACAAATGTCATTAGAACAAGTAATATAAAAATAAATTTTAAGTCAATTCCTACTTAGGCCAACAAAGAAAAACTTATTTTAGTTACTTTCTATTAAATAGTTTCAATTAATACAAATATGTAATACATATGACAGAATCACAATGTTAAGCGACAAAAGAGAAAGCGATTTTCCTTGCAATTTTTCCTTTTCTTTTTCTATATATGGGGTATTGGAATATTCTTTTTCGTTACTATTTATTCATTAATTAAATTTAATTAGTGTAAGAAAATAGTAAAGTAAAGAAGAAATCACACACATTCTTAGAAATTAGGCCATCTCGGATGGAATTCGAACTACCGTCCTTAAGATTAGAAGCCCAGCGCGCGCTATCCATTGCGTTACAGGGGACAGCACGAAAAGTTTTCCTTTCTATAAATGCTTTTGGACTATAATTTTTGTTTGTTACTATTTATTCATTTTTTTAATTTAATTAATGAATTAAAATTTGAAAGAACTGTATTAACATGAAGTGTCACCCACTACAAGTTTTAAAAATGTATTTGAACTTGAATGAATGAATAGAAAGTATTTTATCAACGATTGTGAAAATTTGAACAAGATATATATGAGAGGGAACTTATAGTAGAAATTGAAAAATAGTCTACTTTATGTTGCGCTCTCTCATATCCATCACATCTGGCATTCTCGCGAGCGTCTGCGTGAGTCTGGCCAAACTATCGGACGTCTGCGCTAAACATGTAATAATGCTGTACCTCGTACAATTCCAATCAGTCTTGGTCCATTCGATGCTTCTATAGCTACCAAATCTATCTTGAATGTACATTTTATAATTTGCGCGTTAGTTGTAATTCACACTATTAAGTATTACTGCAGAAAATTGGAACAAAAAAATCCTGGATAAATTTTTAAGTCATAAGCGAACATTCGACGATAATAAAGCATCAACAAGTGCACAGACGAGCATAGTTCCGAAAATTAAATCAAGGAAATATTCTCAAGAATACTTGAATTTTGGGTTTACCATTACTGAAGTAAATGGAGAAGAAAAGCCCCTGTGTGTTATTTGCTCAAAAATATTGGCAGCAGACAATATGAAACCTAACAAACTTAAAAGACATTTCGAAACGCTTCATGGTGAGCACATTAACAAACCTCGAGAGTTCTTTGAATCAAAATTAAAATCATACGGAAAACAAAAAACATTTTTTAAAAAAACTTTGTCAGTGAATGAAAAAGCTTTACTTACTTCTTACAAAGTATCATATAAAATAGCCAGATGTAAAAAGCCTCACGCTATTGCCGAAGAGCTTATTTTGCCTGCAGCAATTGAGATTGTAGAAACTATGTTTGGAGGCAATTTTGCCAAAGAGTTGCAGTCCATACCCTTATCAAATGATACTGTTTCCCGTCGAATTGATGATATCGCTGAAGATGTAGAGCAACAGCTTTTCGGTAAGTTGCGTGATAAATTGTTTTCAATTCAGCTTGACGAGGCAACAGATAGCAATAAAGATGCTCATTTCATTGCGTATGTTCGATTTTGGGATGGTATGTCAGCGGTAAAAGAACTACTTTTTTGTAAACCAATAAAACTTAAAGCAACAGCAATGGCATTATTTGATATTTTAAATAATTTTATAAACGAGGCAAATATAGAGTGGAAAAATTGTGTCGGAATATGCACCGATGGTGCTCGTATAATGTCAGGAAGATTTAAAAGTATACAAGCACTTGTGAAAAAAAAACTCCACTGTGCATCTGGACACATTGTATGATCCACAGAGAAGCTCTGGCTTCCAAAGAAATTAGTCCTGGCCTGAATATTGTGCTAATGACAGTTGTGACTGTAGTAAATTACATAAAAATGAGACCCCTAAAATCAAGAATCTTTTCTGGACTTTGCAAAGACATGGGCACAGTGCATTCATCGTTGCTATTTTATTGTGAAGCAAGATGGTTATCACGCGGGAAATTTTTACAACGTATTTATGAATTAAGAAATGAAATTACCATTTTTCTAGAAGAGGAAAACCTACCGGAAGCTGAGAAATTTCGAGATGGTTTATTTCTGATGAAGTTGAGCTACTTAGTCGATATATTTGAGAAATTAAATATATTGAATCTTCAACTTCAAGGATCAAATGTACATATGTTTGACACTCGTGATAAAATTAATGCTTTTTGTAGAAAATTACAATTATGGAGCCGAAATTTAAAGCAAAAAAACCTAGAAATGCTTGAAAATGCGGATAAATGTGTAAAAACTTACAAAACTGAAGAATAACATGTGGAAGTTGTTTATAAAACTATTGAATATCATTTAGCTAAGTAAGCAAAAAATTTTAAAAAATATTTTTTTGCTGAGGACAACTTGATAGCAAGTTACGAATGGGTGAGAGATCCATTTCAAAATACCCCAGAAGGATTCTCCACTACCGAAGAAGAAAGTTTCATAGATTTCACATCTAGTGGCGAAATTAAAAGACAATTTTGTAATAAAACTCTCTTTCAATTTTGGGCAGAAGTAGATGATGAATTTTCTGAACTGAAAACAAAAGCATTTCGTATACTTTTACCGTTTTCAACATCGTACCTTTGTGAAACCGGATTTTCTGCGGTGGCTGCTTTGAAGACAAAATATAGATCTCAGCTAAATATAGAAAAAGAACTCAGAGTGTCAATTTCTAATATTAAGCCTTCATTTGAAAACCTTTGCTCTGCAAGACAAGCCCATGGAAGTCACTAATAATAATTAACTTGCTCTTAATGGGACTTGGCACCCTTTGAGCAAACTTCTTTATTTACGTATTTAAAAATTATATTTTAACATTTTATACAATGTTTCTATTCAAGAAAATGTTACCAGATGAAAATTTTCATATATTATTCACACAATTTTAAAAATTTAAATTTTTGAAGAAAATTGGGAAAATTATTTTAAAATCCTACTCCTTTTGTAAAAATTAATTTTTTGACCTGAAATTTTTTATAATATTCTTATGGGTGTTCTTAACTTTAGGGATCGATTTTAGAATAATTTCATTCGTTTTCGAGAAAAAAAATAAAATGTTGATATACAAGCTAAAAATCAACGAAAAAGCCAACATGTCTTACATTTTATTTTTTTTAAAAAAAAGTATTCAGTTTATAGCAAAACGGATCCCCAATTTTATTACATGCTTTATTTTTAACACGCTGGAAAAAATTGAAGTGATTGGTAAATAATTGTCGAAGGAGTAGCATTTTGAATGCACTAAGGTTTCGAAAAACACAAACTGAGAAAAACCACTTTAAAGTTTATAATTCGGAAAAAAAATTATTATAAGCTTAATTAAACTTAAATTACCACTTTAAGATATTACTTATACGTTTTTCTTTAAAATAATTGCATTTTCATATGTTTTCAACCCACACATTTTTATAAATGATCAACTTTTAGAGAGTACTAATTGCACAAAAAAACTCAAGAAAAACTTCAAAAAAATTTTTTTTTTTCTGTCACGACAGAAATTTTAGCTGTTTTTCTTCTTATAATATTAAAGTATTACATTTGTATGAAAAATATATCAGGAATAAGAACTGAAATTATATAAAATTATTAATATAAAATGCCTTAATTTAAAAATTTTACATGCACACATTTCACAAGGAAGAAAAATTACATTATTGTATTGCCTCGGAAATATTCTGCTTTTAATACTACACATTCTTTTTATAGTTATTATTTCTATTTATAAAATAGATTTTTTTTTATCATAACACATTTTTAGCTTTTTTTCTAAAAGGGGGTGTGGCTGAATTACCTAATTTGTTTTCAAATGAAGTTTTATTCAACTTCTAACTTTCCGACATGCACAAGTGATATATCAATCGAAAGATAATAATGCAAAGAATAAGATTAAATGAAAATAAAAAAAACGATAGGTTTGTGATTTTTAGGGTACCAAGTCGCCTTAAATTAGTATTAATAAATTAGTTATAAAATACATTGTGCAGTACTGATACATTTATAAGTAGACTGGCTGAAATACCCGTTCTGCGATTATTTTTTAAAAAATAATGCATTATTCTTGATATAATAGCTTAATTGTAAGAAGAGTAAAACCAAGTGCTCAACAATGCATACAAAAATATAAAATGATTTTAGAATTAATATTAAATAAGGAAAACGCATGAAAAATTCCAATGAAGAATAATTGTGTTATTTTTATTATTTAAAGCGAGAAACCTTCAAAATGTTTCAACCCGGAAGCAGGCGCCCACTCCACACTAACCTTAATGGTCGCGCGATCACTTCACCAAGTCACCCCAATCCTTTTTTTTTTTTTATAATTATTTTTTCTGTGCTCGATAAAAATCACAATTGCAGCGCGAATAATTTAACTAAGAGAAAATGTACTTACCTACTTTAAAGGACTTTTTAATTTTTCTTTGATGATTTGAGAAAAAATCCAATAAAACTAATGAAACCGTTCCAAATGTGCGTGACCTTAATAAAGAACATAAATCACAGACACTTTTCACTAACAATACAAGAACGTTATTTGCAATCAAAACTGTCATATTTTGCTCACGTTATTGTAATTTTTCTATTCTTTGATGATCTACAAATAGCATGTGTAACCTTTTCTTGCTTGTGTCTTTTTGACAAGGCGAAGTGTTACATTTATGGCTTCTTAGTTTTCTTGATATCTTAATTTTCTTGATAGAGTTCTTTAGGCAGCATTTGAAAATTACAGTTCAACTCAAACGTTTCATGTCTATCACTTTTGTCATATTTACTTTCGCTATCACGATTAATATGCATTATTTCATCAGGTTCTTCAATTGCTTGATCAGTTTCATCTTCCTTCAATAGAGAGATCACAGATGCCCATTTTTTTATATTCTGCTCATTTACATTTATAAACCATAATAAGTTGTACAACACAGCAATTAAAACCACAAATTTAATCTAGGGAAAGTATAGCATATTCATAGAAAATATTTCTGAACAAAAGTGGTCGTGAAGGGAACTCGATCAAAACAAGTACCTTGATTGTAAAAAACCGTTTGCCACTCTCAAAAAAGAGGCATAAATGTGACAAATTCATTTTAGTTTCCATTAAGACTGTCATATCGGAGGATACTGTCAAGAAATTGTTAACGAATAAACAGTTGTACCAGAATTTGAGTGATTCAGCGCCTCATGCGACCGCTCCCATGAAAAAAATGTATTCGATACAAAAACATCGATGTCAGTTATAAAAAAATAATTATGTAAAACGTTTTTTATAATGCAATTTCAGATTACTCATAAAATACATCTTGGCCAATTAATCCTTCAAAGTGCTCAATATGCTTATCCATACATCATAAAACTCATTTACGTGGGGGGAAAAGCAACAGAAAAATATTATTTACAACTTTCCCAAAAGAAAAGTAGACAGAGTTAAGCATACCAGTAAGTTTGAAGGTCAAAGAGATGATAATCAAAAGTACTATTCTAGAGGTTACAAGAAACGTAGTAAAAAATCTCTCATCGCGGGATTACAGCAAAAAAAAAACAAAATATCTTTTTTTATTTGGTTTTGGGATCAAAGATAGCTAATGAGCGTTTGAAGTGGAATCTTTTGAAAGTGGAAAACCAGATGATATATATAATTTATATCAGTGTAAATGTGTATTTTTTATTTTGTCAGAAAGCATTTTGTTTTACTTCATTCCAAAAAATAATTTTTTAAGCCTTTTTATATTTTCAAGATGCTCGCGCCCCCCTCGAAGGGTTATCGCGCCCCCCCAGGGGGCGCGCCCCACAGTTTGAGAAGCACTGTATTATGGGAAGAGAGATTCCATTCTATATATATATAAAAAACGCGTAGACAAAAGTGCCGATGGGTATGGTAAAAATAAAAAAATCTGTTGACATTTGGGTGGAAGAAAAGTTTAACCCCACCCAAACCCTTTATGTTCGTCTCTGAGTAAAATATATCATAATCTTAGTACAATTAATAATCTTTGACATTGCCAGAAGTGCTGATTTTAACAATCAATGTGCAGTTGTCACCCATTTAAGACTCATGGCCAGAGACGTTTCAAGGTATGGGCCAACTGGGCACGGGTGCAGGGGCCCTGTTCCCGACTCGGCTCAATAAAATGATCCTAATAATTTTAATCGTCAAATGCTATTTCCGGCAATATTCTCCGAAAAGCCGAGAATTTCGAACTACAAGCCAACTTTCAGTAGTGGCAAGACTACATATTATGTCTTGTCCATCATCCGTGTCCAGACCTAGTAATACTATCATACAGCATCATTTTGTCGAAAGGCAACAATTGGTCGAGTCGGTTTGTGCTTAGGTTTGAGAGACTGTGAGTTATGTACAATTGTTACCGTTAAAACTATTATTTTCTAATTTATGCTTATACTGTCAGTTTAAAAGGGTTGCAAAAGGGTCTGCTTTTGCATAGTGGGTACAAAAGCTTCAAGAATGTCCCTCTGGTACACTTTTTGATTGATTTTAACGCCCTCTTCCCCAAAAACCAAAGGTGTTTTGCCACTTGCGCAAATTCAGCTCCAGATCATGACCAACTTTGGGTATTGGCGATGTTCAACAATTGTCGAGGTGCTTGGAGCGTCCAAAGACCAGATTCTATCGTTTTGGGTGTTAAGAACTTGTTGAACCGTAAAGAGCTTCTATCTTTGAAAAGGAATCTCTCTCAGCGCTGAGTTGCGGCCCGTCTCAAAAGCTTTCGGCATCTTCGGAGCCGTATGGGTTTGTTTTTTTCAGTGAGGAGCTGAACTTTTCGCAACTTGTAAGCTCCGTTTTGCTATTCGCCTCACCGATGCGTCACTTATTCCCATGTCACGAGCGATGTCTCATGGGAACCCACGAATCTCTCTGGACTCACTTTTCGATGGTCTTAAGATTCCTTGAAGTGTTTACAATGCGTTTTTGCCCACTTCCTGGACGCCGACCATCATTACCAAGCTCTTCAAAACGGCAGATTGCATCATACACTGTTTGCTGAGGTACACAAAGCAAACAAACGATTTCACACTGTCATTTTCCGTGCTGAAACAACTCTAAAACAGCAGACCTTTTGCTCGACATGATCAAAAACACATAAATCAAAGTACAAACTAAGAAATATATTTAAAAATATTTTATTATTAAAGTGGTAGATAGAGAAACATGAAAACACCATTTAGAAATTCGTTAACTATTCTAGGAGGCAAGAAATTTGTCTGAGATTTTTTTGCCACATCCTGTACTAAATAACAAAATTTGTGAGCATGACAATCTAATTTAATGCAAAAACATCATTTAGAACATAAATTAAGAATTAAAAAAATAAGATCTGGAATTTTCTCCAATGTAAAATTTTTTTTTTTTGATCAATGGAAGAGTTTTGTTTTACGGGTGAAAAAATTATAACAATCTTTATACTACCTTATTTGGATGAAATAAAAAACAGAATTTCATTCACTAAGCGTTTCCTTTAATTTAACAATTAAGGAAACTGGAAGATTTATAACACGAAATGAGACTGATTTTTATATTTAAGCTCCGCTCAGATGTAAGACTTTAATGAGATACATCTTTATAAAACGTTCATATTCATTTATCCTAAATAAAAAAAAATACATTTTCCAATTTCTGCATCACATTTTCAAATTCTGTTCAGTTTTTTGCTGTTTGACAAACATTATATACCGTATTTATTCGAATCTAAGCCACCAGCGATTCTAAGCCATAGTGTAATAAAAATAGTGTAAAACGGTTTATCGAAACATCCAATTTTACAAAAATAAAGCTTAAAAGGATAACTAATAAGAAGTGAACAATTATTTTACCAGTATTATATAAACTTTTAAATACATTCATCAACCTGTAATTGCTCTGGTTGCCTCATCCAACAAACATTTTTTCAATTCTTACTATTATATATACAGTTCACACTCTCCCTATTTATATATATCTTATTCAAATTTTCAATCGTTAAAATAAAATACTTTTTATTCATCCATTCAAGTTCAAATGCATTTTTTTAAACTTGTAGTGGATGACACTTGATGTTAATACACACACACAGTTTTTTCAAATATTAATTCATTGGATAACGGATAAAAAGTAACCAACAAAAATAATAGTTCAACACCATACACAGAAAAAGGAAAACCACTCTTTGTATCCCCTGTGGCACGTTGGACTTCTAATTCAAGGTAGTGGGTCCGAATCCCACCTGGGATGTCCTAATTTCTAAGAATGTGATTTCTTTTTACTGTATTTTAACCTATTTTCAATTCCTACTATTAGCTCGTACTCTCTATATACACTCAGGAACATTGAAAATAGCGACCCAAGAAGGAAGCTACGTACAATCGCGAAACTTTGCAAATAAGTACAGCGTAATGTGATATGCAAATGATCCAAGTTTTGTGCCAATACGCATGCTCATACATGCCGAAGTGGCGCTACAATCAGGAAGAAGGTGCTATATAAGCCAGGGCAAATTCGAAGATTCATAAACGTGACGATTACCCTCCGATTGTAGGAAGACTTTGGTAAGCGAAACATGCCAGGTAAACGTGCTAGAAGACATTTCTCACAGTTAAGCGAGTTTGAGAGAGGACTGATCATCGGGATGAAAACTGCAGGCTGGTCGACGCGCCGTGTTGCTGGCCAGGTGGATCGTTCGGATTGTGCCGTAAGAAATTGTTGGGAACAGTGGACACGAGAAGGTGCCCACGCACGGAAAACCGGGCCTGGTGCGACCAGGAAGACCACGAGGAGAGAGGATCGAAGGATTGTGCGGCAAGCACTTGTGGACCCCACAGTGACTCGTTCAACGATACGAGCAGACGTAGGCGTAGCAATTGTTCCACAAACAATTTCCAGACACCTTGCAGAAGCAAATCTTAAATCCAAGCGCCCTTTCCGTGCACTCCCTCTAACACCGAAACATCGGCAACTGCGTCTACAGTGATACCAAGCCAGATCAATGTGGAATGTCACAGATTGGCAAAAGGGTTGTGTTTAGTGATGAATCCCGGTTTGTTTTGGGGACAGATGATAACCGTGAACGGGTGTGGAGGCACCCTGGTGAGCGGTACAATTCCCCCCACTGTTCTACGCCACACTGTCCGCACAGCTGGTGAAATGGTCTGGGGCCATAGCCTATGATAGCCGATCCACTTTAATTGTGATCCGTGGAACCTTAACGGGCCAACGTTACGTGTTGATGATATTCTTCGACCCCATGTAGGACCTTTCCTAAATGGTCTCCCAGGGGCAATTTTCCAGCAAGATAATGCTCGTCCGCATACAGCAAGAGTTGCTCAAGACTTCCTACGTCATTTTCAGACTTTTCCATGGCCAGCCCGCTCCCCCGATTTGTCCCATGTAGAGCACGTATGGGAGCAGCTAAAACGGCAGCTGCCATCGTGTCACTCTGTATATGATTTAGAGTTGGCTTTTCAAGATTTGTGAGCCCATCTGCCTCAGGACAACATAAGGTGTCTAATCAACTCAATGCCGGACCGTGTGGCGGCATGTATTGCAGCTGGAGGTGGTCCAACGCGCTATTGAAGTTGCCCAGTATTTGTGTAATTGCACACCCTGTATTCGTTTAATTGTCTTGTTTTTGAGATCAAGTGAATCTCTCATCTTTGTCATTATGTGTATTAAATTTCATTTCAATCCGATGCTTTCTTCTTGGGTCGCTATTTTCAATGTTTCTGAGTGTATTTATTTATTTATTTATCTTGGCGGAATTTTCAGTCTTTAATAAAATACATTTTAAAGCACTCAGTTGGGCTGAAATTTTATGTACATGATTATTTTGGACGACAATACAATAATTTAATTATAATTAATAAAAATTAATTGATTAAAACTAATTGTTTAAAGAATTACAAATACAGCCACGTTTGCATAATTTTTGGCGACTTGTGTCAAAACGTGAAAATGTTTTTTTCTCACGTTTTAAAGCATTCAGTTGAACTGAAATTTTATTTACTTGCTTGTTTTGGATGTCAATACGATACTTTAATGATAATTAATAGAAATTAATTACCACTTAATGTTGTGATTCTGTGATATGTATATACATATATTATTAATTGTAACTATTTAATAAAAAGTAGCTAAAATATAAAGTTTTTCTTTGTTGATCAAAGTAGGAATTGTCTTAAAATTTTTTTATATTACTTGTTAGAATAATTAAATTTTATTAATAAATAAATAGTAACAAACAAAAAAAAGATAGTCCCACACCCTATATAGAAAGAAAGATGGAAAATTCCAAGGAAAATCGATTTCTATTTTGTCACTTAATATTGTGATTCTGTCATATATATATATATATATATATATATATATATATATATATATATATATATATATATATATATATATATATATATATTAATATTAATTGTAATTATTTAATAAAAAGTAACTAAAATAAAATTTTCTTTGTTTTGACCTAAATAGGTTAACCAAATTTTTCATATTACTTATTTCCTTCAATCCTAAGCCACTCCCGATTTTCAGTAGGGCTAACAATGGAAAATAGTGCGGCTTAGATTCGAGTAAATACCGTAATTGCTACAACCATTCCCCCACTGATTTTTGCAACAGTCTGATAATTAATTTTTCAAATAAATAAAACAAGCTAACATATTCTATGAGCACATCATACATTCTCAGAAGATATTTCATCCAACCGAGATTCCCCATGAAACATTTACGAAACTTATCTATTCACAAACACTAAATTAAATGAGTTCTTCAATAACGAATATCGGAAACTGAATTTATATCCTTCTGAGACCAAAATTAATGCGCTTGAGACGTGAATGTGAAAAGCCCTTCGTTAAAACCTCCCATCAATATGTCTACAAACTCCCCTCGTCTTGATTGGATATTTGTCCACGGAGAATTTTTCTTTGACCACATTTTGGACTGGACCGTGAATGATTGAGGGGTGGCTTAATGGGATTCTAATTCACAACCTCTATCAGCACGTGGAGGGGTCGTGCACAGTATTTACTCCATCTACCTTTCACTGTGACCTCCTGTCGTTAGATCCGTTGTGATATAAAAAAATTCATATAAAAAGGATAAAAAAAAGAAAGGCCTTTTTTACCAATTTATAGCGGACATGGCCACTTCATTAAACATGAATAAGGTCAAAATGACCCTTTGCAGAAACACTTAGGAAGGTGGTCCCCTCGGGAATGATGGGGGAGGGGGAGAAAAGGGAGTTGAATCTCCGGGAAAAAAAATTGGCAGATGGGGTCGGTGAGGAATGGATGAAATGATATCGATTGGTTGAGCTTGTGCGCAATTTTCGTGTTTTGTCAAGGGGTAAGCAACGGATGGCATTAAGTATTTGGATGCTGAGTCAGTCCTAGTTTGCTTCTAATGGTCTTAGAACGGACTTGTTTCGTCCGAATAGAATTTTGTATTATTCTTGTATTTCAGGCAGGGATGTCCAACCTAAATGACCTTGTGGGACACATCGGAAAAACATTATAATCTCGCAGACCACACATAAAAATATGTACCTTTATATCAGATTTGGAAACAAAAAAACATTAATTGGAGTGAAAATTTAAAACAGAATGATAATAATGTTTATTATTGATAATAATGTTTATATACGTAATATAATAATGCAATGATCAAATAATGTTTAAAATATTAGTGTTGCCATTTTCTTGAAAATTACGGAGTTCCTATTGAATTGATCTTTCGTTACTCATTGTTGAAATTTGATAGTGATGTCATTCGCAAACGATTGAGGGCTGCGGTAGCCCAGTGGTTAAGGTATCCGACCATGGCAGGCATGTCATGAGTTCGAGCCCAGTACCACTAAAGACCCGCCGTGTAGGGCAGCGATGCACGTTAAATCTGCGGAGAGCTGAAACGTCCTCCCGTTGGTGTGGTGTGGTAGTTAGGAGAGGGGGTGCCAGCTCCAGGTGTCGTCCACGTCACTTGACCATGGTTCAAAATTACGTGGTCCGTCGCCAAAAGCCCTCGTGCAGCTGAACAGTGCGACGTTAATATTAACTCAACTCAACTCAATTCGCAAACGATTCAGTATGCATTGTCCTTTGTTTTTACCGTCCTGTGTGAATATTTTTTTAAACTTTAAGAAAACATCTCTGGCTGCCTCTTGCTTTTTGGGCACTCCAAAGAGAAAAAGAGGAGGAGAAACGGAAGTCGCACACACAGAGAATCATGTATCATCATAGTAAGGGATATGCATAATACAATTCGAAATTTATTAAAGTAATTTACTATAGTAAAATCAAATGTAACTGTTTGATAAAATATAAATCTATTTTAATCTATAGGACATTTCTATTATCAAAAAGGATTTATTTTAAAACAAGAACAGGTAACAGGCAAATACATTGTAGATATATATATATGTATAAATTTCTCCTCAAATAAATTTCAAAATGAAAAAACATTAAAAATCTGATATTTAAAATATTTTTAAAAAGAGTCGGTGGGCCGCATGTTGGACACCACTGGTTTAAGGTATCCGACTACCGAAAAATCATGATTTTTTTTTAAAAATTGGCAAATTTTTTTTGATTTTATTTTATATGCCCTCTTATTAGCTTTATAAAAATATCAAGTTTTTTATTTTCCATTAGAACAAAAACTACAAGTGTTTTAGTGAAAGCAGATGCCATAACTTTACGTAAGATGTCAAACTTTAAAATGCGTTTTACTCGAAACGTGTTTTTTTCGAAAAGTTCAAACAGGGCATAGCGATTGCTGAAACAGTTTTTAAAATAATTTGCTGAAATTTTTTGTGAATGTTCTGTATAACAGAAGAAGTCCTTATAACCTTCTGATTTATCAATCACTGTTTTATTACAAAATTAACAGTTCTTTATGTAAATATCACGGCTTTTTTAAGCAATTTCATACAATAGCTAAGATAAAGTGCTATAGCTTTTGTAAAAATTTAAATATCTCTTATTCTGAAGGTCATTTCAAGCAGGAATAGCAAAGTAATACATCAAAATTGAAAAATGGAGAATTTGTTCATTTACTATTTGTACAGAGCGGGGCCCCGTTTATGTAATTTTTTGTCAATTTTTACCCATTTTAGTAGTAATAATTTATTTTCTCTTAATTTTAGACTTTTTTTCTTAAAATGTACTAAATAAATCTAAAAGCCATAATAAAAAATCTCCATATCTCCAATTTTTAAAAAAAAGTTGTCGCAAATAGTCGGATACCTTAAGTGTTCCTTTCGCAAAAATGGTTGTTTCAATAATTTGTCTGAGATTTTTGGATTTATTTATATTAATATACAAATGGAATAAACAAGTATACATTATATTTTAAGCAATTTTCTGAAATATGTATTTCTTATGAAGAAATCAGCATTATACCTCAGATAATGAAATGCAATACAAAATAAGGAGACGGGGAAAGGATGTTATATGCGATTATTTCATTTCACTCTATGTATATAGAAGAAAAGCGACTCATCACTAGATCTCCGGAACTACTAGATTTACAGATTTGAAATTTGGAAGGCAGGCTTCTTTTGTTGAGTAGAGGTACATTAAGGACGAGATTTGCGGAGCTCCCTGTTTGGGTTGCGGGGTTGTTATAAATTTAAAAAATACCATTTTTGATGTACTAGACCTACCGACTTGAAGTTTGGTTAGCATGTTGTGGCCGTGGTAGCCTATCAGTTATGATCATGAACTCGTAGCCAGCCAGTCACGAGTTCGAGCCTTACTGCCACTGAAGACCCGCCATGTAGAGGAAGTGGTACACCTAGAATATGTAGAGGCTCAAAGTTCTCCCGTTGGAATTCGGATAGGGGGAGTGCAGTAGCTCATGTTTCGTTCTCAACCGTTAATCATGATTCAAAAACACGAGTTCCGTCACCAATAGACTTCGTGTTGCTTTGTAGAACGACGTTAATAAACACTCATTAGTTAGTATGTTTCTTTTGTTGAGTAGAATTCTAAAAATGATATGTTGTAAGAGATAAATATACAATGAAATACGTTTAACGCAAAATACTGGCTAATACAACGGCCTTGAAAAACTATGTACAGTCGAACCTCTATGTACCTGTCGATTACGAACCTCTATATTGCGAATTTTTCTATGTAGCGAACTTTCTTCTGGAACCAAGAACATTTCACGATTTTCTTCCTAAAATAACCTTCCTATAACGAAGTAAAGGGTGTTTTTTTAGAGGTATAGAACTTTAAATTGCAATAAAACAACGATGTATTATTCGGTTGACATGAATTTTTTTTATTCGAAAGATCATCTTGTGGCATTACATTTTAAATATGATCAAGCAAGGCGTAGATTCGTCGAATGGGCCCAAAACGAGATTGCCGTTGTTCCCGATTTTCATAAGCGAATTTTGTTTAGCGATGAAGCGCACTTCTGGTTGAATGGCTACGTCAACAAACAAAACTGCCGCATTTGGAGTGAAGCTAATCCACAAGTGTATGTCGAAACACCGTTACATCCAGAAAAACGGACTGTTTGGTGCGCTTTATGGGCTGGTGGAATCCTTCTTCAAAAACGATGAAGGCCACAACGTTACAGTCAATGGTGATCGGTATAGAGCCATGATTACTAACTTTTTCATTCCTGAATTGAACAATCATGATGTCCAGGAGCTGTGGTTCCAACAAGACGGCGCAACATGTCACACAGCTCGTGCCACAATCGATTTATTGAAAGACACGTTTGGTGACCGCCTAATTTCACGTTTTGGACCTGTGAATTGGCCTCCAATATCTTGTGATTTAACACCGCTAGACTATTTTCTGTGGGGCTATGTAAAGTCATTGGTCTATGCGGATAAGCCACAAACGCTTGACCATTTGGAAGACAACATTCGCCGTGTTATTGCCGATATACGGCCACAAATGTTGGAAAAAGTCATCGAAAATTGGACGTCCAGATTGGACTGCATCCGAGCCAGCCATGGCAGTCCTATGCCAGAAATCCTATTTAAAATGTAATGCCACAAGATTATCTTTCGAATAAAAAAATTCATGTCGATCGAATAATACATCGTTGTTTTATTGCAATTTAAAGTTCTATACCTCTAAAAATACACCCTTTACATTTTCTATGTAACGAACTTTTTTCTTGTGATTCAATTTTTTTTCTCTCCCTATTTTTAAAGTATTTCTGGATCTTCGTATGATATGATAAAGTGATAAAATTACTTGAAATAATTTAACGTGAATTATAGTGTGAAGGAAATACGCCTAAAGTCGTGTTTGGGGCATTGCAAATATACAAGGCCTATTATGAGAGAAAAGATTCTTTCAAACAGAAAATTCAAACAAAATTAATATAATTCACTAGTAATTAAAGGATACATCTGCTAATATATTCTAAAGTTACAAGTTATAAAAAAGTATGTTTAAAATTACTTGTAGGCTTTAAATTAAAAAATGTCCTTAAAATTCATTAATTTTAATGTAAAATTATTTTTTGAAAATATACTGTATTCCTCGACATTCTTTTTTCTTGTTTTCTTTGCAGTTTTTCTTTCTTTTTTATGAGTAAGATACATAAAATAAATAGATATTAATTCACAAAAAAGTGTGGTTAATTACTTTTTATTACACCATATAGTGTTTATGAATTTAAAATTTGTTTTATGCGGTTCATAAAGTACATTGAAAGATGAGCCTCTATATAGAGAATTTTCCATATAACATACTTTTTTTAAGGAATTTAGCGACTTCGTTATATAGAGGTCCGACTGTATTTTCATGCATTTTTTTTTCTTCACACGAAAAGATTTTCCTTCTGGAAGTGAACAAATTACGGAAAACACCGGCCATACAGGCTAGATTTGACCCGCCATGTAGGGAAAAGATGCTCGTTAAACCTGTCGAGGAGCTCAAGCGTTCTCCCGTTGGTGTGGTGTGGTAATAAGGAGAGGGGTGCTTACTGAGGTGTCGTCTTCGTCACTTGACCATGATTCAAAATAATGAGGTCCGTCGACAAAAGCCCTTGAGTAGCTGAACAGTGCAACGTTATTATTCACTTACTCAGGATAGATTTATGAGGAGTGTGATGTAAAAGAGAGATGGTTTCACCTGTTTCGTAGAAAGAAGGATAACTTAGTTTTGAAATATCCTCGTAAAAGACAGTGACACGAGTTGTGACGAATCTTTACGGAACCCTTCCACTAATATTCTTAGGCTTTTTGGGGATCGTAAATTCGCGTATATTTCCAATCAACTCTAAAAAGAAAAAAGGGGATATGTAAAGTAGATAGGGTATTTAAGTAGAGCGTTGTAAGTTAGCGGAGATGAAGGCTACTGAGCCAGCAGCAGTAATGACAAGGTTTATAGGATTCAATTGGATTACGATAGTGGATCATTGCTGTTAGTACTCAGTGAAGGAACCTTAGGAGGTTAATATATCTGAAGAGATCATAAGTACTTTTAGGTGATATATTCTAGCTTAATACCGCTTACCACAAGCGTTAGTTTAATAAAATTAGTCTAAGTTAATGAAAGCTAATAATTCGAGTTGTGTGTATTTCTCAGACCTCCTATTCCGGTAAACCTTTTTATATTGAGAGTAGTTATTGATTAATTTCATATCTCATAATTTAATCTAATATTAAAGGTAAATCCCTTTTTGACGTAGACATATAGCTTACTATTTGTCATTAGAATTTTTGATATTTGAACCAAGTGAATAAATATTATTATTATACAAATGGCGTCTGGTCATTCTTTGCCTCAAATTAATCTTAGTGTCCAGGGTGGAATCCAGGGGGGTTCCCACAGAGTCAATTTTGTTTATTTAAGCTACTTTCATCCTTCAACCCTACAAACGCTACACCAAAATATCTCATCTTTCATCAGTTGGCTTTAGAATTCATTGACGAGTACATCGCAGAGTAAAAATCAGAAAATCCCCCCCCCCATTTTAGAAGAATTTTTTACGAGCACAATGCCTAAGAGCTCAGGGAGAAAAGTAAATTTCTAATTCACTTTAAATGAAGATGGAGTTTTTTTTAAGGCTGTTGATCAAAAATAGACGCAGAAGAACTACTTTAACACAACATTAATTCAAAAAAAGAAAGCAAATTATGTAAATGTTTGAGCGGTTTTTATTAAATGCATGCATTTTCACATATCTATGTAAATATATATAAAATATACTCTAATAAACTCTTAATATTGTTAAATACATGGTTTTTTTGCAATATCCTTTATCAAGAAAAAATATTTCAGTCCCCTCAGTTTCGTGTTAAAAGATTTTCACTGTAGTTTTATTCAAATCCTGTTCTTTTTCAATCAAGAGGCGTGGCTATAAGAATATTTTGAATACCATCGAAAGTTAACAGTAATGTGTACAATGACTAGTCTTACAACATCAGGAAATACCCAGAGAAAAGTGCGGTAAACGATTACTCTGTTTATAAGTCTGTACCATTCGGAAATGAAAGGATTTGCGGTGATGTGATATCTATATGAACTAGTACCAACATCACGCGAAGACGATTGTCTTGGCGTGATCGGTTAAGTACTTGCATTCGTTCGGAACGGAAGGTACCCAGAACGAACCTTCCCTCCGACATTGGTGACCCGGACGTGATATGAACCACACCCTTCGCGCGCCGCAGTCGTGGGAACATCTATCCACCGCAAAAGCAACCAAACCGTCAAACATTGACGCAAATAAGCCGTTACTTCTCAAAGCCGTCTCACACAAGTGACACAACTGCTTACATGCTCGCCACGAATATGGTATCGTGCGTTCGCCTATTCGCCGAAACACTGGCAGGGGAGTATGCTGCGGTATGATATCTATATGAACTAGTACCAACATCACGCGAAGACGATCGTCTTGGCGTGATCGGTTAAGTACTTGCATTCGTTCGGAACGGAAGGTACCCAGAACGAATATTCCTCCCTCCGACAGATTCAATTAATGTGCCATGTTCGTTAGTGAAACATATGTTACCGCGTTAAAGTGTGAAATCCGTTATTTCATAGAATAACTAGGTATTTCATGAAATAACTAGACAAGCCAGTTAAAGTATATAGAACTATTGAATTCTACAATTTAACTAGGTATTCTATAGAATAACGAATACTTGATCGTTAAAGTATGAAATACCGCATTCGAAAGTTCTTTGAACCGGTTCTAGCTGCTTTAGAAAGGATTTTTCCGATTAGGTACTATAAATGGCCGAATAAAACAATTGTGCTCTTCATATCAGTTCAGTATATGCCAGCGAGAATTAATTTCTATTGAAGAGATTCCAAATATTGACACAATACTTCGATCTGTTGCAACAGGTCAAAGTTGCGATGCTGGACAAAGATTTAAAAAGTGCTCGTGTAAAAAAATGTGTAATGGTAAAAAGTGGGCTTTGTTTCAAAAATATTAAGCAGTCCAATCCAAAGCGTCATCACATCAATCCTTGATCTAATAAATAATGAAGGGTAAAATAAAGGTATCTCATAAAATTTTAATTGATGTTTTCTTGCATTTTTGTTTAAAAAAGTTTGCACAATGTTTTTATGAAGCAACAATTTTTCTTCCCAGTATGTATTTATATGGATAATCAAAAATAATCCATCTTTGCAAAATTTTCTTTTCCCCTTTCTGTTTGACTAATTTTAGCAATATGAGCAATAATAAATTGGTATCATCTGAAAAAAAGGAAAAGTATATTTTTCTAGAGATTTTAGCCATTTATGATCAATTAATTCATAAAATATCTTTGAAATTGTTAATTTTTCACTTTAACGGTCTATCCTTAGTTATTTCATAGAATACCTAGTTATTTCATAGAATAACTAGATAAAGTATGAAATTTTTCATCTATAATATACTTTAGCTGACTTGTCTAGTTATTTCATGAAATACCTAGTTATTCTATGAAATAACTGAATTATATATACACTTTAATGGTAACATATCCATAAACTTAAATATATTTCATTATACAAAGTGTGACATAAAAAAATATCAGACTTTCATTCCGTAAAAAAAAAGAATGCTAGTACAGTAGAATGTGGTTTATCCGAATTAATTGGGATCGGACACCGTTGAGATAACCGAAAACTGAATGCGATCCCTGCAGTACATGAAACCGGACACTATACGAATATTGAAAATCATCACATGCGGGAAACGTGTTTGAAGAAAAAACCAAATAGGTGCAAACTATCCCAATTTTACCTTTTCTGCTTAAAATAATCACTTATTATTCGTTGTACCATTGCACACCATTGTTGTTTCGCTGTAAGGTCTCTGATTCTCTTAAGGAGCAGTATTTGAGTAGGACAGTACTCTGATTGTTGTTCGTATCACTCCATAGCTGTCTCTAACACAGACAACGCGTTAGCATTTGATGGAGCCTTGCCACTTTCGTTGTTGTTGTTGTCCTCGTCTTCATTCGTTTTATCGTTGACAGGATAGGATTGTTCTTGCACGGAAGTCACAGTCTTCGGCATTGCATGCCATCCAGGTGTTTCTACACCTTCATCGCATTCTTGAAATCCTGGTATTGATTGGACAAAGTCAGTATTCTCCTCCCTGTGGTCGTCATTGAAGTATTTCTTTCCTTCTAAATTTGGCTACAACTTATTTCATGCATTTTCATAAACAGTACATGTAGTTGACAAAAAAAACTGGTCCGGATATTTGACGCTCCGGATAATAAAGGTACGGATAAATGACGTTCTACGGTATTCATGTTTACTATAATCTTATACCAATCTTTTTTCAAAGCCTCCCTGTCGGGTTGCTGCATACTTATCGTAATGATCTTCCTCGGTCGGAAGCAATGTTGGAAAGCCTCTTTTGAAATGGCGCATTCCAGTCAGTCGCATTCTGAATGTCTTCTCTAAACTGAAATATGATACCTTTTACGATTTCTTTTTTAGAGGTTTTCTACATTCCAAGTTCCTGGAAATCACTCAATTTTACACAAAATTTAATGCAGTAGTATTATTAAAGTACTTCTATAATTTAATTACAAATGAGAATCCGATGGGGCTCTTTTATGCTTTCTCGCTCATTGGTGGTCTGTCGGTGACAGCAGGGTGGCCGCGGTAGCCGAGTGGTATAGGTATCGGATCATGGCTTGCTTTGTCACAAGTTCGATCCCAGTACCACTAAAGACCCGCCGTGTAGGGCAGCGATGCACGTTAAATCTGTCGAGAGCTGAAACGTCCTCCCGTTGGTGTGGTGTGGTAGTTAGGAGAGGGGGTGCCAGCTCAGGTGTCGTCCAAGTCACTTGACCATGGTTCAAAATTGCGTGGTCCGTCGCCAAAAGCCCTCGTGTAGCTGAACAGTGCGACGTTAATATTCAATCAATCAATCAATCGGCGACAGCAGGAAAACACATTCTCATATACGTGCCATTCCTGCGAATATGGTTCGAAATTACGATCGAAATGGTCTTCATATGGTTTGTGTTGCTTTTAACTATGAATCAAAGAGAAGATCAACGGGATAACGCGTAAGTAAAATAAAATAAGTGTGTTGCGACATTTTTGCGGTGTTTGGTCATATTGTATCTAATTAGGTCAATACTGTAGAGAGAGAGCGAATCTCAGTTATTTTAAAAAATTCTTATAGGATATACAAAAATAGTCTATGCGTTTTCTTTCAGTTTTATTAAAGGATTTTTAATCATCAAAGAGGTTTTTTTTAGTTGCAGATGAATTGATGATTCGTCACTTTTCAATTTTGATTAAAACTCCCGCCTGCTTTCACCAATAATGAAGCTAATTTTATAAATATATTACTCCAAAAAAAATTCATTGTTGCGTTTTATTCGATCGTATTTTTGAGACTTAAGGTATCTTAATTCAATAAGAGAATTATAGGCGAAATTTTTTTTGATGTATTCTAAAGCCATTGATTTCAAATAAATTTGTATTTTCTGATCATTTGTGTAGTAATTTAAGTAATAAAAATCAAAAATTTTCCGTGCAATTTTATATGCTAAGTATCTTTGTTACGTTGAAAGAGCAATCTGTCGTGTAGTTAAAATATTGTAGCTAACACGTAAAAAAAAGTCTCTTTGTTTTCAATCTTTTGTAATCATATTTATAAACATTTAGATTTTCAACTATTTTATATTAATATATGAATTCAAACTGGTCAGTAACCATTTTATCCTTCTCCACTCAATTATCGGTGAGCCGTTCTGCAACTACACACCTGGAGCTCAGCCAATCGGATTTCAAGGGGTCGAAATTGGCTTCCAGACATTCGAATGTGATGAAGGAAAAAAAAATAAGGGGTGTACCGGGGTGAAGGTAATTGAATAAATTGCCTCTTTTTAAACCACTCCGACGTGGGAAATGCGATAAATTGTACATTCTGAATGATTTCTACATGACTGAGTTAAGTGTTAACGTAATGGTTTGGGGGTATAGAACGCCCTTTTTATTTTTATTTTTTGGTGTGTCAAGGGAGGGGATGTGTTTAATGTACCCTGCTACATTGTGGTTCTTCACAGACCACTTCCTGACACGTTTAAGTCTGGGAAGCTTTCCCATAACTATTCGTTTAATAAATGAAGATCCGTGGACAGTGAACCTCGGATATATAACCTCAACAATTCCTAGACCATAGTATGCGACGTTGTTATAAAGCTGGTAGTGTAATACTTGATTTAAAAAGTTTATTTCAATTTCAATACAGGTTTATAATAATTTTCCTTTAAAAAATTATTTGCGAATGTTTTTCAGTTTTAAGCGATAATGATTAATCAATTAGGTCAGTGGTCCCAACCCCCGGGCGATCAAAAAACATTACATCATTTCCATTTTATTTACAGTGATCTATTTCTCTCGGGTTTGTGCGACTTTTTATGGAAATCCCTTTAAATTCCATGATAAATTACTTTATATTCCTATTTTGGGGTTACTGTATTTTATTCCAAAGGCATGTTTAAATACAATTATATTAAACTTATTAAATCAAAACAGTGTAAAATATAAATAATCAACGTCTCCCTCAGCAAGCCGCGGTAAAATTATCAAACGTTGACCGATTTGATGAGTTAAAAAGGTTGAAAGCACTGAATTGGACAATACTCTAACTGAATTTCATGTTCCATCCGTCTTCTAGCTGAAGATAATTTTTTACTAAATTACTTAACAGCAAAGTTATTATAAATGCAATAATTTGGAAATATTCTATTTCAGCCCACACTTCAAGAAAAGACGCAAAACAATTTGTGCCAAATTGCGCCAGAAGCTAATTTTTCTGCGTATTGGACTTCTATCCAATATGAGAGCAGTTCTTAAACTGTGGTCCACGGACCTCAAGGGTCCTCAGCGTTTTTGTAGGAGGTTCCCAAAAACCTCTATTTTAATGTTAAGATTTCCCTCTTTTATAGACTCTGAAAGGCTTCGTGGAAAAGTGAAAGATATGGCCCCAATGAAAAAACTCTACAAAACAAGGTTTCGATCAAGGATTTTAATTTAGTTTCCATAAGATTTTTAATTAGATGTTTATTGTTTTCTTAAAGAAGAAAAAGAAGCGTTAAAAAAACCTATGTATGTAGCAGAGGCTGTCTTGGGATTATTGAGGAACCTTTAAATCATTCAGCCATATGTTGGGAGTCAGGGAGGGGTGTTAAAAACTTTGGAGGGGGGAGGGCCCCCGATTTCAGACTGGATAAATAAAAGGTGGGGGGTAGCGTTGATCGAAAGCTTAAAAACCGCTGAAATATGAGGATAATAATTCATCAAGTTAGTGATAAATGGAGGTATTGGCTAAAATGGGATTCATTTCAATAATTATTGATCATTAAATTATGACCAATTATAAAAAAAAAAAATAAATAAATGAAAGCATACAGATTCAATTATACATCAGTATTTTTTGCGCTTCTAATTCAATTAAGAAGAAATAATTTGAGTACCTTGAAACAGAGGTTTCAAAATCATCCAAAAAATTCTGGAAAAGTATGGTGCTATTTTCAGTCCTTTCTTGGATACTCCATTACAAGTGCGTTAAAATAAGTGAATTCCTTCAAGCTGTATAGGAACTCTCTAAGATTTCCGTCTACTACAGCCACAATAGTCAAATTCATGTAATAATGCTATTAAATGACCCCTCGAGTAGAGAGACTGATTCATGTTAAATCAATGTGAACTTTGAGTTCTCACCTTGGTGTAGAGCAGGGGTCAGCAACCTATCGCACGCGTGCCACATTTGGCATCTCAATTGTAGTCTACACTACTTTACAAATCTTTCAATTTTTTAGTGGAGTGCAGCTGATAAATTTGCAATGGACTAAAATCTTCAGAATTATGGACATTTACAGAATTTAGAAAAAAAAATTGAAAGGTAACTCAATAGATAAATCTATACAGATATTTTGTAAATTATATATTTGCATGACATTGCTGGAGAGGTTTAGTGGTTTGAAGAGAGAAAATTGCATGCACTCTGATTTCCGCTTATGGTTCTACGTATCTAAGTGAACAAATCTTTTCTCATACGAATATGAAAAATATTTCGAGTTCGCAAAGAAATTGTTTAACAACTGAATACACAAGAGTCCGTGTCAAATTGAAAGTCACAAATTACACCCCTGATTCTGCGATAAGAAAAAGAGGTGTAAAAACAAGGTTCACACTAAATTATATATTTTTTAAAAATCTCTCTCTCTCTCTCTCTCTATATATATATATATATAATATATATATACATATATATAAATGAATGTGTGTCTGTCTGTACTCAATAGATTCAAAAACCACACATCCAATTGCCGTAAAAATTTGGATAATTATATCCCCGGGAAGATTTTTGAAAAACATTTTCAACCCAAGGGGCGTTATAGATAATTAGTTCCATTATTAAACTATTAGATGTACAGTCTTGAAACTTGGTACGCAGATTCCTTTCATAGAATAAAGATCCACTACATAATGATTTTTACGAAAATCGACCTCCAAGGGGCGTTGAGGGAGATTAAGTGCGGTCATGCATAGTTATTTCTATTTTTAAACTTTTAGGCGTACAGTCTTGACATTTGTAAGCGGATTCCTTTCATAGAGTAGATTCGCTACAAAATGGGTTTTTGAGAAAACTGATTTCCAAGTGGTGTTACGGGGGCCAAAGGGGTGTTCTGCATCATTATTTTAATTTTTAAACTATTAGACGTACAGTATTGAAATTTGGTAAGCTATTTCCCCTTTCATAGAATAAAGATCCGCTAGAAGATGAATTTTGTGAAAATCGACCCCAAGTGGCCTTGCGGAGAATTAAGGTGTGTTATAGGTAATTATCTCCTTTTTCAAACTATTAGACGTAAAATCTTGAAATTGAGTAAGCAGATTCCATTCATTTAGTAGAGATCCGCAATAAGATGGGTTTTGTGAAAATCGCTTCCTAAGTGGCGTTACGGGGGCTTAAGGGGCGTTATAGGTAATTATTTCCATTTTTAAACTATTAAATGTACAGTCTTGTAATTTGATAAGCAGACTCTCCTTTCATGGAGTAGAGATCCGCTGCAAAATAGGTTTGGGAAAAATTGACCCCTAAGGGGCACTGAGGGGGAATAAGAGGCGTAATATTGGGTTGTTTGGAAAGTAATTTCGTTTTTTCCCGACAGAGGATTTAATTGTATTTTTTTTGCACCCAACTTCACATTTAAGCCGTATAATTTTTATATGCTTTGATAGCTCACATAGCAAGGCTTATGTGTGAAAAATTCCAACTCTACGCAGTAGTTTTTGGTTGGTGCCCTTTTAAATATGGAGAGCGATAAGCAGCATTTTCGACATATCTTACTGTTTTACTACAGAAAGGGTAAAAATGCTGTTCAAGCCAGAAAGAAATTGACCGATGTGTATGGAGAAGGTGTGTTGACAGTACGCCAGTGCCAGAACTGGTTCGCTAAATTTCGATCCGGTAATTATGATGTCGAAGATGCACCACGTTCGGGAAGGCCGGTTGAAGCTGATTAAGGCATTAGTTGATGCGAACCGGCGAATAACAACACGCGAGATCGGATTGAGGTTAAATTTATCAAATTCAACAGTTTATGACCAATTGAAAGGCCTGGGATTATCCTCGAAGCTCGATGTATGGGTTCCCCACGTTCTCACAGAGAGAAATCTGTGTCGCCGCATTGACGTCTGCAATTCGCTTCTCAAACGTCCCGAAAATGATCCGTTTTTGAAGCGCATCATTACTGGGGACGAAAAAGGTCATGGAGCAAAAAAGATGAACCAGCTCAAACCATTTCTAAAGCCGATATTCACCAAAAAAAGGTGATGCTGTCTGTTTGGTGGGATTTTAAAGGAATCGTTTTTTTTTTAGCTTTTACCGGATAACACAACGATTGATTCGGAAGTCTACTGTCATCAGCTGGACAAACTGAATGATGCACTTCAACAGAAAAGGTCAGAACTAATCAACAGGAAAGGTGTAGTGTTTCACCAAGACAATGCGAGACCTCACACAAGTTTGGTCACTAGCTTGATTGGGATACTACGCCACACCCACCATATTCTCCAGACCTGGCACCATCGGATTATTATTTGTTCCAGTCACTCCAAAATTTTTTAGACGGTGAAACCTTCACCTCAAATGAGAAGGTCAAAAACCACCTCGATCAGTTTTTTGCCAGCAAAGACCAAAAATTTTATGAGCGTGGAATTATGCTACTACCAGAAAGATAGCAAAAGTTGTTGGACCAGAACGGCCAATATGTAATTTAATAAAGTATTTATGTATTATACGAAAACTGTCTTTCATTTTCACCAAAAAAAGCGAAATTACTTTCTGAACAACCCAATAGATAAATATTATCGTTTTTCAACTATGAGATCCAACATCTTGAAAATTAGAAGGTATGTTCCTTTCATGGAATAGAGTACCTCTAACAAAGAGTTTTGCGAAAACCGACCCCATAAAAGGAGTGGGTTTGTGAGGGTTTAAAGAGAGTTATGGAAAAATTCCTATTTTTGAATTTAACCCATTTACTTGAAATTTGTTGAGCACGTTTCTTTAGTTGAATAGAGTTCCACTAAGAATGATTTTACGGAAATCAACTCCAGGGGGAAGCGGGGGAGTTAGTGGTGCGTATTGATAGACAAAATTTACGTTTTCGAACTAGTAGGACTGTAATAATAAAATTTGGATTGCATGTTTCTTTTGTTGAATTGAAATCCGCTAAGAATGCTCTCAAAAGGGTTACGGGCGTACTGATGATAAAAATTCCGTTTTTGCTCTATTAGATTTAGACATGAAATTTAGCATGCATATTTATTTTATGGAGTAGAGATTCACTGAAAGTTGCTTTGGCGGGAATCCACTTGATTATAGTGTTAAGTGAGCGCAAAAAATCTTTCTACTTCTATTTTAGATATTAATAGAAATTATAATTTCTGTCATCAAGAGGTGAGAGTTACAGCTATAAATATATTTTTCAATATAATCAAATTCTTAATGATAGATATCAATATATATATTTTATATATATTTTAACAGTATATATTTATACAACATCGTGAAATACCCAGAGAAGAGGGTGGGTAACGGCTAGTTTAGCTATAATGAATGGGAATACTTATGAATTATGATATGTTTCTTATTTTAATAAATATGTTTAAAAATACATATTGCATGTACAATTAAAATTTGTATTGAAGAAATAGTTGTATTTCACGTTGTGTTTATTTTTATAAATAGAAATTTGTTTAAATGATGCAAAATTAATTTATAAGAAGACCGTAAATATATATTATTGATCTCTATTTTCTAACTACATGTATTTTGGATTGATTCAAATTGTTTAAAAAATTTCCTACAGTGTGGCATGCTGAATCCTATTGGTATATTGATTTAGCTCGCCGCAGCTAAAAGGTTGCCGACCCCTCTGGTGTGGAGTGTAAATTATTGGAGCAGGGTTCAAGCTCAGCTGCTCTTCTCATCAAATTATTGTTAAAATTACGAGGATTCGCATTGCTTCCAAGTGAGATGATAAAAAACAATTAGTTAATCTACAGATCGTTTTGAATACGTAAACGCAATATTAATCCTGTAATGTATTACATGAATACTATAAAATGAATCCGAAAGAGCAAACTAATAATAATAAAAAAAAAATAGAATTTTTATGTAGTATGGCATTTTCCCAACGATTTACGAAAACCTTTTTTTAAAAAATTTGAAAATAACTAACGAATCTTTAAAATAGACAGCAAATATTAACAAACATTTTCGTAAGTCGTAGAAAAATGAAATTCTACATAAACTTATATCGTTTTTTGTTCTTTCATGCGCTTTTTTATTGTGCTGCCCCAAATTCAATAGTCTAAATTTTACAAGAAAAGGAGAAGTTTCATAGGGTTAACATTATATTCGCCAATTAAAATTGCACATACAAGAGGTTTAAGAGAAGTGTTTTCATTGTTGTTAAGCATTGTGGAAAATTAAGTTTGCTATCGATTATAATATATGTATGAGCTATAAGTAGTTAGCATCACAACCTACCCAATGAATCACAGTCCAATGTTTTGTAATTTTTGGCTGACAGGATTCCATCTCTTGTGAATAATTATTAATATTTCATAAAAAGTCTATTTGGAACTTGTGTTTTAACCTTATGCAATTGGCGACTTTCACCAAATTTTTACTTGTCTTGGAAAATGGCGGCGTAATTCGTTAAAATATTTGGCGAGAAATCGCTGGCATGAAGTTAATATATAATCACCAACAGTTTGCAATTGTCATTTCTAAGATATTTACTATTTTATGTGTTTAAAATTCTGTTTATGTACAAAGTGGCTGGATTCAATGCAAAATTATTAGCAGTAGAAACTTTTCCGAAATTCATATAATTCGATGAAAAATTTAAGGATTAAACCACATTTTTATTAAATATTTAAAAGTAATAGATTTTGTCTGTGAATATACTTTTTGGTGCTAATAAAGTGAAATAATCAAATAATTAATCAATGAATCATCGGGCATGTTTTTTAGCACTTTACCAACTCAAGAGATCCAAATAATGTCTTAGATAAAAATATTAAATAATATTTAAATCAACACTTGTAGATAACTTTCATCTAAAATTATTAAAATATTCAATCCTCAATTCACCTTCAAGGTAATTTTCTCTTCAAAAATGTAATTAACAGAAAAAATGAGTCACATATTTGCGTTTTCTCACAAATGCATAATTAGAGCAGAAAACGTTCCATAATTTTAGGAAATAGGACTAAAATAAAAACGGAAATAAGGACCATCTTCTGTCAATCTATTATTAACGGTTTTATTATTTTCTACGGTTGTCGGAAAGGGGTCTTCCGCCCCCGATTACCCCTTGTCCCCTTGTAACAAGGCTCAGGAAGGGAAGTTATGTCCCAATATCTGCCCTCCGTGTTTCATGACTCACGCTCTGCAGCAACACTAATTTTTACTGCTCACGACAGCGAGGGAAAAAGAATGACTTTGCACGAAGACCCTTACCTATTTCTGATGAGAGTTCGGCAATGAGGGAAAATTCTAAAAATGCAATGCCCTACACCAAGCAACAGTTCAAAAAGGAACCCGCAAGTAGAGAATTTCAATTAGCATTGTACTGCTTAAATACGTTTATCACAACAACAAAAAAACCATATACCGTAAATTATATTAAAATTTTTAACAGACAAATTTCAGCATAACAAAACAGCAAATTTTTAACAACTATTGGACACTTGAAACCCAACTCGATTGCCTGCATCAGGGATCACCAAACTTTTTTACTTCACGGACCAGTAAATTCATAATTTAAATCCAGCGGACCACTAATAGGATTTTTTAAGTGTTAAATATATTTATAAAAAAAAGTTGTTAGATCTACGAACATAATCAATGCATCTTAAAACATAACAATGTGATGATTGAGTGCATTCCACATTTTTCTGAGGATTAGCGAAATTTTCTCGCGGACCACCACTTTGAAGACCTCTGGCATGTATGACAAGTTCCTTAGCTTAAATTTGGAATTAGAGTTGCATATGGACCTGTCGTCAAAATTAGCATCGTAATTCCAAAGCCTGATTGGCAACGAATTTCATTTGGTGCACAACTCTTTCCTTTGCATCTACGCAATTAATTTCAAAATGTTTTGAAATTTCATGTTCTAATAATGAAATGGTACCTTGATAGCCGAATCATAAATAGTCGCTTATGATAAATCAATTTTTGACTCTAGCAGTGGCACACGCAGACTTCTTTTTAGAGGGAGAGAGGCGTATATTTAAAAAACAAACACGAAAACGAACGTTAAAGCTTAATATTTAAAAAAAATTAAAAATCTGTTGGTCTATGGAGGAGTTGTACACCCCCGGAATTCAAGTCCTGTTCCATATTGAGTCTTGACGCCTATAATCCTAATTCCAACGCGTGGAAAGGGCTGTAGCCCAGTGGTCAGGGTATTGAATCATGGCAAGCATGTCATGAGTTCGAGCCCAGTACACGAAAGACCCGCCGTGTAGGGCAGCGATGCACGTTAAATCTGTCGAGAGCTGAAAGTCCTGTTGGTGTGGTGTGGAAGTTAGAAGAGGGGGTGCCAGCTCAGATGTCGTCCACGTCACTTAACTTTGTTTTTAAATGACGCGGTCCGTCACCAAAAAGTCCTCGTGTAGCTGAACAGTACGACGTTAATATTCACTCACTCACCAACACATGGAATGTGGCCACAGTAGCCTAGTGGTCAAGGTATCGGATCGTGGCTGGCTTGTCACGAGTTCGAGCTCTGTACCACTAAAGATACGTCGTGTAGGGGAGCGATGCACGTAAAATCTGTCGAGAGCTTAAACGTCCTCCCTTTGGTGTGGTGTGGTAGTTAGGAGAGGGGTGCCAGCTAAGTTGTCGTCCTCGTCACTTGACCATGGTTCAAAATTACGAGGTTCGTCGCCAAAAGACCTCGTATAGCTGAACAGTGCGACGTTATTATTCACTCACTCACTCACTCACTAACATGTGAAATAAGAGGTATGGGACTGTTAATATATCAGAACACGTTGAAAAAGACTAGATTCGGTCAAAACATTTTTTTTTCTACTTTATTGGAATAAAGTTATCTTTTGACTTACCAAAATATTCTTTATTTTGTTTCTACGCTATCTAGAGGACAAATTGCAATCAGTTTTATAAAATTAGAGATATTGAAAGTGGGTCTTTGATCTACCAGAAGTGGATATTTCAGTTCGAAATCTGTCATGGCGAGTCTGTTAATAAAGTTGTTATAAAACTTTTTGAACCTGATATTTATATAATTTTCTAGAGAATGTACTTAAATATTTTATATTGTATGAATAGTTTTTGAGTTATTGCCTGTTATTTAAATAATGATCTCATAAAGAATATCACATTTCTTATAATGTTTACTCAATCAACTCTAAAATTTTAAAATTTTAGTAAAACTTTAAAATTTTAGTGCGTTTTCTAGATAAATGCATCTATAATTTGTTTTAGTAGTACTTTTACTACCATAGGTTTATTACTTTTTCCTCTAATTGCTTTGAAGTTCTTCACAAATATTGCTAAAATTTCTCTTATAGTTGTGATTTTTGTAAAATTCAATTAATTTTTTAAAAAAATATTGTTAGATTGAAATATTAGTATTTATTGGTATTGATTCCTAAAATGCCTTTATAATGTTTAAATATGATATTTTTTAAAAAAAGTTCCCCGAATGAGTTCGGATACCTTAAAAGGAATTGGTTCTCAAAGTCTTCTAAAGATGAAATGTACCAGTTAAAAGCCTTGTTTGAACAGATTTTGTCATTTTTGTTTCGATCGAGATTAAAAATCGTCCTAGAGTTACGTCTTTTTAACCTTATAGTGTTAATTAATACAATATTAATAAAATCAAATCATGTTATGGAATAATGGTGAAAGGCTCTATGTGCTATTGGATTGAGCCTTTAAATTATCACTTGATATATGGAAGGAAGTAATAGCTCACACATATGTCGTCTTTATCACTTGCTCGGATGTTCAGAATTGTGCACAATCCCACGTCTCCGTACTACTCTAAGAGTACTGTTTATCCAAACCTGTCTGTTATGAGACACGAAACATAATGAAAAAGTTCTTAAATTTCTATATTTTTTTCCTTCGTTTGGTTCGACGAACTTTGACGAAATATTGAATTAACTAGATTGTAAAGTTAACAAGACTGTCATGGTTTTTCGAGTTCAGGTTGATCCTTTATTAGAAGTTTAATTTGGTCATTAATATAAATTAAATCGAACTCTTACTGAAAACAAGACAAATATTAAATTTCTGTGTTGAAGAGAACCAACTCCTTTAAGTTTTCTGTATTTTAAGTGACTGAGATTCGGGGTTCCACAATGTTCAACGCACGGAATAATTGTCTCATAAGATTGTCTCATTTTAAATCCAACTTGTGGCGGAGACCTAGAAGAATAGTGAGCTGACTTAAGAACCGAGAAAACTTGTTAAAAAGTTTAGAGCCAAGCAAAATAGAAGTTTAAAAGCCAATGAATACGTTATATAAATAAGCAAATACAACCAGACACGTTTTAAGACATCGGTCAACTGGGCCCCGGTCTCGGTAGAGAGCCTCGTTTCGGCCTCAATAAGATCGTGATTTGAACAAGTTAAATTGTCAAAAATTACTGCTAGATATATTCTCCGAAAAACTGGGAACTTTGAACTATATGCCAACTGGCAGCTGCACAAGACTGCATTACGTCATACTGTCTAGGCCTAAGCCTACCACCATACCTCGTCATTTGGGTGAAAGACGGCAGTTGGTTGATTCAGTTTGTGAGATTGTGAGTAATACACATTTATTACCCGTTAACTGTTTGGATAAGTATTTGACAACGTATGTTATTAGTCTGCTTAAAGTCGCAAGTGGGGCCTACATTTGCATTGAGGCCCAGGTTCTCTAGAAAAATCTTAAGCCGTCTCTAAATAGAGACGGCTTAAGATTTCTGAGAGTAGAGAGAGAAAGATGAATTTACATCTCGACATTAGTAAATTCTTCTCAGAGGGGCATGCAGTTTAGAAAAAGAAAATACAATAGAACCGAAAACTGGGGGTTATAACAGGTACTTTATAGTGAGCTTCGTCAGAGAAATAGATTCAATATCTTAAAACTATCCTACATATTCCTGTGTTGTGAGGGATATTTCCAGAGTAATACATTGTCTCTTGTCCTTGAATCAGGTATCGAGTGGGCATTGAATACCATTCGAATTTTCGATATCACCCCTCTGCCTGAGCGCAAATCTTTTAAGTATCACCCTCTCGCGCATGAGTCAACTGAGGGGATGTTCCAACAAGGGGTGGCTGAGCGACTACCTGATGCTATTAAGGGGGGCTTTTGCAGAGAGACTGTTATGGAAGCAAGTGACTGACATCGACCCTTATTCACTCGGGGGAAGGGAATGATTTCACTCCCCCTCTCCCGAAATTGCCGGACATTGGTTAAGTTACTGCTGCATCTCGATGTTGTGGGATCAACTCTTAGTAGGAAACCCATTGTTAAGATTTGGAGCAATGGGCTTATGGCCCTTAAATGTCCGGCTGGAGATGGCATTGGAGGCTGTTTATCGGCAAAGGGTTTGCTTTTGGGGTGCAATAAATGTAAGGAAGGAGTTATGGGCAATTTGGATTGCTCTTTGCTGAGGTGTATATTTCCCACGGAGATAATGAGTCGTATTGATGAAAATGGAATGTTTTAATATTGATACTAGCTGTGGTAGCACTCATTTCGTGCGTGTGTGTTTGATATCTTTAATTCTCAATTTATATCAAATGAATCGTCGATGAAATCTTTAATAAAACATAATTGATTCAAAAGTGCTTCTTGCAAAATATTTTTAACTTTGTAAAAATTTACTTGGTAAAATACAGAAATATTTCGTTTTTACTGTCGTTGGTTTACTTTGTTGTGAGTTGATATGTATGTAATAAGTTTAGAGATTTCAAATTTATTCTGTAAAGTTTTTGGCAAACAAAATTAGAAAAAGGAAATTATTTTCTCTTGAATATTTTACGGTTAAGTAATCACAGTTTGCCAGTGGCGCACACAAGGGGGAGTCTCAGTTTCGGAGCTTGATTTTTTTTCGATTGATTATAATCCTATGTATACAGTACGTAAAATTTAATAATGTATTTGTTATTAATAATTAATTTTTATTAATTAATATTAATTATTTATTCACTAATTAATTTTTTACTGTTTTTTGTTCCCGAAAATCGACAAAATCAAAAGAATACGTTGGATGGCGTATTGGACAATAATACGAGAATGGTGGACTTTCAACCTTGGACACCCTCCCCCTCCCTTAGAAAATTCCTGTGTGCGCCACTGCAGTTTATATATATTGTATGAAATACTGCCTAACATATTTTGTAAATTTTAGATTTCTTGGAACTTTTTTATCTGTAATGTCTGGTATATTCTGATGAAACGAATCAAGGAGTTGGATGCTTTTTCGGTTCTTTAATGAACGATAAAATACCGCCCAAAAATACTAGTTGCACATTATTTGTAAATTAGAAAACTTTAAATCGCTCTCCGAGGCCTTTCTCGTGTCATGTTTTTCTCATTTCTTCTCCCTTTTTAAGTTTTGGTTTCAGTTTCACAGTTTTCATTTCAATTTTTTTACTCGTCACCGGAAAAAAGTATTTCTTCTTTAGCGGTATGTTATACATCTTAACTTAGATCCTGTTAAGTATCATTTTTATCTTTTTAAAATGAAATCATGATTATAAATTTTTTTGAATAAATGAGTGAGGGAGGGGCAATTATATTGCAAATCAATGTCTCGAAAACCATTTTTTCCTAAAGAGTTTAGATATAGGCAGTGGCGCACACGAGGGGGATCTCTAGGGGTCCGGACACCCCCATAGCTTTTGATTTTTTTTCGATTGGTTATTATCCTATGTATATATTACGTAAAATTTAATTATGTATTTGTTATTAATAATTAATTTAATTAATGTTAATTAATTATTCAATAATTAATTTTGTAGTATTGGAGCATGACACCAAAATGGTGGACTTTCGAACTTGGACCCCCCACCCCCACCCCGAAAATTTTTTGTGTGTGCTACTGGATATAGGGTATCCGAAAAGCATGGTTACACTTTCAAAAATGAATTAAAATATAAACAAAGATTTTCACTTATGGTTTTTTTTTTTTTACGTTCCACAAAGAAAAGATTGAAGCTTCTGTTTAATAAAATAACAAACTCTATGGTGCAGCGTATACGTTTCGAAACATTTTTGTTTCAAACTGGCTTTACTGTAAGAACCAGTGCAAGTTATAGCATAATTTATCGAATTTAAATCTGCAACACATGTACAGCTTAAATTTTATTTCGTCTTACGCGTTTTCGCGTTATACGTATTTCCCTCTACGTTTACAATATTACTGTATTTCACTGTGTACATTTACTGTTTTACAATATTTAGAGTGCGTATATAAGGCCATAGCATAAGCAGGCTAAAAACGTTTCATATATTTCAGGTCTTCTGCATAATCAAATCACAGTTAAAGAACTTTTTGCAAGTGCAGTTAATGTGCTCTTGACCTTTACGTTTCAACCATAATATGACTCATAAGTTACAATAGCAGGTGCAGTTGTGGAAAATATCAAACTTTATTCGATAACAGCTGTTTTGGAATAAAATTTTATTTAGGCGTTCCACTTGGCAAAAATCATCACATCACTAACACATCTGAATTAAAACCATCATCACTGTTCTCCAGAAGTAGGACGAGGAGTCCCAAAGCAAACAGAAAAGCGATTCTAAAAATATTCTCAACGATAAATCGCTGAAATTTCGTCAGTATTTCTCGACGAAACGAATCGTAAACGCATCGTTAAACTTGTTCCATCGTTCCTAGATCAATTCCTTTATGGGTTTTGGCGAGCGCCATTAAAAGAAGCGTGACGTCATGACCACAAATTGTTGCCAAACGTCGAAAGTGAAATATGGCATTGTGGGTAACGCTCTTCATTTTTATTACTAAAGAGTACTTTTTTTCTTGCAAGCAGCTGTTACTCTCAGTTCAATAATTAAATATCGTGTGGTTCAGTTTTAAAGCCGTCTCTCTTGATACGCTTTTTTTTACAAAGGCTTCGCAATTTCGTCGCCAAAATAAAAATGAAGCCTAAGTCATTAGAACTTGTTTTATTGGACATAAAACATAGCGAATGATTAACCGTATAGTTTTATTTTTTCCCCTTGTTTCCAATGTCTGGAATGTGATTTTGTAAGCGAGTGAGAAAAATTAAAGTTTTTTATTGCTAAATATATTTCATTATCTCCGTTTGGAACGAAATCCGAACATAAAAATTGTGATGTTTTATGTACTCTAAAGAGAAAAATTTATTCAAGCGTGTTTTTAAAAGGCAGTAATAGTTTTTTTTTATTGTTAAAAGAAGTACTGTCTTTAAATCCCAGTGGACTGAGAGTAATTAACTGTTGAAAGTTTAACAAGAAAAAAAAAGTTTACAATTATTCATTATTAATGCAATATTTTGCGTTCGATGTGGTGCGAATTAATCTTCTGAAAAAAAAAGTATGTAAAGTCACTTTTTCTCAATTTCAAATTCCGAACATAAACTGATGTTTTTAGCTTCCAAATTAAAAGCTTAAAATATTTATTAAACTAGAGTAAATGAATTTATTGAAAAATATGAAGTATTTGTTTCATTATACGGCAAAAAAAGTGAATTCATTTTGTTTTGGAAAAACCATGTAAACTGAAGAATAAAGAATTTTTGTTCTCCAATTCTTTTGTGCATGAAAAATATAAGAGTTTGCCGTTTAATCGTAAGCTATTTAGAGATCTTCGTTTGATCGTAGTCACAATTTATGGTATCCACTCGAGAATTTCCATCGTTCTGTGATTATGGTTGAAATTGTAATGCCTTAGCTTTGTAAATTGATGAAACTTGATTGATGTTTTAATAGTTTATTGGGTCACGATGACACATAACATAAAATTATATTACGCTTTGTACACATTTTAAATAAAAATCATAAATCTCCTGAGTTTGTTGACAATTGTAGAGAAATAAAACAAATTATTGGCCAGTGTGTGGCGTCCAACACACATCTGCATCCGGCAGATACAAAAACTTTAACGCAAAGCTCTTTGATGGAGCTTACAGATATCTCTTCGAGACACAAACGCTGAATTATCTTTTCACAAAACTCGTTGGTGAGCTTATCGTATTCTCTTGTCGCGAGACAGTCACCGGAATCCAAATATCCACACTCAACTCACTGGCGGGTGAGTGAGTGAATATTAACGTCGCACTGTTCAGCTACACGAGGGCTTTTGGCGACGGACCACGTAATTTTGAACCATGGTCAAGTGACGTGGACGACACCTGAGCTGGCACCCCCCTCTCCTAACTACCACACCACACCAACGCGAGGACGTTTCAGCTCTCGACAGATTTAGCGTGCATCGCTGCCCTACACGGCGGGTCTTTAGTGGTACTGGGCTCGAACTCATGACAGGCCTGCCATGATTCGATACCTTGACCACTGGGCTATCGCACCTCTCAACTCACTGGAGGAGCTAAATGACCTCTCTCGTCGAAAGGTAAATACCGAAACCAAATATCCACACTTAAGACCTTATCACACGTATACGTTTCGAGCAATTTTTAGTCCAATTCATGTAATTTTTACTCGGTTGCCATAGCAACGGTTTTTTGAGCAACTTTTTGTTACTGAGCTCAAAAAGTTCCAAATAAAAGTCGCTTGAAATTCCTGCCAATGGGGATCTTCGGCGCTCTACGTCATAAACAAGATGGCGGCTTCGATTTCGTCAAACACATCAGATATGGCGTATAATATTTTAATGGTGTATAATATTTTAATAGCGTATAATATTTTAAATAGAACGGTGCTCCATTTCTTCTTACGCCCGTCAACAAAAGCGCGAGCGATCTAAAAGAAAGAATTTTGGATGTTCGTTTTCCGATGCAGAAAAATCGGCGAGTAATTTTTCAATGTGGATATCGGAGCGTGGCTGACGTCAGAGCATGTCATTTTGTTTACGGCAACCCTTCCCCCTCAAATTGGGCAAACGATTGGACAAAAAAGTTGCACGGAAAATGTACGTCTGATACGGCCTTAAGCTCTCTGGCGTGGCCGCGGTAGCTGAAATGGGATATAGGTATCGGATCATGGCTTGCCTGGTCACGAGTTTGAGCCCAGTACCACTAAAGACCCGCCGTGTAGGGCAGCGATGCACGTTAAATCTGTCGAAAGCTGAAACGTCCTCGCGTTGGTGTGGTGTGGTAGTTAGGAGAGGGGGAGTGCCAGCTCAGGTGTCGTCCACGTCACTTGACCATGGTTCAAAATTACGTGGTCCGTCGCCAAAAGCCCTCGTGTAGCTGAACAGTGTGACGTTAATATTTTATCAATCAATCAATTAAGCTCTCTGGCGAAGCAACATGACCTCTCTCCTCGAGAGGTAATCACCGAATACCCTGGCGTGGCACTCGCGCATGCGCAGTCCCTAGGATCAGTCAGCGTTGCCACCTAGAGTTTCAGAACGAGTCTAGAGTTCGTTACAAAATTAATGATGTCCTTCGATAGAATCTTTCATCAAGGTCTCTTAGAGAGATGTTAATGAAATTCAAACCAATTAATAGTACGGATTGAGTTGGAATATTATAACTTGGATAAGAAAATTATTTACACAATGAGAAAACATAAAGAAAAATATCCAGTGATGTAAGTAAAGAAAAAAAGCTTTATTTGTGGGGTACACTGCAGTCCAATGTTTGAGGGTTCGTAGTCGGTGATACATGATAAATGTCCATGATTTGATTCTCATTTCCCAAGAGATGGTCACAGATAATGATGAACAAATAATATAAAAAAAAAATATTGAAGTCAATTTCTGCTTGGTCAACAATTTTTATTTATTTTAGTTCCATTTTATCAAATAATTATAATATAAATATGTATATGCATATGATAGAATCAGTGGTGTAACGTACTTCCCCACAACCCTCGCATTGCCGTGCGGAAGGGGGGCAGGGATTCCAGGAGGTCCAAAGCCTGACTGACACCAAGTACGTATTTCAGGCTTGGAGCCCAAAATGACTTTGCAGGGGGGGCCCTATTATTCTCCGTTACGCCACTGGACAGATGCCACTGTATTTACAGTGACGAAATATTGGTTAACGCAAAATAATACAAGGCTCCCGTCTATGTATTTTCATGCATTTTTTTTTTCTTACCTTAACACGGAGCAAAAATCGGTTACCATCAAAAGATTTCCTTTCTTAGAATCAACACAATACGATTTATCTGAAAGGAGTTTTTGGGGAAAAAACCCTAATATTTTTCTTTGAATTATTTTTAGCATCAAATTGTCAACAAATGGTTCGATGTGTACGTTTTGTTGTCCATTTTACCATAGATATGTGCGCCTAAATAACTGCGTATACTTTTCATGTTCCTCGTTTCGGATGACGTGGGAGCAGGAGCTGCATTATTCATTTCATTTCATTTTCATCGTCGGAATCTACATCAATGATATTTTTTTACCTTTGAACAGACTCTAAAATCTCTTTGTCTGACATTATTGATGCTGTACACACATTATCATCATCTATTGCAAAGAATTCTTCCAGTAATACGATAGGAGAGTCAGTGGCGTAACGAAGAATACTAGAGCCCCCTGCAAAGTCAAATTTTGGGCCCCAAGCCCTAATACGTGCTTGATGTTAGTCAGGCTTAGGGCCCCCTAGAGCACCTGCCCCCTCCGCAATGCGGAGGTGTACGTTACGCCACTCAGGAGAGTCCAATCTGGCTAGTGTTTTCCGTATTTTGCTCATTTCCAGAAGGGAAATATTTTCGTGTTAAGCGGTTTTCGTTTTGTGTTAAGAGAAAAAAAATGTATGAAAAAACATAGACGAAACCGTTGTATTATTTCGTGTTAACCGATATTTCGGTTCTAGATTCTAGTATAGATTCTATACTATTGAGTAGAATGGAAGAGAAAATAGTGTAAGAATAAGTTACGAGTTACTAAGAAGATTAAAACCTCCTATACCAGGGGTGACGAACCTTTTGGGATCAACGTGCCATTTTTTCTGAAGTGTTTAATGGGGTATAGACGTGTTGTCAAATAATTTTGACTTGTGATTTTTTGGAAATAATAATAAAAAAATAAATAAATACTAACCACTCAAAACTCTTTATTTACTATTAAAAAATACATTTTGCCCCTGTATAGCACTAAATGTTTTGGATATACATGTAATTCAAGTTAAAGTAACATTAGTGTGACTTCTGTTGTTGTCGATCTGATGACAAATAACTTACATCAGGATGGTAAGATGTTTCTTTCAGCAGAACACGTGCTGAATTAGAGTCATCTGCCAAATGGTTTTCTAAGTGAGTCTTAAATGTCATTCATCTATAAAAATGATTCTCAAACATATATAGGTAGATGAAAATATGGTTAAAAAAGCATGAGCCAGCTTCTTCAAACAGTTAAATGTGTCTGGAATCGAATTCATGTTTCCATAACTTTGTTACTGACATTTTTACACTCGCGTTTATTCTAATACTTCATACTGAACTTTGTTATTTTGAATTAAAATGCTAACCGTTTTGATCGGAGACGTGCCCAAGTAATTGTGTCACGTGCCATTGGTTCGCCATCCCTACCCTATACCATATTCGAATACCATTGTCAAAACATATTCTAATAATCTATTACTATAATTTAAGCAAAATAAATTTTTTTTATATACATAAGAAGGTGATGGAGTATATATATCCGAATATATGAAAGTTGAGATAACTGGATGCCAGCACAGATGCTGTCCTTGATCTAAGTTCAAAATTACGAAGCAACGTCCCAGCAACCCAAGAGTTGCTTCGTACTTGCACGAAGAAGGAAATCAAATAATTCCGTAAAATCCATATCTAAAAAATGTATTTCAATTTTTGAAAAATAATAATAAAAATGTTTTTAGGCCTTTTAAATGTTAATTTATTGGTTATTTCGCCGCATTTTTAAAAATATGTATAGTGAGATCAAACTACAAAAATATGCAAGTATGCATAGTTGAATGTGTTCTATTTCAGTATTTTATGAGATTAATACAGAAATAGAATATATATACATATATGTATCAGTATATATTTATTGTTGTGGAACAAGTTTCTTCGAATATGAACAAAAGTGTTAGCCAAAATAGATACTGCTGTTTTCATTTTCTTTATCATCCCTGTTTAAAATCTGTTTTTTTTCTTATAAGGAAAAAAAATGTAAGTTATTCTGAACAGATATACGACAGTACTGATATTGCGCTGAGAGAAATTTTTACATTACAAATAAAAACTAACATCTTCCGTGAGAATTTTATCTTCCAGAATATCCACGACTCAAGATCTTTAAGTGGATGATTCGTGCTGCCATCTACTGTTGAAGTTTGTTACAACATATGAAATTAAAACGTTAAATTTTCAATTCTAATTTAATTTTTACCCTGAGCGTTCTGTATTTATCTGTATTTTTAAGAATACTGTTCGAAATATTTGATGAAAAGCAATTTCCAAAGAAAGTTTTAGTACATTTTAGTTTTCATTTATAATCACAGTGTTATTCGGTTCTGAGTAGGGATTGCAATATCGGACTTAAAAGTTCAATACCGGTATTCGGTATTTTTGAGGTCTTAATCCCGGGGTACGGGTAGTAGAAATTTTAGAAAAAGAAAGAAAACATGTGTTTTTTTGCCAGTATCTTATTTATTTAAATCACAAAAAAGTGTAAATATCACAATTTACAGTCTGTGGTTTTCATCATATAAATAATGAAACCAAACCGAAATATTATCAACCGATTTTTTATGTTTTTTAAAGTTATTCTGATTCATTATTACGAGTTATTATTTATGAATATATATATAATAAATCTGAAAAATATTTTGAGCCCCAAAGTATGATATGCAAATATAATGTGAATAACAAACCCACCAATTTAAAAAAATATCGGAATATTGCTCGCTTTCTTGACAACTACAGCCGTGTTTTCAGATCGGACTTAAAAGTTCAATACCGGTATTCGGTATTTTTGAGGTCTTAATCCCGGGGTACGGGTAGTAGAAATTTTAGAAAAAGAAAGAAAACATATGTGTTTTTTTTGCCAGTATCTTATTTATTTAAATCACAAAAAAGTGTAAATATCACAATTTACAGTCTGTGGTTTTCATCATATAAATAATGAAACCAAACCGAAATATTATCAACCGATTTTTTATGTTTTTTAAAGTTATTCTGATTCATTATTACGAGTTATTATTTATGAATATATATATAATAAATCTGAAAAATATTTTGAGCCCCAAAGTATGATATGCAAATATAATGTGAATAACAAACCCACCAATTTAAAAAATATCGGAATATTGCTCGCTTTCTTGACAACTACAGCCGTGTTTTCAGATATGAATATGACACTACGAATCCTGCGAGTGTGCAGTATCGCTCAGAGCTGTAATAGGATAGTTTTTGACCGCCTCCTTGGATAATTCACATATTACTTCTCTTGATTGTACGATACAACATAGTATTCACAATCTAATTAATTTTGCCCATCAGGGAGATATAAAACGTATATTATGTTGGCGATCCCTGAACATATAGCGGAGACAATTTAAAAAAATTTCTAGTAAATACCGAAAAAACGTTGTTTTAAACTTGCGAATACCGGTATTACAAAATTGTACAAATGGCTCAAAATACCGGTATTCGGTATCCCGGTATTGTGAAATCCCTAGTTCTGAGATTAATTTAAATTAATCATTTAACTCGGCGGTCCTTATACTGTGGTCCGAGGTAGCCGAGTGGTATAGGTATCGGATCATGGCTGGCTTTGTCACGAGTTCGAGCCCAGTTCCACTAAAGACCCGCCGTGTAGGGCAGCGATGCACGCTAAATCTGTCGAGAGCTCAAACGTCCTCCCTTTGGTGTGGTGTGGTAGTTAGGAGAGGGGGTGCCAGCTCAGGTGTCATCCACGTCACTTGACCATGGTTCAAAATTAGCCAAAAGCCCTCGTGTAGCTGAACAGTGCGACGTTAATATTCACTCAACTCAACTGTGGTCCGCGGATCCCAGGGGGTCCGCGGAGTCTCTCATTATAACGTCAAGATTTTCCTCTTTTACGAATGAAAGGCCTCATGTAAAAATTCAAAGATATGCCATTCTAGACTAGATCACTAAATTGTCCTTAATGGAAAAAACTGCACTAGAACATGTATTTTGATCAATAATATTAAGTTGGGAGAGATATTCAAAACCTTGGGGATCATCGACGTGAGTCTGGTACGTAAAGAGAGTCCGCGGTGATCAAAGGTTTAAGAACCTCTGATATAGCTCATCTAATCATTTGGTTTAGGTTTCTTCAAAGATTGACTTAAAAATTGCTACAAATTTAAATTTAATTTATTCTTTACCTCTAATTAATTTTCAGAACTCGCAAATTATATCGGGAAATATTACAGCGATAGCCACGAGCCGAAAACTCATTCAACAGACACTTTAGTGCAACGGTTCTTAAACGACCCTCCTTTAATGCATCAGAGTGACATCGCGGACTCCCAAGATTTTGAACATCCCTCATCAACTTAATATTCTTGATCAAATTACAAGCTCTAGTAAAGTTTCTTCATTGGGAACCAGTGGCGAAATGTACATCCTGCAACCCTCGCATCGCGTCGGGGGGCAACATTCTAGGAGGCCCAAGGCCTGACTGCCGCCAAGTACCTACCCTTTGTAAAATCCAACTTGGGGGGCCAAAAACCTGACTTTGCAGGGGGCAAATGTTCTCCGTTACGCCGCTGTTGGGAACTCTTTAGTAATCTAGTCTAGTATGGCACTTTTTTCAATTTTTCCACGAGGCCTTTCAGAGGTCTTTAAAAGAGGGAAATCCCAACGCGCGTTGCATAAGAGCTCCACGGACCCTTTAGAAATGCGGTGCGGACCCCCAGGGGTGCCCAAATCATAGTTTAAGAAGCGCTGCTTTAGTGTGTGTAAAAAAAGTCGAGTTTATACCGCACATTTAATTAAAATTGAATTTTTAAGTCTTCATATTGCTGTGATGCAGATGTGCGAAGTTAACGAGGGGGTTCATCCTGTTTTCCAGAAATTTTGGAAAATTATTAGGCATGAAAAAAATAAATAATTAAGGCAATAGTGACTTTATATAGATATAATTGAATATCAGAAAAGAGGTCACACAAAACCTAGCAACGAATCATGCTCATAAAAAATTAATGGAGCATTACTTTTTTTAAAAATTTGCTTATAATTAAAAATATTTCGCTTATATAATTCCTTCATCAGTATTTTAATAAGTTTAAATCCTGGGGACAGATATCCCTTGTATCCAGCTATGCATTTATACCTATTTAAGTGTCATTTTTGTCACTTGACCTTGAGTCGGAATCAATAATTTCGCTGTCAGAAATTTGCTTCTAACTCGTCGTTAACCAAATAGAGATTGTAATAAATTTAATTACTGAAAAAAATTTAGAAATTTTCCAAAAAAAAATCAAGTTTATTATAATTTTGGTTGAATATTTAATAAATCTCTATTTTTGCATGATTAAGACAAAAAAATATAATGGGAAATGGATTTTGTTGTTTTTTATTTGATAAATATTTTTAACTTGCTTGTTTTCAAATGTACATTTGTGGCTGCGGTATTCTAGTGGTGATGATCATAACCCTTGGCCGGCGTGTCATGAGTTCGAGCCTTAATGCCACTGAAAACCCGTCGTGTAGAGGGGGGCGATGCACACATTAGTGTGGTTGGTGCTGTAGTTTGGAAAATGGGGTGTTAGTTCAGGTGTCGTCCTTGTTCCTTGATCGAGGTTCGAAATTGCGGTCCGTTGTCAATAGCCCTTGTTTTATATTATTACGTTAACGAACACTCACTTATTCAAACTGCGATACCCCCCTCCCTACCAGGGGGTACCATCTCTTCATCCACACGACCTAGATTTGTGGGAGGTAAGAATTGATCACCCAAGCTAATCATAATGAAAACAATTTATTGTTGCCAATTCAAATATTCAAAGACAATCTTACGTTAGAAAGGAAATCTAAAGTGATATAACGTATCCTTAAATTATATGCAAATAAGCGCCTTGAAGCAAAACCGCTTAACTTTCAGTAACGTTATCCTATGAATCTCAATCTTCCTTAATTTCTTAGACTTACTAAAGCTCGTTCTATAATTACGCTTCTAAGTTTAATTTCTTACCATCAGCTCACGGCGTTCAGCATCTCAGCTTCCTTTCTCCTTCTTCCTTTACGATTACAAAACCTCCACTATATATTCACTAACTAATCTGAATTTCACGGTTTCTTCTTGAGAGGATTGGCTGTGCAATAACTCAATGCTGGTCCCAAAGATTCCCCAAGAGAATTAGTATGAAAACATGGTAAAGCTCCGTCACAAAACATACATCTTCATTTAATGTCAAAGAACGTGACATAACTATAACATTTATACAGGGTCCTTTATTTATTTTCAAACTGAACATTTGATTGAATGGCACATTTGTTTTCAGGCAGAAAAGTTCTTCTTTAATGTATTCCATGAAGAGCTAAATATTTTTATCATATTACTCATTTCTGTTTAAAATTCATATTCCATTTCAGTTCTCATTTTCTAGCGAAAAATGAGTCTCATATTTCTCTCTCATATTGTAATGCCAATCGATATTAAACTTGATCTTTTTGAAGAAAAATGAGTCATGAGTTCAAGCTTAGTGCCGCTGAAGACACTCGGCCTCCGGACTCGAACGTCCTCCCGTTGGAGAGGTGCGGAAGTTAGGAGATGCCAACTCAGGTGTCGTCCTCGTCACTTGACCGTGGTTCGAAATTACGAGGTCCACCGCCAGTAGCTCTCGTGCAACTTTGTAGTGCGACCAGTGGCGCACATAAGAATTTTTTAAGGAGGGTGTCTAGGGTCGTAAGTCCACCATTCTCGTATCATGCTCCAATACGTCGCTCAACATATTCTTTTGATTTTGTCGTTTTTCGTGAACAAAAAACAGTAAAAAATTAATCATTGAACAAAAAATTAGCATTAATTAATAAAATTAATTATTAACTACAAGTACTTAATTACATTTTACGTTACATATATGTAGGATTGTAATCAACCTGAAAAAAATCAAGAGCTATGGAAGGTTCGGACCCGGGAATCCCCCTTCCTTGTGTAGGCTACAGAGTTCGACGTTAATATAACTCTCTTTCACTCATTCAAAATTTTAAAGGCACGCAGAATTTATAAAAAGATATACATGTTACTATCATATTAAAATATTGGAACATCTTAAAAAAAATTTGAAGAGGCATTCCGAGTAAGGGATTATTTGATTCGAGACATTATGCGATGGCAACCTTGAGTAGATATTCATACGATTCTGTTTGAAGCATTCATTTTTCGATACCATTTTACCCTCAAAGTGTCCTTATTTGTACTGCAAACTGGATAAACTTTCGAGGGCTCTCCTAAGATCATGATAAGGCAAACATAAATTAAAGAAGATAGCATTTTATAAGCTGAACAAATATACAGATAAGCAACCTTCTTCTCTCTTTCAAAAAACTTATCATGCAAACTTAGTTTACATCTTAAGGGGTGAAGAGCATATTGCATATTTAATAAATTATAAACAATTTCTGATATGAAGAAAGGGAGGGAGTTAAAATAATTCAGTCATGTAGCAAAAATGAAATATGTTTCTGCTTTAGGATCTATTCAAATTTATTAACAATCTTTATACCAGTGGTCTTAACACTATGTTCCTCGGAACCCTGGGGTTCCACGAGTCAAATTAAAAAATTCGAGAAGAAATAAACAAGTATCTAAAGCTCATCCTATTAATTAAAACTAAAATTTTTTATTTATATATAACAATTGTAATCTGCAACACTTTTTAAATATAATATAATAAAAGTATATTAGAACGTTTTATATATATATATATATGTGGGAGACAACAAGGGGTCCAATACGTTTCTCTTTCTTATGGTTTATTTAACATTAAACAAAAATTAATTAAAAAGGTAGATAAGTTTTTACAGATAAGTTTGACGATGATATTCAGAAGGTAACGCCTGCTCGCGCACCTCTCGTGTTCTTCTTTTTCTCTCTAATTCTAAGTTTTTTCTCAAGAGTCCCTGTTTTTACAGTTTCAGTTCTGCTTTTTTACTTTGATGCGCCTGCGCGCGAAGACTGTGTTTTGCTTTTGGCTGCATGCCACAACGGCCAGCCTGACTGTACGCTGTCCGCAGCGGTATTTCCATGGAGACCAGAGGAGAATCTGAAACATACAAAAAAAAACGGAACAGACAAGGACTATACGACAAATATATAGAGATTAAACATATCATAATTTTTCTGAACTAGACAGTTTCTCCATCATGTGAAGGCACCTCTTCGACATCCGGAAGGTTCCACAGGAAAACATTGTTTTTCACAGGCATAAGAACGTCTTTTAACAAGTTGATCTTTGGTTGAACGCATCGATATTTTCCTCTGTAGAGTTCTGGACGTCTGTTCAAAACGATTTCTCTTTTTCCTTCGCTTCCACTGCCAAGGCTCAAAATTTTTCGGAGCAACACAAACCGTCGATGTTCACTCTTCATAGGTAAAGGGTTAGGTGAGCGGGAGATAAATTCCACGGAACTCGTTTTCATGGCACCATTGGCTTTCTTACACAATACTATATCAGAACATTTTTCTCTTACAATACTCAATTTTAACTTAGTACTCTTAATTTTATTACATTTATAATCCTTAATTAGAGAACTCAAATCATTTCTAGTATTAAAGTTTTTAACATGTGATAAATCATAACTAGAGTTTTCTATCACATTTGAAACAGAAACATTTGGAAAAGAAACACCACAATCTGCACTCAAAGAGGATCCACTTTCACTCAATAAAACATCGCTCTTTGCGTGGCCTAGTTTCTCTATTTCAGAATATACACTGGGATGTATAATAAATTCTTCGGTCAAGGTCGGTGATATCGCCGTTCGCACACTTAAGCTAGTAGAGTGTTGATTAAGAGAAATATTTATGGGTTTAACTTCTACCATTCGCTTTTCGCCAAAACATGAGCTTAATGTTATGATTTCTTCGGAAGGTGTTTGCACTCTAATTAGTGAGGAATTTAAAACTGGGATCTGGCAACCTGAATCAATCAATGCTGTTACGGGCTGATTTTCCACAAAAATGTTTACGTATTGAAGATTTGCGCATTCATCGCTATTTTGTTTTTCGCTCTCGATTTTCAAAGTATTCACGTTTATTTTATTATGGATGTGATCATTAGATTCTTTAGGTTTAAAACGCTTCTTACAGTCTCTTGCGTAATGAGATGAATCACCGCATATATAGCAATTTTTATTTTCTCTTTCATGATATTGGGGATAGTTCTCTTTAATCTTTGTTTTGAAGTTTTGTGATTTATTTTTAAAGGGGTCTTGGGTATATCCATAAGTAATAGGAATTTCTTTATGTGATCCGCTTCTAGATGAAATATAAATATCGCACTCTTTAGCTAAATCAATAGGCCTAAACCAATCTTCTGCTTCTCGAATGCCAATATGAGTTGCAGTTTCCTTATTTAAAGTTTCATATAATTTATCAGAAATTATAAGATCACATAGAGATTCAAAGGAATTAACTTTTCTTAACGAACAATAATATTGGAAGTTTGCCGTCAATCTTGCAGCAAATTGGATGTATGTCTCGCCTGATGATTTTACAGCATTTTTAAATGAGTTTAAACACTCGAGGGGTTAATTGAATTCTCTGAGTACTATAGATTTTAGTTTTTCATAGTCATTTAATTCCTCTTCTTTAATATACAGTAAGACGTTATGAGCTCTTTCGCCCAGAAGATTTATTAAAATTTCAGATTTATATTCGTCATTTATTTTCTTGGTTAAGAATGCGCGTTCTAATGATTGGAAGAACAGATTAAAATTTTCAGATCTGGTGGGAACAGGAAGAGATAAAGTTTTTATACTTTTTATCATATTTTCTATGTTAGTTTCGAACTGTTTTTCTTCGACTTTAGCTGCAGGATTTAAACTTAATGCTTTATTTTTAGCCAATTGAAGTTCGATTTCTTTTTCTAATTTTGCTAACTGAAGTTTCGCGAGCTCAATTTTTTTGTTCTGAAGTTACCTCTCTTTCGTTTTGCGATACTCTCTCATCTATACAGTTTTGAATTAAAGTTTTAACGAAATCTGGATCACTTTCAAATGTACTACTGTTCTCAATTTTAGTCTTTAGTTTAACTATAGTGTCAGTACTTTCGACAGTACCGTCTAGCTCCTCAACAACTCTTATGAGATCCTCTTTAAGAGCGTTTTTATACATTTTAGAAAAATTTAGAAAGATCCTACCTTTTTTTTTTTCTGGCTCCCTTGTTGCTCGCACGTACGATGTATCCAATAAAAACGTTGATTCCACTGATTTCACCTCTTCGCAGGTAATATAGTTGAAATTGTGGTTCCGGCCTCTACACAGGCGGATTATTCACACTGAGTTAGTTCCAACCTCTACACAGGCGGGATTTTGAGGGTTAGTTGAAAAATACACCTCTACACAGGTTATTTTGTTATTTGTTCCGACCTCTACACAGGCGGAATATTTGTCGATGGTTCGTTGAAAAATACACCTCTACACAGGTTATTTTGTTATTTGTTCCGACCTCTACACAGGCGGAATGAAGTTGAAAAATCCAACCTCTACACAGGTTGAACGAAGTTTCCGAAAAATGGCGGAGCGTCTCCTTCACGGACGCTGTTGTTCATTGTCCAGACTTTGGTTCAAAATCGAAATTTTATCGATCCCGGCCGAACCCCATAATTTGTGGGAGACAACAAGGGGTCCAATACGTTTCTCTTTCTTATGGTTTATTTAACATTAAACAAAAATTAATTAAAAAGGTAGATAAGTTTTTACAGATAAGTTTGACGATGATATTCAGAAGGTAACGCCTGCTCGCGCACCTCTCGTGTTCTTCTTTTTCTCTCTAATTCTAAGTTTTTTCTCAAGAGTCCCTGTTTTTACAGTTTCAGTTCTGCTTTTACTTTGATGCGCCTGCGCGCGAAGACTGTGTTTTGCTTTTGGCTGCATGCCACAACTATATATATATATATATATATATATATATATATATATATATATATATATATATATATATATATATATATATATATACAGTTACTCCCAAAATTGAGGGTACACCTACTTTTAAAACGGGAATCAATGTTTAGAATGAAAAATTATATTAAATGAGGGAAATAATTAAAACTTTTAAGCATAGATGCGTTTATTAGATCATAATTCATTATTTTGAATGATAAAACAAAATATTTCTTAGTTTAAACATGCATATAATAACTTATAAAGAAAATTAACAGAAATTAATAGCCACAAAATTGAGAGTACATGCATCTATTTTCCTGCATAAATCATGAATAATAAAGAGTTAATATTTAGTAGCATAACCTTTTGATGATATGACAGCTTCCAATCGCCGAGGCATCGATTCCACAAGATGTCTAGTGGTCTCGGGAGCAATATTCAGCCATTCTTCTTGCAATACCGTTTTCAATTGTTCCTTGCTTGTAATTTGATGTTTTTGCACAGATCTCTCAAGGTGGGACCACAGATGATCGATAACATTTAAGTCGGGAGACTGTGGAGGTGTATTATGTTTATTTTGACAATGGTAAAACAGCCATTCTTTTACAACAAACGCAGTGTGCTTGGGGTCATTTGTCTTGCTGGAATATGAAACTCGACCCCAGTCCCAAATTTATCAGCACTTTCTTTCAAATTATTTTACAGTATATTAAGATAAGCCATCTTGTGCATGATTCCATCAATGAATACTAGCTTTCCCACCCCCGACGTAGCCATACACCCCCAAACCATCACCGACCCACCTCCGTGCTTCACAGTAGGAATTGTGTGTTTTGAGTGGTGTGAGGTATTTGGTTTACGCGACACCATACGACGACCGTCACTGCCGAAGATGTTGAACTTACTCTCATCACTGAAAATGACTTCGTTCCAAAACTGTTGAGGCTTTAAAATGTGTTCTTTAGCGAATTTCAATCGCTTGACTCTATTCCTCTTACCAATTAAGGGCTTTTTTCGAGCTACTCTACCATTATAGCCAGCCTTTCTTAGGACTCTTCGTACCGTTTCTACAGAAACCGATCGACCTAAGGTATTAGAGGTACTGGCTGCAATTTTAGAGCACTAATTTTAGGATCAATCTTCACTTGATGTATAACTCTTCGCTCGGTTATGGAGTTCATAATTTTCTTTCTCCCTCTTCCTTCGTTATTTGCCAGCATACCAGTCTTAAATTTTTGCAGGATTTTTTGATACAGTTAACACTTCGTCCAACTACTTTAGCAATATTCAGCTGGGATTTACCTTCATTTGACAGTTTAATAACAAGTTTTCTCTCTTCGATCGTCGTTTCCTTCCGATTCTCCATTTTAATCAAGACATCAAATCACAAACATAAATTTGTTATCAGATAGCCTTTGAAAGCCTTCCTTTATTATAGATCTATTATCAAATTTATATTTAAAAAATTACTGGTAGTTTTGCATAGTGATTAAAGAAGTGTACCCTCAATTTTGTGACATTAAAATGGTGTAGTTTTTCTTTCAAACCTTCATATTTTTGTTTCAACCAATTTCCATGTCTTACATTTAATGTTATTTGGAAGAGTAATGTATGCATTTTGAATATACAAAAGTGCGTTAACATAGCGTATTAATTTCTACACCTGGTGATCCGATGGTGAATTCGGAATTAAGTGTACTCTCAATTTTGGGAGTCACTGTATATATACTTCCTACTTGATAGTGAATATTCTATTGTTTAATATATCTCGGGTTCCAAGAGATAATTTTATACTCGTTAGTTAGCACAATGCCATGCAAAACTAAACAGTTTTCAAATGGAAAATGCTCCTTTTTGCATTTGTGGAAAAAACACCTATAATGAAGGAGAGGAAACAACATATCAAAAGATTTGACGTTAAAATCTAAATTTAAGCAAGAACGGCTTCTAAATTTTAGGTTGCAATTTCATGCAAAATACACGGGATTTCACACATAGCTATAATGCCATTGTGTTTAAGTCAAATATATTTCTCAACGTTAAGTGACTACAAAAACATAGTAAAGGGTGTTTTTTTAGAGGTATAGAACTTTAAATTGCAATAAAACAACGATGTATTATTCGATTGACATGAATTTTTTTTTATTCGAAAGATAATCTTGTGGCATTACATTTTAAATATGATTTCTGGCATAGGACTGCCACGGCTGGCTCGGATGTAGTCCAATCTGGACGTCCAATTTTCGATGACCTTTTCCAACATTTGTGGCCGTATATCGGCAATAACACGGCGAATGTTGTCTTCCAAATGGTCAAGCGTTTGTGGCTTATCCGCATAGACCAATGACTTTACATAGCCCCACAGAAAATAGTCTAGCGGTGTTAAATCACAAGATCTTGGAGGCCAATTCACAGGTCCAAAACATGAAATTAGGCGGTCACCAAACGTGTCTTTCAATACATCGATTGTGGCACGAGCTGTGTGACATGTTGCGCCGTCTTGTTGGAACCACAGCTCCTGGACATCATGATTGTTCAATTCAGGAATGAAAAAGTTAGTAATCATGGCTCTATACCGATCACCATTGACTGTAACGTTGTGGCCTTCATCGTTTTTGAAGAAGGATTCCACCAGCCCATAAAGCGCACCAAACAGTCAGTTTTCCTGGATGTAACGGTGTTTCGACATACACTTGTGGATTAGCTTCACTCCAAATGCGGCAGTTTTGTTTGTTGACGTAGCCATTCAACCAGAAGTGCGCTTCATCGCTAAACAAAATTCGCTTATGAAAATCGGGAACAACGGCAATCTCGTTTTGGGCCCATTCGACGAATCTACGCCTTGCTTGATGATCGTTTTGATGAATTGCCAAACGAAACTGAGAATAAATCACTTGACAGCTGTTAAATCGGTCGCCATCTTGGAACGAAATGCCAACTTAAAGTTCTATACCTGGAAAAAAAACACTCTTTATAAAAACCAATTATAAAAACTCAGAATATACGTAATGCGATTGCATTTAATCTTAATTAACCCAGACTTCGAGAGTTTGTGAGACAAAAAAAAAGCAAGCAAATATCCCAGTTACTAAATATAATGCATGAATAAGTGACACTTGGATCACAAATTAATATTATTAATGAGTAAATTATATTAAAAATTAGATTAGAATTAATAATAAATGCAAAAATTATTTTAATTGCCATTACATAAAGTGCCTATAACATGTTGATCTACTTTAAATATTATGTTGAGATATATTCTTCGAAGTATGTGTATGGAATGCCATCCCACCCAGTATGGTGGCTATGGAACTCGGCTTGTAATCGAGTGGGTTCGGGTTCGAATCCCGAGTAAGGCATGGATGTATCTTCGGGAAAAGAAATCGGACTTTCCCCTGAAATGGATTCCCGTCTCGAAAGGAGAGCAGCGTGCCTCTTTTTTGTTCTTTGCTGGGAACATCGTTTGTAATAAAATCTGTAATCTTATGTGATTGTGTTATACGTTTCTGTTCATCTACCTCACGTCTTTCGTATGCATCCCGGTAATAAACACACGGCAGCAAAAACATGTGCATGGAATGGGGTTCCTCAAAAGCACCTTCAAGTTCTAGAGATTCCGTGAAAAGAAAAAGTCTGAAGATCACACTGCTTTGACGGACCTCGTAACTTTGAACCATGGTCAAGTGACAAGGCAACAATCGAGTTGGCATCTCACTCTCCACATTCCTATGCCGTGTCAACGTGAGAACTTTGATGCGTGACAGGTTTAATGTGTATCAGCGCCTCTACACGATGGATACCACTGAACACCTGCTTAATAGAAGAGCCGATAAGCGTTAAATCTTTCGTGACCCCATTCCTACTGTTGGCAGGGTGTCAGCTCGAATGTCGTCTTAAATATGGTTCAGAATTACGAATTCCTTCGCCAAAAGCCCCAGTGTTGCTTCGGAGCGCTACACCAAAAAAATCGAATTAACTCTACGCGAATTATTTTGAATCCCATTAGGACTCGGCAGAAATAACGTCGGTCACGTGTTCGTCACCATGACTACTTGGCCACCATAAAAATGTAACTACAGATCCCAAAAAGGTTCAGAAGTAACAGAAAAGTTCAGATTTCTTGCTTGAATTCAGCATTGAAAGTACTATTATAATCATGTTTTATTATTTTTATAGCTAATGGAAAATAAATGTGTTCCATGAATACTGTAAATTAATTAATAAACATTTTTGTGTATAAGTCTTTTTTTTTTTGTTCTTAAATATTTGTATTTTAGATAATTTCTTAGAAATATTTTAAATATTGTAAGGGTAAGGAAGTCTAAACTTCATAGCTCCACTTGAACATCTATATCGATATTGTATTAGTCTTTAAAGGAACTAAATATCTAAGGCTGCAATTTTCGAATATTCAATTAAAAAAGAACATGGTAATATTTAACATTTTTAACATGTAGTAAATACGTCTCCGTGACGTAACGTACCCCCACCCCACCCGCTTTGCAAGAGGGGGGCAGGGTTCTAGGGGGCCCAAAGCCTGAATGCCGCTAAGTATCTACTCTGTGTAAAATCCAACTTGGAGGCCCAAATGTTTTCCATTACGCCTTTGATACGAATATAGCAGTTTCAGCAACAAAATTTTTAGTCATGTTGTGTATTCACTTAAAACGAAATCACCAAATAACCGCGAACACTTTTCCAGTTTGGGGCATGCAAAAAAATTTGCCGTAAAAAAAGAAATATCAATTGTATATTTTTTTCAAGTATACAATATCCATATCGAATGTTTCAAAGTACAGCGAGCACTTCGCGACAACCCTTTAGATAAATTTTATCTGATTTTTGATAAAGAATTTTTGTAGCTTCGACAGAAGCGTGTTCTCTTTCGAAAAGTGCATTTTAAATTGACTTTAACGTGCTTTATTATCAATAACAAGTCCAAATTTCAAACGAGATAATAAACTGTATGGGTTACCTTTATCATATAGTACAAGTGTAGACACTTCCTTTTTGTGTATTTATCTTTTTAGACCGACATCGTTAGTTGGACAACGCTGAAAATTACGAGATCCTGTCGCAGATAACCTTGAGGAAGCTCTGTAGCGATGTTAAAACAAATTAAACCACTTTTTATTGAACAAAATGTTTTAAATTTTAAATTCCTATTCAATAATTTTATTAATGGCTACTGTTTAACACATATTAAAATGAATAGACACGTATTAAACAGAGCTATGTAACGTATATGAGATATTAATGGCTGTTAATAGGGCAGTTAACATTCTTAATTGCAATATTGAGATTTAACCCTCTGACTGGAACATCCGTCTCTCAGACGGGGATGATTTGCTTTAATGCTTGTAGATAACGCCGTGGTGGGATTTTTGGGGTGGGCTGCCTTGACATTTCCAGATGAACTTTACCCAGAGAGAGGATCACCTGGTGGTACTTGGCGATTTTTTTCAACTCACGATATGTGCGATTTTTCTTATCACCGTCTGTCATACGGATATTCCTATAGCTTTCTCGTTTTTTATGTTATTATTTTTAATTACTTTTACAAGAATATAAATAATTTCTTATCAGTTTTTATAAAAATACCAGTCATAATTCTTGTGATAATAATTAATACAGTATATAATACTGTATAACGTGCCTCATAAAGAATTAAATATTAAAAATTCTACTCAATTTCATGAGCGATAAGGACATTTAAAACAGTCCTTAAGGTAATAAAATTCAAAAAATTTGCGTACCCGTCTGTCAGACGGAGATTTCTAAGAGCGGCAAAAAAATTGATGTTCCAGCCAGAGGGTTAGATTATTTAAAAATGATTTAAATACTGATTTATATATATATATAAAAGAGTAAATAAAAAAGTTTGTGTTGTATTGAATATACCTTTTTTTTTCCAATTCCTACTATTCGCTCGCACTCTCTATATATTTATCTTGGTGGAATTTTCAATGGTTAATAAAATACATTTTAAAGCCCTCAATTGAGCTGAAATTTTATATACATGATTATTTTGGGTGACAACACAATAATTTAATTACAATCAATAAAAATTAATTAAAACTAGTTATTTAAAGAATTACAAATACAGCCACGTTGGCATCATTTTTGGCGACTTGTGACAAAACTTGAAAAGGTTTTTTTTCCTCACGTTTTAAAGCATTCAGTTGAATTGAAATTTTATATACGCGATTGTTTTGGATGACAATACGATACTTTAATCATAATGAATAAAAATTAATTACTGTGATTCTGTCCTATGTATATACATATGCATATTAATTGTAACTATTTAATAAAAAGTAGCTAAAATTTTTTTTCTTTGTTGATCTAAATAGGAATTGACTTAATTTTTTTTTATATTACTACTTTATTTAACCAACACACACAATGATTATTCATTCTAATCCATCGAAGTAATTATTGCAATCATAATAATCTATAACAATATTTTAAATATATTTCATTAAAAAGAGCTTATGGAAAGTACTATTCTTTTAAGCTATTTTGGGTTCTCGGTAGTCAAGTGGTCATGGTCCCGAACTCGTAGCCATAAGTTCAAGTCCTGGTGCCACTAAAGACCCGCCGTCTAAAGGGGATGAAGCTTGTTAAATCTGGAGGTTCTAATTTCTGACACTGGTGTGTGGAAATTTGAAGAATGTGGTGTCAGTTTCGATGTTGTTCTCCTCACTTGATTGACGCTCCAAATTACGAGATCCTCCACCTATAACCCTCGTGTTTCTTTAGAGTGCGAAATTGATCAAAATTCAAGATCAATGTAAGCTTTTTTAGAGCACGGAATATGGCAAAGATATCAAAGGTAACAAAAAGTTTTTTAAGAAATGTGAATTTTTCGTCTTAAGGTATCCGACTACCCTAAAATCATGATTTTTTAAAAAAATTGGCAAAAAATTTTTTGGATTTTATTTTACAGGCTATTATCGTTATTTTTATAGGTCGCGGTAGCCGAGTGGTATAGGTATCGGACCGTGGCTTGCTTTGTCACGGGTTCGAACCCTGTACCACTAAAGACCCGCCGTGTAGGGCAGCGATGCACGTTAAATCTGTCGAGAGCTGAAACGTCCTCCCGTTGGTGTGGTGTGGTAGTTAGGAGAGGGGGGTGCCAGCTCAGGTGTCGTCCACGTCACTTGACCATGGTTCAAAATTACGTGGTCCGTCGCCAAAAGCCCTCGTGTAGCTGAACAGTGCGACGTTAATATTCAATCAATCAATCGTTATTTTTATAAAAACACCAAGGTTTTTATATTTTCCATTCATTAGAACAAAAACTACAAGTGCTTTCGTAGAAGCAGATCCCTTAACTTTACACAAGATGTCATACTTTAAAACGCGTTTTTCTGGCAATGTGTTTTTTTTATAATGCTCTAACGGGGACAGCGATTACTCAAAGTTTTGAAAAAATTAACGGAAATTTTTTGTGTATGTTCTGTACAGTGGCGCACATAGGAATTTTTCAAGGGAGGGGGGTCGAAAGTTCACCATTCTTGTATCATGCTCCTTTTGATTTTGTCGATTTTGGGAACAAAACACAGTAAAAAACTAATTATTGAATAAATAATTAGCATTAATTAATAAAATTAATCATTAAAAACAAATATATAATTAAATTTTACGTATTATATACTTAAAATTACAATCAATCGGGAAAAAAGTCAAAGGCTTTGGGGGTTCCGGACCCCTAGAACTCCCCTCCCCCTCTTGCGTGCGCCACTAGTTCTGTATAATAGAAGTGTTTCAACCTTCAGATTTATCAATCACTGTTTTATTACAAAATTTACAGTCCCTTATGTGAATATAATCACTTTTTTAAGCAATTTCCTATAGCATCTAAGATAAAGTGCTCTAATTTTTGTAAAAATTAAAATACCTATCTCTTATCCTGAAGGTCATTTCAAAAAGGAATATCAAAGTAATACTTCGAAATTGAAAAATTGAGAATTTGTTCATTTACCATTTGTACAGAGTGGGCATTTTATTGTGTGCATTGTATGTAATTTTTTGTCAATTTTGACCCATTTTTCCATTTTAGTAGTAATAATTTATTTTTCGCTTCTTAATTTTAGCCTTTTTATCTTAAAATGTACTAAATAAATTTAAAAACCACAAAAAAAAATCTCCATATTTCCATTTTTTTTAAAAAAGTTGTCGCAAGCAGTCGGATACCTTAATTCTCAGCAAGTACGAGTGGATTTTCTTATTTGAAAAACACAAAATATCATTTGAGAAGTACAATTTTCTACAGATGTTATTAATAAAAATTAAAATCTCTCTTCGAATAAGAAAAGTTTTCCATGATGATGTAATAAATTTATCTCACACCGAGGACTGTTATGCTACATTATCCACCTGAATATTTATCATCTCTAAGAACTATATAATACCTGTAAATTACAGTTTCACAATTCGAGCAATGAGTATGAACAGCTGTATAATTTGTACAAAGGAAGTGAATCCGTTGTTTCGCTTCGTATCAAATAGTTAGATGGACAAAGCGTACCCCCTAAGTTAACAATTAGATTCAAAATTAAATATGAATCTATTTGTGGGAAAAAATACCGTAAAATCTGGTGTATAACGATAGACAGAGCGTACACACCCCCTAAGTTAACAATTAAATTCAAAATTAAATATGAATCTATTTGTGGGAAAAAAATACCGTAAAATCCGGTGTATAACGATGGACAGAGCGTACCCTCAAAGTTAACAATTAAATTAAAAATTAAATATGAATCTATTTGTGGGAAAAAATACCTTAAAATCCGGTGTATAACGACGGACAGAGCGTACCCTCTAAGTTAACAATTAAATTCAAAATTAAATATGAATCTATTTGTGGGAAAAAATACCGTAAAATCCGGTGTATAACGATGGACAGAGCGTACCCTCTAAGTTAACAATTAAATTCAAAATTAAATATGAATCTATTTGTGGGAAAAAATACCGTAAAATCCGGTGTATAACGATGGACAGAGCGTACCCTCTAAGTTAACAATTAAATTCAAAATTAAATATGAATCTATTTGTGGGGAAAAATACCGTAAAATCTGGTGTATAACGATGGACAAAGCGTACCCCCTAAGTTAACAATTAAATTCAAAATTAAATATGAATCTATTTGTGGGAAAAAATACCGTAAAATCCGGTGTATAACGATGGACAGAGCGTACCCCCTAAGTTAACAATTAAATTCAAAACTAAATATGAACCTATTTGTTGGGAAAAAATACCGTAAAATCCGGCGTTATAACACGCACCTATACTTTCTAGCTGCGATTTTTAATTTTTACATATATTCCCCGTATAACGTTCACCCCTTTTTTACGAAGAAACCTGAAATGTACGTATGTAATACTCTTATATTTTGATGCCATTAATATTATTCTAGGCCTTTGAAAAAAATAGTATATTTCTGGAACTACAACACTTTAAGTTCATAAGATATATAATTTTTTTTTAAATACTCAGTATTTTGAGATGTTTGTAGAAGTCTATTTTTTATGCTCTCGTTTCTCCTTTTATTCTTAAAGCTCTCACTTTTATACCCGGCGTATAACGCTCACCCGTAAATCTCGGTTTTATTTTTTGTGTCCAGAGTGTGCGTTATACACCGGATTTTACGGTAACTATATAATGTTAATTCTAAACATTATACAGTGAAAATCGTTTAGCATGAAACTGGGGGGGGAGTGAAATAACTTTTCGTGTTAAAGGATATTGGAAAAAAAATCCATACGTTTAACAAAATTAAGTTTATTAGAGTACATTTTATTTACATAGATATCTATTTACATAGATATCTACATTTGATAAAAATCAATGGAATAAAAGCATTCACAAAATTTAATACAATTTTTTTTTTAAAACAAAACATTGAGTTTTTAGAAAATCTATTTTTCTCTGCATTGTCTTTCTTAGTATCAAATTGTTAACACATTGTTTGATGTCGTCCCTTTTGTTATTCCTTTTATCATTGCAATGTGCATCTAAATAACTGCACATACTTTTCATAATGTTCTTCATTTCGGACGACACGGGAACAGGAGCTTCATTATTCATTTCATTTTTGTCGTCGAAATCTGTCTCAGTGATATTTTTTAAGCTTTGAACGAACTCCAAAATGTCTTTGTCTGCCATAATTGGAGTTCTGCACACATTATCATCATTTACTGTAACGAGTTCTGATTGTACAGTAGGTCAGTCCAATAACACAGAAATTTTCTCAAACATTTCATTAAGTGATCATTCCCAGAAAGGAAATCTTTTTGCGTTAAACGACTATTGTTTCGTAGTGAGCGAGTTTCGTTTCGTGTTAAGAGAAGAAAAATGTAATGAAATACATAGTAGTTCGTCGGGACCATTGTGTTATATTTCGTGTTAACCGATGTTTGGTCTTAAGGGTTTTCGCGTTGAGCGTATTTCCCTGATTTTCATCAAAGATTGCCGTGCTAGTAGTAAGAGGCTGAGAGAGAGCATAAATAATCCATCTTGGCTTCAACAATCCTTCGGGGGCGTGGCTTAGAATTTTGGAAGTCAAATTTCTCTTTGCCATTTGCTTATAACAAACTTGTTTTCAATGAATCGTTTTGTAATATTAGTACGTTATTTTACTTAAGGTTATTAAAAAAAATAATTATAACGAGAAGATTGTATCCAGATTTCGTGGACTTTTCTTTTTGATTACTACATAAATCTAAATATTTGTTTTCAATATAAAGCAAAAAAGCTCCTTATGCGGTAATCATACTCATAGATTACGTCCATCAAGATATCTTGCTCGATATTTGACTGATATAAAGTATTTTAACAATTATTTTAGAGTTTAAAAGTATTTATTGATTTATTATATTGATTCATTATTTTGATTTACGTTATTTATAATAATGATTTAATAGAATTTATCATTTGATTTTTTTCATATAAAAGTAGAGGTCGTAGAATTAACAAGTTCTGAAACCAGAAATTCATTTTTTTATAAAAAGAATCTGTATACATAAACGAAAAAAAAACTAAAATTGTCCTCATGATATTGTAAATATGATAGGCATGTAATTTTTAATTATTTGTAAATGAGTCCATCACTGCTAGTCTTACATTTTGAATCTTCCCAATAAGATAATGAGTGAATATCAGTGTTCAAATGCATTTTCAGCACTTATGAGATAATAGAACTACATCGTAAAAACTAAATTTCATTGCGTCCATGGAAGTATAATGAGCTTTTGATACTTCAATTCGTAGATTATCACATATTTTACTATGAACTAATTCACATGCAGTACTTGTTTTGTTACCTGTGCAAAAAATAATATAACATGATTTTATTTTTTAAAACCTGTTTTATATCTTAAAATTTATGTGTGAATATAAGATTTTTTAAGTTTTTTTCCTTCTTTTTCTATAGAATACTTTTCTCTTAATTATTATTTTGAATGTGTATTCAGATTCAACTTTTGCCGTGAAACTGAAACTAGATCATTCTGCCTCAAAGATGACAATTTTAACCCTAACGCTTCTTGCTTATTCATACATATTTGGCAAAAACTTTCAAGAACTTTCAAAACTTTCAGGAAACTGCTGCGTACCTACAGGAAAACCATTCAAGACTCAAAAGGATATAACCATAAAAATATCTTCACAATACCATTCTTAATGGAAGAGGCTGCCATTGCTAAAATGAATCCCGGCAAAGCCCCTGGTCCGGATGTTATTTTTGGCCGCATGGTCCAACACTTTGGAAATCTTGCAAAAAAAGAACCATTGGAAATTTTTAACCTTTCTTGGACTACTGGCAAATTGCCCAAAATTTGGAAACTTTCCACCGTCATTCCAATTCTGAAACCAAACAAGAATGCTTCAGAGTGCAAAAACTATATATATATATATATATATATATATATATATATATATATATATATATATATATATATATAGGCCAATTTCCCTCACCAGCACCCTCTGCAAGCTCATGGAACAGGTAATCCTCCGTAGACTTATGAACTGGCTCATCGAAAACAAAAAACTTCACTTCTATCAAACAGCTTTCCGAACCCACTATAGTACTACCGACTAGCTCTTTTACCTGAGCCAGTCGATAATTGATGGTTTTCAAGAAAAGCCTCACAAGAAAACTTTAGCAGTATTTTTGGACATCTCAGCAGCATTTGATAGAGTTTGGCGTCAAAAACTGGTCCATACTGTCCAAGGCACCGGAATTAATGGCAAAGCGTTATTGTGGATAAATGATTTTCTCAGAGGAAGAAAATTTTCTGTTAGATTTAACGGGGCACTTTCAGAATCTCGCAGAATATGTGGGCTGGAGTTCCACAGGGCTCTGTCTTAAGCCCCTTGCTCTTACTCATCTTTATGGACACCATCCACCATCATATCCACCCAGACACAAAAATCGCCTGCTACGCTGACGATATTGCTGTATGGCACTCACACAACGACATTACAGAATCGGAAAAGGCCCTAAACACAACACTGAAAGGTATTGCTGCATGGGCAGAGAATCTTAAATTAACCATCAACGCAGACAAAACAAACTACTTCATCTTTTCTACCGATAGACGACACAGAAGCAGTTTTAATGCTAATATCAAAATACAGAACTCTCAAATCAAAAAAAGTCGACCTACCTACCTATCTTGGAGTAACCTTAGATCCCGAACTCCGCTTTTCAAAGCACATCGAACAAACTGCCAACAAAGCTCTTAGGAAACTGAATATTCTTCAAAAACTAAGCGGAACTTCTTGGGGCTCAAGACTTCAAACCCTAAGAAGCACTTTCTGCACTGTTATCAGACCGGTTTTAGAATATGCGACCCCAATTTGGACTCCGGCCTCTATTTCTGTTAAGCGGAAACTTGATTCTGTACAACACACAGCTGCCAAAATTATTATTGGAGCAGTGTCATCAACCAATAATGAAAAGGCCGAACAAGAATGCGGCCTGCCTCCGCTAGAAAGCAGGCGCAACCTTGCCACTTTCAAGTTCACTAATAAACTACGCTCATATGGTTTGGACCACATCTCTAGAAGAGTTTTTGATAAATGGAAAAATTCTACAAGGCTCAAAAGATCTTCGACTCTCCAACTTGATAGTGAAATCAGAAAAGAACTCAATTTGGAACATTCCTCCTTGAAGTTCCTTCAGTAGCCCCTCATTCCAAAAAACCCACCAAAGAACACCTGTTTCGAATTGGAATTGTTGCAGCCAAAAAAAAAAGAAGACCCTGTAACTCTCAGACAAAAAGGACTTGAAACGATAGCAATACTCTCTCAAGATAACTTTGCAAAATCGCCTACACCTATGGTTCCTCAGACAGATCCCTCAGCAATGGAGGTGCCGGAGTCCTCCTCCCAGATGGTAATAACTACAAGCACAAAATTAATACAGGCATAATCACCTCAAACTTCACAAGTGAACTCATGGCAATTAGAGAAGCCCTTATATTATATCAACAAGACCCACATGTTATTGATTCTACAGAGAAGAGATTCTAAATCAGCTATAGAAGCCATAAGAAACGGAGAGCAACATCTCCTGTGATATTATTACCCTTCTAGAACAGCTGCACAACAAAAGAAAATCCTATATCCTGCAATGGATACCCGCACATGTCAACATTGAGGGTAATGAATGTGCAGATATATATATATATATATATATATAGCCTCGCCAAAGAAGCTAGAGACATCTAACATAAATGCACCACCATCACACTTGATGATGCTAACGCAGTAGCCAAACATAGAATTATGAATCACACTTTTAAAAAAAAACCCTAGTTACGGAATTTGACTGTCCCCAAATTATAACATCCACAATTGCCAGATTGAGAACTGAACACCTTAAGGGCATGAAGATTCACCCAGACAAGACAAGATCATATGTTCAATGCAAACTCTGCCCAGATCTTCAACTCACGCCCAATCACATCTTAGAATGCCCAACCGTCGCAACAAAGTTACTAAAAATGGGAATGGTCCCTCTGAGTGACTCTTTGCGGAAACTCCTGTACAGCCCTGATGCTCCCAGAATAGCAGAGGCAGTGATCAAGACTTTCGACGGAATTTAGTGATATCTACTGCATTTATTCATGGACACGAGAACAACAACAACAACAAAAACTTTCATACGGTGACATCTTTTAATGGCAGGAAAAATTAAATCAAGTCAAACAGAAATTCTGAATGAAGCATTTTTTTAATTAAATTTTAAAGTTATTGTATTCTAAAATTTTTTCACAATTTATATTTAAATTCCCTATTTCGTATCCAATTTAGCATTTTAAAAAGCGCTTTTTTATTCAAAATATTGATTCTTTAATTTCCCATTTGCATTTTATTCAGATACAACTGGCGAATGGCAACACCAACCCAGGATTTTCTTATGTTACCATGGCAACCGTTGGGCTTAAAATGTAAAAATTATGAAAATAGTTTTTTTTGTAAACGTTGTTGTTATTACGCACGCGTGTTTGTTTTTCAGTGTTATTGATTTATGAATTAAATAAATATTTCTACTTCATATTTAGATTGAGAAAATCTGACTCAATGCCTATTAACTATTTTTAACTGGACAAGCCTTTGCTGCGTTTAGGTTTGAGAAATAGTTAAGTGTCAAAATAGTTTAATCACTCATTAACTACTTAATCCTTCCACATAGAGATGAAGAAATTTAAATAGGCAAATTAGTAATGACCAACTTAAAATTTGACCGCGATTTCTAAAGTTCCTCTTTCTCCACTGATAAGACAAGTGGCGTCAGGCATGTTTACTAAGACGGATGAATATTTTTTCTTTCTTCAGTTACTTTTTCTCTTTTATACTGGACCTAATCTGTTATGCAGAAAGTAACCTGACATGCCATTTGAGTGCAAATGTCCGCATTAACACTATTGAGAGAGGGAGGAATAATTTCTTCTATCGCAGTATGTGGGAATAATCTTGCTTTTTTTCACTAACTTATTGCCTACATTGAATATTTGTCGTCGTATTCGATAATATTTACCTAACTTTCTGTTTTGCGATCGAAAAGAAGACCTTGATGATTAATATATTCACAATCGGCGAATTAGTGGAAAAAAATGTTTCCTTTTAAATATACTTTTGATGTCAATCATTCTTTCATTACCTGTTTTTTGAACAGTTTTTTTCCCCATCACAATTACGATGGACATTTATGCATGTGTTTGTTACCTCACGCGTTATGTCATTCTAACAGTAGGATTAGATAGTTTTTTTTTTTGGAGAAAAAACTTTATGTAATTTTTACCCAGTATATTTCAATCAAAACAAGTGACAGTTGGCGAACGTCCATATAGATAAATTTGAATAACTAGCTGCATGGCCCGGCGTTGCACGGGCTTTCTCTTTCCCTCATGACGCCAGCAATCATGTGTGTGTGTTTGTATGAGCGCAATGTGAGTGATTTCTAAAATTATTTCATTTAATTTCCCTTTTTCGAAATTTGTTTCACTTATTTTCGATTTAAGACAGGTTCCTTTTCCCTCTCTCTAGCCCGAAATAACAGGGGTTTTTAGTGTAAAATTATTGTTCCCTCCCCCTCCCCACAGATAAGATATAGCTTCGAATTTCGATGTATGACTTATGAAAAACGATATTGCGTTAGTAAAAAAATTATTAATGTGAAGCAATAAAAAGATAACGATTCTGATGCTAAGGGTAAAACAAAAAACTTTAATCATTTTTTTAGTAATAGTTAGTTTCTAAGAAACTAGAATAATAAAATAAATTTCAGATTTTCATGAATCAATCGTTACACATAGTTAGCTTAAAAATGTCTCTTAATTGTATTTTGATTCAAAATAATAGACGATGTACTTTTTAATTAACAAATAATTAATTTAGTAATGAAATAATAGAAATAATCCTTTTAAAAATATTTATATGTATTAATAAAATCCATTTTCTATAAGTAATAAATAAAAGAAAAATTTACAGATAGCTATTGAAACGATTGCTTTTTTTTAATGCTTGAATAAACACACACACACATATTATATATATACAAATCAGTTATAAAAAACAGTATGGGGGAAAGCCTAGATATATATTTACATGTATTAAAAAAACATTCAAAAAGAAAAAAATATCTGATAAAAACATTTTGATATTTTATTTTAATTTCATAGTTTTTCATCCCACTGTGTTAAGTAAATTATTTAAACACGCATCGGACAAAAAAGAAGTATATTATACAAAACTAACACATATTGGTTATTTTAACAATTTCTTTTTTAGGTTTTAAAATAATAAAATGGATTAAAAAAATTTCTTTTAGCAAATAATTGTGACATACCGTTTGCTTAAGAAGTAGAAGTAAAAGAGAAAATCTCGTGTATAGGTATATAATATTTTATTTATATTATATAGCTGGTATACCCATTCTTCGCACAGGTGAATTGAAAAATTAAACAATACAGATTGAAGGATAAAGAAGTTTTTCATGAGTTAATTTTACGTGAATTGCAAATTAAACAAACAAAAAAAAAAGCTTTTGCATATCTCAGCTGACCAAACAAAAAAAACATATTTGTTAAATTTTAAGTCTGCAGATCTAATAGCTGATAAAAGGGATTTTTATTTATTTATAACTCCCCGTAACTCTCTTGTCCGTCGATTTTTGAAAGCACCTTCCTAAACTGATCTCTGCTCAGCAAAAGTAACACATTGTTACAAATTTTGTGTCATGAAAGCTTAAAATAGTGTACATAATTTATATCTGGAAGTGTAATACGTTAATATTACATTTTGTTGTATTTATTTTATGCTGAACCCTTGCCACCACCTCTTCCTTTGAAATCTAGATTTATTATGACATAAAAGAAATAGTGATTGCACTGATCAACGGAATAAATTAAAAGCGAGCGCGCACTGAGGCATGGTGTAGACAAAACAAAAGGGAAAGCTTTGCTTCATACAAAAAGATAGATTTATGTTGTCACGTGCGTTTTTGCAGATGGCAGAATTTTTTCCTACTTTCTTGAGAATTATCGTTATATTTTGGAAACTTCACACAATATCTTTATAAATTATAGCCTATGTGTTATTCTGATGTATAAGCTATATTATAGTAAAGTTTCATTAAAATCCATTCAGTTGTTTTTCCGTAAAAGACGACCAAACATCCAAACATACTTTCGCATTTATAATATATATCTTGATCTGGAAGTAAATGATTTTACAACACAGATTTTTTTAAATTTCTTTTTATTAATTTAAATTGTATCTTAAACATTTTATGGAATGACTTTTAAAGGGATTTCAAAAAACAGTATAAAAGTAGCATGTGAATTTTTTAGTTCTTTTTGAAAAATCTCGTGATCTCGTGGAAATATCATAACATGCCGATAACTTTGTGAGGATCTCGCCTACGCGCCTAGAGATATGGGAGAAAGGGAAGGAAGTCCATGTTCAAAATCACTTAGTTTATTTGCAACACAAGCAACAGCACAAGTTCGATCAATCAAAACCAAGAGATGCACCCAATTTAAACAATATGAAGACAATTAACAAGAAACGCGAGGTATGAGAAGACTTTAATTACCACAGTAACACACTTACTTCAATTCAAGTACACTGCCTTCCTAGCTATCTAATCTATATTCAATCTCCAGTGACAAATTTTCACCTTAATTATTACAATTATCAAACAGTAAGTATCTACTCCGCTAGTAGCCTATCCTAACTCTCTCTTTCTAACTTGAAAGCCTAGACTTTATATAATAGTCTTAATTTGCTTGTTCCCGTTCTCTTCTTCGGAGGGAGCGTTCTAATAAAATAGTTCCTAAGGACCAAATATTCCCCAAGATGATTTTTAGTGAAAAGTTAGCGGATAGAGCCGTAACTTTTATCCATTTAAAGTTAAAAATTTTAAGGACACTTTGCGCATTTTAAAGTAGAATGAACCAAAAGTAAAACGCATTTTCAGACAGAAAAACATTCAGATATTCGTTCTTCTCAAGCCATAACGCAAGACCATGATAGCCTAACGGTGGCCGGTATAACATACCCACATTTTTTTATTTGTTTTATTTTACAATACTTGTGCTAGTCATAGTTTCTGCGCCATTTTTCGTTTTGCTTGGAAAATAAGCGGTAAGAGAAATTCGTATATGGCACGTGATCATCGGCCTACGTTTCATGCCTTGAAACAAAATTGCTGCATTATGACCATATGCATTCAGTCACACCAATGAGTAAATATGAATTTAAGGAACTTTTCGGAAACACGTATTCTAGCACTAACTTTCAAGGATTTATATAACTTTTTTTTCTCTTTTAGAATAAAAATTCAATTCAGAACATCCAAAAAGTTAACAGATTAAAATTGCTTGCGCATGGTTAGTGGCAAATGTTGCTAGTCAGTTTTCCCTAAACTACGCTTTTTCCTTGATCAGTAAGTCCGTATGTATAAGCCCTGACCCTCTTACTTTCACTATAAAAAGAAAATTCCACAGATTTACGGCTTATATACGGAAATGTGTATGGCAATAATACATTTAGCAAACTAAAGAATAATGAATCGAATTTATTGTAACAGTATTCCTTCTTTAGTTTTCCTTGTTTCTGGCTGCATAAACTTTTTAATTCTTTTTATACGAGTGCTCAAAGAAAATATGTATTAATAAATTAAACTTGATGTTATTTTCTTTTAAATACACATAAAGACAATAGATTTCGCATATTTCAATTTGCATATTGCTACAGAACTGTGTGCGTAAGAGAAAATGAAGGTTATTTCCGCGTAACTCATACTAATTTCGATCAGAATCCAATCAGAGAGGAGTTAATTTACTTTTTATTGGGCAAGTTATTACCTTTTGTTTTGATAATACTTCTTTGATTTCGAAACAATACGAGATCACGGCTCATAATTCTGTAAAACAATACCTATTCGATTTAATACTTTTTAAATTGAAATATTAAGATTTCACTTAACTTCTCCAACGTGTGCACCTGTTAATAAGTAATAAAAAAATGTGTTGTATCGTAAAACAACCGGGAGTTGTTTCGATTGAAAACAACGAAAAATTCACGTAATTAAAAATGAAAATGGCAGGAGAACAGAATATTTGTAAATTTTTATTTAACGGTAAACGCTACTTGTAGGATTTTTTATAACTTCGTACTATCTGTACGTATCAAATTTTCAACATTGACTGATGGCAACACCCTAACTAGAACCTCATTTGCTTAGCCGAGCCCATTCATTCTCTCCTACAACTACATGAAGATTTTGAACTTAAGTGGAATTTAAAAAAGATGCAGCCCCCCCCTTTGGCATAACGTACACTCCCACATCGAGGGATTCTTGGGGGACCATATCTTGATTGACGTCTAGTGTGGCTGAGTCCAGAACCTGACCTTGTAGGAGGGACCTAATATTCTCCGTTACGCCACTGCCCCCATCCCCCTTCATACTTAAGGCAAATGGGTGATTACAGTTGAGAGGTTTGTAGCCGACTATGTTAGGCAGGTTTCACACCAGGCAACTTTGAGTTAGTCAAATCATTACTTTTCTAATGTGAAGAAGGAAGAAAATTCCTGTCGCTCGTGGACAAAGTATGTTGAAAAGGGAGTGCCGAGGGCTCATTGGTACAGTGATTGAGTCCGAAGGAGCAATAAGTAGCCACGTGTGAAGAGCGTAATTTCCACAATATCCTTTTAGATGAGTCAACTAGTGGATAGGAGAACGTGATTTTCGAAAGCTTGAGGGAGAGTGCCACAGAGCAAGGAGTGCCATTTGCCCACATATGAAGTGGCTCTGGCGATTTCTGTTCAGAACTAGCAACCGACTATCTGATTCTTGTGCTTTGTGTGGTACAAGTTGACTCGTGTGAAAGGGCCCTTAAGTGAACTAAATGATTCTGCTAAATATCTGTAGGGGGAAATCAGGCGCGATCCATGGATGGTCATAGATGCCTGCTCATCAAAGCCCGTACGTGCTCTATTGTGGTCAGATCTGACAATTGTGTTGACCAGGGAAGTGTTGGAGAAGCACGAAGAAAAACGTTTCGTGTATGATTGGGCAATGTATTATTGAAATGTAAGCCTAGTGGTCTGTAAAAACAGGGACTGCGTCATCAGACGTAGAATCTCATCAATGCACCGTTGCACTCTAAGGATGCCCCAAATGACACCAAAGGGGACCGGTTATCAAATAAAATGACACTTCATGTGATAACTCCTAGTTGCCGCGCTGCGAAGTGTATGATATTCAGTTGAGTATCCTAGCGCTATCTTGGATGTCAGCAGATACGTCTTCGCTGATCATCGGAGCTCAATTCGACGCGAAACTCACTGCTGAAGGTAATGTTACTCCAGTCGGTGAGATTTCAATCGAATGTGCCCTGAAGTACTGAATAAGAATCTGGCACTGTGCAACGGTGGACAATTGAGGAAGTGGCCTCTGTGACCTCCGCTAAGTCACCTATGGTCATGATGTCAGAGTATAAGGCTAATATCGCTTATGCAACTGGATCGTGAGCCTTTGATTCACCAAGAACACAACTAATTCAATAGCCGTAAGTCATATGCGTAACAATCGGCTATCCTCTCCAACTCGGATTCTCTTCCGTCCAGCCAAATTAGCACTTAAAACTAGAACACCACCACACCACAAATGAACCTTATCACAACGCCACACCACACTAACAAATAACATGAGTAAACTAATGAGCGTGATATTCACCTCAAACAACACGAAAAGGAGTTACCAGGACAAGTGAAGAATTAAAGGATTATGAGCTTGACTAACGAACCAATCAAATAATCAGAAGTTAGTACTCTATTATAATTTGTCTCTCGAAACTTTCTAGTTGAATAATACGAAATTTTCATGAGATGATATTCCATTCTCCAATATTGTGGCAAGTCCAAAACCTTATTTATAAAGGAACCTATTTTTAAATTATCTATTAACACTATTAATCTCCTCAAGTTTTATCTTGAAAAGTGCTAAAAAGTACTAACATCAGAAAACTTCAAAAATTTTAAATAATCAGAAAATTAAGATTTTTAAATGTATTAAAATTAAAAGAGAAGTATTTATTTCGTAAAGTTATTAAATTTTTTCTAAAGGCGCATGCAACATTTTAAAGAACGATGCACAACTAATAATATATCCCCCACTCATTTCGTTATATTCTTTCTAAACGGAGATATATGTTTAATCATAACTTCAAAATTTCTTCACTGAACATGGCATTGAATTTGTTCCCTATTAAAAACGATTCCTCCTTAGTTGTGCGGCTATACCTTTGGCAGAAAAACGACTTCACCTTTTAAAAAGATAAAACTCTTTTTGACACACTTTGAGATTCTTGGTTTCAAATAATGGAAACGAGCGTGCGATCCGCATGTAATAAATGCTGATTGGAAAACATTTAATGACGTAAAAGAAAATCCAACCATTTGAAAAACATGTCGTTACTCAATCTGTTAACAAAAAAGAAATGAATAAATAATTTCAAGATCAAATCTAGTGAATAGTGTTTAATTCGCCTACAATTTGAACTTGTGACTTGAATACCTGATTAGATTTTGTGGTTGATCTTTTCATTTGCTCATTTCGAGTCAATTTCTTTCGTTAGCTCTTATACTCATCTAGGTGGTAAAATGCTGCTGTTAGATTGTGCGTCATTTCCTGCTCTATGATATCATTTTACGTTTTGTACATATTAATTAAAATGTGCGTGATTCACACACAAAATTCCACTGACAGCATTGATAAGGAATGCAAGTGTGGGAAAAATCATAAAAATATTGGTATTTCTTCTTTCACAAGTTGAAACTAGAATTGGCAGGACTAACAGCACCTAATCCATAGGTCGCGTATACTGAGTAGGCCTTGGCCCTCATGGAGTGTTGCGCCACTGAGTTAAGTTAAAAGCACGTAATAATAAAACCTGCGAAAGTTCCTGTTAGGCCCAGTTGCTTACAGAGCAACAAGTCATACGCTTGTGAACTAATTCAAAATATATGCCCAACCACAGGTCGATAGCTTTACCCTATGGAAGTGCCTCCTAGGTCTGATTTCGAATGAAGCAATTTTGGGCCAGTCAATTCGTTTTATGCCATCACTCTAGTGTGAAAAGGGACGAAAATTCCTTTCACACCTGGACACAAAGTTAACTAAAAAGGGAGTGACGGATTTATCTGTACAGTGATTGAGTCCAAAAGAGCAATGAAAAGCTTTTTTCTTTATCAATACATAAATAGCAACATGTGAAGAGTAGAGTTTAAAGAATATCCTTTTTAGTTGAGTCAACTAGGGAGTTGAATATGGTTTTCGAGTGCTTGAGGGAATGACATAACAGGGAGAGCCAAATGACTACGAAAGGCAATTTCTATTCAGAACCCTCTCGATTGTCTGCCTCTTTTGTTATGCGCTGCATAAGTTAACTAATGTGAAAGGGGGCTTTAGGTCTACAGCTTGCCTCCTGGTGGAATATATTTCATAGGCAAAATTTCCTTAGTCCAATTATGTAAATGGCAACGGCGCTTACATGAAATTGATCCACCATCTCAGCTTGCTGATGACGTCGACGAAAACGTACCAAATGATGCTAATACAGTAGGGAATAAATATCAATAGCAATCATAGCTGGAAAACAACCTTTTCTGAATATTTTCAGAAAACTTTTCAACAGCAGAACAGGGAAGTGTGTAACAATCCTTTTTCCAGCTTCGAAATGACAACAGTCGAATGAAAGTCGCATCTCACAGGATTATAAGCGCCAGTAGCGTACGCAAAGGTTGGGGCTCAAACTCCTCCTTTGGTTGTTACATAAACCGAAAGATTTTTAATTTTTAGCATGAAGAGTATATCGCAGTGTCTTCATCTATGATTTTTTAACTCCTATGGAATTAGTTTGTGTACGCCATATATAAGCGCTTAGATGACGGAAGCATGGACCAAAGGAGAATTATTTTTCAGTCTTATCGTTTGTGGCTTTCGAGTGTATGTTTTCAGTGTATTATGAATTAAAAGGGACATATATTTCCGGTTATAATTCTTTCTATAGTTTATAGGCTCTTTCATACGAGTCAACGTGCTGCACCTAACAGAAGGAACAGACAGTCGAGAGCTAGTTTTAAATAGAAATCTCGTGCATCCCCTCACACACGTGGTGAACTAGCACTCCTTGCTGCATTACTCGAAAACTACGTTCTCCTCCTAGACTGGACTAAAAGGATAATGGGGAAGCTACGCTCTTCACACGCGGCTAACAGTGTATTGAAAATAAAAAAAAGCTTTTATTATTTCATCGGTTTCCATCATTGTACGGGTGAGTCCACAATTACTGTTTCAGTCAACTTTCAGTCCGCATATGAATGAAATTCTCTTCCCTCTTCACACTAGAGGTGTAGCGATAAGAAATGAATTTTGACTGGCACAATTGTCTCAAATGAAACCAGCACTGGCGTAGCTAGCTCTGAAGGAGCTCTGTATCGAAATTCCTTCGGGGCCCTTTTTTAGGTATGGGAAGCCTGTTAGTGGGACTGTAGTTACACACGTTGGGGCCCCTGTAGATTGGGGATTCCGTATCATTGATATGGCGGTAGCTATGCCCCTATTTAAATCACAAAAGAGAAGATAGCGACTCAGGCTGATTTCCAAGCGCGTAGCTACCGCCGTATCAATGATACGGAGCCCCCAAGCTACAGGGGCCCCAACATGTGTAACTACAGTATCATTAACAGGATTCCCATACCTAAGAAAGGCCCTAAGGACTTTCGATACAGGGCCCCCTCAGAGCTAGTTACGCCAGTGGATTTAAGTCTTATGCGGCTGGCTTTCTGTCCAATTTGTCAGCGGAATTTTGAATCACTCTGTATTATTAGGTCAAAGTGAATATTTCATATCACAATTTATAATTCTTTAAATTATACAGCTTGTCATACTTTGTTAAAAAAATTATATTATTATTTTTTCTTGTGTGTTTTCTTACGCTTAAAAGACGATATTTCTTAAAAACTAAAGTCCAACACAAAATATACTGAATTTTTTTAAAGAAATGATATTGTCATTCCAAAACTTTTTTATCAACTTAGTTTTTTGCTTGTTATCATTGAAGTTACTTACAGTTTCAAGGAGCATTATGTCCACTTTTACATCTCTGTGCTTTTCTAAGTCTTGTTTCCACGTCTTTTTCGACTTGAGTTTCATAAATGAAATCTTAAACCATTTAGTATCATTATTTCTGAAAGGAATTTTCGATATTGAGCATTAATTCAGTTCTGCAGAGTCTTTGTTGTTTCATATCAGAATTTTTATTTCTATACCACACAAAATTTGACATCATTCATTGAAATTTTCCGTTTCAATTTTTCTACGCGCTAAGCTACGCTTTTCTAAGTGATACGCTTTCCTTATACGTAAAATAATTTCCTGGATCAAATGGCAGCTAATTATTAACCTAAAAAGCTTTAATATATTTCTAATGTATTATAATATTTATTATGTGTGAATGATTTATAATGCTCTCGGAATGCGTCACTCAACTATATTTCAACCACCAAAATAATTTCATCACAAAAATCATGTCTGTCTGCTACGGAAATGGTACAAGGTTTATCGTCAATTTGGAATGTTTGAAAAATACATTCCAGAAAGACGCGAATAACTGATGATGCATTTATTGCATCGACTGGTAATGTCATCTGACAAATTATTTTACTTTAATCAGCAATTACAAATGTACATACAGAGTATAGACAATGACGTAAAGAACATCCCCACATCGCGAGGGGACCAAAGCTTGACTGATGTCACAAGTACGTATTTAATCAATTTATAATATATTTAAGGCACAAAAACAAATTTTGCAAGGGGACCGTAATATTCTTCGTTACTGCTCTGTGTATAGATGTACTAAATGTCAATCAATAGTTTTAAAAATTAAGATTTACCTCAATCTAAAATGGGTTTATTTACGTTTCCATAACAAACTTATACATACTCGGTGGTAAGCACCACTTAAACAACAGCATATTGGACAGTAAAGGTTTTTGAAAAGTATGAGCGAGAGAGAGAAAAAGAGATATTATATGAAAGAAAAATATTTGCATGTTGTAAAATGCTAAATCAGGTTCTTAGATGTTCAAAAATAATTGAAGATAAATATAAATGTTACATTTTCTCTTCACGTTACAACTTATAAGACAGCGACCGTGCAAGTAATAACAAACAAGTAATATAAAAAAAATTAAGTCAATTCCTACTTAGATCAACAAAGAAAATTTTTCTTTTAGTTACTTTTTATTAAATAGTTACAATTAATATACATATGTATATACATATGGCAGAATCACAACATTAAATGGTAATTAATTTTTATTCATTATCAATAAAGTATCGTATTGTCATCAAAAACAATCGTGTGCATAAAATTTCAGTTCAACTGAATGCTTTAAAACGTGAGAAAAAAAATCTTTTAAAGGTTTGACCAAGTTGCTAAAAACGAAACCAACGTGGCTGTATCTGTAATTCTTTAAATAATTAGTTTCAGTCAATTAATTTTAATTAATTATAATTAAATTACCGTATTTTTACCCAAAACAATAGTGTATCGAAAATTTCAGCTCAAATGAGCGTTTTAAAATTTGAGGAAAAAAAAAACTTTTTCAAGTTTTGACACAAGTCGCCAAAAATGATGCCAACGTGGTTGTATTTGTAATTCTTTGAATAATTAGTTTTAATCAATTAATTTTTATTAATTATAATTAAATTACTGTATTGTCATCCAAAATAATTATGTATACAAAATTTCAGCTCAATTGAGCGCTTTAAAATGTATTTAATGAACGCTTGAAAATTCCACCAAGATAAAGAAATTTCTTGAGAGTGTGAGCTAATAGTAGGAATTGAAAAAGAAAATAGATTACACAGTTAAGACTCCGCTCGCCGTTGAGAGTTCAGCAGTTTCTCCACCTAGGTAGGTGGGAAGAGGGGGGGGGACACCTATGACATGAACTCTGGGTCGAAACGTGATATGCAGTGAAAATCGCTTAACATGAAACCGAAAGGAGTGAAATATTTTTCCGTGTTAAACGAATTTCGTGTTAAAGGATATTGCAAAGAAACCCCATACATCAACAAAATTAAGTTTATTAGAGTTTATTTTAATTAAATATATATTTGTATATGCATATATTTAATGAAAATCAATGAAACAAAAACATTCACAATAACTTAATGAAATTTAATACGAAATTTTCAATTTTTTTGAAAAACAACGTTTATCGAATTTTTGAAAAATAATCTGATATTTTCTTTGCATTATTTTTTTAGACTCTAATTGTCAACAAATTGTTCGATATCGTCCATTTTGTTATTCATTTCACCATTAGAATGTACGTTTAAATAACTGAGTATATTCATGACGCTCCTTATTTCGGTTGATGTGGGAACAGAAGCTGCATTATTCACTTTATTTTCGTCGTTGGAATCTGCATCAATGATATTTTTTTGAGTTTTGAACAAATTCCAAAATGTCTTTGTCTGCCATAATTGGGGCTGTGCATACATTATCATCAACTACTGCAATGAATTCTTCCAAAAATACAATAGGACAGTCAATTCGACTGGTGTTTTCCATATTTTGCTCATTCCCAGAAGATAAATCTTATCGTGTTAAGCGATTTTCGTTTCGTGTTAAGAGAAAAAAAATGCGTGAAAATACATAGTTTATTGGGGTCGTATTATCTCGTGCTAACCGATATTTCGTCTTAAGCATTTTCGCGTTAAACGTATTTTACGATATATACCACTCATTCATCGCGAGATCTCCGAAACTATTAGGCCTACAGATTTGAAATTTTGGAAGCATGTTCCTCTTGTTGAATGGAGATTGCTACAAACGTGTTTTTCAAAAATCGACAATTGAGATGAGTTAAGGAGTGTATAGGTAAAAGAAATTCCCGTTTATGTTCAACTTACACACTTGAAATTCGCCAATCGTGTTTATTTTGTTGGATAGAAATGCTTTTAAAAGGATTTTTGTGCAAATCGCTTCTGATGGGATGGGTTGTAGGGGGAGTAAAAGTAAAATTTTTTTCTTCCATTTTATAGAAGCTCAAATCCTGTCTTTTTTTAAATGACGAGGAAAACGTTATAAGGATTTTTTCTAAGCAATTGAATAAACAATAGCATGGAATACCCAGCAGAGAGAGTGGGCTACGGCTAGTATGTACGTATTAAACTTCACTTATTTAGGAAATATGAAAGATTGACAGAAATTCATTAAGTGTAATTCATTAAGTATATAAATATATATAAGTCAATCATAAAACACTATGAAATGTCGAATTTTGTGTTTATCGTGATTGTAAATATAACCAACTCATGGAAACTGTTTCAAAATTCAAGAGTAAATTCATTAAACTTACTTATATTTCCTTCGCTTAAAAGAGTTGGTAGAACGCCCTCAGTATAGACGGCGCTGCTTGTAAAAATCTTCTTTGTTTTCATCAGAGATCTTCTGTACGTAAACAAGTACAGACACACTCCCCTGTTGTCATGAAACTTAAATTAACCTTTTACAATTGTGTTTCACTTGATGATTCGTCTTCGATGAATTGATTGAAAAACTGATTTGAACAACCGAAACCAAAAATGATATGAACCCTGAGTTCCCTAATATTTGTTGACCAAGAGTATTGCATTTATGTTCCATTTGTTATAGCGAGGTAATTAACCTTCATTAATTTACCTGAATAAGAATCGAATATAATACTTTTTAACGAGTTTTTGGTATTGAACAATGGATAAAAATATACACACAAAATTAAACTCCATGAGAAAAATAGGAAGAGAAGGAACAATTTAGCACTTTCTCTATCTACATGTCTAGTGTAAAAGCTATTTCAAATGTTGGGATAAGCACAGAATTTGAACAAACACAAGGGCGTAGCTATCACCGTATCAATGATACAGGCCCCAAAGTTTCCGGGCCCAAACATGTGTAATATTTTTTTGGCAGTTTCAAATGTTTTATTGATGTGATCATTTTTATTAATTACCCAAAAGAGGGTCCGGTCCCCCCAAAGGAATTTTGATACAGGGCCCATTCGGGAGAAGCAACGTCAGTGAACAAACAGCCCAGCTTCAAAACTGGCTGAACTAATGTCTATTTTTTAAATGGTATGATCAGTCAACTCCTCAGAATTAATGAAATTATTTTTCTCTCCCAGCCTTGGTTGACCCTCGCCCACATAACGGCGAAAACATTACGAATCAAGTGCGTCGCAACGAGAAATTGTTTTTCATTAGTTATTCCTCCTACTCTTAGAGCAGTGTCTCGTTTCCTTTTTCCTTTGTTCTTTATTTGCTTCGTCGTTTTTTTTTGTTTTTTTTTGCGTGTATTCATTTCGTGCTTGTTCGTTGCGTAGGGTTTCATTTAGTTCTACCGTGCTCGGGTTAAAAATAACGCAAACAACACGCTCAAATTTGTATAAATTTTTGATTGCCGTTCAATTAGTATATTGCAGAATTTATTCCGATCTTTTAAACTTATAATCGTGCATGTGCAATTTATACATACGATGCTTTTTCATAACATATTAGCAAGAAGTACTTAAATCGCTGGTACCGTCATCGAAAGTGATAGATTACTTTAAATTCCCAATTTAATCTAACTACATGGTCACGAATTTGTGGTGGCCGCTCTGTAGCGGACTCGTGGTCGACATGTCATGAGTTCGAGCTTAATACCCCTGGAGACCTACCGTGTAGGGGAACGATGCACATTCAGGCGGTTTAGAGTTCAAAGAGTTCAGGCGGTTCAGAGCTCCCGTTGGTGTGATGAAGAAGTTAGGAGAAGGGGTGCCAGATCAGGTGTCGTCCTCGTCACTTTGAGTCCAAAGGAGGTCCGTCGCCAGAGTTGCTGAGATTGATTGTCGTCGCCTGTTCAGCTACACTTTTGACATTGGTCCAAAATTACGTGCATCGCTGTCTTTAGTGGTACTGGGATCGTCGCCGAATACCAGATCTCGAGTTGCTGAACAGGAGTGCGAAGTAATATACACTCACTCACGGTCACGAATTGGTTGCTAACTTTGTCGAGTCTGGGTTCTAGTCCTAGTAGCACTGATAGATGGGATGGTCCTCGTAAAATCTGTTGAGGCTCAATGTCATCGCGTTGATGTGTATGGATGTTTGGAAAGTGGGGTGCCAGCTCAGGTGTTGTCCTCGTCATTTGATTGAGGTTCGAAATTACGAGGTCCGTCGCTTGAGTGGGTTCTTTGTGTGTTGGACGTTAGCTAAGAATGTAAGACTATCGGTATAAAAATGAATCCTATTTTCAATGTCAAAATCAATCATAATTTAACAAATAAATTTTTCTATTTAAATTTAATTAAAAAATACAGTCGGACCTCTGCATAAGAAAGCAGCTAAATCCCGAAAAAAAAGTTCTTTATGTGGACAATTCGCTAAATAGATTCATCTTTCAATATTTTTCTGTTCTTGGCTCCAGGAAAAAGTTCGTAAGATAGAGGAATTCGCAAAATAGAAGCCCATGAAATCGAGGTCCGATTGTACTTTCTTTACATCTAAATTTTTATAACTTTTTTTGGGGTTAAAGTCCAAAAGAAAAAATTATTACCGACATTGTAGGGTATTGTGCTAAACTTGGCGAAGAGGTGTGTGTACCTGCCCCTCCATCCCACGTCTTAAAAATATTAAAAAATAAGTTTATTGAAGACAGGGAAAATGTTTGGACTAATTCTAATACCGGCCTGCGAGTCAAAATATTTGCTGACCCCTGTTATTAATATGTGTATTAACTCTTATCCTTGGCCCATTGTTCAGTTTTTAACTAACCATGACCCGTGCTCATACTGTTTGCATAGATTTAAATTAAAATCTTGCCCCAATTGTCTCTCTGGAGGTACTGGGGAAATGGATTAGTCAGTGTTCCATTGCACTTTTGCAAAAAAATTACCATCTTATAGAACCTCCCAATATATCCAGTAAATTGATTTAGCTCTTCAGTTAACAACATGAATATTGAAAAGCGGTTGACAAAATACAATGATCTTGTTTTCCTGCTACTTTCTTTCTTTATGTTCCAAATTTGTATTTATTTATTTTGAGTTTGTGTGGCGCATTTGTATTGGAGATTTTTATTGGTGTATTTTTTGCCAGGAAGTTTGAATGTTCTCCCTTTCTCTTACTCTATATGTTTTATGCTTTTTCAAAAATTATTTTTAGCTTTGTATTTTGGTATTATGTATGCATATTGTGAACTTACCTTTGTTTTGTATTAAGGTATCCAACTACGTTCATAACCGTGATTTTGCAAAAGCGCATAAATGGATACTTTTCATGATATTTAGTGTCACTCAGATTAGAATACGTGCACAAAATTGTTTTAAGGACATTTTGACAAAAAAATTTATTTAAATATAATATTTTGGCAACAAATTAACTTAGAATAATCTTTTTTCAAAATGTTCTCCTTTTGTGAAAATTGGTTCTATTATAATAATATTTTGCCTGTATATAGCTCAAACCTCTCTACAGAGTCTCAAATAGAAGTTTTGAAAAATTCACATTATTTTCAGAGTTACCACCCATTGAAATAATTATTGGCGTTTTTTTCTTAAAATTGCTCCCCTCTGTTGTCGTAAAATATGAATAAACCCACTTCTAAGTTATATATTTCAAAAATTTTAGTTGAGCCTCTGTAGAGAGATCTGAGATATATACAGTCAAAATATTATTATAATAGAACCATTTGTCACAAAAGGAGAACATTTGGAAAAAAGATTATTCTAAGTTAATATTTTTGCCAAAATATTGTATTTAAATAATTTTTTTTGTCAAAATGTCATTAAAACAATTTTATGCATACATTCTAATCTAAGTGACACTAAATATCATGAAAATTATCTATTCATGCGCTTTTGCAAAATCACGGTTCCGAACGTAGTCGGATCCTTAAGTAAATTTGCCGTGTGCTGCAAAAAATGTAAAATAAGATTTCGTTCAATAATGACTGAATGCGGGGTGGTTGTTTCTCGGGAGACCAGTTTGCAGCTCTAAACCGGGGGTGGCCAACCTGCGGCACGCGTGCCTCAATGTGGCACGGCTGAGTTGTAAGAGTGGCACGCGTAGACTTATTGTATCATTAAAAAGGATAATAATAAATACTAATTTTTTACTGTTTTATTGAAGGGTGGTGTCTCTCTCTCTCTGACAAGAAAAAACATGTAAATTTCTTTTAAATACACTTAATTCAATTACAATAGAAAATTATAATGACAACACTTCTTCATAGTTGTGTGCGTTGGTTTTCCAAAGGAAGTGCATTCGTGAAATTCTAGAATTTGAGGGAACGTGTTTTAAAATATCTGGAAGTAAACAATGAACTGCCCACTGAGTGTCTGCTTTTCATCAATGAGGATATGCTTTGAGATTTAGCTTTTCTTATCGGTATATCTTCTGTGAACACACTTTTGCTTTTTTTTGTTTTGATTTTGGAGGGGAAAAAAAGAGAAATTGATGTGCACCTAAGACAACCCAATTTTGTTAGCATCTTCGAGTACTAATCTTAATGTAGATGACTCAGTAATAATCTACACATTGAAAAACCACAATAAAAAATACTGTTTAATAATTATTTAAAATTAAATTTTCTGCTTACTTATTTTATACCTAACCTAACTTACTGACAAAAAAATTAACCATAAAACAAGTTTGCCCTTTTGTATTATTTATATTATTTTTAAATTTCTACTACTTATATGTATCAAGACTTGGAGTAATGAAAAGTTCAGCTTCTGGTACTTTATTTCAATGATTAAGCAAATCGTTCGGTAACCCAAGCCATGACAAGAAACGAGTACTATTTCAGCGTCGATCAGGAGCGAATGTGCCGTTCGTGCATGTGTGTTCATTAAGTCCACCGAAGTTGAAGTAAAAGTACTTATGCGGGAGGTGGGTTGAGTAGTCATGGCAGGAAGTTTACCCCAACTGACAGATAAAGGGCTGGGGATTAATCACATATTCGGTCGAACCTCAAATAAATGAAGTTGCTAAATCCCGGAAAAAAAGTTCGTTATATGGAAAATTCATTATATAGAGGTTCATCGTTTAATATACATTATAAGACATGTAAAACATTTTAAATTCATTAACACTAATACATTAAAAAATAATTATTTACTTTTTTTAAAGAAATATATGTGGAGACAACAAGGGGTCCAAGACTTTTGTCTTTCTTATGGTTTATTTAACATTAAACAAAAATTAATTAAAAGGTAGATTTTTAACAGATAAGTTTGACGATGATATGCAGAAGGTAACGCCTGCTCGCGCACCTCTCGCGTTCTTCCTTTCTCCTCGCTTTCTCTCTTTCTCCAATTCTAATGTCCAAGAGTTTTAGTTTTGATTTGCTGCGCCTGCGCGCGAAGACTGCCTTGCTTTTGGCTGCATGCCATAACGGCTATCCTGACTGTACGCTGTCCGCAGCGGTACGTATTCCTTTTTCCTTTCCATGAATACCAGAGGAGAATCTGAAACATACAAAAAAACGGAACAGACAAGGACTATACGACAAATATACAAAGATTAAACATCATAATTCTTCTGAACTAGACAGTTTCTCCATCATGTGAAGGCATCTCTTCGACATCCGGAAGGTTCCACAGGAAAACATTGTGTTTCACAGGCATAAGAACGTCTTTTTTAACAAGTTGATCTTTGGTTGAACGCATCGATATTTTCCTCTGTAGAGTTCTGGACGTCTGTTCAAAACGATTTCTCTTTTCCTTCGTTTCCACTGCCAGGGCTCAAAGATTTTTCGAGCAACACAAACCGTCTATATTTACTCTTCATAGGTGAAGGGTTATCAGAACAAAATAAACGTCTGGATCTCTGACACACAGGAATATCATTTTTCAATTTAATACACATTTTTAACTTAGTACTCTTAATGTGATTGCATTTATAATTCTTAACTAGAGAACTCAAATCATTTCTAGTATTAAAGTTTTTAACATGTGGCAAATCATAACTAGAGTTTTTCTCACACTTGAAACAGAAACGTTTGAATTAAAATGAACACCCAAAGAGGATCCACTTTCACTTAATAAAACATCGCTCTTTGCGTGGCCTAGTTTCTCTATTTCAGCATATACACTGGGATGAATAATAAATTCTTCGGTCAAGGTCGGTGATATTGCCGTTCGAACACTTAAGCTGGGGAGAGTGTTGATCAAGAGAAATATTTATGGGTTTAACTTCTACCATACGCTGTTCGCCAAAACATGAACTTAATGTTATTATTTCTTCGGAAGGTGTTTGCACTCTAATTAGTGAGGAATTTAAAACTGGGATCTGGCAACCTGAATCGATCAAGGCTGTTACGGGCTGATTTTCTACAAAAATGTTTACATATTGAAGATTTTCGAATTCATCGCTATTTTGTTTTTCGCTCTCGACTTTCAAAGTATTCACACGTTTATTTTATTATGGATGTGGCTAATAGATTCTTTAGGTTTAAAACGCTTCTCACAGTCTCTTGCGCAATGAGATGAATCACCGCATATATAGCAATTTTTTATTTTCTCTTTCAAGATATTGGGGATAGTTCTCTTTAATCTTTGGTTTAAAGTTTTGTGATCTATTTTTAAAGGGGTCTTGGGTATATCCATAAGTAATAGGAATTTCTTTATGTGATCCGTTTTTAGATGAAATATAAATATCACACTCTTTAGCTAAATCAATAGGCCTAAACCAATCTTCTGCTTCTCGAATGCCAATATGAGTTGCAGTTTCCTTATTTAAAGTTTCAAATAATTTATCAGAAATTATAAGATCACATAGATTCAAAGGAATTAACTTTTCTTAACGAACAATAATATTGGAAGTTTGCCGTCAATCTTGCAGCAAATTGGATGTATGTCTCGCCTGATGATTTTACAGCATTTTTAAATGAGTTTAAACACTCGCGAGGGGTTAATTGGAATTCTCTGAGTACTATAGATTTTAGTTTTTCATAGTCATTTAATTCCTCTTTAATATACAATAAGACATTATGAGCTCTTTCGCCCAGAAGATTTATTAAAATTTCAGATTTATATTCTTCATTTATTTTCTTGGTTAAAAATGCGCGTTCTAATGATTGGAAGAACAGATTAAAATTTTCAGATCTCTGGTGGGAACAGGAAGAGATAGTCCTAATACTGTTTATCATATTTTCTATGTTAGTTTCGAACTGTTTATCTTCGACTTTAGCTGCAGGATTTAAACTTAATGCTTTATTTTTAGCCGTTTGAAGTTCGACTTCTTTTTCTAATTTTGCTAACTGGAGTTTCGCGAGTTCAATTTTCTGTTTTTCTAAAGTTACCTCTCTTTCGTTTCGCGATACTCTCTCATCTATACAGTTTTGAATTAAAGTTTTAACGAAATCTGGATCACTTTCAAATGTACTACTGTTCTCAATTTTAGTCTTTAGTTTAGCTAGTGTCCGTACTCTCCACAGTACCGTCTAGATTCTCAACAACTCTTATGAGATCCTCTTTAAGAGCGTTTTTATACATTTTAGAAAAATATGGAAAGACCCTACCTTTTTTTTTCTGGCTCCCTTGTTGCTCGCACGTACGATGTATCCAATAAAAACGTTGATTCCACTGATTTCACCTCTTCGCAGGTTATATCGTTAGATGAAAAATAGTTCTTGAAATTGTTCGAATTGACACCTCTTTGCAGGTGTTTGTGAGTGGATCCAACCTCTACACAGGCGGATTTTCGTCGATGGGTTCTAACATCTACACAGGCGGAATATTTGTCGATGGTTCGTTGAAAAATACACCTCTATACAGGTTATTTTGTTATTTGTTCCGACCTCTACACAGGCGGAATGAAGTTGAAAAATTCAACCTCTACACAGGTTGAACGAAGTTTCCGAAAAATGGCGGCGCGTCTCCTCCACGGACGGCTTTTTTTTTTTCACTGTCCAAACTTTGATCAAAATCGAAATTTTTTCAATCCCGGCCTCTACACAGGCGGAGTATTCATGCTGAGTTCAAACCTCTACACAGGTTGAACGAAGTTTCCAAAAATGGCGGAGCTTCTCCTTCTCGGACGCTTTTGTTCATTGTCCAGACTTTGGTTCAATATCGAAATTTTATCGATCGCGGCCGATTCCCCATAATTTGTGGGAAACAACAAGGGGTCCAAGACTTTTGTCTTATGGTTTATTTAACATTAAACAAAAATTAATTAAAAAGGTAGATTTTTAACAGATAAGTTTGACGATGATATGCAGAAGGTAACGCCTGCTCGCGCACCTCTCGCGTTCTTCCTTTCTCCTCGCTTTCTCTCTTTCTCCAATTCTAATGTCCAAGAGTTTTAGTTTTGATTTGCTGCGCCTGCACGCGAAGACTGCCTTGCTTTTGGCTGCATGCCATATATTTATTCTATATATCTTACTCGTCAAAAAAAGAAAGAAAAACTGCAAAGAAAACAAGAGGACTGCATTTTCAATAATAAACATACACTATTTTATAACTAGAACAGTGGACAACTTCTCTAAGGGTGAAAGGGGATATCGAAGATGTTTCTAGTGAACTGGACAATGGGGGTTAAGGGCTGCACTTTTTGGATGAAACGTTCAGAACTCTATTGCTCTCGGCGAGTTAGGATGTAATAAAATCATTTCAAGATTTATGACCACCATAAAATGTGTTAAAGAGAGAACATCTTGAAATGTAGAGAAATACTTTTTAAAAATAGGGAGAAAAAAATTGAATCACAAAAGAAAAAGTTCGTTATATAGATAATTCACTTCGCTATAGAGAGGTTATTTTACGAAGGAAATCGTGGAATGTTCAAGGTTCCAGGAAAACGTTCGTTATACAGAAAAATTCGCAATATAGAGGTTCGACTGTATATATACAATAGAATTGCATAAAATATGTGCTATCTTCGTAAAAATTCCATAATAAGCCTATAAATAACACTTTTTACCTTTTAATTTGTTTGTAGGAAAAATTTAAAGTGGCACACGTAGTTTTCTTTTTTTTTTTTTTTTTATCAGGTAGTGGCACTCTTCACAAAAAGCTTGAGCACCCTTGCTCTAAACCCTTTTCGGGGGAGATCGGTTCTTTTTACCATTCCGCGAGTTGCCTTCTAAATATTGTAAATGCGTATCCATTTACTAACTGAATAGTTCTTTGAAACTATATATTCATACCGAACTGTAGCGAACCATATGAAAGAAAAATCTAACAAAAGCGATTCACCATTTGCAACTAGCAGATGGAAACAAACACACGCCTTTATAGAAAGCAACACAAAAACCCGTTCACATGAAACTGCATCGTGTTAATACAACAAACCTCTTTCTTGTTATCTTCAAATAGCCCTTTATTAAAAAAAAAAAATCCCTTTCCTCCTCCTCCCAAAGCCATAACGGGTTGCAGGTGTTACGCCATCCTGTTATTTATTTTTTCAGGGTCACTACTCTCTTTTCTGAAGTGTGCGCTCGTTAACCACTGGCTCCTCAGCGGAAAACGAAAGGAAAAAAAATTCCGGGGTTTTATGATCACTTATATATTTATTAATGTGGAAAATTAAGTTTGAAAATCTCAAAGTTTAATACATATTGATTTTTTAATTTAATAGACGTGAATGGTTTATTTTTTTGAAACTGGATTATGTAATAAAGCATGAAAGGAGACATTTCAACACGCTTTTATAAGTTTCACTTGTTAGTAATGGAAACTTTGAACTCAGTTTTTATCCACTTTAAAATGTCAGATAAATTCGAAATTTTGCACACTTGTCAAGGACCGATGACAAGCAATAATTTCAAAATTTTGTTCCATTGTCCTGATCAGGATCGTCAAAAATAACTATTTTAAGGTTTTCGAGAATTGGCGACTAACTGCATGTACCATTTCCAAATTTCGCGACTAATTCCATACTTCATTTCCAAATTTCGCGACTAATTTCAGATAGGGCGACTAAAAGACCCTACCCCTTAAAAAGGTGCAACCCTAGAAATGAAAACGCTTGTTATTAATACAAATAAAACAAACAAAAAAGTGTTCCTTATGTGAGAAAAGAAAAAAAAGTTTTATAAAGCAATACGTTTAGAAGTGATGATACGAATTAACATTATAGCAATGCGTTTAATAGGTGATAATACGATTGACGTTAAATATTTCTTCTTAACACGTTATTTCTTTGACGTTAAATATTTCTTCTTTATTAATTAGACTTGTATCTAGAAAGACGGAATCTTTTGAAATATAACGATATGGGATTCATCCGAGGTCCCGTAAACGGACCCTTCAGACCCATTAATTAATATCCAATGAAGAGCAAGAATAATTCCAACAGCCACATAATTCTGGCTCCAAATATCAAACTCAAGGATAAATTCAACAAAGAATAAATGGTCGCTTTTAAAACTGAAAAAACAAGTTTTTATAGTAGATCGAACAAAAAAAAAATGAAAAATAAATTATAGTTTTAAAAAAAACCCTAAAAAACACGCTTTTAAGGTTAATCGAACTAAAAAGTAAAAAAAAAATCTTTCTTAATATAAGAATAAAATGATTAAGGAGAAAATTATAATGTCATTGGAGGTAAAAGCGTGGGGTGTTTTTTGTATTAAATTTTTACACTAACTCAGCATTTCGGAATAGAACTAGTAAGAAATTATAACAATTAATATAGAGCACCCCGTGCTTTTACCACAATAACATTAATTTTTTCTCGTTAATCATTTTAATCTTATATTAAGAATTATTTTTTCACTTTTTAGTTCCATTCCCACTATAAAAGCATGTTTTGCAGCTTTTTTTAAAACTATAATTTATTGAAATGAAATTTTATTCTTGGGTAGTCAGTTTTAAATAAATCTGTTTATTAAAAACAGAATTTCAACCTTAGTAATTTGCTTCATGCGAAAAAGGTATCAATTAGCTTTTCTTAACATCAATACGTTTCAAGTTGTCATTTAACCCTTTATGAGACCATTTTTTTCTAGTAATGTTATCTGAAAATATTTCTGGGATTGGGATTGATTTATAAAAAGAAATTCATTTAGCTGATACCTAAAATTAATTAGATTTTTAAAATCACTTTTTTTGATGGAAAATATTTCGCACCGCTCACTGAATGATGATATTTAAATGTCAAATATTATGAGCATCATATAATTTTGCATCTTTATATATATCGCATTACATGACGATTAGGAAAATATAATTTGCAAATATTAGAAACTACAAAAAAGAATTATAAATTAAGATATATTTTATAATCAAAAGTTTAAGAATTGATACATATTTCTTTCCATGAAATTTCAGAAAGCCGGGATCAATACATAAGAGCTACACAAACGTATATTGTTCTCTTTCATATGCTTTCTGCAGTAAAGTATAAACGGCAACGTTTATGTTTTGCTTTTTTTTGTAAAGGTTGGCACATAGGGTCACCCACTTGCCTTCAGGACCAGCGGAAGGAGAAAGAAGTGCTTCCCAAGCCCCCCTACGTTCTGAGAGGATACGCACGCAAGGGACCAGGCGAATTTTCCCCTACTAAGCCTAATTTCATTTAAAACTCCACATATAAAGTTTTAAATGCAATCAAATACTCTAAAAGTATCAAGTTACTATCATTGATAATATTTGAGCATGGAGTACAAAAATTTTCGCTATATTTAAAAAAAAAAAACTATTGCGAATTTTAAAGAACGTGTTTTTATTTTAATAAAAAAGAAAATTTTACATACATTTTCAAAAAAATTGAAAAAAATCCCATATATTTGCATACGAATATAAAAAAATATTTGAAGACTAAACCAGCGAATTCAAACCAGCGAATATAAACAGAAATCCATAGATAAAGCAATAGATTACGAACCTTTAAATGTCCGATTCTCTCGAAAAATCTAAACATGTGCAATTGTTTATATTCATAAATATCTCGGAACTAATTAAAAAAAAAAACCACGGAGCCGAAAGTACATATTGAAGTTCAAAGTTTTATGAAACATTATTCGAAAAAAAAACGGGTTTTAACTATTATCTTGTGCTGGTAAAAATTAATAGAAAAACGTTCCGATCACACCGATGTGATCATGGGCCAACGAGCAGAGAAAGCTCAATCACATATATGATACCGTGGAGGGAGAAACGCGTGATCACATATGTGATCATGGTCCTGAACGGATTAAGTCAATCGTACGTCATGTGGGATAATTTTTTTGCTGCTCAGGAAGCTTACAAGTCACCCTTTGTGTTTATGACTTGTAAATCTGGAAATCACAGTTGTCGTGCTAGTCGAAGTGCTAGCAGCACAAATGATAGATGGGAAAATAGCTTCCCGTCGACATTTAGAAATTAATATAGTTGGTGGAAAGTGTACTTCTCCCTCGGCCTTATAAGGGGGTTCAGGTACAAAAATAAAATCACATATCCATGGATATTGATTTTCGAATCCTGTGGTAGCCAATCGAAGAAAGCTCTCTTAAGCTCTGCACTCTCAGTATCAATCAAATTTTGCTTATGGTTGGTTGGATAAAATGTGACGAAGGTTTTTTTTGTATTATTTAAGCCTTATAGCCATTTTGAATTTGTGATTTTAGTGTTAATTCTATTTGAGCTTTTTCTTCAAAATTATTCCAATCAAATATTTCATTCGTTTAAAATTTATCAGAATGATAAAAGTAATCGGGATTTCTCTCTCTCTCTCTATAGAGTTATATATTACCGTCTCTAATTTCTGATGATATTTTTATTTCTATTCCATCAGTTTGTTTACAGGTTTTTAGGTACTTAAGAAATAAATAGAAATATCTTCAAATATGGAGGAAAAATATAATTCTTGACAAACTCTTTTTTTTTTTGTGCGTTTGGGAGCACTTTATTGCTGTTTCATATTGTAAAACATTATTTAGTCCCATTTAAATTTCTTGCCTCTATTTTGAATTTATTTTTAATCGACTATTCAAATTATACGATTGTTAGAGATACTGTTAGTTTGAAAATTCTCTTCCATATTGTCTGCTTTAATTCATTATATAATTCTTTAACTCTAATTTATTTGATGATATATAATCGTCTGCTGTTAAAGTTATGCTGCTTAAGTTGGCATCTTTTGTAATTATTCTAAACATGTTTTTTTCTGTCGGAGAAAAGAATTGTAATGCAAATCCGATTCTGGTTGAAAATAAACGCATTTAATTTCTAACCATTTTTGAGATATTATTCATTCATCTGGAAATCTTTTTGACCATTTGAGAGATTATTAGAGTAAAAGGCATTCGTGGAATAAACTTTTGCTACTATTAATCGCAGTTTAATTCAAATCGATGCTTTATTCTAACTTTGAAAAGGAAAATCGAATTTCTGCAGGAATAAGATTAAAATCACGAATTCAAAATGGCTGATAAATGGATGTCTTAATAATTTTTTCATGCGTAATTGGATAAGATACAAAATTTTCCTGTTCACTTGCTCCTTTAATCAAGAGTCAGCAAATAAGTATTCTATTATTCGATATTCATCAGATGAGGAACACTAATGCTATCCTATTATATGGGCAAAATTTTTCCGATCTGTGATTTTTATGAGAATTATTATAAATTTAAATTAATAAAGCAAACAGTGCCGGTTTATCCATTGGGCTCTTCGAGCCGACTCCAAGGGACCCGGATAAGCTGGACTTGATTAGATTTTCTGGTTATAAATTTCGTTCCGCCTGTACCAAGGGAGCCTGCAGATCTTCTGCGCCTAGGGCCCGAAATGGGCATTAATCGGCACTGATGGATATTAAGTAATTTTATACTTAAGTTTTCTGAAGATGAGGTACGAAACTTGAGATATTTCAAAAATTCTATAAATTATCGATGTCTTAAAAGTAAAAATTCTTAACAAAAAAAAATTTCCTCTATTTTGTTTTTGACCCTGATGAATTTTTCGTGAGACGATATGCTTCTTTTTATCCTTCAACTTTTATTTTTCACAAAAATCCAAATACAGGAAAATATATTTCGGTGCAAAAAAAAAAAAAACTGACATTTGTTTAGAGAGAAAAAAAAATTCCGTCAATGATATTTATTGATGTATAAACAGTTTTTAACTTAACTCAGTGGCGTAACAGCCTATGAGGGCCAAGGACTACTCTACCCATCTCAGTATACGTGACCTTGGGCCCTGAGATGCATGAGCACATGTTCCATTCAGATGATCCGTCTGACGCGAAATAGTTTTTACAAAATGAAATTTTGTATTAGTGTGTGTGAATGAATTCTTATTTTTAATAATTTTGTTTTTTGAAAATGGTTTAATATTTTCAACAGATCCTACTTTTTTCAACGATTCCACGCTTATTTTCATACTGACATGGTGAACTGCAGTAAATTGAATTTTATGTAGGATTACTGAAGCTCAGCTCAGGTGTCGTCCACGTCACTTGACCATGGTTCAAAATTACGTGGTCCGTCGCTAAAAGCCCTCGTGTAGCTAAAACAGTGCGACGTTAATATTCAATCAATCAATAGAGACCGTTTGGCAGCTGACTCAAATTCAGCATTCTACAAAAAGTAACTTCTTACAATCCTAATATAAGTTATTTATCATTCAATCTGCAACAACAAAATCACTGTTATTTTAATTTGTGAATTACACGTATAACTAAAAAAACTTTTATATCTATACAGTGTGAAAAGTATTTTTTCCGTAGTAAATAGAGTTTTGTGTTGATAGCATTTCGTTTTGTTATTTTCCCAAAATTATTTGACGGCACGTCTATACCTCATTAAACACTTCTTTAGAAAAAGTGGAACGTTGATCCATAAAGGTTCACCACCCCTGGTCTTGTAGCATTTTAAATTCATAATTATGATGGTAATTCTATGGAATGTTTTCTTTTCAAACCTAGCTTATTGTATGTATTTGAATGCAATTAATTGTATCTGAAAGAGCAAAACATAAAGAAGACCTTGTGACGTTTGAACACAGTTGAAAAATTGGCTTAATTTTTTTGGATAGGATAACGGCGTTCCTACGTAAATGTGTACCCCTAAATATTGAGTGGTCCTGTCTTCTGTTATCGTCCCGGCAAACTTTGACCGTGAGAAAACCCCACGAGCTGGATGTAGTTCGAGGAGTGAGAAAGAGATTGCCCCACCCCAGAGAGATGTTAGGGAAGTCCATTGGAAAACACCGAAGAGATTGTGTTGGGGGATTAGAACCAGCAACCTATGGATTTGTAAGCACGTACCATACTAATTTAGATACCACTACAGTACTCCCCCACAAGTGAGTCGGTGGATAGGAGAACGAACGATATATTTGTTGTTATGGCGAGCGTGTGAGTTGTTACTGTTGCGTCAAGTGGGTCTGACGACTTTTTACTGTATCAAGTGAATTTGACAACTTTTCTGCGTCAAGTGAGTCTGACGACTTTTTGCTTGCTGCGTCAATTGGGTTTGACGACTTTTGATTGCTCTTTTTGAGGATAGATGTCGCCTCGACACATCAGAAGGTTTGCGTTTTTCTTTTTAGCCAAGGTCACCAATGTCGGGGATTAGAACTAGCACGTAACATACCACTAGACAAAAGTGATCATCATCAGGCTGTTACTGGGTTATTTAGATACCACTACAAATGGTTGCGGCCTACTCCCTCACAAATAGTATACTCTGAACTCTAATGTAATAACCCGTATTTTGTACAGTTTTGGTTTTCTCACGGCCATTGGTTGTCGGCGTGATGTTAGATGAAAGGACGCCGCAATATTTTAGGAGTGGATGTGAACTACCTGAAAGAGAGTCGATCTTGCAGCTGCGAGACGGGGAAACGTTACAGGGTGCATTATCTTAGTGCAGAGAATTTGACGACTTCGCAAACTCTTCCTAAAGCAAAGTGGTCGCGGTAGCCTAGCGGTCAAGGTAATGGACTCATGGCCGGAGTGTCATGTGTTTAAGCCTCGTGCCGCTGAAGACCCGCCGTGTAGGTCAGCGATGCACGTAAAATCTGTCGAGAGTTCAAACGTTCTCCCGTTGGTTTGGTGTGGTAGTTAGGAGAGGGGGTGCGTGCTCAGGTGTCGTCCTTGTCATTTGACTGTGGTTCAAAATTACGAGGTCCGTCGCCAAAAGCCCTTTTGTGTGACATTAATACTCACTCATTTCCTTAAGAAAGCGCGTTTTTGAAAAAAACTCTCTCGAATTAAATTTGAAATTTTTTTGGAACGATACGATCAACAGTATAGATTTGTATAAGTTTTAAATAAATACAAAAACTTTTAACTTTAGATTCAAGATGAGTAAAAATTATCAAAAATGGGTAGACACAATGTATTTGGCAATAAAAAGTCGGAGTAATTGAAAAGATTTGTTGCTTAAAATAATCATATTTAAAACAATAAAGGCTATACACATAAAAAAAGTTACAATCCATTTTTTAATTTAAGCATTTCTTTTACTGCATTCTCTTACAAAAGGTAAATGATGAGAAAGCATGCTTTGAAAGGTAAAAAGTAGAGCATGAAATGAATTAGCAAAACATTCACAAATGTCACTCCCACTACATTTTTGCTGTTTCATGTTAACACTGACATATTTTTGAAGAATTATTTGCGATTTAGCGACTGTTTATTCTTTTGGAACATTCTATTTATGATCATTTTTTCCCTTTCAAGAGATAAATCTTTTTGAAGTTAATAATTTAGCATTTTTTTCCTTTGTACAATAATTTTTTAAAAAAATAAGGCATTAATCATTTTGAAAACTCAGGAAATATACTTATGCATTATTTGCAATAATGATAGTGCTAAAATATCCTTTTTCAATCGTTCAGAAGAAATTCTATAAACACTTGGCGTTATAGTAATTGCATGAAACACTGCAGGTAAAATATTTAAACATAATGTTTCATATTTTTTTCTCATGATTTCTCATTCTCAAAGATTAATTAAAACTATGAAAATTATGTCATCATTTTAGCCCGAAAGTTTAACTGGAAAAAGAAAACAGTTTAATATCTTTTTGTCTTTCTGTTAGGGATTTTATTCAATTCTTTCTAGGTGTTTGTGCATGTTTTCAAAAAAAGGTTTTTAAGTTTAGTCATTAAAAATGTTTTAAAAAAACATCGTAGATTTTCATTTAAGCAAATTTTAAGGTAACTATGCTTGGAGTCAATGTTTTGCAAAAGCGTGTTATAGTAATTTTTTTGATATTTAGTGTCAATCAGTAGCGCACACAGGAATTTTTCAAGGGGGGGGGGTCCGGGGTCGAAAGTTCACCATTGTTGTATCATGCTCCTTTTGATTTTGTCGATTTTCAGGAGCAAAATACAGTAAAAACTAATTATTGAATAAATAATTAGCAAGAATTAATAAAATTATCATTAATACCAAAACTTAATAAAATTTTACGTAGAATTATAATCAATCGGGGAAAAAATCAAGGGCTTTGGGGGGGTCCGGACCCGCAAGACCCCCCGTGTGAGCCACTGGTGTCAATTGTATATAAAGTAGCCCAATGGCTGAGTAGTAGCGTGCCACGCTTTCACGCCACAGGTCCGGGGTTCAAATCTAGGGCTGGGCAGAGTCAACTGAGTCTTTCATCCTGCAGTGGGTCAATATATGAGTACCAAGCTTGCTTACAAACTAAACACAAGGGGTTTCGCGGCAGGCTGACCATCTGACCCTAACATCTATTCATGCACCTCAGCGCCTAAGGTCACGAAAACTGATATGGGCATAGTAGGCATTGACCCTCATGGGCTGTTGTGCCACTGAGTTTAATTTGTATATGAAATGTCAGTGCATATAAAATTGTTTTCAGAATATTGTTGCAAGAAACAATTATTTAATTGCAGTTTTTTTCTTTCCAAAAATAACGAATAAAAGGGCATCTTCAAAACACTCTTTTATGAAAAATACTTCTAAAATTAAAAAAAAAAACATTTTTGCGTATATATAGCTAAGACTTCCCGAAGAAAAGAACCTGAACTAGGATTTTTGAATTATATAAGTTAGAAGTGAATTTATATTCAAATTTAAATATGCCAGAGAAGAGAAATTTTAAGAAAAAGCTCCAGCTATTCTATTGAGAGTAACTTCGAAAATAATGTGAAGTTTTCAAAATTCCTTGTTCAGGCTCCGTAGATAAATCCAGCTATATATAGGCAAAATATTATTATTGAAGCATTTTTCATAAAAAGAGAATGTTTTGAAAATGTTATTCTTCATTTTTATCAAAAAATTATATTTAAATAAATTTTCTTGTAATATTCATTTAAAACATTTTTATATGCATATTCTAATTCAACTGACACTAAACATCGAAAAAAGGATTTACTTGTACCTTTTTTTTATGTACACGATTCCGAACGTAGTAGGTCTTTTACTTTTTAGTGAATGCATTAAATTACATACATTATCAATTTATAGTATGATTATTTAAATACCTTGGAACGTAAACTTTTAGCTTTATTAGTATTTCTAAAACTTCAATGACATCCACACAAAAAAAAATAAATATATGTTGACATATTTTCCATTATTCAGATTCAAATTAAATTCATAACCTTTCTGTATCTTTATTGCTATTTAATAGTTCTCGTTTTTAGATTTAATGTCTTTGTTAACGGATTAAATTCAAGTATTCCAGCCAATTAGTTCATAAAGCATATGACGTCATTATCACATGATAAATGCAATTACGTGTTTCCAGTCAATCAGTTCACGCGCTTCGCTGTTTGCAGATTTTGCTTTACACTGAAACTTTTTTTTTTCAAAAGCAATGCATTTGTCAACAATAATAATACACACACAGGTAAAAAAACGCGTTTAATTTAGAAGTACATTTAAATTTTTTGTTTTTTTTAATTCGGAAAAATTCTGATGAATCTTAATACTTGAACATATTTACCCTATTATCAAATTTGAAATTTTATCTAAATTTTATAAGTAAAAATAAGTACAAGTCTAATGTAAGTTTTGAATTCAATGGAGAACACGCTATTGCATTTATCACGTGACCATCAAGAATTTAGTCCATTGTATGTGATTCTAATAATAAATTAAATATTTACTCAAATATTTGAATAGCATGAACACAAGTAAAAAAACATTTTGAATAATTTAAAATAAACTCACACATTTAGCAAAAATAATTTATTCTGATATATCAGTAAATTGAACTTTAAATGATAAATCTCATGTTTTCCTCACAAAGTTTGTATTATGACGAATTGAGAGTCGTTTCAATAATTCGATCATCACATATTTATTCATCGGTCGGTTCAATGACGTTTCAAGACTATGTTTTTCTTGCTCACTTAATTGATGTCTTCAAGGATACAATGATCTCCGAGAAACTAAATAATTATTTTACATAAAATATACAAAAAACTGATGATAGTATTTTAAATTTATGAATAATTTATTTCCTGTTTGATATTATTTAATATTTTGCTTTGCGTTTGTTTATTCATTTTGAATCTGGCAGCAGAATTTTAGTTAAGCTAGTTTTTGGAATATTAATGTATACGTTTTAAGCTAAGAAAAGGAATGTATCAGATGTATGCAAATGAAATGAGACGATTGTTTTAAAAAAGACATTAAATTTGCGAAAACTGTTAATATTTCTTTATTCGAAATAATATCCATCGCTAGCTACACATTTTTCCATCTTTCGGGCAATTTGTGAATACCACGCCAAAAAAATGACCGGTCTTTTGAGGTCTGCCAGTCCTCAAGCCAAGATTTGACGTTTTCGTATGAAGTGAAGCGCTGGTCAGCCAATGCGTGTCCCAATGATGCAAATAGGTGGTAATAGTATTTTTCTAAAACGAAATCTTTGATTCAAGAACTATGGAAGACTCCTCCGACTCACCCCTGGTATAAGCCCCAGGTGGTGCCCTTTCCATGGTGAAGAGTCGTCCAAACAACTATTAGTAGGCGCTAGAGGCCTTTCCTTTAACTTAGGCCAGAAAATTTACGAGAATTGTACTAAATGCAATTTGGTACAGGCAACTCCAGATCATCTTTTGTTTTGTGCAGGACTTGAAAGGGAGGACATCTATTCCAGTCCCTTTTGGTGTACGGTTTGGGCTCATGGAGCGCGGTGGCTAGACAGGAGGAATTAGTCAACAACAACAACAGGAGCCAAGTCTGGCAAATAAGCCGCATGCGCTAAGGGCTTCTAACCGAACGCCTTAACGATGTCCTTGGTCGGTTTAGCGCGGTGGCTAGGTGCGTTGCCATCAAGGAAAATCACTTTGTGCTGCCGTTTCTTGTATTACTTGCGTTTTACGAGTATAGCATCGTTCAAATTAAGTAATTGTTGCTTGTAGCGATTAGTATTAACGGTTTCGCCGGGTTTGAGAAGCTCATAATATTGATTGGTCCCTCCTGATCCCAGAAAATACATAGCATTGTCTTGTGGCCGAAGCGGCTGTCCGGCGTCAACATATGATCTATTACGCTTGGGATTCTCAAAATAAATCAATTTTTCATCGCCAGTTACAATACGATGGAGATATGACTTGCGTTGGTAGCGGGCAAGCAACATTTCGCACACGATTTTTCGGTTTTCCTGTTGACGGTCCGTTAGCTCGTGAGGTACCCATCTACCGACCTTTATTATCTTGTCCATTGCTTTGCGACGACGGGAAACAGTGCTCTGGTCAACATTCAATTGTTATGCAAGATGTACTTGCGTTTGGCCATCATCTTCATCGAGTAATGCTTGCAATTCAGCATCTTCAAATTTTTTTGCTGTTCTGCCACGCTCCTCGTTTCTCTCATCGAAATCACCATTTTGAAACTTTTCAAACCACCTGTAGCACTGCGCACGGCTCAGAGCATTGCCCCCGTATGCTTCTACAAGCATTTGATGCGATTCGGCGTCATTTTCTTCAGATGATAACAAAAAATTAATGATGTCCGCAAATCGTGATCAGAAGGCATAAAATTCGACATTTTCAACACAGTAAAAAAAAAAATACAATGCACGCTGAAACTCGTCCAAATGTAAACTAAACATGAGTATCAAAGGTCAAACTATAAAAAAATCACATGTCACGGCGTGGCGACATTTGTTATCAATCGTCTCATTTGATATGCATACATCTGGTATACAGTTTTATCTTTATATGGAGCGTGTGATCATATACTAATAGTTCTTCAATGTAAACAGCCCTGTGTGTTGAAGTAAAAATGAAAGGAACATTGAAGTCGAAGAATAATAGTTTCTCTAGTCATAACACTATTGTAGTAAGCTTCTGATTTTCTTATCACTAAACGGCTACGATATTTGAGTGGTCATTGTCATAAGCTAGTGGCTAGTTGTGTTTCTGTCCAGCCACGCGTTCAAATTCTGATTTTATTAATCCTGTCGGGTTACGTGGTGGACACTCGTTAAACCTGTCAAGACTCAAAGTCTTATAGTGTCATGATGTGGAAGTTAGGTGTCACCTCATGAGTCTTCCTCGTCATTTGACCACAGCTCTAACATACGTGGTTCATCCCAAATAAACCTAATATTTTCTATGTGTGACGTTAATGATCAGTAAACCTTCTGAGCCTCAAATATCGATTGGGAGAGAGACAATTTGGTACTTTCAGATTATTTGGTACTTGTTTTTGTAAAGTTATGGCTCTATATACAAGACACTATATTTAGGCATTGTTCTAATTAGACATCACATTTTTGAAGAAAATCTACACTTTCTTTTTCATGAGACAGGGAATTACAGGGAATCTCTTTATGATTAATTATAAGATTTCCGTCCAAAAATGTCCTTAGGAAAAGAAAACCACTAATCTGCCAACTAATGATTAAATACAGAGGAAATCCACCTTTACTGAAGTTTTAGTGGAAAGTACACCAAGACTAAAAACTGAACTATCATTTTAATCTGACTTTCAGAACGGATTATAATACCAGTTCCAAAAACCCCCAAACCAAATGAAAGCAAATGAATTTCTGTAAAATCTTTCATTTATTAGATGGCAACATACACTGGCGTAGCTAACTTTGAGGGGTTCCTGTATCCCCTTTTTTAGATATGGGGCCCCTGTTAGTGGGACTGTAGTTACACATGTTGGGGCCTCCGTAGCTTGGGGACTCCGTTTCATTGAAACGGCGGTAGCTACTCCCTTGGCAACATGTTTACAAAACTTTGGGAATGGCCAGTCTTCAATTGTAATTCAATATATTCATTTTTACTAAAACCTTTTGTGCATACTCAAAATCTCAAAGTATCATATACAGAATCTATTTAGAATATTATAAAAAATATCTCTGATCCCCCATTTGAAATGCACATGTATCGTTTGCTTTTGCGGCGATTAAATTCAAAAACATGTCAATTCTATTGAATGTTGAAATCAAGTGTGGTGTCGTAGGAATTTCAATTGATGAAACTAGTGATATTTTAATGGTTTATTGACTCACAAACTCATAGGACGCTCACATACACCAAAATTTACACATTTTACATGTTTTAGGTAAATACTAAATCTTCCGATTTCTTGGCAATTTTAGAGAGACCCCCTTCCCCAAAACATGGGCCAGGATAGCATCTAACACTTCTGCTCCGACAGATACCAAAAACTTTCACACAAAGCTAGCTCGCTAGTAGAGCTCATAGGCCTCTCTTTTTTTGAGAGACGATCCACGAATACCCTGTTGTGGATCTCGCGAAGGTGCAGTGCCTCAGGTTAGACTCGTTACCCTCTATTATAGTCTTAGAATATGTCTTGAGTTCGTTACACTAGAAGGTAAATAGTAACAAAGTTCTAATAATTTTTTGCACTGACCAACGTTTGATTGAACGGATATCGTATTAAATGAAGGTTCTGGCAACTTTTTTGATTCCAATGACTTCTTTGGCGCTAAAATAAAGGCAAAGCTAAAATAAAATCCTTTCCAGAATTGATTTATTAATTGTTTATTTAATTCGCACTTCGAAGCAAGACGAATTCGAAAAGCGGCGTTAACAAACAATCAATAATCGGAGCAATACGAGGTTTAGAGGAGACAAGCTTCGTAATTTTAAACCACTGCCAAGAGACGAAGACACCTAGCACCCTATTCTTAAAATCTCCCCGCCATGCCAACGTGTGGATTTTGAGCAATGATAGATTTATCATGCATCAACCCTTCCAAATGGTGAATATCCTCCTCAAAGTTGATTTTTTTTTCAATTCCTACTATTCCTACAATATTTTTACTTGTAAGTTGGAAATACGAATGAGAAAAATTAGTGAAAGTTGTATTGATATTTTATTTGAATAATCTGGAACTTTTTTAATCATTATTTTTAAAAGTAAAATGTATGTCAAAGAAAAATTGTTTATTTGGAAATGTCTTTTAATTTTTATTTCCATAATAATCATGAATGAAAAATATTCAGAAATATTTCATCCGAATGATGTTATAAACTTTGATTAAATATTCGAATTTGCGAAAAATATGAAGTTATTGAATTGAATTGTTAAAGAGAGAGAGAGAGGTTTGAACAACCAACCATCTGTGGAAGAGGAGAATATAAATGTAAAATAAGACTACTTAACCTTTTTTTGTACGTGAATTTTCTATTCCTTTTTCTTATGAATAATAAAAAAATTAATTTATATCATTGATTTTCAGAATCATTAGCTTATTTCTTGAACCCCTTGAATGTTTTCTATAATGAGATTCAAGTTAAAGATAATTAATTCGATGCAATAATTTCTAATTTATTTTGTAGGATAAATAATCTGACTTACAAGAGAAAACCCAAAATGAGACTCCGTTTTGAACTTAATACGCCATATTCGAATATTTTAATAAATAAAAATATATGTTTTAAGTTTTACATGCAAGGTTTTCCATAATTATTGCTGAATTTTCACAGTAAACTATACTTTATTTTCAAATGAATTTTCCTTTATTTTGTAAGGGAATAGTTTACTCGCAGTAAATTTCCTACACAAAATTTTTTCCAACTCATACACTTTTTATTTTTGGTAATTTTCTAAAAATTCTAATTTTAACATTAGAATTATGCAACTCAAATATCGAAATCAAAACATTTCTTCGATTAAAAAAGCCCCTCTCCTAACTTCCTCTCTGCGCCAAACGAGAAGACTTTGAACCTTGACAGTATTAAGGTTTTCGACTACGTTCGGAACCGTGATTTTAAAAAAGCGCATAAGTGGATAATTTTCTTCGTATTTAGTGTCACTTAGATTAGTATACATGTGTAAAATTGTTTTAAAGACATTTTGACAAAAAAAAACTTATTTAAATACAATATTTTGACAAAAATAAACTTAGAATAACCTTTTTTCCAAATGTTCTCCTTTTGTGAAAAATGCTTCTATTATATTAATATTTTGCCTGTATATAGCTCAGATCTTTCTACAGAGGCTCAACTATGAATTTTGAAAAATTCACATTATTTTCAGAGTTACAACCAATTGAAATAATTATCGGCGTTTTTTTTTCTTAAAATTTCTCCCTTCTGTTGTCGTAAAACAAGGATAAACCCCCCTTCTAAGTTATATATTTCAAAAATTTTAGTTGAGCCTCTGTTCAAAGGTCTGAGGTATATGCAGGCAAAATATTATTATAATAGAAGCATTTTTCACATAAGGAGAATATTTTGAAAATAGGTCATTCTCTGATCATTTTTTGTCAAAATATTGTACTTAAATAATTTTTTATTGTAATAATATTCTTAAAACAATTTTAAATACATTTTATAATCTAAGTGACACTAATTATCCTAATATTATCCATTTATACGCTTTTACAAAATCACGGTTCCGAACGTAGTCGGATACCTTAAACATTTTCTGGACAAATACCAGTTTTATATTTAACCTCTTAAACTAGACTATCCTCTCAAATTCATTCGATCTCTCTATTGCTCCTCTCTTTCTTCGGGTTGATTCTTCACTCTCACTGTCTAATCCTATTGGGGATATTATTGTAAATTAAAAATACACTGCTGGACAATTGCTAAGGACTGATAACACTATCATCCATAGCAACCACAAAATGAAAGGAAGCAAAATGTGGAAAATTAGAATAAGTGCGGGATATTAGTAAGAAGAAGTATGAGTATGCAAATTTTTTTCCACGTCTGTTCATCACGTGATAGCGTTCATAAGAGCTTTAAAGGTTTTGACGCGTGTGGACAGTTGTTGTTTCAAGTCAAAGTTTTACAGGAAAGATTTAATAGACGAACTTAAAATTTTTGGCATGTCTTCCCGACATCACATAGATGATTTTATGCGTGGCCGAATTATTGGAAAGATCGAAGAAGGGCGAAAAATAACAGACGTTGCCAGGGAGTTCGACATCGCTCACAGCGTTGTTTCACGGCTGTGGAAGTCATTTAAAACTACTGGAATGTGTAGTAGACGGCACGGGGGAGGTCTTGTTAGAAGTACGACGCCTGCAGAAGACAGATATATCGTCCTATATCAGCAAAAGGAACAGGCGCACCACAGCTCAGCAGGTGGGAAATCAGTTTCTTGCTGCCTCAGGAAAGCAGATCTCCCGAAAAACTGTTGCCAGACGTTTGAGGGGAGGAGGACTATACGCACGCAGACCTGTTGTGTGTGTCCCATTGACCAGACAGCACCGTACTGCCCGTTTGCAATGATGTCGTGAGCATCACAATTGGACTGAACAGGACTGGGCATGCGTACTATTCTCAGATGAGAGTAGGTTCAGTCTGTCATCGGATTGTAGACGCCAACTGATCTGGCGCGAGAGTGGTACTGCTTATCGTCCAGAAGATATCCAGGAAAAGGACCGATATCCGACATGCAGTATCATGGTGTGGGCCGGCATCATGATCAATGGCCGCACGCGCCTATATGTGGTTGCGAATGGGACTATGACGGGCCAACGATACATTGATGAAGTTCTACTTCCTCATGTTCGTCTTTTCCGTGGTGCTGTAGGTGATAAATTTGTTTTTATGGACGACAACGCAACATGTCATCGAACACTCGCTGTTCAGGATTGTCTAGACAGCGAGGATATTCAACGTCTCGTATGGCCAGCGCGTTCTCCAGATCTAAACCACATTGAAAATGTATGGGATGCTTTGGGGAGGCAAGTTGCTGGTCGAAACTATCCTCCGACAAACAAGAACACCCTCATCCGTGCACTCACATAGGAATGGGATAAATTGCCTCAACAGCTGCTGGATAATGTTGTGCAAAGTATGGTACGACGTGTGGAATGTTGCATCACACTCCACGGTGGACATATCCCGTACTGATACCTTTCTTTAAGGTGCCTGCTGACTTTTAGATGCATTGTTCCATTTCTCCGTACGCAGGTCAAATGAACATTTTTTTTCTTTCAGATGTTTCACAGCTTTTGTACTTTCCAGAACAATAAATATTCTTTATTCTAATATCTGAACAGTGTGGCAACTATATTTTATCCTACTAGGCCTCATGTATCGCTTAATGTTATGCTACATAGCAATTTGTGATCCGTCCTTAGCATTTGTCCAGCAGTGTAGAATGGATGGCGCTGTATGTCATCTGAGAGTTATACTTGTTTTAGCTTTTAGTATCAGTTATGTAAAGTTCTTTGTGCTGCATACATGTTTTCTGTGTCATCTAAGAAAATAAATCAAAATGTCTAAAAGGATGGATTCAATCATTGGAATAACATAAAAATATAATGGTTATAATCGTCTAACTGACCAATAGATTTAAGGATTTAGGAAATATAACAGATATAATTGCATAACACCGTTATTGAAATAGCGGTATCTATTTCCTAAACAACTGTAAACAGGGAAATGTTTATAAATATTCTGTTATAACTCGATTTCCTTATTTCGTTCTTTAATTTTCAATGCCATCATCTATAATTTTAATATAAATCTAATATTACAAAGAAAAGTTGTTAAGATTTCTCGATGGGTCATTAACATTTAAGGTTTTGGAAGTTTTTAAATTTTACACTTTCAGATATTTTTTTTTACTATTTAAAGATTAACCTAGCTCATTTTTAGCAAAATGAAACCATTCAGGTACCATCGCAATAATATTACAAGTCGACATTCACCAAATCAAGTGGTCATGGTCACGGACTCTTGAACGCTGCGTCATGAGTTCGAACTCTAGTGCCACTGACGGGGAGGGGAGGCTGCGGTAGCCCAGTGGTCAAGACATCGCATCATGGCAAGCACGAGTTCGAGCTCAGTACCACTAAAGACCCACCGTGTAGGGCAGCGATGCACGTTAAATCTGTCGAGAGCTGAAACGTCCTCCCGTGGTGTGGTAGTTAGGAGAGGGGGGGGGGGAGTGCCAGCTCAGGTGTCGTCCACGTCACTTGACTATGGTTCAAAATTACGTGGTCCGTCACCACAGGCCCTCGTGTAGCTGAACAGTGCGATGTTAATATTCATTCACTCACTCCTTCACAAGTGCCTCAGAAGACCGTCTTGTAGAGTGAGTGAATATTAACGTCGCACTGTTCAGCTACACGAGGACTTTTGGCGACGGACCTCGTAATTTTGAATCATGTGACGAGGATGACGCCTGAGATGGCGACCCTCTCTCTTAACTGCCACACCACACCAACGGGAGGACGTTTGAGCTCTCGACAGATTTAACGTGCATTGCTCCCCTACACGGCGGGTGTTCAGTGGTACTGGGCTCGAACTCATGACACGCCAACCACGATCCGTTGCCTTGACCACTAGGCTGCCACGACCGTCTTGTAGAGGGGCTAATGCACGTTAAATCTATCGAGGCCTTAAGCTCTCGTGGTTGTTTAAGCCAGGGATTGCCAGCTTAAATAGCATCCTCGTCACTTGACCTTGATTTAAGAGTAAGAGGTCCGTCGCCAATACCTCATGTGTTGCTTTATTAATAAGTATTCATACATACTCACTAAATCAAGTTACAGTAACGTCTTAAACTGTATGCCGATTCATTGGCCGTAATTCGCTAATTTGGTTCTTCTTGAGTCCTTGTGACAAGTTGAAAAATGCTAATTTCTTACCTCATCACGAGGCTTAAAGTGTCGTGATAAGTAATCGTAGGAGGAAAAAGTGCTGATTTATATTTAAGGAAAAAAAAATATTTACAAAAAAGCACTGTGCGTCGAACTTTTCCAAGTTTCGTGCGGAAACCATTTTTCGCATTGGCAATAGACCGATAAGAGTCACAGAGGCGACTCACATTGAAAGCGAGAAGAAAAAAATTTATCCACCGAAAATATAAAACAAAGAATCCATGCGTAGAACACCCATTTTTTCCCTCCTATTTTCTAACAGGATGACAGAGAAAAAGCATCCAAAGCGTGACGAGATGATAAAAGTAAAAAAAAAAAAGTCGTCTCGTTATCGTCACAGTTCACGGCCCAAAACGCAACGAGGCGCTACAAGAGGGAGTTTTCAAAATGGCAGCTATAAAGAGAGGAAGATGTCGGTTAAGAATGTTTAAGCAATTTTTCATGCGGGAGAATATTTTGAATAAAATTTGACACTTAGACTTGGGGTATTTTTTGTAGATTTTTGGTGCGAAGAAAAACCTTAAAGTTTGAATGTTTTTTTAAAAATAAATATTCAATTTTGAGCTGTTTTAAATGATTGTGCACATAAATATACATTTTAATTTTAAAATACACCATGGGGGGTGCACCCCCTGTCCACCTAATGGTGGATCAACCCCCGTTGTACAAATTATACAACCGTTCATACTCACTGCTCAAATTATAAAACTGTAATTTACAAGAATTATGTAGTCTCATTTCCCCCCCCCCCAATATTTTGTAGGCAGGAAAAAAAATTCCAAGTCTTCATCTCCGCACTTTAATTTGTACTTCAACTTAATGCTTCTTCAAAAACAATGTTCGTTATCACCTTATCCTCTAAATTGCACTGAAGTAGTTGATTGAACTGTAAATTGCGCCTTATTTGTCACCATAACATTGAGCAAGACTTTTTTACTGCCTTTTTATTGTTGTTCTCGTGTGTGAAAAAAATAAATTTATTACATCATCAAGGAAAAACTTTTTTTTTATATAGAGAGAAATATATCACTCTTATCTTCTTCAATGGCTCGACAGCCCTGGTCTTTTTCAGGCATCCCTACTTTGGCAAATGTTTTCCAATTTTTGACCTTTAAAATTTTTAGGTCCTTCTCAACAAAGTCAATCCATCTTAACGGGAGTCTGCCCCGAGGTCTATTTCCCATGGACTTTGCCAGAAAGATTTTCTCGCAGCAACGATCTTCATTCGTTCTAGCCCGATGACCAGCCCATTAAAGTCTCTGTAATTTGACAAATTTTACAATATCAGGATGTTTGTAAATTTTGTGAAGTTCTAAGTTATATCTCCTTCTCCATGATCCATTCACTTGGACCCCACTAAGAATGCAGCGTAATATCTTTCTCTCGAAAATTCCCAAAGCTCCCTCATCACGTAAAGTCAATGACCAAGTCTCTGATGTATAAGTCAGGACAGATTTTACAAGACTTTTGTAAAGAAGCAATTTAGTTCTTAATTAGAGAACTGGATTTTAAATAACTCTTCAAGGAATAAAAACATCTATTTGCAGCGATGATTCTTTTATAAATTTCTGGAGCCAGCTTATTTTTATTATTTTATAATAACTTTGTTAAATTTTTCAAATTTATAATTGCTAATTTCTATGTGACTAAGTTGCAAGTTAGACTTTAAACAAGGTAAATATATAGTTTTATTCCCATTTACACAGATAATCACTCTTATCACTTAAAAGTATTTAATAATTGTATTCACATAAAAGGAATAGAATTTAAAAATTAAAATTTAATTAATTCTTTTTTTTATTCTACATTATTCAGACAATGTCAATCAGTAGCAGTAAATTTATTACAATGCTCGAGAGAGAAAAATAGGCTAGGTTCTCAGGTTAGTTTTTTTTTTTTTATTCAATTTAACTTCAAATCTGTAGAAGAATTTATTATTTAACGATTGTAGTTCTAACGAATAGGAAGACCGCCATAAGTTCTGATTTCAACACCTAAGAAAGAATATTAAGATTTCATGGAATTTCAGTTGATAGAAAATGATTTGTTTCTTAATAAAATTGAAAATTTCATGCGACGTATTAAATCTAGGTAGAATTTTAAAAGACATAATTATATTAAAAAAATTAAAATATATCAGCGTTAAATGTGTTACTGATTTATAAATATCAATTGATTGAGCCGACATTAAAAAAGATAATTTCACAGTGGTTTAGTAATTGTATAAAAATTGATGATTTCACATGTATAAAATATAAATTCAAAATATTTAAATTAAATTGAATGTGAAAATATAAGATGAATGTGAAGTTAATATCTTATGAAGCATTGAAATAAAATTTATTATCAATTAAATTCACCGTCCTAGAATACACAATAATATAACCACAGAGTTGCTGAAATCCACAGGATCGTTTTTCATGGCCTCAACAAGATTATCAATGTCGTGCTCTTTTACGGATGGATGCATGATTTCCAGTCTACGCAGCTTTGGACAATGCTTGAGGATGACCTCCAACTCACGGCCCTCTCTCGTCGTTTGCTGTAATTTTAAGTACCGAAGATTCGGGCACGATTTCAATATCTGCAGCACCAACGTGTTGCTGGTGTCATGGTACAACCACTGACCGGCGATGATAAGTTCTTTCAAGCAAGCAATTTTTGATGAGAATCTCCAACATTTTAAGTTTTTTAAATTCGGCAGCTTTCAACAATTCAGTATTTTCAAAGTTGTTTAAGTCAAGATATTCCAAGAAGGGGTTCTCTTGATTTGACATGGAGCTCACGCTATTTCTTCGGCCACGACGTAATAATAAAAAAATTATTTTTCGTTTTTAACGTTAAAATAATTTGTTCAGTAATGAATTTTAAGTTTTTTTAAATCTAGTATTTTAAGTTGTTTAAAAGTCTTTATTCAAAACATTTTAGAGAAAACACACACAGAATAGTTCCATCTATTCTTGTAAAATCATACGAACACGCGGATTCGTTCGACCTTGAATAATAATCAGGTTTTCGAAAAAGAAAAAGTCGAAAATCCAGGGATAAAATTCTAGTTTAAAACAGAAAAAAAGCAGGATTTTTAAAAAAATTAGCAGCAATACACAATTTCACATTAGTGTGAAAATGTAATAAATAAAACAATATTTGCTACATCATGTGTTGACATACCGTATTTACTCGTATCTATGCTGCAATTCTTTTCAAATTTTAATGCTACTGAAAATCATTTCTTATTGGTTCTCATTTAAATTTATTTAAATTTCGTAAAAGTGAATATAGATAAACCATTTTTCAATTTTCACAAATTTTTTTTGAGAATTTGGGGTGCGGCTTAGATCTGAATAAATACGACTTATATATTCCAATTATATTGATTTAAATTTCTTCAAATGATTTGACTTTTAAAATTTGGCTCTAAAAACTTATTTCATTACTTAACAAACACACTTATTTTTATAACATAATCATTATTGGTTCATTACATCGTTCACATAAATTGTTTTCTAGAAGAAAAGAAGATTTTTAAGTGTTGTATAATTTCTTGTATACGTTACTATATTTTAAATGAGTACATTAAAAAATTTTAATTGTTATATTTAATATTTTTCTCTAAAAATATGAATAAATAAATTAAATAAACTTTAGAATGTTACTTTCGCAAGATGTTCGTTCTCAAGATGTTTTTCGCCAAATGATTGTATTGCTATAATTTCCAGCTAAAATCGATACAAAAATTATACACTTTTTCTGAAAATATGAAAGTTTGATTTTAATCATTAATTTTTATGAATATTTTCAAAACATTATAACAGATTAAAATTAATTTGGAAAATTCAATGTCATTAACAATGTAAAATACTTGCTACTGGCCAATGCCACATTTTAAATGTTAATTAGTCTAGATAGAAACCAATTTAGAAATTAAGTAATTATATACAGAAGCCACTTTACATTATTTTTTTTACATAAATGCAAATTAAAAAATAAAATTTTGCAAAACTGTTTTACTTTAACTAATTTAATTTTAGAATAGGTAGAAAATGCAGATAATTTAACTTGGTGTTTTGTTTTTCAATTAAAAAAATATCTGAAATGCATCTATCAAACAAATAAATAAAAAATACAGAGACAAATAAAAGTACCATAAATTATTTAATAGAAAAGCTTCACTTTATGTCAATGACAAACTTTTCAATTGCCCATAAAAGCAACATGGTCGGCGTTTAATCAAAACGCTATCACAGTGAATTACATTGTACAGTACATCAAAACAGCAATTTTTTTTCACAGCATCATGAAAAAATGGAATTTTTTCTTCCTTTTTAAAAACAATATCAATAGTGTCCATGCTTAAAATTATAAATGTTACAAAATTGTTCCTGAATATCAATTCTGGAATGATTTTTAGAATAAATATGAAATAACTTGGGAGTAAAATATTAATGGAATGATTTTAAAAAATGTATAAAGAACGTTTTTTAACTTTAATTCTCAGGTAATAGAAAAGTAGTGTCGAAAAATATATTTCTCAAAAATATAAAATTTTCTATTTCTAGGATAATAGAAGTTAAAAAAAAACTGATTAATTCAGCGCTATGGAATATTAAAATCTTCATATGGAATTATAAATCTCTAATTAAAAAAAATAGTTGAAATAACTTTTGAGAGCATGTTAAAAATGCACATAAAATAATATATATGAAATTAAATTTGAATGATTTATGCAAAAGTTTTAAATGTTATACTAATACTCAAACAGAAAAAAAGCATATGAAAATATATTCAAGTTACAGCAATATTCAATGTCTTTTTCAAAGCAATCTCATACAATGATATAAATATATTTAAAAATGAATCTTAAGCAAACTATGAGTGATTAATTATGCACTATTTGTTACATAAAATGAATCGAATGTTCCATTGATAAATAACACTATTTAGAATAATATTCGAAACTGGTCGCAGAACACAAAAAAATATGCTGAATTAATCCAATACGAGAATTTCCAATTATAACGAGCATTTGCGATGTACACTTCAACAAATTGGCTTTCAGGAGTTATTTGGTCACCAACAACTCATTTTGAAGTCTTTGGCAGTGTTATATGGGTTGACTAGCACACATTCTATTAAGTCTACTCACTTTTTTTTTCTTTCAAAATTTACGTATCAAGTTGTTTCGTGTAGATCATGCCAACATCCCACACACGAAGAGTTTGAGCGGATCTGGTCAATTGGGAAATGCCATTAGAGGAAAGTCCATGACCATGTCTTAAAAGTAAAGTCCTTAGTTGTGTGAACTTGTTGGTTTTGAGCAATTTTCCTACTAATGAATCCGTTAGTCCATAGCTGCAGTAGAATTCTAAGTGTTTAAGGCACTGGCTGTTGGTCAGCAGGATCTCACAGGCATCTGGAGTTACCTTTCTCCCCACACGAGGTCTCAAGCGAAGGTATCTCAGGTTCAAGAACTGTTTTTTGGTTCCTCTGGCTATGCTCGTACTTAGTATTGTGAACCATTGAGCACTGAATGACCTTAGGTTTGTGCAGTAAGTAGCGGTTTTGGAAAGGTCAATCAAGTCATAACGTTCTAAGCTCAAACTGAGTAATTTTTTACCACAAGTTGCAAGTAGAGGAAGCACTTCATCTGTGTAAGAAAGGGGGATGGTTGGACTATTTTTTAGTTCAAGGGATTTCAATCTATTAAGATCGGCAATAGGTTTAAGGTCCATACCTTCTTGGACTTCCAGAGACAATTCTTCCAGGTTAGGGAACCAGTCCACGAGTAGCCCCGGAGTATCTTCACAAACGGGCAGAGACACGTGTAATCCCAGAAGTTTAGAAGCTCGTTCCCGCCAAAATGAAGGGTCATCGATCTCTTCTAAATCATCGATTATTTGATCTAGGTAAGTACAGGAAATATATTGGAGATTTGGCAAAGCTTTCATGAGTTTCAGCACACCTTTACCGTTGACAGATGATGGTAATTTCACTTCGGTCAACAGTTCCACAGAGTTGCTGAAATCCGCAGGATCGTTTTTCATGGCCTCAACAAGATTATCAATGTCGTGCTCTTCTACGGATGGATGCATGATTTCCAGTCTACGCAGCTTTGGACAATGCTTGAGGATGACCTCCAACTCACGGCCCTCTCTCGTCGTTTGCTGTAATTTTAAGTACCGAAGATTCGGGCACGATTTCAATATCTGCAACACCAACGTGTTGCTGGTGTCATGGTACAACCACTGACCGGCGATGATAAGTTCTTTCAAGCAAGCACCATTTTTGATGAGGATCTCCAACACAGCTCGGACATCATTGAACTTGCAGTCGTCTAAACAACTCAAATCGAAAGAAGGTATTCCGGAATACACCAACAATTCGGCAGCTTTCAACAATTCACGTCCAGTCGGTTTCAAACGTAACAGATGATTCAACAGTTCGTGTTTTAAGTCAATTGGATATTCCAAGAAGGGGTTCTCTTGATTTGACATGGAACTCACGCTATTTCTTCGGCCACGACTCCATCCCAAGATAGAATCTTTAACCGTGCAAAGGCAACTCTGCCTTAGACTTCCATGAGGAACAATCTTATCGCTCTGTCTAGCGGCTGACCACCGGGCAGTTGTCGAAGGATCTGCTATACATTCACCCATGTTGATCTTTCTATTCACATGTAGCGCTTCGAGTAAAAAAGTAATGTTCACTGCTGGCCGACCACGGCTTTAAAGGAAGAATCAAACCCAGGATGTCAAAATCTTTCGCTCTCTGTACGATAACGTTGACGCACACAGAATGATAAGAGACCAGCGCTCTCTTCAAGTTTCTTAAACGCTTCAAAAACAATTTTCCCCCTCCCCGCCTTCGCTCTTGCAGCCCTATGGTTGCTCCAAAAGCAATAAAAAAGGAAAGGGATTGTCTCTCGCCAACACTCGCCAAAGCGTGGGAATTACGAATTTCTTTCTCTCGCTCTTGCAAATGTGAATGCTGTTTGTAACAGACTTCCTATGACATATTTGAATGGTTAAATAATTTATTTAAGCATGTGAACATGAATTGTTCACGTGAATAACAGCATGCTGCAAAGGGGATGATATTTGCGTGATCGTGATACTCGAGCCTTTCAAAGAATTTTTTTACGTGTATTTGCTTAAATCAAGTTTATTTATGCAAGGAAATAAATAATCATACTTTCTTTACCTGCCATACTAATTCAACAGAATTTTTTAAAATAATAGGAAAAAAAAAAAAAACTAACCGAGTTTTTTTAAAACAAGAACGTTGCTTATAAATAGCCGGTAATGAAACTCTATGAATTTGCTTTTAAGGATGAAATTTCTTTTAACTGTTGCCGCAAAATGAATACTGGAATTTTTGTAATATATTATCAAATGATACTAAATAATATTTATGAGAGAAATATTTAACTTTCAGTTTAAATGCGTGTGAATAATTTTTCCTTAAATAAAGAGTGTTTAATTTTAATATGTATGTTTTAAAATTTTAAATTTATTAGTTATTTAAATTGCAAAAGAATATTCGGTGTTTAATATAATATATATAACTTTCCATTCTATATATTTCCTTGAATTGTAAAAAAATTAAGTTCAGTAACATCCATGAAAATTTACATTTCATTTCATCTAAACAATTTTAAGAGTATAAATTTTTGTTGATTGATTTTGCTTAATATTATATTACTCATGTACTTTTTTGAAGGTTTTTAAGTAAATTAAGATGAAAGGTTTTTTTTTCTTTTACATGTTTGAAGAAAAAGTAAAATCCGATGATATTGAAGTGCTTTTATTTCTCCCAGATTTAAGAAATCTATTGATACGAATTTGATAAAATTATTTTTCTCCATTAAAAATATCAGATTCTTTACGTCTGTTTCAGAGATGGTATATATTTTAATTATATTCTTTTCTATTTACTAACTTTAACTTGGTTTTTACTATAACATTATTATAATGATTAAGAAAAATAACGAAAAAAATGTTTTTAGCCTTATGAATTTCTAAAATTATTTTAAGCGAATTGTTTTCTTGCAAAATTGTACTATTACTTAAAATGTTCATGTATAAATGCTTTCAAACTACAAAGTTTTAATAAGAAATCAAAAGAAAAATTCTGTTGATCGTACAATTGTTTTATGTTTGTTCCATAAATAAAATCGAAATTAAAAAAATCAACAGATTAGACAAAAATAAATCAAGATTGTTAAATCAATTAGTTATTAAGAAATTAAATATTTTTCATTCTATTAAAAATACAAATCATCCCAAAATTTGTGTAGATGCTGTTTATTATAAATTCAAATTTGCCTTCTATATGTTGCCACAACATTAAAACAACATAGCCTTCTCGAAATAATAATTTTTTATAAAAAATTAAAGGCAGAACTAAAGAAAAGTTTTTAATTTTTGTAAACTTTTGAGTAAAAATGCTTTTAATTTCATTTCGAATGGTTCTGTCAGTTGATGACAAAATGAATTTATGAAGCTGAATTAAAGTATCATACAATTATTTCTTTCAATGTCGATATGATATTGTAAAAAATGCACTAATAATGCAATATGAAGAATTAAAATGAGTCTTGAAAACCGAATAACAAACCTAAATTAAATTAATTTTTAAAGTTATTGAATGGCGATTTTAAATATATAAAGATGGGAAAATATCAAACGAGCATTAAAAACTTATTAAATATATTTATAAATTTTAAATTTATAAGATTTTTTTTTGTAGGTCTACATAACACTTTTCTAGAAAAAAAAATGTTTACCAATATGTTGTGTGTACACCCCAATAATACTGAAGACATTACACTAAATATACTAAAGTAACGAGTCAATAAAGTAAAGTTGATGAAGCGCACTTCTGGTTGAATGGCTACGTCAACAAACAAAACTGCCGCATTTGGAGTGAAGCTAATCCACAAGTGTATGTCGAAACACCGTTACATCCAGAAAAACTAACTGTTTGGTGCGCTTTATGGGCTGGTGGAATCCTTCTTCAAAAACGATGAAGGCCACAACGTTACAGTCAATGGTGATCGGTATAGAGCCATGATTACTAACTTTTTCATTCCTGAATTGAACAATCATGAAGTCCAGGAGCTGTGGTTCCAACAAGACGGCGCAACATGTCACACAGCTCGTGCCACAATCGATTTATTGAAAGACACGTTTGGTGACCGCCTAATTTCCCGTTTTGGACCTGTGAATTGGCCTCCAAGATCTTGTGATTTAACACCGCTAGACTATTTTCTGTGGGGCTATGTTCATTGGGCTATGCGAATAAGCCACAAACGCTTGACCATTTGGAAGACAACATTCGCCGTGTTATTGCCGATATACGGCCACAAATGTTGGAAAAAGTCATCGAAAATTGGACGTCCAGATTGGACTACATCCGAGCCAGCCGTGGCAGTCCTATGCCAGAAATCATATTTAAAATGTAATGCCACAAGATTATCTTTCGAATAAAAAAATTCATGTCAATCGAATAATACATCGTCGTTTTATTGCAATTTAAAGTTCTATACCTCTAAAAAAAACACCCTTTATTTAAAGTCAAATAATTTTAGATATAAAAACACATTTGCAACTTTTAGTTAATTAAATTATTTTATTTAAAAAAGAAAGTGTTAAATACATAATTCAAAATAAATTATTTTTTCCTCTCGGAAAAGTAATCTCAAAAGATCAAGAAATTTCTTTATCTGTGTCTACCACCTCAAAAATTAATTATATTGGTAATCATTTGTACTTATTTTTTTTAAATGTGATAGATACTGTACATTCCTTTTTTTATTTTATTTTACTTACAAAGTGACCAAATAAATTTTCTTTTTTTATTTATTTAAGTTTTACATTTCAAATTTATTCATTGAAAAGTACATTCTTATTATTAAAAAAGTGGGTATGTTACTTTTGTTTAAAAATTAAAATTGAAATAATTTCATTTTTACTCCATAGAATAAAAACTACAACGTTACAATTTAAATAAAAGGTTTTTCCCATTATGTAAAGTTATACACATATTAGTTCCTTCTGTATGTCTTAAAGATAAACATATCGCATGTTGATAATTTCAAATAAATTTTTATTTTAACATTTGCAAAATTTGTCTAAATAATACACTTCTCTAAATGGTTTTGTTTTCTACCCACTTAAAAAAATTATTCTTAATTTCCTGTATTAAATTATTTGATAAAAATTATGAAATATTTTATTTTGTAAAGAAAATTTCCTGTGTACGCAGTAATCTGACATTTTAAACTATGTTCGAAAATTTTAAGTCGGGAAACAGGTGAGAATTGTTTCTTAGTTAGAAACCCACTGTATTCTATTCAAATTTTCAAATCGGTTAAATTTTAACATTTCAAATTTATCAAAATAAAATAATTAAATATAATGTTTTTGAGAAGAATTTTTCAAACCAACAGGAAGTTTCCAGAACATAAAATAATCACCGAAAGGTGAGACAAAGTTTCAAATATAGCAACCTTTCTCTACTGCATCTCCGGAGAGCATGCCTTGGTCACATGCAAGAGGAATGGCCAACCGGCATTCTCTCAGCTGGCTATGACGTCACGGAAAGCATGCACAGAGTGCATGGATAGCACGTGGTGAACTGACACGGCTACGGGGATACTACTTCAAATTCGAGCATCAGCTCTACTGTTAGGCTTTTCTTTTTCAATTTCCTCCTTTGCTTTTCTTTTCATCGGACTTATTTATTCCTCGAATTTGTCCTGTTCTCGACATGTTTTGTTCTCTAGAATTTATTTCCTTTATTCTACGGGTCATATTTCCATTCTTTTTTTTGTATTGATAATTATTGAAATCTTGATTGAACTTTCAAAAGAACCGTGAAAGGGTAAAACGTTTATGTGACATCGTTCTTATTGTTTTTTGTTTTTAATGAGTGACTCGCTGTTATTGTCCTTTCGCAATTGTGCGGAGAAAAATATATTCTATTTGTTGTTTTGATGTGTGAAATAATTCGAAGAAGTGCACTAATTGTTTATTTCGTAGATATTATTTTTAAGTTGTATTTTTTGGCTATTTCATGCATGGAAAAAATATGCACAAAACCTTTTAGTATCCACTGATTTAGCTTTCATATGCAACTGATTTGTTTCGTATTTGCTTATTTATGTAGTTTACAAACACTTTCGTTTAATTTTGTAATCGCATCTTTCAAACGATATTGTAAAATTTTCCTCCTATAATTGTTCTTCTGTGTTTTTCGGCTTTTAATTGTGCTTTTCATGCGTTCATTGTTTTGATTTTTTTCTCGTTATTTCATAGTAATGCTTTTTTGGAAGTATTCTTTGTTTTTTAATCGATAATTCCTAGGTTTTTATTTCAGAAACCTTCGTAAAAATATTTAGTTTTTATTAAGTACACTATATATATATTTGAAGTTATGGGAAGCAGTGGGAAAAATAATTTTGTTCAAAGCATTCAAATCCAATAAGAGAGGTCTTAGATTTTAATTTCATACGTTTACAGTAGCGCACACAGAAGTTTTCCAAGAGGGGGGCAGGGTCGAAAGTCCACCATTCTTATATCATGCTCCTTTTGATTTTGTCGATTTTTTTGGGACAAAAAACAGTGAAAAACTAATTATTGAATAAATAATTAGTATTAATTAATAAAATTAATCATTAAAACAAATATTTAATTAAATTTTACGTATTATATACTTAAAATTATAATCAATCGGGAAAAAAAATCAAGGGCTTTGGGAGGGGGTCCGGACACCTAGGACACCCCCCCTTGTGTGCGCCACTGTACATTTAACATTATTTGAAAAAATTACATGCATGGACATTATGTATTTGAAATATATTTTAAATTTAGATTATGTAATTAAAGAGCACATTACATTTTAGTGTGAATTATCAGAGAACTGTGACGAATATTCTGTTTTGCAAACCTAAGAAAATTCTTTATCCTTATGTGTTTTGTTTCTAATTGCTGAATGGAATAAATAAAATTTCTTTGTATTTTTAGTAAAAAATTTGTTTCTTCGAAATCTTGATATAAGTAATCAAATATTTTTAAGGGTTCGAAATACTGTACCGATAATGGAAATAAAAATATTCAAAAAAAAATAAAGCTCATGCTTGTGGAAATATCATTGTAAATGGGTTTTATTGACAAGAGGAGTATGTTGTATTACTTAAATTTAAAGGCATTTCCACATTTAGATAAATAAGGCTTTAAATGCAAAATAATAACATATATATCCACCTAAATTATTTATAGAACTATATCAAATTTTACGTATCTTACTTTTTGGAATATCTGTATTAATTACGAAAGTTATTTTCATGTAACTAAAAAAAGTGAATTTTAAAAGAATGTATACATATTAAGAACCATCATTTAACGTAACAAAGCTGTATTTTTGATGTTTAAATATACGAAGATTACTAAAAAATATAATTTTTTCTCATAAATTAACAGAAAAAGATTAATTGTAATCATGCATGAATATAATGAATGCTTATACTTCGGAATTTATTTACAAAGAAGGAATATTTAATTCTATGAATCATTCAGATAAAAGCTCTAGAGAAATTGTGATGGAAATAATAAATACGACAATTTACTTTATATCCATTATTTCGCATTACCAGATATTTTACTTGCTCTTAAATATTAAAATTATGTTGTTTTATTTGAACTTGGGGGGAAAAGTTTTTAGATTAGTTTGATGATAAAAGTATTAGAAATAGGCTTAAGAGAATACTAAATAGAGAAAATAATTTCCAGGAAAGTATGGTGTTTCACAACAAGAATAATGTGTATTTATTCTTGAAGAAATAACTTGTTCTAAATCATTACATTCAATTTCTTGTTGCTAGCCAATAGAATAAGATTCATAAGTTTATTCCATACTTAAAAGTAAAATTAAAATTTTATCCTTAGCTGTTTTTTTCCTTTGTAAAGAACACATGCACAAAATTAGTTATCAGTTAGAATTTAGGCTTTTAAGCTACGTTTTTTTAAAATCGCTTATGTTTTTGGAAATCTTAGAAAATTTTTTATTAAAAGTCAAATAATTGAAAATTTTATTAATTTTGAGTTCAATCTATTTATTTTTATCTTCTAAATTTATGTGTTGAATGGTTGAAATGATTCATAAAGAATATTTTATTTATATAATATAAGCAAAATTCGTATTATGCATAAGAATGTTTTTTTATTCTGTCTCATTAAAAATAACTGCTGTGTACAAAAAAATAGTAACATAAATTAGATGAAATAACAAATCCATAAAAATCATAGTTTCAGGAATAACAGTCATTTATTTCCTCCCAAAATATTTCATATTCTAATATTTTTAAAGTTGAACTCTCTCTTAATGTAAATTATATATTATACGTATATTATAATCTCTTTATGTAAATTATATTACTTTTTTGTGTTATTATTAATATTATGTTATTAAGAAAAAATAAGCTCCTATTTATTGATCGACAATTTTCTACCTGAATGAATTCGAAATTTGAACAACAAAATAATAATATTAATAAATAAATATAGGTAAAAACGAATAAAAATTAAATTATGTTTTTTTTTCAAATATTGTTGATAAAAACGCATTTGTAAATATTGCCAAAATGTAAATCTTAGTAACATGTCAAAAAGTCTGCATACACTCGCTATTACTAACTCTCATCAAAGAATTTTGCATTTGCGGTCAAACACTTGAACACATTTTCATCACTCAAACTGACAGTATGCTAAGTACCAATACATTGATTAATATTCTTTGTTCTTTTAATAACAAAAGGATTTTGTATTTTTAAAGGACCTTTTACTTCATGAAAGTGAGTACTTTATATGAAAAAAATCTAGTAAATCGTTATAAAAAAACGATGCCTTTTACTCAGATTCGATTTATAATTTTTAAATATTCAAAAATTTTCAACCAGTTTTTCATCCTTGGGAATTTTTATGCCGCAGTGTTTTCAAGATTATTTTACGAATATCCAAGTCTTTTTTTTTTTTTGTTATTGAAATGTATTGATTTATGCACCACATCGCAGTATCCTTGTGATAAAGGTGATTTATAGTAGTATTTTACCCTGCTGTATTTTTACAATATAAAAATAAATCAATTGGCATTTTTTTTCTGACCTTGAATTTTTTAAAAGAGCTCAATAGTTATCTTTCACACAATAAAAAATAATTTTCACTAAAAATTTTTTAAAAAATTTGAAATTATAAATTTACACGGTCACAGTTTATCTTTTAATGAACAAATAAAATTACTTTATCAAAGTACTACTTCCTAGTACATTAAGATTGCATATTTTTTCCTCATTAAAGGAAAATAATTACGTCTTTTTATTTACTGAATGCGTACTTCAGCACGTCAAATATAAAATATAATAAAGTATACGTTAGGTGTTTAAACATTTTAATTTTTACTTTATACGTTGAACATAATTGACTTGTTTTCCAGAAAAAGGAATACATTAAATTATTTAAATGACGTCACTAATATTTTTTCTTTTTTGATAGCCAACTGAATTCCATAGAATGAAACCCATTAATATTCCATCCGGGTAACTGTGTTCAAAGTATCGTTTGGAGAAAAACATTTTCGACTTTTTAGAGAAAAAAAATTCATTACGAACAGAGTAGTAGGCAAATGAATTTGAACTATTTCTACACTTTCTTTCCTTTTAGAGATGGTTATTTATTTTTAAACCTTATTCATGTATAACTTTTTAGACGAGTGTTGGAAAATTGATGGCTATATAAAATAACATACACTGTTTATAGTATATATATATACACTAGCTAGAAAAAGTTTACGTTCACACATAACTTATAGAGCAAAGGTAAAATTTAATAGAAATATATATTTTTTTCTATCAAAATTTTATGAATTTGTTTACTATTATTTAAATGTTGAGCACGCAAGAATAAATTAGTTTTGAATGAAAACTACGTAAAATAGCGTGTGTTTTTTGTAGCAAAGCACACAAGTAGTAGGCAGAAAAGTCTGCGTTTACTATTTGAATATTCATGATTTCTTAAATTTTTATCAACAGGCGTTATAGGTTAACAGAGTTCTTGCTTTCAGTCATCAAGTAAAATAGCTTAAGAAAGTTGTTACGAAATCTAATATATATTATAAATGTGAAAGTTTGTGAGAAACTTTGTGGGTTTTTCACGCAAAAACAACTGAATGGATTTTAATGAAACTTTACAGTAATATAGCTGTTACGAGCATCGATGGTTCAGTTAATCAGTGGTAGAATGCTTTTATATTAATCAACTTTCATATCACAATCATTAGACTCAATTAAATTCAATAAATCATCGAAGACAAGTGTAAGATTAAATAATAAGTTTAATGGAATATGGAGTGCGTCTGCACTCAGTCACGTACACAAGATCTCTGGTGTAAACAAAGCATGTTTTTACAAGCAGCGCCCTCTATACTGAGGGGGTTCTACCATTACTCCCCACTTAAACTCATGCGGAGTTTACATTAAGAAAATTCAAATTCTAAGGTAATTCAAGAAAATTTCAAAATTCTAAAATAAAATTTCAAAATGAAATAATAAAATTCATGCAAAATGAAATAAAATACAAATAAAATTCATCATGCAATGTGAAATAATACAAATAAAATTCATGCAATGTGAAATAATAAAAATAAAGTCCTATGAATTCAATTCTCAAATCACATGCATCATCAATAATTCTGAAATAAAATTAGCAATTCTTAAATCACATGCATTATCAATAATATTGAAAAATCAAATTAGCAATTACGTAAATAGAATAATATAAAGGTTAAAGTTCAAGAAATTGTAAAATGTTCAAATGTTCTTTTCTACAGATGCAGGATCAACTGGAATAGGTAAAGGCACTACCTTTGTGATGGCTCGTTTTAAAATACCTGTTGAGGTTTTCACATTAATTACTCTTACAAGACCATCACTACCGGGAAATACTTCAAGAATACGCCCCATAGGCCAGTCCAGGGGCTTGGTGTTGGGATCCTTTAAAAGAACAAGCTGATTCTCCATCAGGTTAGGGTTCTGTTCACTCCACTTAGCACGGGTCTGCAGATGGGTCAGATATTCGGTGCTCCCCCAACGGTTCCAAAATTTGTCTCTCAGAGATTGAACGAGTTTCCACCTGGAATGATAGGACAAAGAATCCGAAGCAGTATATGATTCAGGAAAGGATGAAATTGCACAGTTCGTCAAGAAATGCCCCGGGGTCAAAGGGTTAAGATCATTGGGGTCCGAAGAAAGTGGAGACAAGGGACGTGAATTCAGAACTGCTTCGATTTGTGCCATCAACGTAGTTAACTCTTTGAAGTTCATGATAGCTGATTTCGCTACCCTCAATAAAATGCGTTTCATGGACTTAATGTTTGCTTCCCACAATCCACCGAAATGGGGAGAAGCGGGTGGAATGAAGTTCCATTCGATTCCCTCTTCCGCGCTGAATAGCTGAATTCTGTTGGACTTGCAAATTTCGTTCCATTCACTAAGAATGTTTCTTGCTCCCTTGAAGTTCGTTGCATTGTCACTCCAAATAACGGATGGCTTGGATCTCCTTGCTATAAATCGTCGGAGACATGCTAGGGAAGGCTTCTGTGGTCAAGTCGGAAACAACTTCTAAATGAGTGGCTTTTGTACTGAAACAGATGAAAATGGCAATATACGATTTTAAAGTCACTCTTGGTCTTTTTAAATTTGGTTTCGTGATTATAGGACCAGCGTAATCCAATCCAACTTTTTCGAAGGGTCTAGAAGGCACAATTCTGTCTCGTGGTAAATCTCCCATCATCTGGTTTATTGTCTGGGTTTTCGTGCGAAAACACGTAATACATTTATTTAATATTCTTCTTACACGGTTCTGACCCGATGGGATCCAATAAAACTGTCTTATTAAATATAATGTGGTTTGCAAGCCAGAATGTAATGATTTCTTGTGATAGTGTTCAATTATTAAATCAGTTAAATGATGAGCCTTTGGCAACATCATTTGATGTTTTTGGAATTCAGATAGGGTCGAATGTTTCAATCTACCTCCTGGGTCAAATAATCGACCTGCGGCTTGTAACAAATATCTTTTTGTATTAATTCTTTTAGAAAGAAATGTTCCTAAATCGCTGGAATCAAAATAGAATGTATCAGATTTTTCATTCCAACCAACTCCTAAGACCTTTGAAGCTATCAACGTGTTCAATGACCCTTTATGTTCGTCTACTTCAAAATTTAAATTTTTAACCTTTGATTTAGCTCGGAAGAGTTGGTTCTCCATTTCCGAAGATCCATACTTGCATCTTCCAAAAATTTGTTTACTTTCTATGCAGGTCGTCAAGGCTGCTTGGACACTGACATTTCCACACAGAAAATCATCAACATACAATGACTGGTTAAGATGGTTAAAAGTATCAGGAAAAATATCCACATATTTTTTAAGATGATGCTTTATCGTAGCTGCAAGAAGAAATGGACTTGATTTTACTCCAAATAAAACCCTAGTCATTCGGAAAATATCAAGCCGTTTGTTTTCTAAATCAATTCCTGGATTTTCATCCCAGAAAAATCTTGTAAAATCCCTTTCACTTTCGTCTATCTCAATCATCAAAAATGCCATTTTTATGTCAGCTACAAATGCAATTGGATTCACTCTAAATTTGATTAATAGAAAAAATAGGTTAGGTATAAAATTTAGCCCTGTGTGTAAACAATCGTTCAAAGATAGTTGTGCTTTCGCGTGTGATGACGCATCAAATACGATTCGCAATTTGCTTGTAGTTTTATCAGTACGTATTACTGCTCTATGTGGTAGATAAAAAATATTATGCTTTAGATTTTCTTCTTCAAATGGAACACGTTCTATGATTTTCTCAGAAAGATAATTATTTACAACTAATTTGTAATCCTCAAATAAGGAACTGTCATTTTTAAAACGTGATCTTAACTTTAGAAATCTTTTCCTAGCAATTTCTTCATTATTTTCTAACAATGTTTTCATGTTAGGTTTCCAAGGGAATTTAACTTTATACCGCTTATTTTGGTATGAAATTCCCGCTTCAAATTCAGACATTATATCATTATCAATATTTTCCTCATCAGAAACCTCTGCTTCTATTCCTAAATTCTCTAAATCCCAAAATTCACTAAGCTGTTTACAAATATTGGATTCATTAACAATAAAACTCATTGTTAAAATGTCCTCAGAATCTGTTTTGATTACTGCTGAAACTATATTATCAGTGTCCCTTTTCGGAGACAAATCGTCATCATGTCGATTTCGAAAACATATTGAGAAATGGTGAGACCCATTACAAATAGGACACGACTCCCTTTTTACACATTCCATTGCTCTATGACCGGGCGACAAACACAAAAAACAACAGCCCTTTTTCCTTAAAATTTCTCGCTTTTCGTTAGCACAAAAAGAACGGCAAGCGTCGAGTTCATGACCTTTGTTGCAGTATAAACATTTTCGGTTTCTAGGTTCTACTTTCTCCCAGGGGGTGGGAAATGAATGTGGTCGTAAATGTACTCTATTCGGGGGTGGCTTCATACGTTGTCCGGGGAAATAGGAGCCTTTATTTTTTGTTCTGTCTTGCGGTGGAGGGGAATAATGACATAGTTTATGACTGTTTATTTGAGAAGCTCGTTCCCTACTACGGATTTCAAAGTGCAGGAACTGTAAAAGAGCGCTCAGGTCAAACCCTTCGTCCTTTTGAGAACGATTGAATTCCAAAACGAGTTCCGAGGGTATCTGTTTCTACAGGATGGGTGTTAATAAGTTTGTGAGTAGGATTCTCTTTTAACTCCTAAACTTTCAAGACTCCTTATTTGCGTTTCTGCTCTATCGTACAAATTTCTTAAGCCCACAATATCAGTAGGGTTTCTAACAGGTGTTAAATTTAATAAATTGCTCAAATGAGCGTTAATTAACATGTTTTTATTTCCAAATCTATCTTTTAATAAATCAAGAGCTCTATCATAATTATCATCAGAAATTGGAAATCCATTAATGCAAGCAAGCGCATTACCACACAAATATGATTTTAAATAATTAAATTTATCAACTTTGCTTAGTCTATTGTTATTATGAATAGAGCTTTCAAATAAATTATAAAAATCTAACCATTCAGAATAATTTCCAGAATACTTATTTATATGCAATTTAGGTAAATTTATGTTCATACATTCAAAACTATTGGAATCAATAACTTGGATATTTCGAGAAACTGTATCAACCTGGATAGAGTCAGAATTTATTCTCCTAATTTTAGAAGAAAGCTTCGTTTTCCAAAATATAATCTTCTCTTTAATTTCTTCCGAAGCTTCCATATCTTCAGTAATAGTGTCAACAGACAAACGATCTTCAATTAGTGTATTTAATAAACTTAAGTTACTTTCTTTATCATTTAATTGCTCTATAAAAGCTTCAAATTGATCAACAGGTTCATTTTCATTGTTGATCTTTCCTTCAATTTTATTTATCAATTTTGTCAACGAAGAACGTACCGCAGTACGCTTCTTTTTAAATTTTGAGAGATCTTCTGACATTTTAATCTTCTATTCAGGTATAATTCAGTTTCAATAAAAATTCGGCTTACCTGAATTCACTGTCGACGATGATGTTTCAACTTCTTGGTCGAGGCTATCAAAAATGATTCTTTCATCAATTTTCATATATTTCAGGCCGTTGCACCAATGTTACGATCATCGATGGTTCAGTTAATCAGTGGTAGAATGCTTTTATATTAATCAACTTTCATATCACAATCATTAGACTCAATTAAATTCAATAAATCATCGAAGACAAGTGTAAGATTAAATAATAAGTTTAATGGAATATGGAGTGCGTCTGCACTTGGTCACGTACAGAAGATCTCTGGTGTAAACAACGCATGTTTTTACAAGCAGCGCCCTCTATACTGAGGGGGTTCTACCAATAGCTTATACATCAGAATAACACATAGGCTATAATTTATACCATAAGCTATAATTTATAAAAATTTGTAAAAAGTGTCCAAAATATAACGATATTTGTCAAGTAAGAAAGAAAAAATTCTGCCATCTGCAAGCAAAAAAGCCCACGTCAGCATATATCTATCTTTTGTTTCTGAAAAACTCTTTTTGTTTTGGCTACGCAAGGGGCTCGCTTCTAATTAATTCCTGTGATCAGAATAATGCCTATTTTTTTTATTTCAGACTAAAACTAAGTTTTGAAGGGAGAGGTTGTTATAAATCTCTCTTTATTTTAATGTTTTTTTTTTATGATTTTATTATGCACATTTGGTAGTAAGAAGTTGATCTATTTTCAAAATAACTACTTTTATCGCTTCTGGTACTTAAAGTAAATAAACTTTCTCTTTCACACTACATCATTTGGACAAACTTTCATAATTTTTTTGTGGTTAGTAGTTAATTATAACGCTGTAATTTTAATTGAATATGCAGATATTGAATTTTTAAGTATAAAACTGATTATAACTACTGCACTGTATTTTTTGCAGTGATTGAGTGAGTGAATATTAACGTCGCACTGTTCAGCTACACGAGAGCTTTTGGAAGCGGACCACGTAATTTTGAACAATGGTCAAGTGACGGGAACGACACTTGAGCTGGCACCCCCTTCTCCTAACTACCACACCACACCAACTTAGCAGGAATATTCTATCAATACTTAGCTGTAATATTCTTTGAAATCCACTCTTCTAAGATATATGGCAGCACGGGTTCTATGATGAATATTTTAGTGGGGAAGGCGAACAGTTTTGTAGCAGATATTGCGTTTTCAGCGGATAGCAAAGATTATTATTTTTGTCGCAAAAAAAATAGTTAATGTCAAAATTTAAATGTCTTATGGTTTTGTCTGTTAATGAAGACCTTGGAAAATGACTCGACTACTTATTTTAAGTGAACGGTGTACATAATTTTACAGTGGAACATCTTTAATTAATTTATTAGCTCTAACGGATTAAATTTTCCAAAGTGGAGTATTTTGTTTATGTATATCCCTTAATTTGTACATGTAGTGATCCAAAAAAATATTGTATGAAAAAAACTGCAGTAAATCATAATGCGGTTGGATAAAGTATTACCGTGCTCCCCTACAATGAGCTTCTTTTTCCTTCAATCTGTGTTGTTTAATTTTTCAGTTCACCCGTGCGAAGAACGGGTATACCAGCTAGTAACTTATATATTTTTATGAGGTACGAAGCAATTCAATGACGTGGAAAATAAAAAGAAAGGAATTAGTATCAGTGAACTTTAAAATCATTATGAAAAATGTGGAAAGATGGAAAATGTCGTCGGGATATAACCATATCCGTTGGATGGCAGTATTCATCTATCTAACGTGTTATAAATAACTTTAAAACTGCAGGAATTTACACATCGAAACCTCGTTCAGGTCGTCCATCTAAACTCACAATCAGAGAAAAACTAAGTATTGTAACATCGTAACTCCCAACCGGGATCGGCGTCTTTGGTGGACCCGACACTCACACGTGCATCTTGCAGCTGCAGCGAAACCCCTTTTTTGACTCCCGAGGAATCGAATCCCGTCGATCGGAAGATGAAGGAGAGATGCTTTGAACTTACTCGGGAGCGGTGACCAAACGATTCCTCCTCTCACAAATTATTGGACTCTTAAGAAACTTTAATTAAGTTTAATAACTTCAATGTATAATTCAGTAAATAATATTCAATAGTTGTGACGTATATAAATTCAATATTTAAATTAATCAAGAATACGCTACCGTTATTCTTTCAAACGTTGCAGTATGCTATGACTGGTGAAAAAAAACCCGTGTTTGACTGGAACTGAAATAGCAACAGACATTCATGAGAAGTTTAACAAAAACACACACACATTTGTGCGGATACTGCAAGAAAAATCTTGAAAAAGGCCGGATACTGTAGTCGAGTTGCTCGTAGAAAGCCTTATATTTCAAAGACCAACGAATGACTTTTGCAAGAGAGCATATACATATGCTTTCGGAGTTCTGGAGGGTTGTGATATTCTCCAATGAAGCAAATTTTACATCTTCGGCATAAAAGGTCATAAATTGGTATGCAGGTAACCTTGTACAGCTCTTCAAAAAGAGCACTTAGTACCAAAGGTGAAGCATGGCGGTGGTGGTGTTATAGTGTGGGGGTGCATGGCGAGCAATGGTGTTGGCAAGTTGGAGTATATCCAATCAATTATGATCAAATATGATTGCCTTGATATCCTGAAAAAAGTATCTTTGGCTCTTGTATAATGTCCAAATCAACTACACACGCCCCCACAGTCACCTGATCTGAATCCTGTAGAACACCTATGGGATTTGCTGGAGCGTAAGATTCGTCAACACAATATTTCTAGTAAGGATATGATGAAAAGTGTTCTTAAGTGAGAATGGGAGAAGATAAGTGTTGAAAAAACAACTAAACTTGTTAATTCAATGCCGAAACGACTTCAGAAGGTTCTCGAAAGACGGGGTTATCCAATCAGCTATTAAATAGCTCATTATCCTTTTTAAATAATTTTTTATATCTTGTGTGTACTAAAACAGTGAACGCAGACTTTTTCTACTTGATTTTTGTTTTATTATCGTTACAAACCTGTCTATTTTAAAATCTATGAAGGCAAACCAAATTTACTTTTGTTATTCTGAATACTTAAAATGAGCTAAATAAAATCTAATTAAAATTTGTTTTTTAAATTCCGGTTTTTAAATTTTTTTCCATTGTTCATGTAAGCAATAGTACGTGAACACAGACTTTTCTAGCTAGTGTACATACACTAGCTAGAAAAGTCTGCGTTCACCCATAAGAAATCATACAGCAAAGGTGAAATTTAATAGAAATATAATTTTTTTTCTAACAAAATTTCACGAATTTGTTTACTATTATTTAAATGTTGAGCATACAAGAATTCGTTAATTTTGAATTAAAACTACTTAGGATAACGGGAGTTTTGTAGCAAAACACACAAATAGTAGGCAGAAAAAGTCTGCGTTCACTGTTTGAATATTCTTGATTCTTGGAATTTGTATCAACAGGCGTTACAGGATAACATAGTTTTTGCATTTAGTTACCAAGTAAAACAGTTTTAATAAATTGTGACGCAATAATTGTTACGTTTTTGTGAGATACGAAACAATTCAAGGACATGGAAAATAAAAGGAAGGTAATTAGTATCAGTGAGCTTAAAATCAACGTGAAAATGTGAAAAGATGGAAAAAGTCGTCGGGATATAGCCAGATCCTTTAGTCGGCAGTATTCATCTATCCAACATGTTATTTATAACTTTATATCTACAAGAGTTTACACATCCAAACCTCTTTTAAGTTCATCTAAACTCACAATCAGAGAAAAACGAAGTATGCTAAAAAACCGCGTTTGACTGGAACTTAAATAGCAACAGACATTAACGAGCAGTTTAACAAATATATATATATATATATATATATATATATATATATATATATATTTGGCCGGATACTGCAAGAAAAATCTAGAAAAAGGCCGTAGTCGAGTGGTTCGCAGAAAGCCTTATATTTCAATGACCAACCGGCTTAAGCGGATAGCTTTTGAAAAAGATCATATAAATAAGCCTCTTGAGTTCTGGAAGACTGTGATATTCTCTGATGAGGGTAAGTTTTGTATCTTCGGCATAAAAGGTCGCAGATTAGTATGGAGAAAAACTTGCACAGCGCTTCAAAATGAGCACTTAGTACTAACGGTAGAGCACGGCGGCGGTGAAGTTGTCGCAGGGAAATGATTAAATTAGGGATTTCATCAAAACCGTAAGGGAGATGATCAATTCACGCAAGATGTTAAAATAAACACTTTGTAAGGTGGGAAAGCCCTTGGGAAAGTAAGTGATTGGATCAAATCCCTAACCAGTTTCAGTGAAATGATGAAATAATAGTGTCAAAAGTGTTTTTTTTAGCAAATATGGTGCATTATTAGAAGTAGAGGTAATACATCGGTAAACATTGAATTACAAATTATATTTATCCGAAATTAATAAACAAAAAAACTAGATTATAAAGCTGTCGGTTATTTTTTTATGAAAAGGGTATTTGTATTAGAATTTTGACCATTTTTTAAAAATTATACATTAATGTAGCACATCAGAAATATCCTGCTTTATATATATATATATATATATATATATATATATATATATATATATATATATATATATATATATATATATTTGTACTACCTTTTTTTTTAGTTATTATTTTTCTTTTTAAAATAGCTTTTTTTATCATAAAATTATTTTTTTATTTATAAAGAGGGCGTTTTTGAATTTTTTGAATTTGTTTGTTAACATTTTTCAATTGAATTATCCAGTTTCTAATATTCAAGCATACAAAAGGGATATATCAATTGAAAGATAATAATTCAAAGACTAAATAAGACTTAAAAATGAGATTTAGGTCATTTTGTTTTGGTGATTCTTGTCAGAAGCCCGACGTTGCCTGGCATGGACAAGGAGAGAGGGGGGGGAGATAAAATGGAGTGGTAACAAAAGCGAAAACAGAGCTCTACAAATGCCGACTTGTTCATTTCATCATTTCACTAAAACAGTTCTGGGATTTGATCAAATCACTTACTTAAATCATGAAAAGACCTCAAAGAGACGTTATTTTAAGATCTTGCGTGAATTGATAATCTCCCTTAGCGATTTGATGTAAGCCCTAATTTCACCATTTGCCAGCGACACAGTCATGGTGTGGGGGTGCACGGCAAGCAATGATGTTGGCCTGTTAGAGTATATAATCAATTATGAACAAATATGATTACTTTGATGTCCTAAGAAACAATTTAAATGAAAGCTCCACCAAACTCGGCTTAGATTAATCGTTTCGTTTTCAACATGACAACGATCGTAAACACACCGTTGAGATTGTGAAGCTTTGGTTGTTGTACGATATGATGTCTCAAATCACCTGCACATAGCCCCGCAGTCATGTGATCTGAATTCTACTGAACACCTATGAGATTTGTTGGAACGCGGGATTCGTCAACAAAATGTATCTTGCAAGGATATGCTAATGAGTGTTCTTAAGAGCCAATGGGAAAAGATAAGTGCTGAAAAAACTACAAGAATTGTTAGTTCAATGCAGAAACGACTTCAGGAGGTTCTCAAATAATGAGGTTATCCAACCCCTTCTAAATAGTTCATTATTTCCTTTTTAAATAATTTTTATAGTTACTACTAAAACAGTGAACGCAGACTTTTTCTACTTGATTTTTGCCAGTATCGTTACATACCTGTTATTATTTTAAGATCTATGAAGGGGCAAACCAAATTTACTTTTGTTATTCTGAATACTTAAAATGAGAACTAAATAAAATCTAATTAAAATTTGCTTTTTAAATTCCAGTTTTTAAACTTTTTTCCATTGTTCATGTAAGCCTGGGGTGGGCATTAAGTCGATTGCGATCGACCAGTGGTCCACCTAGACTTTTTGGGGTGACCGCCTTCACATAAAATCTTAGCCGCGCATACTAAAAGAAACACAGGTGGTTATCAAGATAATGAAAACACCCGTGAATAAAACTCCAAACCAAAAGAGACGTTTTCAAGAATTTACTACTAGTGGCCGCGGTAGCCGAGTGGTATAGGTATCGGACTTTTGCATCGAGCCCAGAATTTACTGCACGTTAAATCTGTCGAGAATCCCGTTGGTGTGGTGTGGTAGTTAGAGAGGGGGGTGCCAAAGGTGTTGTCATTCATGGGTTATTCAAAATTACGTGGTCATTTCGCCAATGTAGCTGAACAGTGTGACGTTAAAATATAACCAAAATATACACTAGCTAGACTAGAATCCCACAAAAGTTGCATTCATGGGTTATTCATTTGGCAATGTTGATGTGAAAAATATAACCAAATATACACTAGCTAGAAAAAGTATGCGTTCATGTACTATTGCTTACATGAACAATAAAAAAAAGTTTAAAAACAGGAATTTAAAAAACAAATTTTAATTAGATTTTATTTAGTTCATTTTAAGTATTCAGAATAACAAAAGTAAATTTGGTTTGCCTTCATCGTTTTTAAAATAGACGGGTTTGTAACGATAATAACAAAAATCAAGTAGAAAAAGTCTGCGTTCACTGTTTCAGTAGTAACTATACAAATTATTTAAAAAGACAATAATGAGCTATTTAGTAGCTGGTTGGTTAATCTCATCATTTGTGAACCTCCTGAAGTCGTTTCGGCATTGAACTAACACATCTTGGGGTTTTTCCAGCACTTATCTTTTCCCATTGGTCCTTAAGAACACTCTTCAGCATATCCTTGCTAGATACATTTGTGCTGACGAATCCTGCGTTCCAACAAATCTCATATAGGTGTTCTGTAGGATTCAGATCAGATGACTGTGGGGCCATGTGCAATTGATTTGGGACATTATACAAGAGCCAAAGTTTCACAATCTCAGTGGTGTGCTTAGGATCGTTGTCGTGTTGAAAACGCAACGATTATCCTAAGCCGAGTTTGGTGGCACTTTCCTTTTAATTGTTTTTAGGACATCAAGGTAATCTTATTTCTTCATAATTGATTCTATATACTCCAACTTGCCAACACCATTGCTCACCATGTACTCCCACACCATGACTCCATCGCCGCCATGCTTTACCGTTGGTACTAAATGCTCTTTTTGAAGCGCTGTGCAACTTTTTCTCCAGACTAATTTACAACCTTTTATGCCGAAGATACAAAATTTGCCCTCGTCAGAGAATATCACAGTCCTACGGAACTCAAGAGGTTTATGTATATGATCTTTTTTTCAAAAGCTATCCGCTTAAGCCGGTTGGTCATTGAAATATAAAGCGTTCTGCGAACCACTCGACTATGGTATCCGCCCATTTTCAAGATTTTTCTTGCAGTATCCGCCCAAATATTTTTGTTATACTGCTCGTGAATGTCTGTTGCTATTTAAGTTGCAGACAAACACGGATTTTTTTTCACCATTGATGTCATACTTCGTTTTTCTCTGATTGTGAGTTTAGATGGACGACTTAAAAGAGGTTTGCATGTGCAAACTCTTGAAGATTTAAAGTTATAAATAACATGCTGGATAGATCAATACTGCCGACCAACGGATCTGTCTATATCCCGACGACTTTTTCCATCTGTTCACATTTTCACATTGATTTTACGCTCACTGGTACTAATTTCCTCCTTTTTATTTTCCATGTCCTTGAATTGCTTCGTATCTCACAAAAATGTAACAATTATTGCGTCACAATTTTCTTAGTCTATTTTACTTGATAACTAAATGCAAAAACTCTGTTGCCTATTGATGCAAATTCCAAGAACCAAGAATATTCAAATAGTGAACGCAGACTTTTTCTGCCTACTATTTGTGTGTTTTGCTACAAAACTCCCGTTATCCTAAGTAGTTTTAATTCAAAATTAACGAATTCTTGTATGCTCAATATTTAAATAATAGTAAACAAATTCGTGAAATTTTGTTAGAAAAAAAATTATATTTCTATTAAATTTTACCTTTGCTATATGATTTCTTATGGGTGAACGCAGACTTTTTCTAGAAAGTTTATGTAACATGTTTTCTTTATCTCTCGAGGAAAACGAATCCTTTCTCTTTCAAAAGGACGTAATTTGTAAAAAATAACTTTTGGAATTTATTGGTCGAAGTAAAGTATCCCAATTTTAAAAATGCTGCAATTCATTTAACACCGTTCTTTCGCTCTACCTACCTGCGAGAATCTACATTTTCAACGAAGAATATAATTAAGACAATTTATTCCGGTTTCACAGACGACCACCTAGAATCCAGTGTAAGATGAGCAGTTAGTGTTAATATACCGAGGTATATTCAAGATTGTGTATGTGGTGGAGGGGATAGAGCTAAGTCGTCTATTGAGATTATAGCTTTAAAAACTAATTTTAAGGGAAAATTACTTAATTTGTGATGCATTGTGAATTGTTTAAAAATGCATCATTTGATATTAAATTTATAGGTTTAATTATGTTCGTATTTTACATTTTACTTTAAACATAGTTTTAAAAGAGTAAGTTTTGTTTTTCTGCTGTAGTTATATGTAGGTAAGTATACACATTCTGTATTTATTATTGTTGTAATACAAATATTGTGTTGAGCTTTTTTTTTTTTACTTATCACAACTACGTCACATGGTGGACCGTGACACCTTGAAAAAATTAAAAGTAGACCGTGCCATGTAAAAGTCTGCCCACCCCTGATGTAAGCAATAGTACGTGAATGCAGACTTTTTCTAGCAAGTGTATATAAACGACGAAATTAACTTTTTTTGCTCAGATAAATTTAAAAGAACTTGTTGCGAAATACACCAAAGACAAAGGCATAATACGGTTTTATATTTAGAACATGTATTTTAAAATATTTTAATAATAATTTCGCTAATTTTGGTACTTTTTTATTGTTCAAATAGAAGCCTTTACAAAACTGAAAATTCTTGGAAATATTCTGAAGTATTTCTCTTATTAACTATAGAAATATTTTTAATTTAACGCAATTTAATACTAAAGTATTTCTTCTAAGATTTTTAGAAAACTTTTCATCTCTTTAAAAATTTGAATTTATACTTATTTTAAGTATTGATATTAGTTATGGTTGTATATATATATAAAACTTCTCAAAAAGAGAGTAATATTTTTTGTTGGAAATTCAAATAAAAAGAAAACAAGTTTGCTAGTGTATTGTATATTATAAGTGGAAAAAAATTTGGCTTTAGGAACAACACATATTTCTTCTTTAACATTAAAAATTAATAATATGAAAGTTTTTTATAATCTATAATAAGGCATCACATTTATTTAAAAATTTTGATCTAATGATTGGAATTTTTTTAGTATTTTTTATCAAAGATTCTATGTATCCTCTCGAAAATATAACCTTAACTAATGGCACTCTATTTCAGGAATGGAGTTTTTTCTTTTTTCATAGAGATTTCAAACTTGTTTCTATATGTCTGAAGTTATGAGAATATGTTAGTTTCAAGGAACCATATCAAATCAAAAAGCAAGAGCTGAAAGATCCAAATCAAATTTATTATATAAGATCATAATAGAACTTAGTAAGGTTAATATTAAGGTAATTATATAAAAATTCCACTTTGTTTTATTATTTACAGAGGCGTACACAGACTACTTATATGGAAGGAGTTAACATTTTAAAAAACCCGTAACCGAAAGCACTGAGGCGTAATCTTTTTATTAAGAATTCTTTGGTGTATGGGAGGGGTTTAAGCCTCCCCCAGGTATACACCACTGTTTTTATTTATATAACAAATAATCAGTGTATCAAGCTACGTAATCTGTCTGCAGAAATATGATCATATTACGTTTTCTTAGTTGTAAATTCGAGTATACCACTAGCGTAACTTGTTCTGAATGGGCCCTGTATCAAAATTCCTTCTTGGCCCATATTTTAGGTAAGGGAGCCCTCTTAGTAAGAGTGTAGTAATACATGTTGGAGCCCTTGTAGCTAGAGGGCCCCGTATCATTGATACGGCGGTACTAAGCCTCTGATCATGCTCTGAAATCGAATATTAGAATTGGATTATAGAAATTTTTAGTGAGGTTTCACCTCGCGTATATCTTTGTTAAAAATATATATTATGACTTTGGATAACATTAAGGGGACCAATTTTTTTACAATGAAAAGGAGAACAAAAAGTTTAAGAAAAAAAGTAATTTGCAAATAAATGAAACATTTTGTTAATTTAAAAAAATACAACAATTATGTTTACATCTCTTTTTATTCAAGGAATACTTTTCCATTGAATGAATAATTTTTGTCAATACATCATTTTTTTAACAAAATACTGAAATATTGGAGCAAGAAATATTTTTCGTATTAAATTTTACGGCAAGTGCTGCAGATTAAAAGTATCAACATTCAATCTCCATTTCTCACTTGTCCAAAAATCAGTATCAACTGAAAAAACTCTTTCAACTGCTGCATTATATAGTTCCAGGGCAATACAAATGTAAATTCAATTAAATTTTCATATGGAATGTGTTCATTTTTAAAATGGTTAAAAGTTTCCAACCATCTTTTAACAATTTCAATATGTTGATTTTCCGATGGTTGTAATTTATCAGTGTTTAAATCTTTAAATAATACAGAGATAAACAGATTAGTTGTAAGATACTGAAAAGGAGGACAGTTGGGAGGACACTTCTTGAGGAAGGACAGAGTCTACCAAAGGAGGACTGTCCTCCCTAAAGGAGAGAGGAAGATTGGTCACATTAATAACATAATGTTAGAAAAAGTGAACTAAATTACAAAATATATTTTTCAATGCTTTTAGTCTTTTTGGATTGCAATTTTTTCTGTCTTTAAAATTTTAGTCACCGGTATAATCTTAACAAACATAAATGAAAAAAACCATGTAAATCACATTATTAGAAAAGCTGTTGGAAATTGAAATGACGAATGCCCACGCCGCGAGCGAATGTCCAACATGTTTATTTGCAGAACCTCATAACCTTTTTCTTTTCATTCTGTGTCCTCGCAGTGGCACTTTTCATCCAAAACGTAATAAACAAAACGATATACGCGATGTGTTTTTCTTTTTTCTTTTTTTTTACGCGTGCTACATTACAACTTGTCAAAGCGCTTTGTTCTCTCTCTTCTGCGTGAAGCTTACATCAAGGTCGTAGCATACTCCCAGTGAGTAAGTGTGATGAAAAGTGAAATGATTTCAGTGTTTTTCGATCAACCGATGGCGAATTTTTTCCTCCCTTATCAACGAGAATTACGATTCTTTTGAAAATTCAGAAAAAAAGTTAAACAAAACAAGGCTTTAAATTGTAAAGTAATTTATAATTAAAATGTTTTTTTAACACTGAATAAACTTGTAGTACAAATTTCGGCAAGAAATAAAATATTGCTTAAAAATCAACAAGAACAGAGATGGGCTATAAGGGATGACTTAAGGCATGGGTCAACTGGGCCCGAGATCGGGGCCTCGCCCTCGGTGGGGGAAACGTTTCGCTCTCGACTCTGTCTTTATAAGATCATGATCCGGATAATTTTAATGGTCAAATATTATTTCCGTACAAATTTTCCGAAAAACAGTGAATTTCAAACTACATGTCAACGGCAAAAGTGGTAAGACAGTATTCTTAGGCAATGACGGTTGTCCATGTCTAAGCCTAATACCATATCCAATCATTCAACTTATTAAGTCGAAATACGGTCATCGGTCAAGCCGGTTTGTGCTTAGGTTTTTGAGATTGTGAATCATGCACATTTGTTTCAAATTTACCATTTTAAAAAGTATTTGACAATGCAACCTTTTAGGATCGACGTGCCATTTTTTCTTTAAGATATGCTTAATGAGGTATAGACGTGCCGCCAAATAATTTTGATTTTAATGTTATTTTGAAAATAATAAAACTAAATACCCACATCACAAAATTCTTTATTTACTACGAAAATATACATTTTGCACTGTATAGTAGTAAATGTTTCAGTTATGCGTGTAATTAAATTTAAGTAACATTAGTGTGACTTCTGTTGTTGCAGATTATAGGTATAGATGACAAATAACTTACTCATGTCCATAAATTAAGGATAGGGAAGTTCAGGCAAAGAAAGAAACAGAAGCAAAACAAATTTGACTTATTTGGAAAGTCTATTGAAACAAAAGGTAAAGAGCAAAAAAAGATGCTATATGTTTGACATAATTAATACAAATTGCGATTTTTTACTCCCTGGAGCAAATTTCAAAAAAGAACCTATTTACAAAAAACAGTATAACATGGATAGTATGATGGTTAATACGGAGTATGTCTCCCGGACGATGCAATACAGGCCTTATAACGCCTAGGCATGCTGAGTATCAAATTATCAATCTGATCTTGTTGAAAATTACACCACTCATCAAGCAATGCCCTCCGAAGTTCTGGTAGACAGGTGGGAAGGGGTTGACGGGTTGCAATTCGTCGGCCCAGCATATCCCACACATGCTCTATTGGATTCAAGTCCGGTGAGTATGCTGGCCAATCCATACGGGTGATGTCCTCCGATTGAAGGCATTCGTCTACAATGTTAGCACGGTGAGGACGGGCGTTGTCATCCATAAACGGAAATTCAGCACCCATGGCATCCCGAAACAAACGTGCATGTTGTTCTAGAATGACATCCCGATAGATGTGGCCTGTCATCGTTACATTCTGAACATGCAGGTCAGTTCTGGAACCAGGAATAATTCCTCCCCAAACGAGCCATCCTGCACCACCGTAACGGAGTCGTTCAATGATGCTCTCTTGGTGATAACGGGTACCTGGCGCTCTCCATATTAAAGTCCGGCGAGAATCAGACTGCAAAATAAACCTGGACTCGTCGGAAAACATCACACAAGACCACTGTTGTGGTGTCCACAATGCATGCTCTCTACTCCAGGTTAATCGCAGGCGACAGTGAGTTGCGGTAAGCGGAACACATCTGACAGGCCTACGGGCATATAGACCAATGTGCTCTAAGCGTCTGTACGCGGTCTGCCTTGAAACTATCGTACCGGTAGCTGAAGAGAGCTGACGAGACAGGTCTGCTGCTGTGCTCCGTCTGTTTCTTTTGGCAGTAACTGCAAAATATATATATACCGGTTCTCATTCGGCGTTGTAACTCGGGGGCAACCTGTGCTGTAACATGTACTCACATTACCATCATCCTGGAATCGTTGCCAAAGCCTGGAGATGACACTCTGGGCGATTCCATGTTCCTCGGATACTTCCAGCTGGGTACGTCCACTTCCCAGTCGTCCAATAATTCTACCACGTAAAAAATCATCCAAATGCTTCCTTTGTGCCATAACTAAGCGGTTATTGCACTGAAAGGCTTTTAAAGCGCTTGTGAACAATTTTACTTCTTTGCCACCATTCCTTATATACCCCTCTCTTACACTCTCCTCATTGTAACATACTATCCGCGCCATCTGGTGGTTTCCTGTAATTTGTATATTCTTCTTCAAGATGTGTGTGATAATTCTATAGGTGAAATTTTTATTTTAGAGTTCATTTTCTGTGTGATTCTGAATTATTCTTAATTTATGGACATGAGTGCATATTAGGATTGTAAAATGTTACTTTTAGCAGAATGCACATGTTGAATTGAAGTCCTCTGCCAAACGGTTTCTAGTGAGTCTTTAATGTTATTCATCTCTCTGTAAATAATCATTCACAAGCATAGGTAGATAAAAGCATGGTTAAAATAGCACAAGCTAGCTTCTTGAAACAGTTAAATGAGTCTGGAATCGAATTCTATGTTTCCAAAATTTCGCTAATATCATTTTTACTTGTATTTCTGTTTCAATCAATTCCAACCTTTTCCTTGTTTCAATAAATTTTGGAATTCATATTGAACTAGACTAGAAATCAATAAATTGCATTTCAAATTTTTCAATTTCCGACTAATCGAATTGGAGCAAGTTCAGTTTATCAAATAATGTCACATCAAGGTACATAATAAACTTGAGCGTTTCTTACAATTCTTTGAACTGAGAAAATCTCACTGAAAACTCCTTGATTGAAGAATCAATTATGGAGATAAATTCCTCAATAACTATAACTTTCTCTGGTTTCTCATGTACATTTTTATCTTTGAAATTGTTTTTCAAGTTAGGGGGTTCCTTGTAATAATATCGTTTCTGAAGTAAAATGCAAACCGTTTTGATTGGTGGCGTGCTCAAAATATTTTGCCGCGTGCCACCAATGGGACTCGTGCCAATGGTTCACCATCCCTGATATATACTGTCAACTTTTAAAGATCTCAGACAGGGCATACTTTTACATAAGGGCCCAGGGCCTCGAACAGTTTTAAGACATTCCTATGGGCTAGGGAGGGTGGCGTAACGTACAAACTTGCATCGCGGGAAGGGCAGAACTCTAGGGGGGGCTAAAGCCTCATGTTATGGCTTTGCAATTGTTTGCAAGATTCGAGCTCGGACCCAAAAACTGACTTTGCATGGGGCTCCTAACATTATCCTTTATGCCACTGGCTGGAGAAATATTCTTTTATCTGTGTTTTTTTATTGCTTCTTTCATGACCGTGGTACCCTAGTGGTCGTGGTGACGAGCTCATGGCCGGCTTGTTATGTGCTCGAGCCTAGTGATACTGAAGACCCGCCGTGTAGAGGAACTGATGCACATTAAATCTATCGAGACTCAACATCCTCCCTTTTTGACATTGTATGGAAGTTCTAAAAGGAAGCAGGGGGGGAGATAACTCAGCTGCCGTCCTCGTCACTTGCCCATGGTTCAAAATTACGAGATCCGTCGCCAAACGCCCTGTTGTAGCTCAGCATTGCGACGTTAATATTCACTCACCTGTAAAAAAAAGGGAGGGGGTGCGCTACACAACGTATATATCTGAAAATTAAAAAATGCAGCTTGGAAGTATAGTTGCGCATTATATATAGATATAGATATAGATATATAGATATATAGATATATAGATATATAGATATATAGATATATAGATATAGATATATATATACATACAGTAGCGCACACAGGAATTTTCCAAGGGGGAGGGTTGAAAGTTCACCAATTCTTGTATCATGCTCCTTTTGATTTTGTCGATTTTCGGGAACAAACCATAGTAAAAAACTAATTTTTGAATAAATAATTAGCATTAATTAATAAAATTAATCATTAATAATAAGTAATTAATTAAATTTTACGTACTATGTACTTAGAATTATAATTAATCGGAAAAAAATCAAGGGCTTTGGGGGGTTCGGAACCCCAGGACCCCCCCTTGTGTGCGCCACTGTATATATATCTATATATATAGATATATATACACCTAATTTTACGATTTTTCCGTTATTATTATTAATATTGCAAATTGATTCGTAATTTAATAGAAGTGTTAAAGCACACACACACACACATTTATTGATAATCAGCTATTATGTTCATATTCCATGACTATAATCCTAAGCTAAGGAATCCGATTCCCAAAAGGATTAGCTTTGGTAATTATGGCATTATTTTATGTAATTATGTTTATCTTTATTTTTTGAATTTCATAGAATGTTGAAGCCTATTGAAATTTTTTAAACTTGTATGGTATGAATTTTTTTTATAACGTAAGAAAATTATCGCATCGTTCGCATCTATATTTGATACCTCAGATTTGCTAAGGTAGATTTATGACTACCATCTGAACTTTTTCTTTTGGAATAAGATACTTTTTTAAATCTCTTTAGATATCAACCTAACTCATCAAAATTCATTCCCAGAGTTGAATGTTGTTCAAATTGTGATTCTAGACGAGATGTACGAAGAATTATGTATATAAAAAAACAAACAATATCTCACCGTAAAATTTATTTCCTCTTTGGTATTCTGACAATATAGTTCACCCCAACCTACTAAATATTCCGCATTATTTAAAATTCACCTGACGTCACATGGATACTGTGTTAACAGCTAAAAAGAACCGGTTCACATTTGACCCTGTTTTCGGCTCAAGGGGAAATAAAGTAAAATAAAAAAAAATCTTTTCTGTGAGATAATAAATTTGGTTCAGAGAGAAGAGAATAAAGATCATTTTCACAGGTACGCAGAGTACACATAGAAGATCTGGAGGAAAAATAGTAATAGCCTTGAAAATAAATGCCCAATGAGACATCACAGTGCGTTAATTTAATAATAAAAAAACGCGGAAATCGTTATACTTGTGTCGTCAGATGAGTAATTAGACCTTATCTTTTAATTTGTTATCCCCTGTGTGGTAATAGTCTCAATTCAAACACTTCTGTTCCATTGACTGTTTGATTTGAACTGACTTGTTGAGTATTGAGATGTCGATGTATGTGTGTCAAAGGTAAATACATTATTTAATTCAAGGATGCGGTTTGGATGTAATACTGTACATTTTTAATAATATGCTTCTCTCACTACTTATAAGAACCTTAATTTAAACAAAACATTGTAAATGACATTACAGTAAACTTGTTTTTGTGCGGAAGATAGGGACCGCATAAAAGAAATCGCCAAAATAAATATTCGAAAATTTCATAAATACTTACATATAACAATCCATTGTGTCGACATACTACAAAAAACTCTTTTATGCGGTGGAAAGGGACCGCATGAAAAAAGTCGCACATTTAAAAAAATATATCAATTATTTACGAAATTTATGAGAAAGTACTTCCACAAACAAAATAAATAAATTCCACATGGAAGCATTTTAAAAACATTTGATTTCTCATTGTATACATGAAGAAATTTTTACAAAATGCTCATACATAATTCACTGCTACTCATCGCAGTGGCGCACACAAGGGGGGGACTTGATTTTTTCCCGATTGATTATAATTCTAAGTATATAGTACGTAAAATTCAATTTAGTACTTGTTATTAATGATTAATTTTATTAATTAATGCTAATTATTTATTCAAAAATTAGCTTTAAAGAAGTTGGAAGCTAATATATGAGACAAATTTCGCCCTGAAAAATAAAAAGGAGGAAAATAATTAAATAGAATTTATTTTGTTAAATATTTTATCTTTTAGAAATAAGGGGGCTGGGTTGCGTAGTTGGTCTGTCGCTGGCCTTGTACGCTTAAGGTTGCGCATTCGACCCCACCTCAAGTCGGCGTATTTTTCTGATACAGAAAATCGACAGCGGCCACATTACATGATTATGCGGCATGTAAAAGATCCCTTGAGTGCCTGTTTGGCTTGGGTGCTCTCAGAAAATCGGTGCTTGCTTGAGTACTTTTCTCCGGGGAGGAAACTGGGAGTCAAATTACCTGCGGTGACTGGTATCCGCCTATTTGGTGCCGTACTAAAAAGAGATAAGCTCCCGGGGAATGTACTATGTCTGTAATGGTAAGACACCAATTCGCAACCCCAATAGAAAATTTTTTTTTTTTTGGAAATGAGAGTTTTATCAAAAAAAAATTCAGAAAAAACTGAAAATTATTTTAAGAATGTATGGAAGGGAAGTTGACTAATGAAATTACTATAGTATACAAATACGCTTCACAAGTACACAAGCTGCAGCTAAAGAATAAGTATGTTGACTTCAGGAATGCGATCTATGTTGCAAAAGTTGAAAGTGGTTCTGAACAAAAACTTATACTTTTTGTATTAGTAATTCTCCTGATTACAGAGGATCCGCATTATCGGCATAATTGACGGTCCTTCAGTCAGAAAGTCCTCCAAATGTTAGGGTCCCGTGTTGTGAAGCATCATATTTGATTTTAAAATACTCCTACAATCTAAAAGCCTGTTGCCCTGCTGAAGGTTCGTATGTAATCTTGGTGATTTCTCCATTTACCAATTATTCAAAGCGCTTCTATTCCTATGATAAAAACTAAAGAGTGTTTTTTTCCAGGTATAGAAGTTTAAGTTGGCATTACTTTCCAAGATGGCGACCGATTTAACAGCTTTCAAGTGATTTATTCTCAGTTTGGTTTGGCAATTCATAAAAACGATCATCAAGCAAAGCGTAGATTCGTCGAATGGGCCCAAAACGAGATTGCCGTTGTTCCCGATTTTCATAAGCGAATTTTGTTTAGCGATGAAGTGCACTTCTGGTTGAATGGCTACGTCAACAAACAAAACTGCCACATTTGGAGTGAAGCTAATCCACAAGTGTATGTCGAAACACCGTTACATCCAGAAAAATTGACTGTTTGGTGCGCTTTATGGGCTGGTGGAATCCTTCTCCAAAACGATGAAGGCCACAACGTTACAGTCAATGGTGATCGGTATAGAGCCATGATTACTAACTTTTTCATTCCTGAATTGAACAATCATGATGTCCAGGAGCCGTGGTTCCAACAAGACGGCGCAACATGTCACACAGCTCGTGCCACAATCGATTTATTGAAAGACACGTTTGGTGACCGCCTAATTTCACGTTTTGGACCTGTGAATTGGCCTCCAAGATCTTGTGATTTAACACCGCTAGACTATTTTCTGTGGAGCTATGTAAAGTCATTGGTCTATGCGGATAAGCCACAAACGCTTGACCATTTGGAAGACAACATTCGCCGTGTTATTGCCGATATACGGCCACAAATGTTGGAAAAAGTCATCGAAAATGGACATCCAGGACTACATCCGAGCCAGCCGTGGCAGTCCTATGCCAGAAATCATATTTAAAATGTAACGCCACAAGATTATCTTTCGAATAAAAAAAATTCATGTCAATCGAATAATACATCGTTGTTTTATTGCAATTTAAAGTTCTATACCTCTAAAAAACACCCTTTAGTAGCGTACTATACACTCCCACAAACTCCACATCGCTGGGGGCAAAGATTGACTGACGCCAAGTACGTATTTTGTCTTGGGGTCCAAAACCTGAATTTGCAGGGAGCCCTGATATTCTTCGTTACGTCACTGGTAAAAACTACAGTGTTTTGAATTTTAACAATAACAGTGAACGATTTGGTAGATATTTTAGAAGATAGTGATCTGTTATCAAATTATTATAAAAGTTAGAATATTTTTAATAAGAAAAAAAAGTAGATTCTCTCTTTCTCTCTCTCCAGAGACATAAAAACTTATAAAATTGAATATTCTATTTAGAATACTTATAAAGTTAACTAATTTATTTTGAAGGATTTCAAAACAATTAAATGTATTTAAAATTTGAATAAAACGTCAGACGGAATATCTACGAATTCAAAAACATGCGGGGAGTGATCGTTTGAGCCAAAGAAGAATCGACATCCGATTAGTGATTGCTTTTGATCCGTCTTAACACTGTAGAAGTCTGAACAGCAAAGAACACGAGGCAGCTGTGCTACACAAATCATTAACAGAGATATATGTCAGACTGTTTGATCAATAATTGAAATCATTTTTTTTGGCTGCACTGAATTCTCTTATATGCTACTACGTAGTTTGGAAATTACCACCGAAAATAATTTTGTAAGGAAATTTTATTACTGAACAAATTCTCTCTCTCTCTCGTGGCTTTTTCGAATACTTAGTCGCGAACCGAAGGGTGCAGATGTAGTTTGTGTCATTGAGGAAGCAGACATGGTTATGAAAATACCGTAAAATTCGCCGTATAACACGCACCCACATTTTACGAAGGGACCTGAAATGTAAGTGTGCAATGGTATTGTGTTTTGAAGACATTTTTTACAGATACTATCTTCAAGATTAGGAAAAAATAATATACTTATAAGGTCTACACAACTCTTTGAGTCCAATAGAAATATCATTTGTTTTAAATAAATAGTATTCCAATCTATGTAGAATTCCTAATTTTTTTTATGTTCATTTTATTTTTTATTTTTAAAGCTCTCATTTTTATACCCGGCGTGTAACGCACAGCCGTAAACTTCGATCTTAGTTTTTGTGTTTAAAGTACGCGTTATACGCCGGATTTTACGGTAATTACTTTTATTTCAGACTAATCAATTTATGATCAATTAAAGTTTAATAACGGCGAGAGCAATCTTAATCAATTTTCTAATCTAAGCTTATGAGATTATCAAATGTACACTTATCTCTTGATCCGCTTGTAGAAAGATCACTTGCCAGTTTTTTCCTCAACTGCTACAGTGTCCTCTTCAAATCAGCTTCTCTATTATTTCTCATACTCTGATGCGGTTTAAGTTCATTTCGGGCCCTGGGCGCAGAAGATCTGCTGGCGCTGGCGGATCGAAATTTATAACCACAGAATCTGCTTAAGCCCGGCTTATCCGGGCCCTGGGCAATCGTTTCTCTTATACATTCCCTTATATATTTATATCTAATAGTAACCACATGAACCTGTGTAGTGGTGACTCTAAGGCAGGGGTGGCCGAACTTTTCCAGATACGGGCTACTTTATTTTTAAGGTGTTACAGTCCACACAGTAACGTAGGTGTGCCATCCCGTATTAAAATTGTATGTTTTCCTTTCTTAATACATTTTTGCGACATTGTACCCCTCTTTTAAAATATGAGACAGATTACTATTTTTATTACAATAACACAAGTAACACGAAATTGTCACGTTGAATACTTGAACAACTATGAGCGACTGCTAGACCCGTGGAGCGTGGACATATTCAATGCAAGGAGTGTGAATCGATGAATCTGAAACCGATGCATGAACTTAAATTGTTCGCGGCCGAGTCTCATGCCATTGCGGAACATGACATCAACACGAGAACTCAAACCCGTGAAGGTGGGATGATGTTTCAATAGCCAATACCATTCTATCGAGGGAAGATTAATCATCAGCATTTATTCTCACCTTCAGTCGACATGAGGGGAAAAATTCATTTCTACAGCTGTCGTCGCAGTGATCGCTTTTTTCCCCTACTGTGGCAGTCAACGTGTTAAGCGTCACCGTGCGCTTTCAATGAAGTGGCCGCGGTAGCCCAGGGGTATAGATATCGGATCGTGGCAGCCTTTTGTCACGAGTTCGAGCGCACTACCACTAATGAACCGCCGTGTAGGGCAGCGATGCACGCTAAATCTGTCGAGAGCTGAAACGTCCTCCCGTTGGTGTGGTGTCGTAGTTAGGAGAGGGGGCTGCCAGCTCAGATGTCGTCCACGTCACTTGACCATGGTTCAAAATTACGTGGTCCGTCGCCAAAAGCCCTCGTGTATCAGAACAGTACGACGTTAATATTCACCTACTCACTCGCGATTTCAATGGAGGTACATGTGTCGTCTACACATTTATCAAATTATTTGCTTAAATAAACGCAGTTGTATGTTATGTGAAGAGCCGATTTTCCACTCTAGCTAATGTCGGTGTTCCATAAATATGTTCCTTTTAGTACATGCATCTTAGGTCTTAGTAAAGGCGGTCACTCCAAAATGTCTAGGGGGTCCACCGGCCGATGGCAATCGACTTAATTTCCATCCCTGCTCTAAGGTGTTCGCAAGTCTTATACGAACTTGTGACTATATGTAACAAACAATAAACCTTCAATTAAAATAACGGTTTTTAGATAGTTATTGATGTGTGATTATTTTTGCTATTCATGTTATAATTATTCACAACCACTTAAAAGTATTCGATTGCAATTATTACCACACGATGACGTCATTTTTTTTTACCTTTGAAATGGTATTTTCTTAAGAAAACAAGAACATATAATTGATGTTGCTTGATACAATAAATATACAACCGCCGAAAAGGCCATTCACATCCAATCCAAAAAAAAGTCACTTGAGGACTCAATTGACAGGTCTCTAACGGATCAACTGCTTTAAGTGAACGCATATCCATGTATTATTTCCTAACAGTAAGAAATCATTAATAGATTCGAGAGATGGTCAACCGTGGTTGCTTAGACCATTAAGTAACTCACGAAGCGAGGCGAGGCGTTTAAGAAAGCTGTAATTTACTATTCAAACTACCACTTTATGATGAATGAGTGTCACTAAAACCTCGCATTACTGTAAGCGATTATGCTAAGTATGGGATGGATTGCTGTATCATTTACTACACGCAAATGTCTTTATCTTCTCTGCATAATTTTGCCTTTTTCCTTTGAATGTAATGAATATTTTCTGCAAAAAATGTATGGGTTGAATTAAATAAGGTGTTAAACATAAAATATTGATAAATATATTGATAATTTAGGCATTAAGGGATAGTTTACAAAAGTGCAGAAGGTTCAACGTTTTGTACACTTTTGAAGACAATAAGCATTCTACCCGGGACGTCTTAACCCTTTATCTACCGCATTATGATTTACTGCAGTTTCTTTCATGCAATCTTTTTTTTTAATCACTTCATTGAAAATTAAGGAATATACATAAACAAAATACTCAACTTTGGGAAATTTAATCCATTAGAGCTAATTAATTAATTAAAGATACCAACTGTAAAATTAATTATATTCAATGTTCACTTAAAATAAATAGTCAAATCGTTTTCTAAAGTCGTCATTACCATACAATAAAATAAGACACTTACCTTTTAACATTAGCCACTTTTTCGGAACAAAAATGACAATCTTCGCAATCCGCTGAACACGCAACTTCTGCTGTATAAAACTATTCTCCTTCCCCGCTAAAATACTCATCATAGAACCCGTACTGCCATATATCTTGGAAGAGTGGATTAAAAAATATTCCTGCTAAGAATTGTCAGAGTATTCGTAAAAATGGTTATTTTATGTAATTTTGAAGAGAGGGTATTCATATAAGTACGTCAGTAGATAAAGGGTTAAAGCATGGGCCAACTGGTCTCGGGATTAGAACCTCGGCCTAGGAAGGGGGAAAGGGCTGGTCTCGATTTGGCCTCAATTAGACAATGATTCGAATAATTTTAATCAACAAATGTTATTCCCTGACATAGTTACCGAAAAATTGAGAATTCCAAAGCTGGCAACAGTGACAAGACTGCATTATTATGTCATGTCCCTCATCTGTGTTTCTCGACCAAGGTTTGCCACTTACACCATCATTACTCATTTGGACAAAAAATGGCAGTCGGTTTCTACCTAGGTTTGTGAAACTCTGAGTCAAGCACCTTTATTTGTTACGGGTTACTGTTTGTTCGCGTATCAGCGTATGCTATATATAAGGGTAGCCCAAAGGAAAAGTGGATAAGTTCAATAAAAATAATTATTTTATTGGAAATCAAAAAAGAAATCGCTCTGAGGGTGTAACACAGGTCCCATCGTTTCGGCTAAGGGTCTATGTATTCACTCTAGAAAGAACGTGGTTGATTGTTACGGAAATACTGCTCAGGTTCCTTCATTGCCCAGGTTCCATCGTCAAAATAGAAACGTAGTACCATCTTTAATGGCCTAAAGACTTAGAAGTCACAGAGTGACAAATGTGGTCTTTTAGGGGGGGTTGACATTTCTCAAAGGAATTTTTTTAAGTTACCATGGTTTAACGCAGTGGCGTAACGGAGAACATTTGTCCCCACCGCAAAGTCAGGTTTTGGGCCCCCAAGTTGGATTTTACAAAGGGTAGGTATTTGGAGGCAGTCAAGCTTTGGGCCCCCTAGAACCCTGCCCCCCCATGGTGCGAGGGTGTACGTTAAGCCACTGATTTAACGGGAGACGTGTGGGTGGGCATTGTCACGGATATCCGATATCATATTCTCTAAAACTTCTATTGCAACTGTTCCCAGACGTTCGAGCTAAACAGTGTCTGCCACTACTCGTCGATAGATGTCCGTATTAAACTCATCTCCTGTAATCAGAAACCGTATTTCTGCACGTTGTTCCGATCTGGACACATCCATATATGGCACGACTTTACTTTCGGTTAATTTTCTCTACCACTAACGGGTTTCACTGTTAAGCATTGCATGCGGTGTACATTTCCTACAGTCCTTCGCAGTAGCGCACACAGGAATTTTTCAAGGGGGGTCCGGGGTCGAAAATTCACCATTCTTGTATCATGCTCCTTTTGATTTTGTCGATTTTCAAGAACAAAACACAGTAAAAAACTATTTATTGAATAAATAAATAGCATTAATTAATAAAATTAATCATTAATAACAAATGCTTAATTAAATTTTACGTACTATATACTTAGAATTATGATCTATCGGGAAAAAATCAAGGGCTTTGGGGGTGGGTGATCTGGACCCCCAGGACCCCCGTCCTTGTGTGTGCCACTGGTCCTTCGTATTACTCTGTTTGGTGTACTTGCTGTAGCTGTACTCATTCTGAAGCAATCGCATATGTCCACTTTTCATTTGGGCAACCCTTATGCATAGAAGGGTAGCAGGTGGGACCTACTTTTGCATATGTGTCCAGAACCTTAAGAAGTCGTAAGACGTCATTGCATTCTACTCATATAAAATCAAAAACTTAACTCACTGTCGAAACTTAATTCCCTTTGCTCAGAAGTTTAAGGCAGGGGTCGGCAAACTTTCGAGGGAGAAGATCATAGTTGTAAGTAAAACAAAATAACTAAGGTATCAAAGAGCCATTACATGCATATGCGAGTACATTTAGGGGGAAAGGTATCTCTGGTAGTCATTGTGACCAAGACTGCCTTACTCTCTAATTAATGTTTTTTTTATAATATTTAAATAAAAGTTTTGCACAAAGTACAATTTTCTAATCTTTCAAAGACTAAGAACTAACGGACATATTTTTTCGGTAACTCAGTTCAAGGGGAGAACCATTGTCAAAATATCATAATGTTGGGAATTAAATTTTTAAGCTTAGTGAAAGCTTATGACCAAATTAAATTTTTAATATATTTTTGTTGTACTCAAATAAATGTTATTGAAAATGGACGGCGTTGTACAATGTCAAAATACCTTCATGTATGTAAGGAAATTCACTGAATAACATTAAAATGATAAATTGAAAGGGCGACTGAGGGCAATTGAAAATTCATGAACTGTGTGTTTTCGAAAAAATTTGAGTTGCTTCACTAATGTAGCTTTCCTTGTCTTCGAATAAAGGTTTTAAGCCATTCTAGCAAGTAAATATTAAGTAAAGAGTTTTTATCAGTGGAGCATAAACGTCACCCATTTTAAAGGTTTCAATCGATAAATAGTAGTGTCTAGAAAACTCAGCCTAATGTGGATCGAACGGTGGCCGAATTTGGAAAAATGTCGGGTTATTGTGAACGGGACTAAAAAGAATATAAACTATTGCTTCCTCAGAAAATATTCTACTGCGCTTGTACGTATTGTTTTGCTTGAGACTACAGCAGAAAATAAACTGCTCAAATAATCTTAAGCAAAAGAAAAGTACGTATTTATAAAGGCATACAGCATTTATTACATGGTGATTAAAATTAATGAATAATGAATGAATAATAATGAATGGTGATTAAAATTAATTCAAGGGGGGGGGGTCCACGATCGAAAGTCCTCGATTCTCGTATCATACTCCAATAAGTCGGCCAACATTTCTTTTGATTTTGTCGTTTTTCGTGAACAAAAATTAATAAAAAATTAATTATTGAATGAAAAATTAGCATTAACTAATAAAATTAATTATTAATAACAAAAAGTTGTTTTACGTACTGTATACATAGGATTATAATCAATCGGGAAAAAAATCAAGTGCTTTGGGGGGAGGGGGTGTCTGGACCCGAGGCCTCCCCCTTGTGTGCGCCACTGGTATACATTAATTTGCCTGATCAGACACACTTCGGAAAACTGTAAAAATGGTGGGGGAAAAAAGTTTCGATTTCGACAGCCTTTAGTCCTCCCCCTGTATGTGATATGTTAGGAGTTTGTACGGTGTGACGTTTTCGCGCCCCACAGAAGCAAAGCGGCTCTCTTTTGTGGATAGCACATAACACCTTTCCTATGCACACGTGTACATCTAAATATTACGGGGTCCTTTCATCTGACACCATGCCAAAACCGATGGCCGTGAGAAACCCAACGGCTGAACACGTGCAAGCCGGAACTCCGAGTATAATTCGAGGAGTCAGAAACGCGTGCAATCCACCTCAACCCGCCAGTGAAGTAGACAGTTCATTGGAAACACCGAGATTGGTTGTGTTTACCTCCTTTATCATAAATAACATTCTGTAACATTGAAATAATCAATAGTGTGAGTCATGTAAATGTATATACTGTAATTAATAGCTGGGAACGGTGTTCTCAACGTTAACGTCTTCATCATTTTCCGGGATTTTTTCATTAACGGGAAACATTTGTTTCATACCATTTCTTGAACGAATCTACAATTAAGTTTTTTTTTTGGCCTGCAGGGGGTGGAGGCACTGGCCTTTGTGTGTGAGGGGGATATTTACCTTTCGAACCCAGTACCCCTAAAGACCCTCCGAGTAGGGGAGCGATGCACGTTAAATCTGTCGAGAGCTCAAAACTTCATCCCATTGTTGTTGGTGTGGTGTGGCAGTTAGAAGAGGGAGATGCCAGCTTAGGTCTCGTTCTTGTCATTTTACCTGGGTTTAAAATTGCGAGGTCCGTCGCCCAAAGCCCTCGTGTAGCTGAACGGCGAGACTTTAATATTCACTCACTTACTTGGAAACTCTACTGTACTACGCATGTTGTACACATATCAGTCATTAAAAGAAAATCAAGGATTAAATTTTTTTAATCGTTTCTGAAAAATACGAAAAAAATTTTGAATATTCACATACACGTTTTAAGTCCACGCCACCTTCACGCATCAAGTCATAAAAATTGTGAATGATATATTTTCATCCTGTTTTATTATTCACGGAGTTGTCTCACGAGCAAAAGTACTTAACGTAATTCGAATTTTCGTCAATTGCGTCAACGCCTTCATAGATACAGCTGCTGCATTGTCCTTAGATGTCTATTCTGGTGCGTGATTTAGTTAATATTGAAAGTCTCTCTTGTCCTTGTTTACCTCAAAAGCAGTTGTTTGCATCTTACTTTTGAACATTTCTCATTGTTCACCATTTTCTGCGCATCGCATTTTGGTTGTAAGCAACCTGATCACCTGTTTAAAATTCATCTGATTTGGATTTAAAGTGAAGTAAATATTGGGGTTTTACAAATACAGTGAGTTGATCAAAACAACAATTGTTCATAAACACTGGAGTAGCTGCTTCTAAGTGGGCTCCGTATCAAAACTCCTTCGGAGCCCTTTTTTAGAAAAGAAAGCCCTGTTAGTGGTACTGTAGTTACACATGTTGGGGTTCCTGTAGCTTGGGGACCCCGTATCATTGATACGGTGGTAGCTACGCCCCTGTTCATAAAGCAGATAGTGAGACTCAAAAAAATATGCAAAAATGTGTATGAATGCCACATAGAAGCAGATTTAGTATTGTGTACGAATTGTAAAGGGTGTTTTTTTAGAGGTATAGAACTTTAAATTGCAATAAAGCAACGATGGTGTTTTTTTAGAGGTATAGAACTTTAAATTGCAATAAAGCAACAATGTATTATTCGATTGACATGGATTTTTTTTATTCGAAAGATAATCTTGTGGCATTACATTTTAAATATGATTTCTGGCATAGGACTGCCACGGCTGGCTCGGATGTAGTCCAATCTGGACGTCCAATTTTCGATGACTTTTTCCAACATTTGTGGCCCTATATCGGCAATAACACGGTGAATGTTGTCTTCCAAATGGTCAAGCGTTTGTGGCTTATCCGCATAGACCAATGACTTTACGTAGCTCCACAGAAAATAGTCTAGCGGTGTTAAATCACAAGATCTTGGAGGCCAATTCACAGGTCCAAAACGTGAAATTAGGCGGTCACCAAACGTGTCTTTCAATAAATCGCTTGTGGCACGAGCTGTGTGACATGTTGCGCCGTCTTGTTGGAACCACAGCTCCTGGACATCATGATTGTTCAATTCAGGAATGAAAAAGTTAGTAATCATGGCTCTATACCGATCACCATTGACTGTAACGTTGTGGCCTTCATCGTTTTTGAAGAAGGATTCCACCAGCCCATAAAGCGCACCAAACAGTCAGTTTTTCTGGATAAAACGGTGTTTCGACATACACTTGTGGATTAGCTTCACTCCAAATGTGGCAGTTTTGTTTGTTGACGTAGCCATTCAACCAGAAGTGCGCTTCATCGCTAAACAAAATTCGCTTATGAAAATCGGGAAGAACGGCAATCTCGTTTTGGGCCCATTCGACGAATCTACGCCTTGCTTGATCATATTTAAAATGTAATGCCACAAGATTATCTTTCGAATAAAAATAAATTCATGTCAATCGAATAATACATCGTTGTTTTATTGCAATTTAAAGTTCTATACCTCTAAAAAAACACCCTTTAGTAGCCATATGAAACATTATTAAAAAAACTATTACAGAATCTCCCAAGTTAACTATGATTCTTGGTTGATCACAATTTTAAGATGACCAAAATTTCTGGTTTCCAGTTCTGGTTTATATTCCTTTAAACTCAAAGGAAGATTAATCTCTTACGCTGACCTCCTGGCACTGTGACATATATTTATTTCCCATTTGCCCCTTGCGCATTAGACCGCGCATTCTAGTGTCTCCAGAAAACCCAAATTTCTGGGGATACTGACCTTGACGTTACGACGCATACATTTCATTTTCCCTTTTGACTCTTACTAAGGGGCACGTCCGTTTGAGTTTTGTTTCACTTTCTATGATATGTATAAGTATTTTTGCTGTTATTTTTAACTTTCTTGCCTATATGTTATCGTCGTCAGAATTCAACGAAAGTGATAATGAATGAGAATATTTGTCGACGACCGATGAATAAGCCAGTAACTCTGATGCTGATTTATCTATTTGTGAGGATAAAAATGATGAAATGGAACAAAAATGGCAATACACTTATGCAACGCATGTGGAAATGCTTTTTTATTCCAAGAAACATTTCGAGCAACTTCACAAAAATTTGTAATTGTAATGGTAATTTTGCTAATTTTTAAATTTTTGCAACCAAGACATTTTATAACGTAACTTATGTAATTTTATACAATCCCAATAGAAAATCTACCTTATTATGTTTCATGTGTGCTAGTTACTGGTTGAATATCTAAATAAGACATGTTTCCAGATGAGGTTACAACGGGATTTTCCCATATACATAGCATGTATCGACAAGTGCAGTGAAACTCAACTTGCGGCCCACCGACCTTTACTGAATGGCTCGGTCAGGGCTCATTGCACTAAGAAATTCAATTATTTAAGAACAATGTAATAAAAATTTTAGCGAGAAATTCTATCAATCAAGCAATCAAATATATCAATTTATCTTTTTTTACAGTAGAATGTAAACATGAAGCTTGGTCATGAATGACAGGAAATCGAAACTACCCCATAATTCTGCAAAAAATTCATAGAATCTTAGAATTCATAGAATATTTGGTCTTATAGTGTTTTTCTCCCATTATTGTCATGTTGCGGCCCGCATGAAATACTTGTCATATGTATCTGGTCCGTCGGGAAAAGAGGTTGAGTACCCCTGCACTAGTGGCTACATGTTGTTCAAGGGGTTAATATAACCACCACAAATTGGTGTCTTTTTTTTACTGTAAATTAAGATGTAAATTTTGGTCTTTGCTACTTTAGATAGAATTATTTTATTTCCGAGGGGGTATGCTACCAGACCTGGAAAAGTTTTGAAAAACAAAGAAATGAGAACATTAAAATGAAAGTATTAAAGATAAGACCAAATTAGTCCCATCTTTTTCACCTATTACTTACCTTACAGAAAAGGTCTTTTGTTGAATTCATTGTCACCGTTTGCGCCAATCGAAACAACTTAATTCATCTGGAAAAAAATACCCAAAACAGACGTTTAAAAAGCTTGGATTTTTATCTCGTTTTTGCACCAGATATTCTAATTTCCTTTTCGGTGTTAAGTTATTGATAACTCATTATAGATTAAATCTAACACTTTATATTTTAAAATTAGTTATATTTAGTTATATATGTAACATTTGCTTAACTCTAGTTGCAGAACATTTTTAAAGTGAAGGGTTGTCTTTATTATACATCATGTCTGAAAGTGAGAAACACAATATATTCTTTCTAATAAATAAAAAATTAGAGGTATTAAAATTGTGGACTTAAAGTGTCACCCGTTCTATAATGATTTAAATAATCATTTCCTGGTGGGAAATATAAGGTAAACATGTATCGGGTGAAGTATGTTGAATTTTAAAGGATTTTAAAAGAAGGAAAAGACACACCCACCTTCCTCAAACTAAGGTGACCACGGTAGTTGAGTAGCCATAGTCAGGCATTGATGACCAGCGTTGTTTTTGTTCGAATCCCAGGGTTTTAGCCCTGGTGTCTCTAAAGACCCACAGTATAAAAGGGCTGATGCATATTAAATTTGTCGACCCTAAAAGGATGTGAAAGTTAGGAGTGTAAAGTAGCATGTGGAATAAATAGAATGACACGGTCGTCGTCACACTTAACTGTTCATAATTACTAGGTCGTTTGCAAATAACTCTGGTATAACTTCGAAGTACAACGTTCTTAAGCAATCGGTCAATCCTCAAACTAAGAATTAAAAATGATGGACTGTCTTGGTCTAAAGTTTGTATATATTCCAAAGAAACTTATTGTTGGTAAGGTAAAAACAATTGAAAAACAAATTAAAATGTATAACATTTAAAACATGTAAAAAATATATTAATTCATTCACGTGATGATTTGATGTATTTTCTGTGCTTCACAATATTGCAATTCAATATCTATTCCACAGTGTCTGGAACAAAAGTATTTATACCACGTGACATCGAATACCTCGAATTCTTTGTAATTTCCATAACAAACAGGGTAACTCAACTCTCCACGGCGAATAAAAATGCTAAATCGTTTCGTGAAAGAGCATACAATAGAAAGGGATTGAGTTCTTCGATCAGCTGTGAAAGAAAAGCATCCTGATACAGTGTTTAGGGTGTCCAGACATCTTGCAGAACAATGGAACCATCTATTCTCTAATAACAAGTGCATTGACACAGGATAAAAGATTTATACTCCGGGAAGTAGTTAACTGATTCAACGGATGTCGCTTTTCAAGGAATTGCTAATTTGGCTGAAGTGTTGGATGGGTTTTGTTTGCAAATAAACGTTAGATGATGAATCAGTTTTTTCTAAGATACGAGATCATTGTGTTGCATATCTGTAAGAAATATGTGTGTGAGTGAGTCTTTAATTTGTGGAGGAATTTAAGATGAGATGTGGGAATAGCTTTTATAATACAGGAAGTATTTAACCCATGTTATTAAATTAGTGATTTTGCCCTCGCTATTGTTGAAGCTATATTGGGGAATATTTAAACCGAAACTATAAAAATAAATGTGAGTAGTCTGAATTATTGGCGTATCCGAAATTGTGTGATATGTATGTAAACTAAATTCTGAAAGTTATTACGCATAGTACAGTAAGCTTTGATTAATTCAAAATTGCAGATCAAAATAGAAATTGCGTCTATGAGAGAGGATGAGAATTATGTGCAAAGGTTTAAAATGATAGTTTGCCACAAGCTGTTGACCTTGTATGGGTGTTTTTATTTGAACCACCAGCCTGCCAGTCCACAACTTCGCCATGCACGCGTTAGACGACTGGGACGAAAAGGAATCGCCTGTTCAATCCAGTCGTAAAGCCCTTTTATTCCTGTCTTTCGCAGCTTGCTACTTGCGGGAGAAGGAGTTGCTGTATAGCCCCTTCATATAGAAGCGACAAATGAAAAAGGTTGTTTTTCGACCATTACGGCAATTGATGTGAATCTCCAGTAGGTTTTGCGTTGACATTATGGGCAGTCTCTCGTTGAGATGGTGGGTCTGGTTGACGCGTGTTGCATCATTAGTGATGATTTATTCGGAATGCCTTAGACTCTCCAAGGAGTGCATAAGCTCTGCTACTTTCTTATGTTCAATTCCTGGGTCACCACTTCGGTGAAAGCTGTAAGGGTGGATCATCCCTGATGATTTTGATTGTTGCCTTGGGGCAGAGTAATTTGCACTCGCCACCATCAGGTCCAAAGTGCGCGTGTTAGACCAGGGGTACTCAACCTTTTTTTCTGCTGGGCCGCATACATATGTAAGCTATTTCACGCGAGTCGCAACATGAGGATAAATGGGGGAGGGGAGAAATGCTTTAAGACCAAGATAACATTGGGAATTTAAAATGTGAAAATTTATCAAAATATTATAACTCCTGTTTTTCTTTTTTTTTAACTATTTTTTTATTTTTGTCACTAACACTAAATTAGAAGCATTTAAGAAACACTCCTTCACAATTTCCGCATCAGTTAAAGGTTTCATATGATTACCGATAATAAAACATACTTCATAGGATGTATTTTTAACCGCTGTGATATTACCACTGACAAAACACTTTGTTGCTGTTGCAAAGATTATTCAAGAAAGCCTATTTATCACTTCTTAAAAGAGATCTTTGAGGAAAAGCGTCATTGAATGATTCCTGCTTGTTTGTATTTTTTAGATACAGCACTTTCGTGACAAATCACACAATTACTGTGATCCATGTTTGTTTTTCACTACAAACTAGTCAATTTCCAAACGTCTTGAAATGATAAATTTTCTTCAAATATTTCACGAATCTTCAAATAGTCACGAATTCGTGGCCGGCGTTGTCGAATAGAGGATTCGAACCTTGTTGTCGCTGAAGACATGCCTTGTCGAGGGGATAATGCACGTTAAATCTGTCGTAGCTCAAAGTCCTTGTGTAAGCGTGTGTGGAATTTTGGAGAGGGGGATGGCAGCTCCTCGTGACGTGATCGTGATTTAAAATTACGAGGTCCTTTGTCCACAGCCCTCTACTGGCCTTATAGCGTGACGTTAATAAACACTCACTCATTAATATCTGCTTTCAATCAAAATACATACTCTTAAATGCATCACCAAGAGTAATTCAACGAAATTCATAAGCACTTTATATCTGTATTTAAATGTATCTCCTCAAACTGTGTGTCTGTTCAGAATGTTCCTGCCTTCAACAAATGTCTAAGTATATGGAAAATAAATCGTAAATTGACTGTAGAATAGAATATTTGTATATGTCATTTATATTCGCTAAGAATTTCATCCTCTCAAATTTAAGTACACAACCAAAATTTGAAATTTTGCATTGCATGATAAGTTTCTGGAAGCCAGTGAATTTAAAATTGCGTACAAATTGGTTCGATTTAGAGCCATCCTGGATTGATTTTTTTTATTTTTAACATCGCAATCTAAAACAATGTTAGGGTTAATATAGAACAGCCAAAAGGCAATGTGAGATGCAATTGTGGAAAGTTTCATAGTCTTTCAGTCATTTTTCGCTGTCGGACATTGGGGAAACTTAAAAGTTGATCATTTTAATATTTGACTAATTTAATAAATTTTTATATATATTTTTTTATTTTGTATATTTTGTTTTCATTATTTAAAATGTATTTTAGATGACTAGCTGTTAACACAATGAAGGACAAAAAGTATCAAAATCAAATTTATTGGGTAAATAACATAAAACACAAGGGTGAAGTGATTTAAATAACAGCACCATTTGACTTGCAGGAAATCAGCACTTTGTGTAGCTTCTATAACTAGTTACATTCCTTGGCACTGGAAAAAAGAAGTTTCGAATATGTTATTTGGGAATATCTATCAAAGCTATTTCAACACATTACCCCCTAAACATTACCACCCAAACTCCAAAGATTTTATTAATAGAAACGATGAAGTAATAATTATAGTTTTCATTAATACGATTCAAAATATTATATTTGATATCGTAGTTACGTTTTTATTTTGTAGGTACAGGATTTCTTTAAGAAAATTGTATATTTATATCTTTTTATTGAGTCAGCATCTAAAACTAACGATTGAATTCACTATTAGAGTATCTTTTCAGGGATAATTTTAGAAATCAACTTACACATTCTTGAAAATATCAGTCACTCAAGAAATTTGAATTTATTAAATATTAAATTACATTACCCTTGTTACATTACCTTCTCATTTTCCTTCTTACGAAAATTAATTTTTTTTAAATCTATGCATAAACAGATTACATACCATGTTGTACACTTCTAGTAAGTGATTTAAATTCAATAGCAAAAAGATCAACACATTTTTCGAACATTTTGTGCGCTATTCAGCAATGTAAAGATTCTCAAACAAAAGTATTGAAAAAAATTCACCAGAATGACAGGTCGTGAATGAAAATTGCATTGTATCTGCAACACTGAGCCATTATTTGATTATTTTTTGCATTCGAAAATATCCTGGTTCACGTATCCTTGTATGCGTCAAATAGTTGCCTTTTTCTTGTTTTTCATTGTCATGTCATGGAGAATATTTCTTTGTTTTCAACAAATAATTGAAATACCAAATACATATTTTTCTTAAGTTTGTGATGTGCTTTCACGTGTCTATAATTCAGACTGTTCTGTTTATCCGTAAATCACGCTTTCAAACACGCTGTTATGGTAAAAATATTTAATCCTAAGTATTTTCATAGAATTAACCAAAGTTGGAGTAGGTGCACACATATACTCCTCTGGATAAGTTATTGAAAGGCATGTGAGAGATTAACCGTATTTTCTTTAACAAAGCAAAATAAACTCTAGGATGAATAATTATAAGCAAATTGCGTTTTTTTTCATATCTTTTGAGCATGACGGAATTTAATAAGGTGTTACCTAAGATGGGACGTGCATTAATTGGGTTAAAATACAAGATGAAGCTATCCATTGAAACATTCATCAATAAGCACGTAATTTCGCACCGATTTCATATTTTGACAATTCGGGTAAAGATATTATTTATTTGTGCAGATATCTTGAATGTAGACTTGAGATAAAGGATGTTTTTTTTTAGAGGTATAGAACTTTAAATTGCAATAAAACAACGATGTATTATTCGATTGACATGAATTTTTTTATTCGAAAGATAATCTTGTGGCGTTACATTTTAAATATGATTTCAGGCATAGGACTACCACGGCTGGCTCGGATGTAGTCCAATCTGGACGTCCAGTTTTCGATGACTTTTTCCAACATTTGTGGCCGTATATCGACAATAACACGGCAAATGTTGTCTTCCAAATGGTCAAGCGTTTGTGGCTTATCCGCATAGACCAATGACTTTACATAGCCCCACAGAAAATAGTCTAGCGGTGTTAAATCACAAGATCTTGGAGGCCAATTCACAGGTCCAAAACGTGAAATGTGGGCTGCGGTAGCCCAGTGGTTAAGGTATCCAACCATGACAGGCATGTCATGAGTTCGATCCCAGTACCACTAAAGACCCGCCGTGTAGGGCAGCGATGCACGTTAAATCTGTCGAGAGCTGAAACGTCCTCCCGTTGGTGTGGTGTGGTAGTTAGGAGAGAGGGGTTCCAGCTCAGGTGTCGTCCACGTCACTTGACCATGGTTCAAAATTACGTGGTCCGTCGCCAAAAGCCCTCGTGTAGCTGAACAGTGCGACGTTAATATTAACTCACCCAAAACGTGAAATTAGGCGGTCACCAAACGTGTCTTTCAATAAACGAGCTGTGTGACATGTTGCGCCGTCTTGTTGGAACCACAGCTCCTGGACATCATGATTGTTCAATTCAGGAATGAAAAAGTTAGTAATCATGGCTCTATACCGATCACCATTGACTGTAACGTTGTGGCCTTCATCGTTTTTGAAGAAGGATTCCACCAGCCCATAAAGCGCACCAAACAGTCAGTTTTTCTGGATAAAACGGTGTTTCGACATACACTTGGATTAGCTTCACTCCAAATGTGGCAGTTTTGTTTGTTGACGTAGCCATTCAACCAGAAGTGCGCTTCATCGCTAAACAAAATTCGCTTATGAAAATCGGGAACAACGGCAATCTCGTTTTGGGCCCATTCGACGAATCTACGCCTTGCTTGATGATCGTTTTGATGAATTGCCAAACCAAACTGAGAATAAATCACTTGACAGCTGTTAAATCGGTCGCCATCTTGGAAAGTAATGCCAACTTAAACTTCTATACCTGGAAAGAAAACACTCTTTATATGTATATAATATCACCATTTTGTCATTTTGTACAGTTTTTATACATTTGCGGTCATTTTAAATTCATTTTTAATTTCTAAAGCTTTATTGCAATTTGTAAAATTTTAAATATTTTTTTTCTAATTGTTATCATCAGCACTGCTGCAGCTCTTATTTTCTTACTTGAGAATCTTTTGGTCAAGAATTAGTGACCTGCGTGTTGCGGGTTCTAGTCCTGGTGCTACTGAAGACCTGCCTTGTCGAGGGGCTAAGGCACGTTAAAGCTGCCGAGCTCAAAGTCCTCCCGTTGGAGTGACATGGAATTTCGGAGAAAGGATGTCAGCTGAAGTTCCGTCCTCGTCGCTTGACTGATTCTCAAAGTTACGAGGTCCGTCGCCAATAGTCCTCGTGTTGCTTTATAGTGCGAATAAACACTCACTCTGAGAATCTTTACAAAAAAATTTTGCAAAATTTTGTAGCTGAATAAGGCGACGTTAATATTCACTCACTTTTGAGTTTAAGAACCGCTACCTTAGAGCATCTTTTCCGTATAGGAAGGTTCCAATTAATAATTTTATCCCTCCATATATCCGTGATCTACACTAATATTCAAACATGGCTCCACCTATTGTTTAGCAATAGAACTCAGTTTGTTAATATTCTTTTTTTTATCGAAATTGGCTTCAATATCAATATTCATTCGCTTGTGCGTGGTTATGAAACAAATCCATTTACTCCAATGCCTTTTGAAAAGTAAAAACAATCAATGGTTACCCAACTTTCCATCTGTATGCAATATAGATCCCTATAATTTTATGTTCAGATGCAGGTGAAATGTAAAGTATTGCGTTGTAACGATTCTCACCACACACCTGTGAATCGGCTTCTTTGTGAATCACTACACGTGCATTGGCACCTGGAACTTTAAAATTATTGCGCGGTCTTGTCTTGGATCAATCCGGTAACCTTTGACACCACGAGGGATCCCTTTCCACCCCTAGCCGGATGTAACTGGAAACTAAAGTTGCCGGCATCTGTCATCCCCGAAGCTAGAGAGGGCAGAGAGAGAGAGAGAATGGGAGATGGTCTGAGAACTTCTCTATGAACGGACATCAGAGAAACTCCTCCCTCACAAACATTTGAACTCTAATAATCTCTTTAATAAGTTTAATAACTTCAATGTATAATCTGTAAATAATAGCTGTGACGAAAATGAACTAAATATTTAAATTACTCAGTATCACGCTCTACGTCATTTATCTTAAACGTCACATGTATGGAGTAAAAATTTGTTTGGTTCAAACGGATTAAGTAATATGAAAATAAATTTTTGTGTTCAATACTGTCACGTTACGACTTCAAACAAATCTCAAGTCATTTTTTTTCTGCGGAGGTGTTTTAAGTTTTTTTAACATTCGAAAATAGAACTCGATTGCTTGTCACGGAAGAGATCATATATAATTCAAGGATTTTACTTTCAACTGGAATTGCAGGTTGAAAATGTTACGTATCTTCCAAGTTCGCTAGAACTCCTTTGTAACCTTGGGACCTTTCGATGGGCCTCAATCACAGGACTGCTGATCTGGTAGTTTCCGGTTCAAGGCCATAGGAAACATGGCTTGAGGCCAAGTTCAGATGATTGTGGATCGTATGATTCAATAGCAACCAGTGACAGAGGCCTCCAATAGGATGTCCGTACGTTTCCCGCTCATTTTCTTTCTTTACTTTCGCTATTCTTGTGGTTTTTTTTTAGACCTGGAAGTTGAGAGCGGTGCATGAAATGTGATTTTTGAATGTTTGGTTTTTAGTGTGTGTGATCTTATTCAAAAGGAAGAATAACATGTTTGAAAAGTTTGAAACATTTTGGGAATTTTTTTGTCAACTGCTACCAAATTTTTACTATCTTTTTGATGTTTCTTTTATGAAAATTATTTTAGATTTTTGTGGTTTAACCCCTTGCGCACCAGGTTGCATTTTTTAGTGCCCCCAGAAGGATTTCTGGGGATATTGACCTTGATGTTATGACGCACACATTTCATTTTTCCTTTTGACTCTGAATAAGGCGCACATTTGTTCCGAGTTTCGTTTCACTTTCTTACGTTTGTATAACTATTTTTGTTATTTATTTTTTTTTGTTGCCAATATGGCATCGTCGATGAATTTCAACGAAAGTGATTGTGAATGAGAATATTTGCCGGAAGCCGATGAATACAAAAGTGACTCTGATACGGATTTTTCTATTTGTGCTGAAAAAGATTAAGAAATGGAACAAAATTGACAATACACTTATGTAACGCAAGTGTAAAAGCTTTTTATTCCAAGAAACATTTCGAGCAATTTCACAAAGATTTGTAATTTTAATTCTAATTTTCCTGTTTTTCAAATTTTTGTAACCAGGCTGTTTTGTAACTTTAGTAATTTTATTCTATCTTAATATAGAAAATCTATCCAGTGGCGTAACGTACACTCCCGCATTGTAGGGGGGGCAGGATTATTGGGGGTCCAAAACCTGACTTTGCAGGGGGGCCCTAATAGTCTCCGTTACGCCACTGAATCTACCTTATATTGTCTCCTATGCTGGGTAGTAATTGTACATCCAAATAGAAGACATGTTTCTAGATGAGGTTACAATTTTGAGCCCCAAACCATACATGGCATCAGTCAGGTTTTGCTCTCCCCTCCTGCATTGCGGGGTTGTACGTTATGCCACTTCATTCAATAATGCTCCAATGGTTAGAACAAGAATTCCCAGTCTTTTTAGTGGAGTGGTATAGAAAAATAGTCCCCACTTTTGAAACTCCCTTTAAGTAGGCAGTATATAGCTTACGTTGTCAAATACTCGTACAAATGGTACATTATTCATTCGTAACTTAAGGTATCCGACTACCCTAAAATCATAATTTTTTCCAAAAATTGACAAATTTTGTTTATGATTTTAATTTATTGGCCATCATATTAATTTAATAAAAATACCAAGTTTTTTATTTTCCATTCACTAAAACAAAAACTACAAGTGTTTTAGTAAAAGCAGATGCCATAACTTTACGTAAGATGTCAAACTTTAAAATGCGTTTTACTCGAAACGTGTTTTTTTCGAAAAGTTCAAACGGGGGATAGCGATTGCTGAAACAGTTTTTAAAATAATTTGCTGAAATTTTTTGTGCATGCTCTGTATAACAGTAGAAGCCTTATAACCTTCTGATTTATCAATCACTGTTTTATTACAAAATTTACAGTTCTTTATGTGAATACAATCACTGTTTTTAAAGCAATTTCCTATAATAGCTAATATAAAGTACTCTAGTTTTTGTGAAAATTTAAGTATCTCTTATACTAAAGGTCATTTCAAGCAGGAATAGCAAAATAATACATCTAAAATGAAAGATGGAGAATTTTCTCATAAAATTTTTGTTCAGAGCGGGCCCTGTTGATGTAACTTTTTGTACATTTTTACCAGTTTTCCCACGTGGCCGCGGTCGAGTGGTATAAAACGGTTTTTGTTCAGAGCGCTGAAACGCCCGTTGGTGTGGTGTGGTAGTTAGGAGAGGGGGTGCCAGCTCAGGGTGTCGTTGATCCGTCGCCAAAAGCCCTCGTGTAGCTGAACAGTGCGACGTTAATATTCAATCAATCAATCAATCAACCAGTTTTCCCACCTTTTAAAAATAATAAATTTTTTTTCTGCTTTCAATTTTAGGATTCTTTCCTTAAAATATAGTAAATAAATCTAAGAATCACAAAAAATCCCATATTTCCATTTTTTCAAAAAAAAGTTGTCGCCAGTAGTCGGATACCTTAACCGAAAACCATTATACTTGGCTGAACGAAAACCAGAACTGAACTGATATATTTTTTTTAGCTGAACCGGAACAGAAAAAAATTACGGTTCGAAGTCCTGAATATATCTCTGACTTTTTCTACATTTATTGATTTTTAAATAAGGTTTTCTTCAATGAATAGAAATTCTCCCTTCCCCGTTTTTAAAGTTGGCTTCAAAAAGTAAGCGTGTATAATTATGACAAATAAAATGTCTGTTAATATAGAAAAAGAATTTAATTATAATTAAGATTATTTTTTATAGACTGTTAGCGTGTCTTAGTTTCACTGGGGTTAACTGTAAGTAGAGACTTGTTGACGGTTTAGAAGGACTTAAAAAAATCAGAGTACCTTTTACCGGGGCATTTCTGAATTTTTTTGAGGCATAAGTTTATTTTATTTTTAATAAATAATTTGAAAAATCATGAATGTTAGTTCCCACTATGGACCCACGAAATAAATTTTTCCCTTGTAAATCCCTCAAGCTTCTAATAATCATTGGTTGTGAAACGCTAAGTCAGAATACAGTTGCTTACAGAGAAGGGAATAATTGCTCGTAAACCGGATACAGTAATGCAATTGAATATTTCCTGTTTATTGTGACTAAACCCAATAAAATGTCAGCTCAAATAATTACGGAATTTCATTGGTATTCGAGTTTCTTCGTAGGCTTTTTGCGGAATTAGAACTGAATGCGTTATATCTGGTAATATTTGAATATGTAGCATCGTGTCACTTAATGTGTTTTTTTACTAGTAATTATGTCTTAGAAGTAATATAGGACAATATATTATTTTACCTTTTTTTTTGAAAAACTAATATATCATTGTTTTTAAGAATACTAGTTACGCGATTCTTCTAAAGCGTATAAATGAATAATGTTTTAACATTTTATGTCACCCTATTAGAATATACATATAATATTGTCTTAAAATATTATTTCAATAAAAAAAAAATATTGAAATGCAATTTTTTTTGGGGGGGGATGAAGAAAAAAAACATATTTTCAAAATATTCTCCTTTAATGAAAAATGCTTCTAAAATAATATTTTACATATATATACACTAAAATTTTTGAGACATTCACATTAATTTCACAGTTACCATCAATGGATATAATAACTGGTGTTTTTTGCTACGATTCCTCTACACCAGGGGTGGGCAAGAAGTCGATCGCGATCGACAGGTGGGCCGTTAAGACATTAGTAGTGGACCGCCTGAAGATTAGCAGTTAATAATTATATACCGAAATATTCAAGATTGGCTGGCAGCATGAAGGCTAAGTCTTCTACTGATTATAACTACGAGAACTAAATGAATGTTTTATTTTCTAAGTATTTTGATAATAAATGCATCATTTGATAGTATTATATTTGTGGCTATTAGTATTTTGTTTGTTTCCTGCGCTTTGTTTTAAACGCGATCTTAAAAGTGTAAGTATTTTTTATTGCAGTTATGTTGGTTAGCGCATATTACGTATTTATTAAGTTATAATTAATATTGTAGACCTTTTTCTTAACTCACCACACCTACGCCACTGGGTGAACCGCAACACATTGAAAAAATTAAAAGTAGCCCGTACCCTGGAAAAGTTTGCCCATCGCTACCCTACACTCTTTGATATATTAAAATCTGAATATATAAATCCACATCTAAACTATATGTATCATAACCATAAACCATATAACAATAAACCATATAACCATAAACCATAACCATATATTTCGAAAATCCTAGTGCAAGCTTTGTACAGAAGTATTAATGTTAATATGCATGCTAAAAATCAACGAAAAAGCTAATATCTCTTACATTTTAATCTTTTTTTAAAAATGTATTCGGTTTAGAGCAAAAAGGATCCCTAATTTTGTTGCATGCTTTATATATAACACGTAGGGGAAAAAATGGAAGTGATTGGTAAATAATTGTGGAAGGAGTAGCATTTTGAATGCATTAATGTTTCGAAAAACACAAACTGAGAAAAACCACTTTAAAAGTTTATAATTCTGAAAAAATAATTATAATAAGCTTAAATAAACTTAAAATACCACTTTAAGGTATTAATTATATATTTTTCTTTAAAATAATTTTATTTTCGTATATTTTCAACCTATACATTTTTATAAATGATCAATTTTTAGAGAGTATTAATTGCACAAGAAAATTAAAGGAAAATGATAAAAAAAATTTGTTTTCTGTTACGACAGAAATTTTAACTTTTTTTTCACATAATATTGAAGTATTACATTTGTATGAAAAAATATCAGGAATAAGAAATGTGTAATTATGAAATTATTAATATAGAATGCCTTAATTCAAAAATTTTACATGCATATTATTTAACAAAGTAAAAAAATTACATTATTGTATTGCTTCGGTAATATTCTGCTTTATATATTACACATTCTTTTTTATAGTTATTATTTCTCTTTATAAAATAGATTTTTTTATCAAAACGCTTTTTTTTTTGCTTTTTTTTCTAAAAAAGGGGCGTCGCCGAATTGCCTAGTTGGTTTTCAAATGAAGTTTTATTCAACTTCTAACTTTCCGACATGCACAAGTGATATATCAATCGAAAGATAATAATGCAGAGAATAAGATTAAATAAAAAAAAACAATAGCTTACACACACAATTATTTTTGCGGTTCCAAGTCCTCTTAAGCATTTGCTATCCATAAATAATCTCGATTTCGCATATTTAAATTGTTTAATTTTGTATACACTGTACAAAAAGTCAATGTGTAAGGTACACGTCCTTTTTTTTATTAGCGGTACATCAGGAAAATCTGTTTTTACCTTACCTGATATTTTTTGCGACAATTAGTAGCCATTTACTCATAAACAAGACAAATCATTGAAATTATGATATCGAAAGCCAATAACAGTGAAAAACTTTTTCGTGACTAAAATGTTTTTTTTCGTGTTAAACGATATTGCAAAAAAAATCAACAAAAAATTAAGTTTATTTGAGTTTATTTTATTTACATAGATATGTATGATATGCATATATATATATCAATAAAACTCAAAGAAGCAAAAACCTTCACAAGACCTTAATGAAATTTAAGATACAATTTTCAAGTTTTTTGAAAAAAAAACATTTATTGAATTAGGGGAAAATAATCTGATTTTTTTTGCGTTATTTTTTTTAGGATGCAATTGTGAAAAAATTGTTCGATGTCGTCCATTTTTTTGTACATTTTACTAGCGGAATTTACGTTTAAATAGCCGCGCATATTTTTCATGGTGTTTATCATTTTTGATGACGTGGGAACACAAGATCTGTATTATTCATTTCATTTTCTTCGGAATCTGTATCAATGATATTTTTTGAGCTGTGAAAGAACTCCAACATGTCTTTGTCTGCCATACTTGTGGCTGCACGAACATTATCTTCCACTGCACTGAATTCTTCTGATGATACAGTAGGGCTTTCCAATCCAACTGGTGTTTTCCGTATTTTGTTCATTTCTAGAAGGGAAATCTTTTCGTGTTAAGAGAAAAAGAATGCATGAAAATACATAGTAGTTTGTTAGTACTGTTCTATATTATTTCTAGTTAACCGATATTTGGTCTTAAGCGTTTTCGCGTTAAACGTATTTTACTTTTTTTTCTTTTTCTTTTTTGCAATATCCTTTAATGCAAAATTCTTTTAACACACAAAAAAATTTCTGTTCCCTCTATTTCGTGTTAAACGATTTTCTGTAGTTCACATCCAAACGTCAATTAAAAATATTTCTCCTAGAAAGTGATTTAAATTTGATGCATTTAAGGAATGTTATCAGTCATGAATTTAGAAGAATGTTCTTCTATTCTAAGTAATCGCTCACGCGTTTGAAAACGTCAAAGAATCGGATACAAATAATGACGCACACACACTAAGTGATAAGACTTCAAAAAACTACTTAATCCATCTATGAAAGGCAAAACTCTTAAAACCAATTTTGGCAACTCGCGCTGTCTTCAAAACAACCACGTGAGCGGTACATGCTTAAAACCAGTAACATCAAAGTTCACAACCCTTTCACTTAGATACACACTTGGAAGATACCATGTATCCGCGCGCGAGTGAGATAAGGGTGAACGCAGAAAAGTTACTAGATGGAGATATCGTAAAAACCAAAGGATTGTCGTGAAGATATTCCTTTTGCCTGTTTAGGGTGAAAAAAAACAATGAAATTCAGATTACAAAGTTCAAATACTATGTCAGATTTCAATACCAAACGAAATATTTTGATTAATTTTTTTTTGGCAATAGATAGTTGTAAAAAATGCAATGATAAGGAAAATTAAAGGAAAAAAATGAGTGAAAAAAAAAGAGAAAAATTTTTCTTTATAAAAATGTCCACTTTATTTATAATAGGAATTCAATTATTTATTTTTCAGCTAAACGCAAATTCATACTGTAATGGATGGGCGGTCCCATCTATTAGTACATGAGGGTTAGAAGAAAGATTAGCCATCGTCAAGACAAACTCAATTTATTAACAATTCTCAATAACGTCGCAAATTTCAACAACCTAAGTTAAGAAATGCATTATTAACCATTTATTTAGATAAATATAGGGGCAATAGCGAGGTAGACGAATTAATTGGAAATATAATTATAAATCGGATCACTTACTCTTAGCATGTCTTGGCAATGCACTTTCTAAGTATTTGAAGGTAAGTTCTAAAGTAATCCAATTTAAGTTGACTCTAATCCAATTTAAACAGCTAATTGACCAAATCGTCAATCTTAACCCTTTATCTCCCGAAAGTACTTATAAGTACCACTGACTTTAAAATTACATAGAACAACCATTTTTATGAATATTCTGACAATACTTACCAGTAATATTCTTCTAAGATATATGGCAGCACGGGTTCTATGATGAGTATTTTAGCGGGGAAGGCGAATAGTTTTATAGCAGAAATTGCGTTTTCAGTAGATTGCGAAAATTATCATTTTAGTCCCGAAAAAATAGTTAATGTCAAAATTTAAGTGTCTTATTTTTTTGTATGTTAATGAAAATCTTAGAAAATGATTTGACCATTTATTTTAATTTAACAGTGTATATAATTAATTTCACAATTGAATATCTTTAATTAATTATTTAATTAGCTCTAATGGATTAAATTTCCCAAAGTTGAATATTTTGCTTATGTATATCCCTTTATTTTCAATGTAGTGATCCAAAAAAAATATTGCATGAAAAAAAACTGTAGTAAATCATAATGCGGTAGATAAAGGGTTAATATTAATCAAATAATTTACGAAGCGCTCTCGCCTAGTTTTACGTTATGTAATCACTAGCTGCTATCCATTTCGCGCTTCTAACCTTTCTCTGTGTTTCGAACTTGAAAGTTTAATCTTGAAAGTTAAATACAAGCCTTGATTTGAATAATTCGCGTTTTCTTCTTCGGAGGAAAGTTTTCTATAGAATAATATTTAAAGAACCATTATTCCCCAAGAGGATTAGTAGGAAAAACGCGAAAAGACCCCGTTACAATACAACTTTATTTAAATTTTCTTCGACGTCTAAAACTTCAACGTGTTGAATTCAAGACATATGACAGACACGCTTGTAGAGTTTTTAACTGCACATTCTCAAATTTAGTTTGTTGTATTTGTTTGTTTAGAAACTTACCAGAGAGGGAAAATGAATGGGGGCATATTAGTTTATCCCATTTTTTTTGTATTCTTAAGTGTTTTTATGGGCATTAAATGTTTTAATGTAAATTTTTATTAACACACAGTATGCAATGGAATCATACGGTCACATTGAAAAAAAATTTTTTTTTAATTTTTAAGTCAATCCCTACTTAGGTCAACAAAGAAAACTTTTATTTTAATTATTTTTTGTTAAATAATTACAATTAATATAAATATGTGTATACACATGACAGAATCACATTATTAAGTGGGAAAATAGAAAGCGATTTTCCTTGCAATTTTTCATTCTCCTTTCAACGAATGGTATTGGACTATTTTTTTGAATGTTACTACTTATTCGTTCATAAATCACATTATGATAAAATTAGGCTTTCCCAGGTAGGATTCGAACCCTTTGCAGAAGTCCAACGCACTATCCTTTGCGTTATAAGGACACAACGAGCGATTTTCATTTTTATAATTATATGGTTTCGGACTTTTGTTTTTGTTTGCTTCTATTTATTCATTAAGTTTAACTAATGAATAAATATTTGAATAAACTGTATTAACATCGTGTCATCCACTACAAGTTGAAAAAAATGTATTTGAACTTGAATGGATGAATAGAAAGAATTTTACTAACGATTGAAAATTTGAACTATATATATATATATTTAGGGAGATTGTGAACTAATAGTAGGAATTGAAAAAAACGAGAGAAAAAAAGGGGAAGAATTTTCTCTATAAAAATGTACACTTTATATTTATGATACGAATTAAATTATTTATTCTTCAGCTAAACACAAATTCATACAACTTAATTTATTTAAATTTTCTTCGACGTCTAAAGCTTCAGCGTATTGATATAAAGACATATAGCTCGCTTATGGAGTTTTGAACTGCGAATTCTCAAATTTAGTTTATTGCATTTGTTTGATTACAAACTTTCCAGAGAGGGAAATGAATGGAGGCGCATTAGTTTATACCATTTTTTTATTCTAAAGTATTTTTATGAGTATTTAATGTTTTAATGTAAAGTTTTTAGGAAACACACAGCAGGCAATGAAATCATACGGTCACATTGAAAGAAAAAGAAGCAAATGTCACATTACAAGAGGAACTGATCGGAATAGGCAGTAGCGGAGACATTAAAGTTAAGAAACGAATGTCGGAAATTTATTGGCTTTAAAAAGTCATACCTGTTACTTATCCCGAATTATGGAGTATTGTGAAAAAGTTTTTAATTCCTTTTCTTGGTGAGAAGGAGTTTCAGCGCGTATTCCAATCTCCAAAATAAAAAGAAAGAAAGAAAAAGACTGGACACTACTAAACTAAGAGGTTTATGGATTAAACTTGGCAAGATTGATACCGAATGTTGAAATTTTGTTCCTAAAGTACCAGATTTATCCCTTCCATTCATTATACACATTTGTTCGTTGATTAGTTATTTTAGAGGATTTAATTAAATTTTAATTTAATTCATGTCATTCTTACGTTTTTAACGCTATCCTTTCTTTACTACAGTTAGAAATTTAAATCTGCTAAAGTAAGTAGCTTTATACCAACTGTCAAAAAACCATTTGAGTTGATAAATTTATAAAAATTCAATACAATGCAAGCAGGTGTTTAACCAAAACCGAAAAATATGGCAAGGGCGTTTATGAGACAAAAAGTTTGGGAACCTCTGCTTTACACTTTTATGCAAGAAATATTTAAAAACTACTTATTTTTGAAAAAAATTATCAGAATCTTCCAAATTTTTCTTCAAAATATCCCTTCAAATTGGCTCATGCGTTTTCAATATTTTATTTCCGATTTCATAAGTAATACTCCATTTCTTTCACCTTCTTCTAATAATTTATCACATTCAGATCTGATAAAATTTTCAATGAAAAAGTTTATCTCTCCGTAACTCGTGTTCACTAGTGTTTGTCCTTGATAGTAAAGTTCCTGTCACTTTGAACAAACAAATAGAACATTTTCGTTACCATTACTTATCAACTTCTAACTTTTCAAGAGTGTAAAAAATGCTTTCTGCGGAATGTTCGATTACAGATCTAAAAATTACGATGATTACCTAAATGCTAAAGCTTCTTCTGATAAAAATTCCTTTGATTTTTCGAAAACGGTTACTATTTGATTCTAAGTCGGTCAAGAAAGGACGTTCCAATTAAATTCGAACGTTCTGCAGGATCACTTTTCCAGGAATATTTCCAAATACTAATTAAGAACCTTAATCTTTCTAACGCTTAGTGTATCATTATTTATCAAGAGCATATTATCACCGTGGAATTGTTATTAAAATTCTTAAGCGTTTGATCCGGTTTTCAGTAATTCCTTTTAGTTCTTTCGACACTTCTATATTATCAGTCGGGCTATCTTAAACCAAAATTGGTGATCATTATATCTAAAGATCGTATTAAATTACTCGTACATAAATAAAGTAGCTCTAATTTATTATTTAGAAAGCTTAGTACTAGAAGTGTCTGCTTGATGAAGCTAATATTCCGAATGTTATCGAAAACTTTTTATTGCAATCACAAAGTCAATTAGTGAATTTATGTGTATTTGAAATTGTGTGTATTTGAGTTACAATATTTGCTAAAGTAAAAAAAAATTACAGTAGTGCTATTGCTTGGCATTAAAAAATAAATTTTCTTACTAAACAAACATTGTCTTGATTTTTTAGCCATATTATTTAATATTTTCCTCCGTGCTTAAATTTTCCTTCTTTAATTTCTGATAGTATTTTGTGAATCTGAATTTTTACGGCATAAGCTCACTCGATATGAACTTTCCTCAAAAATTGATTTATAATGCAGTTACAAAAGGAGTTTCTACAAAGAGTATTAATTAAATGCACAACAATTTATAATTTATTACATTTAAAGTAAATTAATAAAAATATGTTACTCTTATGTAGTGCTTCAATATTGTAAGTATGGAACAAAGATCAAGCTTTTCATTCATCAGAAACTCCAAAACAATGTATCGTTATTTTTCTTATTTTAATACTAGTCAGCAACACTACTATTAGCTACCAAGGGCCTTGTTGTCTTGGTTACCAGTAGATGTCAGTTAATCACTTTTAAATTTTGTTAATGCTACAATTTATGATTGCGTTTACCAATCATGAATTTATTTTTAAAAGTATATTATACCCCAAAATTACATGCAAAAACCCTTTTTAATGTTTCCTTCCATCCTCAGTGGCTCGACAGCCCTTGGCCTTCTCAAGAAGCCTTTTCCAGGCCAGCCTACTTCCTGCTAGTGTTCTCCAATTTTTAGTTCTCAAAACGAGGAGATCTTTTTCTAGGCCATCAGTCCATCTAAGATTTGGCCTGCCCTTTCTTCGTGTACCAATTGGTTGTGCATTGAACACTTTTTTAGTGGTGCGATTTTCGTCCATTCTGACAACGTGACTTGTCCATTTAATTCGTGGTATTTTGATGAAATTAACAATATCAGATTTTTTATATGATTGATAGAGCTCGAAATTGGATCTTCTTAGCCACGTTCCATTTTCCTGAATTCTCCATAAATAAACCTTAAAATCTTCCTTCCGTGTAGATCCTTATGTTCTCATCTATTCGAGACATGGACTAAGTTTTACATACATAAGTTAATACTGATCTTAAAAGACTTTTATACAATGGAACCTTTTTTGTTTTGTTTTTCTTTTGGTTAAATTCGATTTCATATATTCTTTTTAATGTTTATTTAATTGAAATACTTCTTTTACTATACGAACTTTTGTTACCTAAAACTATTAGCATAGAACATCTAAAGTTGACGTAGAGGAACTAAATATGACATGGTTTAAAGTCGTACAATGCAATTTTTATTGATATTTACGAAATTAATATACTTATGGAATAAGCAAGCGCTCTGTCAACATAGGCAAAGCTGCGTAATTCTGTGGCCTCATTTATATACTTGTAAAATTGCAAACGTTTCGTCTCTTATCTCTTCTTCTTCAAATCTGCTTTTCAATTAATTTAATACGACTTACACGATTCAAAATGAAACACAGAAATTACTGCATTGATAGCTGAAGCCAGTGTCTCCAAAGTATCCATATTTGGTAGCGAAATTCCATATTAGTGGTAAGACAGACTAGTAAATAAATTATGTGGACTGTTTTGAAATAGCAATTATAATGTATCAAACAGAGATATAAACGGACACCTTCAGAATTATGTGTCATATCGTGTGCTGCCTGTCATCTCTCCGTGTGACCAGATTTTTTTTATTTATTATTTTGATGACACTCGCATGATGTTTACGTTTGAAAAACGCGTCATGAGAGAGAGAGATTTCCGTCCTATTCAAGTTTGAATCTGAGCCTCTTAATCTTTAGGTTTTTCTTGCGGAATCTAAGAATATGTTGTAATGAGTCTTTATATGGATTTTTTTACAGCTAATTGAAGACCTCTTTTGATTTTTTTGGAGAAAACCAATGGATGGATTTCTCAGAATATGCCCACTTATTGACCACCAAGAAGCCAAATATCTTGTTAGGTTGCAAAATTAATTAAATTGGAGACTAGGTAAATATGATCATGCATTAGCACTAGCCAATAAAAGCAATCGGAACAACTTAACTCCTGTTTCCCAATAGAACTGGTAGCTACAACTACTGAAGGCTACAACTACTATAGAACAACTACTAGGCTACTACGGTAGCCTAGTAGTCATTGTCACAAACTTGTAGCCAGAGAAGAGGAGTTGCAGGTTCGAAACCCACTTTTATGCCCTCGGTACCCTAGTGGTAATGATAGCATACATGTCAGCAGTTCGAACCCTACAGCTACTGAAGACCTGTCGTGTAGATGGGCCGGTGCACGTTAAATCTGTCGAGACTGAAAGTCCTCCCTTTGAAGTGGTGTGATAGTTTGGAGAAAGGGGCAGATCAGATGTAATCCTCATTACTCGACCGTGGATCAAAATTACGAAGTCCGTGGCTAATAGACCTTGTATTGTTGTATAGTGTGACGTTAATAAACATTTACTCATTCATCCCGGTGCCAGTGAAGACCCGCCGTACAGAGGGGCCGATGCACGTTAAATCTGTCGTCAAAGACCTCCCGTTGGCGTGGTGTGCTAGTTTGTAGAAGGGATGCTATCTCAGGTGTTGTCGTCTTCGTCCTTTGATCATGGTTCAAAATTGTAAGGTCCATCACCAATAGCAATCGTGTTGCTTCCGAGTGCAGTATAAATTAAAATCAAGCCCAATGGAATTGAATGAAATATTAAGCAAAAGGTTTATTTCTCCCTCTAAAGTGCTTAATTTTTTTTTGAAAAGTACCGATTTTATGGTCCCAAGTAATCTTTTCTCTTCTCCATTGGCTCTATACTGCCTTTGATAAAAACGTGCGACGTGGCCCGGGGATACCATAGCAATCTTATCATATTTTCAACTCTTCTTGTTAATCATTGTTCATGTTTTCTGCCTTCATTCGCCTTACATTTCGATCCCAGGCATGTAGTACAAAATTTTTTATGATTGCTTATTCACTACAGCATATGGGATAAATATATGTATTAAGACAATAAAACTAACAAATCAACTACTCGAACTTATTTACGAGTCATAATGTACTCACAAATTAGTTTAACGGTTAAATTTCTGAAAATTATTTTGAAAAAAAAATGAATTAAATTACTATATAATCTATATCTGAAAATTTTTCTCCTTTTGAAAAACTGGAAATTTTTTTTGTGGGAACTTTTTTATAGAGATTGGAAGCAAATTAGTGTATGAAAATCATTAATGTAAAATCTGAATATGATACCTCTTCCAACTTTGAGCCTAAACATTTTGACAAGAAAATGAAAATTAATAACCTGAATATACAAATAGGAAAATGGAAAGTCAGTGTTCTTGTGAAAATGAAACAGAAATTTAAATGAAGTTTTATGGATGGAAGCACAATCTGGGATTGTACTATGTGCAATATATAATATGATGTATTTTAAATTATATCTTAAGTTCTCTATTTTATAAAGGGTGTTTGTTTAAATTGCAATAAAACAACGATGTATTATTCGATTGACATGAATTTTTTTTATTCGAAAGATAATCTTGTGGCATTACATTTTAAATATGATTTCTGGCATAGGACTGCCACGGCTGGCTCGGATGTAGTCCAATCTGGACGTCCAATTTTCGATGGCTTTTTCCAACATTTGTGGCCGTATATCGGCAATAACACGGCGAATGTTGTCTTCCAAATGGTCAAGCGTTTGTGGCTTATCCGCATAGACCAATGACTTTACATAGCCCCACAGAAAATAGTCTAGCGGTGTTAAATCACAAGATCTTGGAGGCCAATTCACAGGTCCAAAACGTGAAATTAGGCGGTCACCAAACGTGTCTTTCAATAAATCGATTGTGGCACGAGCTGTGTGACATGTTGCGCCGTCTTGTTGGAACCACAGCTCCTGGACATCATGATTGTTCAATTCAGGAATGAAAAAGTTAGTAATTATGGCTCTATACCGATCCCCATTGACTGTAACGTTGTGGCCTTCATCGTTTTTGAAGAAGTACTGACCAATGATTCCACCAGCCCATAAAGCGTACCAAACAGTCAGTTTTTCTGGATGCAACGGTGTTTCGACATACACTTGTGGATTAGCTTCACTCCAAATGCGGCAGTTTTGTTTGTTGACGTAGCCATTCAACCAGAAGTGCGCTTCATCGCTAAACAAAATTCGCTTATGAAAATCGACCATTATTTTCGAAATAAAATTGCACAATTTGAAAGCGTTGTTCAGGCGTGAGTCTATTCGTGATGAATTGCCAAACCAAACTGAGAATAAATCACTTGACAGCTGTTAAATCGGTCGCCATCTTGGAATGTAATGCCAACTTAAACTTCTATACCTGAAAAAAAAACACTCTGTATTATTCCTGTATTTTTAAGAATCGCCGTACTCATACTTCTAAAATCTGTGTTAAATTAGGAATTTAAGGCCGTTTTATAAATATGTTTTTTGTTCCATCTTACTTAAATTTTATTACCTTCTAAAATTTAGATTTTTTAGCTACGTAGAAAAATGATTTTTTGTAACAATCTTCAATATTTTTCATCTCAAATATAGTTTGTTACTAAATATAAAAATTTTATAAAATCTCATCTCATCTCATCTCAAAACTCAATTGAAATTTAATTTTGTTATTCTTTCCATTATTATACTGGGTGTCCATTGTAGCCTAGTGCACATGGTCATGGTCACGGACTCGTGGATGGTGGGTCATGAGTTCAAAACTTAGTGCCACTGAAGAGCCACCGTGTAGAGAGCTGACACATGCTAAATCTGTCGTGGCTCAAAGACCTCTCATTGGCGTGGTGTGGAAGTTCGGATCTGGTTTCTCCAGATCAGGTGTCGTCCTCGTCACTTGACCGAGGCTCACAATTATGAGGTTTTTGTGCTTCTTCGTATTTCTCTGTAGTGCGATGTTAACTCGGGAGCTGGCGCGCACTCGATACTAACGTTAATGGTCGTGCGGAGTGAGCGCGACGACATTTTTTTTATAATTATTTTTATTGTAAACGTTAAAAATCGTCATTCCAGTGAAACATGTCACTGAGATTAAGTATACTTACCTACTTATAAGGATTTTTCAACTTTTTTTGTTAATCTGAAAAAAAATCCAATAAAAATGAACTATAATGTTTCAAACGTGCATGACCTTATTAAAGGACACAAATCACACAGACACTTTTCACTAACTTCAAAGGAATAATATTTACAGGCTAAACTGTCATATTTTCTTCAAGTGGTTGTAGTGTTACTGTCCTTTGATGCTCGACAAATAGCATGTAGAACTTTTTCTCGCTTGCGACTTTTTGACAGGGTGTGCCTTGTGTACCCTTGTGACTTTACATCTTTCTTGATGGACTTTTTTTAGGTAGCACTTGAAAACTTTCCTTTCAACTCGAATGTTTCACGTTCATCGTTTTTCTCAAATTTACTTTCGCTATCATGATTAATATCCATTATTTCATCCGGTTCTACTCTTGCTTGACAAGTTTCAACTTCATTCTATAGAGATCGCTCAGATGCCCATTTCCTTCTCTATATCCTGTTCATTTACATTTATAAGCCACGATGAGTCGCGCAACACAGCAATCAAAACCACTAAGGCATTCACAGGAGAAAAATGTAGCTCTTCATAGAAAATATTTTGGAACAAAATCGCGGGAAACTCAGTTGCCCCAAGTATCTTGAGTTGGTAACAGGGGCGTAGCTACAGCCGTATCAGCCGTATCAATGATACGGGGCTCCCAAGCTACAGGGGCCCCCACGAGTATAACTACATTACTGTTAATAGGGCTTTCTCATTTTAAAAAAAATGCCCCGAAGGAGTTTGATACGGGGCCCATTCAGAATTAACTACGCCAGTGGATGATAATAAAACGTTTCCCGCTCCCAAAAAGGAGGGAGAAATGGGACAAATACATTTTAGTTTACATGAAGACTGTCATATAGGAGGATACTGATAAGGTCATTTGTAGCAAATAAACAGCTTTCCCAGAATAAATATATCGTGAGCCTGGGGTGACTCTGTGCCCCACGTGATCGCTCCCGGGTTTTGTGAAAAACTTACTCACTCAACCACCATTTTACTAATATCCAACACATTTTTAAAATGTTTTGGTTTTAATTATGCAGATTTTAGTAACTATTATCTAAATCGAATTCTACGTACTATGTAAGAATTTGCCCTTCCATTGTATTCACAATTGATCGTAACCACACAGTTACGTCATTCATTAATTTCAAAATACTCTTAACAACTAATTCATGAACAAATAAATGATAAATAATGTCCTTGTAAAAAAAAAGAAGATACTACAGAAGAAATGAAATTGATGCTTCATCGAGAAGGATCATTTAAAGGAAAAGAGTACTTAGTTCAATTACGACGTCGTTACACACAGTAACTTGGGGATCATAAAATATTTTAAAGGATGTATCTTCGAGCAAGGTCACGCATGGCTCAGTTATTGATAGCCTCAAGATGTATATCACCGGAATAACCTTCGAACAATGAAATGTATCTCAAAGAAAGCATTCAGTCAGTGTGTATTGGACAGTAAAGAGTTTTTAAGTCTTATTGATTTATGAACTAGGAAAATCCACAGCTGTCTTATCGATGGAAAGTTATTTGGGTTTTCTTAAAAGATTTTATAAATTGAATTTCAAATTTCACATTTAACTTAATCCGATTATGGCTTCGGTTTGTCTTTTTAAACTATTTGCATAGTGTTGCATCTAAAAAGCGAAGACTGGCAAAATATATTATCCTTTTTAATAAAAAAAAAAATGGAGGAGCAGAATTTTTTTTAATAAAATTTTTTACCTGTTCATTTTAAAAGATGAGCTTATTTCTAAAAATAAAATAAAATTTTAAAAGCGCAGAAAATTTATTTTCAACAGCTCATTTAATAGAGAAACACAAGAGCTACAAAGAGGGAGAGCTCTTGCTTAAAATCTTAGAAAAAAGTTTTGCAAGTTGTTTGCATTTAATTTTTGAGTTTGAACTTTATTAAAAAATCCAAATTTGTATGAATCTTGTTTCTTATTTTTTTAGTTAGTTTTTTTATTTGTGTTGTATTTAATTGTAAAATAGTAGAGAGTGTAATATTTTTTAAACAAATCTAATTTAATTTCTGTATACATTATTTTAAATTAAATATAACTTCAGTGGGGTCTTGGTCAGGAACTCGCGGAAGGGGAGTTGTGAGTTCCGAGTCCTGGTCTAGGAGAGGTGGTGCCAGCTTAGGTGTTGTCCTCGTCACTTGACCATGGTTCAAAAGTACGAGGGGCCGCGATAGCCTAGTGGTCAAGGTAGCAGACTCGTGGCTGGCATGTTATGAGTTCGAACCTAATGCCGGTGAAGACCCGCCGTGTAGGGGAACGATGCACGTTAAATTTGTGGAGAGCTCAAACGTCCTCCTGTTGGTGTGTGTGGTGTGGTAGTTAGGAGAGGAGGATTGCCAGCTCAGGTGTCGTCCTCGTTACTTGACCTTGGTTCAAAACGACGAGGTCCGTCGCCAAAAGCCCGCCTGTAACTGAATAAGGGGATGTTATTATTTACTCACTCACCCGAGTCCTGGTTTCACTAAATGGCCGCTGAGTAGAGGGGCTGATGCATGTTAAATGAGTCACGTGGCTCAAATTCCGCATGTTGGCGTGGTATGCGTATTCAGTCGTCCTTATCACTTGACTGATGTACAAAATTACGAGGCCCACCACATGTCAAATGACTGGATAAATATGGACTTTTTAAATGTGGGATTATAAGGATGGCGATTTATTTAACATTTTGATGAAAAAAATTGAAAGATAAATTCATCAGAATTTGATTTACAATTAGCTGATATAGCATTCAATATCTCTTCAGATAACTTTTTAAATTCCATGTAACTTCTTCCTCGTGGATTTCTCCCCTTTTAGAATTTCACTACTCTTTTGTGATGTGATGCATAATAATTACGAAAGAAACTACTCAGTTAATACAGGAAAACAATTTAAATATTATATATGTAGCTTCTTTTTTGCTTAATAAATAACAATTGTTACGTAATAAAAACAAAAGCATTTATAATGTAAAAAAATTATAGATAAAATATTTATTACATTAAAATACGAGTCATATTGTAACAAATATTAATTTGTCCTTATTGAAGGACATTAAAATGCAGAGCGATAATATTGAAAATTGACAAATTGGAAAATCTTAGCATGGAACAGAACAGCATGGAATGGAATTCTGAGAAAAGCCAGGGCGCTTTCGCTGTAGTTCAAAAATGGTAGAGTATTTTTGTACGAAGTCCTATTTTGCATTTATCAGAAACAGGTAATCAGTCCTATTTGTTAAACTTGCTCAAGGCCCGCATAAAGATTTAAAGATGACAAATTCCGAAATTGTGCGATCAAACAATGGGTGCTACACCTCTGGGCTAGCAACTGACTTCCTTAAATTCCACACCCCTTCGAGGGTCACGAGAACTTAGTGGTCACGGACTCATGGCGAGTGAGTGAATATTAACGTCGCACTGTTCAGCTGCACGAGGGCTTTTGGCGACGGACCACGTAATTTTGAACCATGGTCAAGTGACGTGGACGACACCTGAGCTGGCACCCCTCTCCTAACTACCACACCACACCAACGGGAGGACGTTTCAGCTCTCGACAGATTTAGCGTGCATCGCTGCCCTACACGGCGAGTCTTTAGTGGTACTGGGCTCGAACTCGTGACAAAGCCAGACACGATCCGATACCTATACCACTCGGCTACCGCGGCCACACGGGCTCATGGCACGCGTGTCATAAGTTTGAGTCCTAGTGCCATTGAAGAACCGACGTGCACAGTGGTAAATCTGTCGAGGCTCAATTTGGAGTGGTTGCTTGGAGAGGAGGTAGTCAGCTCGGGTGTCTTCCTCGTTACTTGGCCGTTGTTCAGAAGCCCTCGTGAGACATAACGTGCCACGTGACATTAACATGACACTATAAAATGTTAATGAACACTCACCGTCTCCATATATGTTGTAAGGATCTTGCATGCGCGCCTAGGGATGTGGAGCAAGGGAACGAAGACTAGCCATGTACAAAATTACTTAGTTCATTCGTAACACAAACAACAACACAAATATGATCAATCAAAACTAAGAGATGCACCCAATTAAAGCAATATGTAGACAATTAACGAGGTACGCGAAGTATATGAAAAGATTTTAATTATCAGAAACACTTCTTGTGCAAGTACACTACCTTCCTAGTTATCTAATCTATATTCGATCTTCAGGAACAAATCGTCGCTTTAATTATTACAATTATCAAATACTGAATATCTGCGTTACACATTTAATTATATTAATCACTGTTCCGCTTGCAGCCTATCAAATATCTCTCTTTCTAACTTGAAGGCCTAGACTTTATATAGTAGACTTAATTTATACATCTGCACGTTCTCTTCTTCAGAGGAAGCGTTCAAATAAAATAGTTTTTAAGGACCAAAGATTCCCCAAGAGGATTTCTTAATGAGAAGGTAGGGGATAGAACCGTCACAATCTATAGTAGCATTTGATGACATCCAACTAAATAACTTTGAGTACTTCAAACTGAGAGACATATTGTTGTTCAATAATCCCGTTACATTTTTCAAATCATTTAATTTTATTAAAATAATTATGGTTCCTTTTTTGCGTGAGTAATTCCATTGAGCTGTAATAGTTATAGGAATCAAGATGTCTAACTTCATAACTGAATAATAGAATTGTTATTTTTAAGCAATTAAATAAGTTCTAGCTTTTGATGTTGATGCTCATGCTTATAATAAATCAAAAATTTTACTTCTATTTTTGTTTTAAAAATATAAAATTGTACAATAAAAACTTAAAATATTGTTGTATTAGTTGATATGTTGGCTTTTGACAACATACTGCTGCGCCAGCATCGTTCTTGCACTAGGTTATTCTGATTGTTCATAGTACTTTCTCGAAGATGATAAAAAACTCACTTGTACTACAACTCATAAAAATTTATTGAACCTATAGAAAACTAACAATAAAATAGTGAATTCATTGTTATTTCCACATAATTTAACGGGTGCCTATAAAATTTCACGTGATTTCGTCGTGGTGCATAGATTGTAGGTGAACTGAATGACAAAGTATGCCCTTTTTTTAAAAGTAATATTTATAAACTGGGCTTATATAATATGTAAAACGTTAATTCGAATTTCAACGTCGCCATCTGAATTTTTGCTTTCCTGAAAGATTTACAGGTGTCCCTCATTAGTTTGTCCCGTGGTATATCGAAACCGAATTATGCGAGACTCTTTAATAAAAAAATAATAATTTAAGTAAATAAATTAATTATGCATAACATATATCAGTACAATATTTACCGTGTTACAATGAGATCACGTTTCGTGAGTGAATATTAACGTCGCACTGTTCAGCTACACGAGGGCCTTTGGCGACGAACCACATAATTTTGAACCATGTTCAAGTGACGTTGACAACACATGTGAGCTGGCACCCCCCTCTTTTAACTACCACACCACATGAAAGGGAGGATGTTTCAGCTCTCGACACATTTAACGTGCATCGCTCCCCTACACGGCGGGTCTTTAGTGGTACTGGGCTCGAACTCGTGACAAGGCCAGCCACGATCCGATACCTTGAACACTCGGCTACCGCGGCCTCACGTTTAGTGTTGCATCGAAACAGTGTTATAGGAAATTTTGAAATAATGTAAACCAAGGCAACGCGTGAACTATGTTATATCGGAGTCAAATCACAAGGTGTAAAATATTTTAACAGCTGAATAGAAACATAGAAATAAAAACGTAAGTTAACTTCAATTTTTTAATCAAAAACAAAAACATTAATTTTAAAAAGAATAGAAAGATATTCAAATAATAATTATCATTATAAATAGACGTGGCTTTATTAGGATCACACACACACAAAAAAAAACTTTCATCATCAATCTTCTTAAGGTATCCGACTACTTGCGACAACTTTTTTTTGAAAAAAAGGAGATATGGAGATCTTTTTGTGATTTTTATATTTATTTAGTATATTTTAAGGAAAAAATCCAAAATTGGTAAAAGAAAAAAAATTATTATTATTAAAATGGGAAAAAACTAGTAAAAATGTACGAAAAATTACATAAACGGGGCCCGCTCCGTACAAAGACTTTTAAAAAAATTCTCAATTTTTCAGTTTTGATGTGTTACTTTGTTATTTCTGTTTGAAGTGACCTTCCCGATAAGAGATATTTTAATTTTTACAAAAACTAGAGCACTTTATCTAAGTCATTATACGAAATTGCTTAAAAAAACATTGACTATATTCACATAAAGAACTGCAAATTTTGAAATAAAACAGTTATTGATAAATCTGAAGATCAAAACACTTCTACTGTTATGCAGAACTTCAAAACTTATTTTCAAAACTTTTTGAGCAATCGCGGTCCCCGTTTGAGTTTTTCGAAAAAAACACATTTCGAGTAAAACGCATTTTAAAGTTTGACATCTTGTGTAAAGTTATGGCATTTGCTTTTACTAAAACGCTTGTAGTTTTTGTTCTAGCGGAGGGAAAATAAAGTACTTGGTATTGTTATTAAGTTAATAAAATGCTCTATAAAATAAAGTCATAAAAAAACTTGCCAATTTTTGAAAAAATCATGGTTTTAGGGTAGTCGGATACCTTAAAAAGTACAACCAATCTATTTTTTCCCCTCAAAGGTGATTGAAATTCCTCTTCGCTAGCCATCATTACAAAAGTTATCTAACGTAGCTGCAGTTATCTGTCTGTTTCTATCTTTCAATTCTTTCTTTATAAGGAGCTAAATAACTTTGCAATTATCAATTAAATTTTCCGCTACGTACTACTACATACTACTTCTTCAACAACAACAAAAAAAACCCTCTTTTTTAGCTAAAGCTATTTTATTTTGCAATTGGAAAAAATTCTAGTTGGGAATTCTCCTTATTGAACGAAAATGATATTCAATTTTATAAAATCATGTTACATCTAAACCATGTAATATAAAATTCTAGTTGTGTGCCATGTAATATCGAATCCGTGTTATAATGATCGTAAATTTTGTACCGTGTAACATCCCAAACGTGTTGTAAAAGTACCGTGTTATACGAGAAACGCCTGTGCTTGATTGATTTATTAAATAATTAATGTAATAATTTGTGTAATTCGCGTTGTAGAATCTTTGCGGTTGAAGAAAAGTTTATTTTGTAAATGAAAAGGACGTTAATAGAACGTTCTGAATTCAAGAAAATAATCTGTAAATTTGGAAGAATGAGATATCGTAAAATAAATATTTTTTTAACATTAAATTGTTGAATTCATATAATGAAATACTATATATTTTCGTGTACAAGTCGAGAATTTTCGGAACCGTTTTTAAAGTGATTAATGCAGAACGTTTATTTATACTTTTCGATTAGATCCTATTTTATCTCATACCTTTATTTACTGCCTTTGCGAATTATTATCCTCATATTGTCCAATACAAAAAAAATGTGCATTGGCGAAATTTGACCCAACTTTGCCAAAGATATAAACTAAAATAAAATTTTTATCTTCTTTTCTAAACATTTTTCATTAAACTTGTACAAGCAATTTCAAATTTTAACTTTTTGAGGATTTTTGAATCGAATTCTTAATCTAAAAGAGGGGAAAAGTCACTTAAATCATTTAAAACAGGGGTACTCAACCTTTTTTTCTACTGGGCCGCATACATAAGTTAGTTATCTCACGCGGGCCGCATACGTAAGATTAGTTATCTCACGTGGGCCGCATACATAAGTTAGTTATCTCACGCGGGCCGCATACATAAGTTAGTTATCTCACGCGGGCCGCATACGTAAGTTAGTTATCCCACGCGGGTCGCAACATGAGGATAAATGGGGGGGGAGTGGAGGGAGAAAAGCTTTAAGGTCAAGATAACATTGGAAATTTATAATGTGGAAATTCGATCATAATATTACATAACTCCTGTTTTGCTTTTTTAATTATTATTTTTTATTTTTGTTATAAGCACTAAATTAGAAACATTTAAGAAACACTCATTCACAATTTATGCATCAGTAAGCGGTTTCATATGATTACCAATAAATAATACGACAAACTTCATGGGATGTCTTTGTTACCGCTGTGATAATACCACTGACAAAACACGTTGTTGCTGTTGCAAGGATTATTCAAGAAAAAGCATATTTACCGCCTCTTGAAAGAGTTGTCCGAGGAAAAGTGTCATTGAATGATTCCTGTGTTTTGGTATTTTTTGAATACAGCACATACGTGACACAAATCAAACAATTACTGATCCATGTTTGTTTTTCACTACAAAATAGTCAACTTCCCAATCGTCTTGAAACGGTATATTTTCTTCGAATATTTTTCGCTTACCAGTTATGAAGCATAGTTAAAAATTAATTCCAACCACTGTTCATTCTAATGTTGTCTGTTATCACTAATTGTAACTGTCTCAAATAGAAAAAAAAATCAATTTATACCCGTACGACACTGACAGCAAAAAGCAAAATTGATATATCTGATTTCTCGACAAAGAATTTCCCACCAAATTTTTGAAGTTATACTTTTTGCGCGTTAGGGAAAAATGATGAGGGTAAATTTTTATGATGCGCTCGGACACACCGTCATGGATGCATGCGCATACTGTCACGACCGAATCTTTTAACATGCCACTTTTTTGGTGTTAGGGGACTGATATTTGGGGGATCGTAATAACTATTGTTATAAACCATATCTGTTGGAACGCATACCCCTACAGCTTTTTGGCCAATACCTTGGCAACCGAGCCTCACAGTCCATTCGGACCTGGCTCATTCGATCCCTCTCTATCTGCTCATCCAGTTATTATAATTTCCTGCTCATAGGACTATTTCTTCCATAGTTTTTTTTATTTGTTTTAAACTTTTTAAATTTGTTTAAATTCACAATATCTTGGCTCCTGTTCGAGTCTCAGACCAACTGTTCCACTCGTCAAGACCCACCCAGTCATCTACTTTATTCCCATTGTGTAGGCATGGGGAGAGTTTACGCACTAAAATATCATGCTCCCTTGTTAATCCTATGGGAACTGAAAAAATTTACCCCCACCCCCTAAGGAATTGAGCTTGGGACTTGATTTTTAGAGGTCAGCCATATTTTCGTATTAGCGTGAGCTCTACATGGAATTGGTCCCCTCTGGAGTCCCCCCCCCCTACAGGGCTTCATCAGTAATAACTCGAATCCTATGCTACCTTGGTCGACCGCACCGGTTGGATTCAATTGTACTCCCTATGAGCATCCTAGATATATTTTAAGGACCATAGCAAAATTTCTTCGCCCATATTGAACATTTTTAGATTATGTTAAACTGTTAAATTTTTTAAAATCCCGCATAGTTTCGAAGATTTTTGAGTTTCGTTAATGAAACTCGGACCATAAGTTTTCCTCGTTAAGCTCTTTCATGTGTTATAATTCGTGTGTAGATAGTGGGCCTAGAGGGGGGCGTTATCTCTAAAATTAGAATTCCATGTTATTTTTATGGGTTTCGATCTTTTGATGACGTCACGATATTACAGAGATAGAAGGATGAAACTCTGGGATCACCTACTACTCTGTGTATCGTTGGAATGTACGTGACCACTTACGTCACTGTTGTCTCCCCCTTCCCTTCCCCAGGGAAGTTAGTTTCGTTTCCCTTTTCCGAGCTAGCGCCGCCCCATTTGCAACTACAGACTCCTGACCGGTTCGAATGAATTCCTCTTGTGTTTCCTCACAACCAGGCCAAGTTTCGAGAGTTGCTGGGTGCCCTGCTTCTATTTTATTTAATTGTTTTAAATGTTAATTACTTTAAAATGACCATAACTCGGGGGTTCTTCAGGCGGATGTCTTAATTTTCTAGGGAACAATTTTTCCCACCGAGACATTCAATATGAGATCTTAGGTGTTAGATTCGGTTCACCTCATCTCCAGATACAGTCTAACGAAAACCCCTTATGTTATTGGTCCTATTGTCCCTGTGCGGGGGCGTTTAAATTTATTTAAATCGTGATTATCTCGGGTTTGGGTGGTCCGATTGACTTAAGGTTAGTATCGCTCAACTCTGCTCGTAACCGCCTTTCGTCCTTGGTCCAGCTTGCCCTGCTCAAGATTTTTAGAAAGATTTTAATCTTGTTACGCCAAAGTATAACTTCTTTTGTGCGTACATAAGCACACACACACTTTTTTTTTATACAATGTTCGTAAATAAGTAAATATCTCAGAGCAATGGGCTATGACCGGGCCCCTTAAAAAGGCCCGGTGGGCCACATGGGGCTCGCGGGTTGAGTATTGCTGATCTAAAGTATAAGAAGTTTTCAAAATTTTCATTCATTTTATTCGGATATCCGAATGCATGTGTTCATCATCTGGCAATTTTTTTCTTCGCCAGAAGATGAAATAAAAATCGATCATCACTTGCTGTATAATAATTGCTCTTCTCGTTCATTTACCAAGAAAAAAATGCAGATATTATACAAGGTAACAAATGAATAAACAAAACGTAGCTTCAAATAGGATTACCAGAAATATCGCTATCGTTGTTGACGTCTGGCGTTTTACTTAACAGCCCCTCTTGGCAACATATTTGAAGATAAAAGGATCTTTTTTTCAATTCGGCTTACAGACGGGTTTCGAATTTTGGGTAAATTTTTGAAGGAAAAACGTACTCATGAGGCTTATACACGAATCAATACGGTATATCATGATTTTTTTTTTGCGATAATTTGCATGTACACTTAAAATAATATTCCAGATCTTTTCGACTAGTTAAGCATACGGGAAATCTAAATTTTACTGTACTGAATAAATTAATGGAATTTATTGCTGATTTAATTAAGAGGAGGAAGAATTTCTCGTAAAATAACTGATCACCAACGTCTCAAAAGTAAACAACGCTGTCCACTCTCCATAAATTTTCATTCATTTCATTAAAAGTTGTATTTGCTCTTTTACTAACTCATTAACTTCAAGAGAAACTAATCAAATAAATACTCTAAAAAAACCCTTCCGATCAACAACTATGCTCTGAACTCGTAAAATGCGATGGCCAATCATACTCTTACTAACCAAATACGGTAGTATGATCGTATAACAGTGATGAAAAGGTTTATTCACAAGAATCGGACCCATATTTCATAGCAGTGAGAAATGAGATGTTGACTTCTTGTATGAAGAATATTTACTACAGGAAGACATTATTTAAGTGTCTAGAATCCTCCGATTATTTACTTGTGCGTGCCCTCCTCCCTTTCACGTGAACACCACTCCAAGGTCACAGGAGTCATATTTTTCCAGGATGTGGACACACGACCGTGACTTATTCCCGAAAACATGCACGTCAGGTTTAGAATCTATGCGTAACCTTGTTTAGAGTGAAAAAAAAAAGAAGAAATTTTGATTCGTGCGATAATATATAGATTTGCACTTGTTTTGGGTACTTATGACTAACATGATACTAAACTGCCTATCAGAGGTCTTGTTTAGTAATCGCATCGAATTTATGACTTAAATAATTTTATATAACTGAGAAAATCTCTTATATAGAAGCCAGAAATCTAATATATATTATAAATGCGAAAGTTTGTGAGTATCTTTGTGGGTCTTTCACGAAAAAACAACTGAATGGATTTTAATGAAACTTTACAGTAATATAGCTTATACATCAGAATAACAGGCTAAAATTTATAAAGATATTGAGAGAAGTTTTCAAAATATAACGACAATTGTCAAGAAAGTAGGAAAAAATTCTGCCATTTGCAAAAAATCGCGTGACAGCATTCATCTATCTTTTTTATCCCTTCTGTTTTACCTACGACATCCCTCAGTGCGCTTTCGCTTTTCATTGATTCCCTTCATCAGCGTCATCACTATTTTTATTTCATAATAAAACTAGATTTCGAAGGGAGAGAGGGTGGCAAGATTTTAACATTAAATACATACAACAAAAAGTAATATTAATGTATTACACTTCCTGATATAAATTATTTACACTATTTTAAGCGTTCATTACACAAAATTTGTAACTATGACAGTGGAAGGAAAACTATGAAATTAAAATAAAATATCAAAATGTTTTTATCATTTAGTTTTTTTTTTCTTTTTGAATGTTTTTTTTCAGTACATGTAAATATATATCTACGCTTCCCCATACTGTTTTTATAATTTATATATATATATATATATATATATATGTGTGTGTGTGTGTGTGTGTGTGTGGAAGACAACAAGGGGGTCCAAGACGTTTGTCTTACTTCACATTTATTTTAAAATTAAACAAAAATTAATTAAAAGGTAGCTATTTTAACAGATAAGTTTGACGATGATATGCAGAAGGTAACGCCTGCTCGCGCACCTCTCTCGTTCTCCTTTCTTCTCCTCTCTTAAAGTTTTGGTTCTACTTTCACTAGTTCAAAAGTTTCCACAATTTCAGTTCTCATTAGCTGCGCCTGCGCGCGAAGACTGCGTTGTTATCTTGAGAACTATTGGATCCTACATCCGGCTATCCTGACTGTACGCTGTCCGCAGCGGTACTTCCTCCTTTTTTCCTCGAGACCAGAGGAGAATCTGAAATATACAAAAAAGACGGAACAGACAAGGACTATACGACAAATACATAGAGATTTAACATATCATAATTTTTCTGAACTAGACAGTTTCTCCATCATGTGAAGGCATCTCTTCGACATCCGGAAGGTTCCACAGGGAAAACATTGTTTCACAGGCATAAGAACGTCTTTTTAACAAGTTGATCTTTGGTTGAACGCATCGATATTTTCCTCTGTAGAGTTCTGGACGTCTGTTCAAAACGATTTCTCTTTTTCCTCCGTTTCCACTGCCAGGGCTGGAAGATTTTCCGGAGCAACGCAAACCGACGATGTTTACTCTTCATAGGTGAAGGGGTAAGAGATCGGGAGATAAATTCCACGGAACTCGTTTTCATGGCACCATTGACTTTCTTACACAATACTATATCAGAGCATTTTCTCTTATAATACTCAATTTTAACTTAGTACTCTTAATTTTATTACATTTATAATCCTTAATTAGAGAACTCAAATCATTTCTAGTATTAAAGTTTTTAACATGTGGCAAATCATAACTAGAGTTTTCTATCACATTTGAAACAGAAACATTTGGAAAAGAAACACCAGAATCTGCACTCAAAGAGGATCCACTTTCACTCAATAAAACATCGCTCTTTGCGTGGCCTAGTTTCTTTATTTCAGCATATACACTGGGATGTATAATAAATTCTTCGGTCAAGGTCGGTGATATTGCCGTTCGAACATAGACCGGAAGAGTGTTGATTAAGAGAAAGATTTATCGGTTTAACTTCTACCATTCGCTGTTCGCCAAAACATGAACTTAATGTTATGATCTCTTCGGAAGGTGTTTGCACTCTAATTAGTGAGGAATTTAAAACTGGGATCTGGCAACCTGAATCGATCAAGGCTGTTACGGGCTGATTTTCCACAAAAATGTTTACATATTGAAGATTTGCAAATTCATCGCTATTTTGTTTTCGCTCTCGACTTTCAAAGTATTCACGTTTATTCTATTATGGATGTGGTCGTTAGATTCTTTAGGTTTTAAAACGCTTCTCACAGTCTCTTGCGTAATGAGATGAATCACCGCATATAAAGCAATTTTATTTTCTCTTTCAAGATATTGGGGATAGTTCTCTTTAATCTTTGGTTTAAAGTTTTGTGATCTATTTTTAAAGGGGTCTTGGGTATATCCATAAGTAATAGGAATTTCTTTATGTGATCCGCTTCTAGATGAAATATAAATATCGCACTCTTTAGCTAAATCAATAGGCCTAAACCAATCTTCTGTTTCTCGAATGCCAATATGAGTTGCAGTTTCCTTATTTAAAGTTTCAAATAATTTATCAGAAATTATAAGATCACATAGAGATTCAAAGGAATTAACTTTTCTTAATGAACAATAATATTGGAAGTTTTGCCGTCAATCTTGCAGAAAATTGGATATATGTCTCGCCTGATGATTTTACAGCATTTTAAATGAGTTTAAACACTCGCGAGGGGTTAATTGAATTCTCTGAGTACTATAGATTTTAGTTTTCATAGTCATTTAATTCCTCTTCTTTAATATACAGTAAGACGTTATGAGCTCTTTCGCCCAGAAGATTTATTAAAATTTCAGATTTATATTCGTCATTTATTTTCTTGGTTAAAAATGCGCGTTCTAATGATTGGAAGAACAGATTAAAATTTTCAGATCTGATGGGAACAGGAAGAGATAAAAGTTCTAATCCTCTTTATCATATTTTCTATGTTAGTTTCGAACTGTTTATCTTCGACTTTAGCTGCAGGATTTAAACTTATGCTTCATTTTTAGCCGTTTGAAGTTCGATTTCTTTTCTAATTTTGCTAACTGAAGTTTCGCGAGCTCAATTTTCTGTTTTTCTATAGTTACCTCTCTTTCGTTTTGCGATACTCTCTCATCTATACAGTTTTGAATTAAAGTTTTAACGAAATCTGGATCACTTTCAAATGTACTACTGTTCTCAATTTTAGTCTTTAGTTTAGCTATGGTGTCCGTACTCTCCACAGTACCGTCTAGATCCTCAACAACTCTTTGAGATCCTCTTTAGAGCGTTTTTATACATTTTAGAAAAATATGGAAAGATCCTACCTTTTTTTTTTTCTAGCTCCTTGTTGCTCGCACGTACGATGTATCCAATAATTGAAGAAAACTTCGCTTTCACAGATCTCACCTCTTCGGAGGTAATATAGTTGAAATTGTTCGAATTGACACCTCTTCGCAGGTCAAAAGTGATTCCAACCTCTACACAGGCGGAATTTTCGTCGATGGGTTCCAATCTCTACACAGGCGGAATATTTGTCGATGGTTCCAACCTCTACACAGGCGGAACGAAGTTTTCGAAAAATGGCGGCGCGTCTCCTCCACGGACGGCTTTTGTTCACGTTTAAACTTTGATCAAAATCGAAATTTTTTTTCAATCCCGGCCTCTACAACAGGCGGATAAATGCTGAGTTAATGAAACCTCTACACAGGTTGAACGAAGTTTCCAAAAACGGAGCGTCTCCTTCAAGGACGCTTTTGTTCATTGTTCAGACTTTGGTTCAAAATCGAAATTTTTTCGATCCTGGCCGAGCCCTCATAATTCATGGAGACAACAAGGGGTCCAAGACGTTTGTCTTACTTCACATTTATTTTAAAATTAAACAAAAATTAATTAAAAAATAGCTATTTTAACAGATAAGTTTGACGATGATATGCAGAAGGTAATTTGCTCGCGCACCTCTCTTGTTCTCCTTTCTTCTCCTCTCTTAAAAGTTTTGGTTCTACTTTCACTAGTTCAAAGTTTCCACAGTTTCAGTTCTCATTAGCTGCGCCTGCGCGCGAAGACTGCGTTGTTATCTTGAGAACTATTGGATCCTACATCCAAATATATATAGAGAGAGATAGATATAATGTTTTTAAAAAGTATTTCTATTAATTCATTACTAAATTAATTATTTGTTAATTAAAAAAGTACATTGTCTATTATTTTGGATAAAAATACATTTCAGAGACATTTTTAAGCTAACTAAAGAATCGTTTTCTTTTTATTGCTTCACATTAATAATTTTTTAACTAATGCAATATTGTTTTTTAAAAGTCATAGACCGAAATGTGAAGCTATGTTTTATTTGTGAGGGGGAGGGGAAGAGGAAACAGTAATTTTACACTAAGAAAACCGTGTTATTCCGGGCTAGAGGGAGGGGAAAAAACCTGTCTTAAATCGAAAATATGTGGAACAAATTTCGAAAAAGGGAAATTTAATGAAATAATTTTAGAAATCCCTCACATTGCGCGCGTACAAACACACACAAAATTTTTGGCGTCATGAGGGAAAGATAAAGTCCGTGCAAAGCCGGGCCATGCAGCTAGTATAAAATATATAAAGGTCAGTGATTCTAAAGTAGTCCCGAAAACTTGGCCTAATATGGACCGAAGGGTTACCGAGTTAGTGAAAATGCTGGGTTATCGAGAACGGTATTAACAAAGAATAAGTATGAGTCTTTCCTAAAAAAATTGTACTGCACTTTTGCTTGTTTGATAATACAACAGAAAATAAATTGTCCAAATACCCTTAATTAAAGGAAAAGTACGTATTTTTTGAAAGTATATGGCTTTTACTACATGAAAATTAATGAATAAATAATATACAGTAATTTTCCTTATTAGACACACCTAAAAAAATACTTTATACCAGGGGTGTCCAACACACGGGCCGCATGTGGCTCGCCGACTCTTTTTAAAATTATTTTAAATAACCGTTTTTTTTAAAGTTTGTTCATTTTGAAATTTATTTGAGGGGAAATTTATATACATATATATACAAACAATGTATTTGCCTGTTACCTCTCTCTGTTCATGTTTAAAAAAAATCTTTTTTTATAATAGAAATGTCCTTGACTCTATGGATGGTACATGATTCTCAATGTGTTCGACTTTCGTTTCTACTCATTCTTTTCTGTTTGGAGGGCCCAAAAAGTAAAAGAGAGTCAGAGATGTTTTTTAAAGTTTAAAAAAAGTTTCCAGGGTGGTTAAGATAAAGGGCAATGTATACTTAATCGTTTGCGAATGACAGCACAATCAAATTTCAACAATGAGTAACGAAAAATCAGTTCAAAAGGAACACCGTGATTTTCAAGAAAATGGCAACTGTAATATTTTAAACATTATTTGATCATTTCATTATTATATTATATAAACATTATTATATTAATTATGTCTCGAATACATGAAAGATAATGAAAACAATAATAATAATTCATTTTGTTATAAATTTTCACTCCAATAAATGTTTTTTGTTTCCAAATCTGGTATAAAGGTATATATTTTTATGTGCGGCCCGCGAGATTATAATTTTTTTCTGAAGTGGCCCGAAAGACCATTTGGGTTGGACACCTCTACTTTATACAGTGTGATATAGCTGTGAATTTCCCGCCACACAGGTGTGAATCGGCTTCCTTGTGAGTATGGTCATCACACGTGTAAAGACACCTACACCCTTAAAAATATTGCGTGGTCTTGTCTTGGACATCGCCCCGGCAACCTTTGACAACACGAGGGACCCCTCTCCGCTCATGTCCGGTTGTAACTCGAAGCTAAAGAAGCCAACCTCTGTCATCCCCCAGACCCTAGCGAGGGCAGAGAGAGAAAGGGAGATGGTCTGAAAACTACGCTGTGAGAACGGACACCAAAGGAACTCCTCCCTCACAAGCCACATCATTTGAACTCTAATAATCTCTTTAATAAGATTAATAACTTCAATGTATAATCTGTAAATAATAGCTGTGACGTAAATAAACTAAATATTTAAATTAATCAATATCACGCTATCTTTATTTATCTCAGACGTAGCAACAGGCGTAAAGCTGTTTATAATGAAAATTAAACATCCGACTTAACACAAACGAATTACTTTTTTAAAGAAACGCGTAATGTCCTGTTGTCTTCCGTACTGACTTCTGCTTTTCGCTGCTTCATCATGAAGATGACCGAGGAACAATGAGTTCATTACCGACGCACCTTGTTTTTCAAAATACTGAAGGGTGGTTTTGACAGCTTTTGGTGCTTCACTATGTGATATTTTAGGAGTTTGTACGGTGTCCTCAGCTTTAACGTTTTCATCATTTTTCGCCATTTTTTTTCATTAAATGCGACAGAAGTAACAATTTTTACATTGGACACAAAATGTTTCGACCTGCAAAGATGTGGCCAGGTTACCGGGTTATCGAGTGCCGAGTTTTCGGGACTGTACTGTAAAATTTAAAAAATGGGAAGAAAAAAGTACGATCATAAATGACGAAGTCGGCAACTGAGCTGCCACTACATTGAACCAAAACATATTTGTTATGATTGGCGTATTACGGGCTCTAGACCCGCCGTGTTGAGGGGGCTGATACATGTTAATTTGTCGAGGTTCAAAATTCTTCCGTTGGCGTGGTGTGGTAGTATAGAGAGGTGGATGCTAGCTAAGGTGTCGCCATCGTCACTTGACCGAGGCTCAAAATGACGAGGTTCACCGCCAGTAGCCCTATTATTAATAGCCAATATAGCACTGTAATTATTATTTTTATTAACTTAATTATTTTTTATGAATTTTAAAGAAAGTTAGAATATATGTACACTCATGTCCATAAATTAAGGATAATGAAGTTCAGCCAAGGAAAGAGACAGAAGCAAAACAAATTTGACTTATTTGTAAAGTCTATTTATTAAACAAAAGATAAAGAGCAAAAAAGATGCTATATGTCTGACATAATTAATAAAAAATGCGATTTTTACTCCCTGGAGCAAATTTCAAAAAAGAACCTATTTACAAAAAACAGTATAACATGGTTAGTATGATGGTTTATACGGAGTATGTCTCCCGGACGATGCAATACACGCCTTACAACGCCTAGGCATACTAAGTATCAAATTACCAATCTGATCTTGGGGAATATTACACCACTCATCAAGCAATGCCCTCCGAAGTTCTGGTAGACAGGTGGGAAGGGGGTTGACGGGCTTCAATTCGTCGGCCAAGCATATCCCACACATGCTCTATTGGATTCAAGTCCGGTGAGTATGCTGGCCAATCCATACGGGTGATATCCTCCGATTGAAGGCATTCGCCTACAATGTTTTCACGGTGAGGACGGGCGTTGTCATCCATAAACAGAAATTCAGCACCCATGGCGCCCCGAAACAAACGAACATGTTGTCCCAGAATGACATCCCGATAGATGTGGCCTGCCATCGTTACACTCTGAACATGCAGGTCAGTTCTGGAACCAAGAATAATTCCTCCCCAGACGAGCCATTCTGCATCACCGTAACGGTGTCGTTCAATGGTGTTCTCTTGGTGGTAACGGGTACCTGGTGCTCTCCATATTAAAGTCCGGCGAGAATCAGACTACAAACTAAACTTGGACTCGTCGAAAAACATCACACAAGACCACTGTTGTGGTGTCCACAAGTGGCTGCGGTAGCCGAGTGGTATAGGTATCGGACCGTGGCTTGCTTTGTCACGGGTTCGGAGCCCAGTACCACTAAAGACCCGCCGTGTAGGGCAGCGATGCACGTTAAATCTGTCGAGAGCTGAAACGTCCTCCCGTTGGTGTGGTGTGGTAGTTAGGAGAGGGGTGCCAGCTCAGGTGTCGTCCACGTCACTTGACCATGGTTCAAAATTACGTGGTCCGTCGCCAAAAGCCCTCGTGTAGCTGAACAGTGCGACGTTAATATTTAATCAATCTTGGTGTCCACAATGCATGCTCTCTACTCCAGGTTAACCGCAGACGACAGTGAGTTGCGGTAAGTGGAACACATCTGACAGGCTTACGAGCATATAGACCAATGTGCCCTAAGCGTCTGTACATGGTCTGCTTGAAACTGTCGTACCGGTAGCTGAAGAGAGCTGACGAGACAGGTCTGATGCTGTGCTCTGTCTATTTCTTTTGGCAGTAACTGCCAAATACCGGTCCTCATTCGGCGTTGTAACTCGGGGGCGACCTGTGCTGTAACATGTACTCACATTACCATCATCTTGGAATCGTTGCCAAAGCCTGGAGATGACACTCTGGGCGATTCCATGTTCCTCGGATACTTCCAACTGGGTACGTCCACATATCCCAGTCGACCAATAATTCTACCACGCAAAAAATCATCCAAATGCTTCCTTTGTGCCATAACTATGCGGTTATTGCATTGAAAGGCTTTAAAGCGCTTGTGAACAATTTTACTTCCTTGCCACCATTCCTTCCCTCTCTTACACTCTCGTCATTGTGACGTACTATCCGTGCAATCTGGTGGTTTCCTGTAATTTGCATATTCTTCTTCAAGATGTGTGTGATAATTCTACACAGGTGAAATTTTTATTTTAGAGTTCATTTTCTGTGTGATTCTGAATTATCCTTAATTTATGGACATGAGTGTATATTCTTTTTCCCATCTCTTTTACTCCTTATGTTATTATTATTACTATATTTGCTTTGTATATTTGTGTTACGTTCACGCACATGTATGTTTATAGTGCAGCTACCTTTAAATTTGTATTTTGTTTTTTTACTGTCTTCTACTGTTTATAAAATGTAAATTTTGATTTTTTCTTTCAATAAAGGCTAGACGGGGGGTTGTTTCCCGAAGGATCGGTTTGTCGCTCTAAACCGTCTTCGGGTGAGCACGGTTCCTTTGGGCATTCCGCCATTAGCCCTCGTTTTGCTTTGCAGTGCTACGTTAGTCTCTGTAAATCACTCTTATGAAACGTTCTGCAAAGAACAGTTTTAGCCACAAAGGGGGCAATGCTGCTTAAAAAAAACACTTTAATCAATGGAAATAAAGAAATTTTTCTCATCAGTAAAATACATTTTTAAAAATTTATTTCTTTATTGGTAAAAAGGCGTAATTTGTAACAAACAAAATTGAAAAGTGATGAGTTGATCAATTTAGCAGTTGTCAAAAGAATGAGCGCCTCTCGCCAGTTTATGGTTAAAAACAACGACTTTAATTTTCTCTCGTATTTTTTTAAGTTCTTGCAGTGGCAATGTAAGCTACACTTGCCATAATTATTCCTCCCCCCCCCCAAATAAAGGAATACGAAATTAATTTTAGGAACACTTTCTTAAAAATAAAGTTCGGGCGCTATCATTCGATTTTTTTTTAAATTTCTACATATTCGTAAAGGTTATGATTACGTTTGATTTCTTTTTTGGAAATGTAATTATAGGAGCAAAAATATATACGATTAAGTTGCACCTAAAAAGTATAAATCTATTATCACAACCGTAAAGTATGTTCGACCCTCTTCTTTTGGTTTTGTTCTATGTTTTATGCTACGATATTTCTATGCTGTAAGTTCGAAATATTTTATACTTCCCATAAAAATAAAAAAAGAATAAGATACGTTATTTTTAAAATTTTACAAAAGTACGTATTTTTAAAATGTAATGCTTTTTTCTGAGACTTCTCAAGAAAAATTGTGAAAACTCCTAATTCTAATAATATTAGCATTAAAATCAGTAGATTCAAAAAGTTTCCATGGACCTCGGTCATGATGATATTGCAATAAATTAATATTAATTACTTATACTTGATTTCTTAAATTATTCACCGTTTTTATTTAATAGTTTTGTGATTTAAAACTGGCTTATACCTACCTATTTTGCAATAGCTCTTTGCATACTTAAATCTCAAGGGCAAAAACATTTCTTTTTCCCGTTGAAATGTTAAAGAATAGTTTCACTTAAAATTGATGTACTTTTTAATAAAGAATATATAATATATTTGATTCTTTTCTACCTGCATCACAAGGAGTCGTCAAGGTTAGGAAAGCTAATCCGCACGTCGGATTAGTTTATATACAGTGAAAATTGCATTACACGAAACTTATGGGAGTGAAATCTTTTTTCGTGTTAAAGGATATTTTTTGCAAAGACACTATATACCTACAAAATTATTAAAATTTATTTTATTTATATAGATATGTATGTATGCATAAACAGGGTATACGAGCTTAAAGTATCCAAAAATAATGGCTTATTATTACGGAACTACCCATCAGAATGTAATAAACTGTTCATCCGTGGATTAGAAAACTCTCCCAGATTTTTTGGGTCTAGTACAGTGTCTCTCAAACTGTGGGGCGCGCCCTCCCCTACGGGGGCTTGATAACCTTACAAAGGGGGCTCGAGCCTATTGAAAAGTCGACAACAAAGGATTATTTTTAAAAAATATCAATTTACTGAAAGTAAACAAACATTCTGACAAAATAAAAAAATGAAGTGGGGGCCGTGGGTAGCCTAGTGGTTAGAGCATCAGACTCCAGACCGGAAGGCCTGGGTTCGATGCCCGATGCCACCAAATACCCTCCGAGTACACACAGAGTACGTGCTCGTTAAATCAGTGGGTCCGAAGTCTTGTGGGCTGAGTCACGAGCGCAGGGGACTGGAGAATATTTCCCTCCCCTTCAGTTCCATGCAGAAATTGTGGAGGTGGAGGTAGGTGGTGTCGCCATCTATCATCCCTTCGGGGAATTTCGCCGAGCTAAATCGTACTTTCACCTGTATGGTGCTCAAGGCCAACGACAGGCGTACTTCTAGCCCCCTTGCCACGATGTATTTCTTGGGTCTCGATCTGACTGCGTCAAACAGGTGGCATTAGAAACAACAACAACAAAAAATAAAGTACACATTTGCACTGATGTAATACACTTATAAATTTATTAGTACTGGGCAATGTACGGAGTATTTTACAATTAATTTAACAATACCAAGTTAAGAAATTTATTAATTTGCAATACCAAGTTAAGAAATTTAATAATTACCAGTGATCCCATAGGCTTGTCATATATTACATGCAAAATTTAAAGCTTATCTTGATAATTTGTGAGATTTATAATTATTCCCTTAAATGCCGATTAAAAATTACGCGATTCACTCTCGAACGTCACCGTTTAAATCGTAGGAGAGCGTATGGGGAGTGTTAGTGGGGGGAAGGAAAGAAATAAATAAGCAAAAAAAAATCCTCTGAAATAAGTAAATCCTTCGCAAACACAGTCGTAGATCGTACTTCAGAAAGACGTATATTTACGTGCGGGGAAATTAACGCACTGCAGAGCAAGTTGTTTATATACGCCGGTGTTTTATGAGGTTAAAGTCGTATTGTAGGTTTAGCATCAAAGTATAGTATTATTGAATTCAATGAACTGTTATTGTAGGGAAGGGGGCGCGAGGAAAATTTTGATTGATTATTGGATCGCAAATATTGAAAGTTCGAGAAGCACTGGTCTAATACGATCGGTCGCACGTGCGTGCATTGTTGGTAGTTTACTTGGTATGTATTACTTACATAATACTTGGTAGTTTGAGATACCACAAAGTTCCGTCTTCTTTAAAGTTCTTTCCACTTGGTGGATATATTTTGATGTCGGAGGGGCGGCATTCCATTCCATTCCATTCCATTCCATTCCATTCCATTCCAGCACGTCGCTGTACGCGCGAGACTGATTTAAATTTCGTAATCAAAGCACGCACTGCATCTTTTAGTGTTACGTCCACATTTACACTAATGAAGTCAGTTTAAAAAGTTTATCGAATTGCCGAATAATGCGCGCATGATCGGCCGATCAGACTAGACCCAAAAATTCTCAGATTTTTCCAATCCACGGATGAGCAGTTTGTTACATTCTGATGGGTAGTTCCGTAATAATAAGCCATTACTTTTGGATACTTCAAGCCCGGGCACCCTGTATTTAATGAAAATCAATGAAACAAAAAAAATTCACAAGAACTTTAAAGAAATTTAATGCAAATTTTTTTCAAATTTTTTGAAAAACAAAACATTTGGTGAGTTTTTTGAAAATAATCTGATAATTTTTTTTCGTTTTTTTGGCATCAAATTGTCAATACATTGTTCGATATCGTCCATTTTGTTATTCCTTTTGCCATTGGAATGTGCGTCTAAATAACTGCGCATACTTTCATGCTATTTCTCATTTCGGATGATATGGGAAGAGGAGCTGCATTATTCATTTCATTTTCATCGTCAGAATCTGCATCAAAGATATTTTTTGAGTTTTGAACAAACTCCAAATTTTTTCGTCTGTCATAATTGGGATTGTACACACATTGTTATCATCCATTGCAACGAATTTTCCCAACTATACGATAAGACAGTCCAATGCGGCTGGTGTTTTCATTATTTTGTTCATCACCTTTTTGTGTTAAGTGATTTTCGTTTCAAATTAAGAGAAAAAAATTATGTAAATACATAGTAGTTTATGGAAACCATGGTATTACTTCGTGTCAACCGATATTTCGTTTTAAGAGTTTTCGCGTTAAACGTATTTGTATTTAAATCACTTATGGAGAAAGACTAAGGAAAAAATATGTTGAAAAATTATGAACTGTACACACTCTTCTGATGTTGCCAACTATGTTAAATATACCTATCGATTTGGTTTTAGTTTTCTCTAAAGTTTAACGAGGAACTTTCTGGGGAGGGATTACGTAATTTAAAATTACTCAGGTGACGAGAATGGAATCTATGAATTGATTTCTTCTTTTAATAATCTATTTTTAATTTCAAAATGACAATGATTCCTCATGTAAGGAATTTAAGTCTCAGTTCAAATTAATGTGCTGTATTTTATTTTCCCCAGCGGGTCTTTGTTCGAATTTTATAAGGGTTGGCCAAATGAAAAGTGCACCATATGCGATTGCGTCAAAATGAGTGCAGCTATAGCACTGTCACCGCACAAGGACACGAAGGACGGTAGAAAATGTATAACACATACAATGTTGTGACGGGCTCACGCGTCTTTTCTGTAACATGTCCTTTGGGTTCTTTGGGCCAGAATTAATGGCAATTCTTTTCCAACCAAATCCAAGAAGTGAAGTGTGAATGAAAGATTTAAATTAACAAGCTTTTAAATATCGGAACTTAGAGTAAACGAAATGGCAATGTATGGCAGTTTGTGGCAGTTGATGGCAAGTAGAGAAAAGTTAATATAGTTCGTGGCTCAAGTTTGGATAAAGATACGTGGCGGTGATTAGAAGTTATAAGTGACAAAGATATAGAGAGCCAAGGTGCATACCAGTGCACGCAAATAAATACAAGATTGCCTTTATTGATTCTTCAGTTTGCAACAAGGTAGGATTGACTGTTTAATATTAGAATCAGTGATTGAATTGGAATCGACTTTAGGCGGTTCAGTTATTGATAGTGGTACGAATTAGATTGAGTCGTTATTATCTATATATATTGTGTGTTACGTATTTTTCCACCGAAGATTCTCTCACATTAATTATTAGAATTTAATTTGTTAAAGGTTTAAGTTGAATATCTTAATAAAGTCATACTAAGATAATGATTCCTTCTAGTTCTTTCGTTAATCCTACACCTCTAGCCCACGCTGACACTCCGATAGATATTCTCCTAAGGGGGAAGGGGAATATCACAATGTTTAACATCGTAACCTGTTAGTGGTAGAGGAATTGAATCCAAAGTAAAGCCGTGCCATAAAAAGATGCGTCCAGATGGGAACAAAGAGCGGAAATACAGTTTCTGATTGTAGGAAGTGAGTTTAATGCGGACATCTGTCGATGAATAGAGGCAGTCTATGGAGATCACTGTTTAGCTCGAATGTCTTGGAACAGTTGGTGTAATAGTTTTCGAGAATAGGATATCGGACACGACAATGACACGACAATCGGATATGACAATGCCCGCCCACACGTCTCCCGTGAAACCAAGGTAACTTTAAAAAATTCGTTGGGAAATGTTATAACACCCACAGTAGAACCAGGATTTGTCACTCTATAACTGGGGTGTTGAACCTTTACGGATCAACGTTCCACTTTTTCTAAAGAAGTGTTTAATGAGGTATAGACGTGTCTCAAATAATTTTGGGAAAATAACAAAACGAAATGCTATCAACACAAAGCTCTATTTACTACGAAAAAATTCTTTTCACACTGTATAGATATAAAAGTTTTTTTAGTTATTTAGTTATACGTGTAATTCACAAATTAAAATAACAGTGATTTTGTTGTTGCAGATTGAATGATAAATAACTTATATTAGGATTGTAAGAAGTTACTTTTTGTAGAATGCTGAATTTGAGTCAGCTGCCAAACGGTCTCTAAGCAATTCATTATTTTTGCTGTGGTTCACTCTCTTTGACAAGAGGATTTGTGATTTGTTTCAAAATACAGTTGAATAGATGATGTTCTGCATACCACTATTCCAGAACAAAAACACACACTGTTTTGTCGCCTTTACTAATAATTACATGTTTTACTGAACTAGCCATGTTAAATAACAGTTAAAAATCGGAAATATAAAGCAGATAAACATTAAAGTGCAGTTGTGTCAATGAAATTGACTATGCTATGCGTGAACAGACTTTACATCATAACCAATTGTAGTCTACGACGTAATTAAGGTAAGACAATAACAAACCAGTGTGCTCCCTGCTGCCCCGCGGATCGTAATACTTCATAGTAAACTTCGAAATTTTGAAATAAAATACAAACCATTTTGATCACGGGTGGGGCAAAAATATTGTGTCTCGTGCCATCGGTTCGCATCCCGAACTCACAGAATACACTAACACTGTGTTCTTAAAACTTTACCTCACTTCACTTAGCTTTACTTAGCGCTCCTCGTGAATACTAACGTTCCAATAAATATGATTCCTAATCAGCATAACCGCGCTCTCTTGGGTTGGTTGGAAAGAATTGCCATTCTAGCCCCAAAGAAATCCCAAGAGGATTAGTGGAAGTAATACCGATATAAAGCCCCGTCACACAGTTGGTGTAGTAGTTTTCGAGAATACGATATAGGATCTTCATGACAATGAAACCAAGGTAACTTTAAAAAATTCGTTATGAAATGTTATAACACCCACCGTACAGCCAGGACTTGTCACTCTATAAAGACAGTTTTACGTTTCTATTTGGACGATGAAGTGAAGGAAGCTGGGTGGACTTCCTCAGGAATCAACCTATTCCTTCTAGAGCAGCGGTACTCAGCCTGCGGCCCACTGAGTCTTTTTAAGTGCTGTATTTAAAAAATACCAATAAACAGGAATCATTCGATGACATTTTACCTCGAAGATCTCTTTCAAGAGGAAATAAATAGGTCTTCACGACTAAACTTTGCAACAGCAACAAAGTGTTTCGTCAGTGGTAATGTCACAGCGGTAACAGAGACATCCTATGAAGATTGCTATATTATTGGTAATCATACGAAACCGTTTACTGATGCATAAATTGTGAAGGAGTGTTTCTTAAATGCTTCTAATTTAGTGCTAGTGACAAAAATAAAAAAATAGTAATTAAAAAAAGCAAAACAGAGTTCAAATATTTTGATGAATTTTCCACATTTTAAACACCTTCTCCAACCTTTATCCTCATGATGCCCCCGGCGTGAAATTGCTAACTTATTTTTGCTGGCCGCGTGAAATAGCTGACATATGTATGCGGCTCAGCAGAAACACACACACACACACACAAGTAATATAAAAAAAAATTTAAGTCAATTCCTACTTAGATCAACAAAGAAACATTTTATTTTAGCTACTTTTTATTAAATAGTTACAATTAATATAAAAATGTATATGTATATATGAATGTTATGATAAAATCACAACATTAAGTGGTAATTAATTTTTATTAATTATCATTAAAGTACCGTATTGTCATCCAAAACAATCGTGTATATAAAATTTCATTTCAACTGAATGCTTTAAAACGTGAGAGAAAAAAACCTTTTCAAGTTTTGACGCAAGTCGACAAAAGTGTCGCTAAGTCGCCAAAAATGATGCCAACGTTGCTGTATTTGAATAATTAGTTTTAATCAAATTTATTAATTATAATTAAATTTCTGTATTGTCTTCCAAAATAATCATGTATATACAAGTTCAGCTCAATTCAGCGCTTTAAAATGTATTTTATTAACGATTGAAAATTCCACCAAGATAAATAAATAAATATATAGAGAGAGTGCGAGCTAATAGTAGAATTGAAAAAAGGTTGAGTATCCCTGTTCTAGAGTGAAGACATAGACCTGATGCCAAAACGATGGGACTTGTGTTCCAATCCCCAGATTTCTTTTGATTTCCAATAAAATCATTCTTTTCATTTAGGCAACCCTTATAAATTCGATTTCGGCATAAATAGAGAACGTACCTTGGTCTTGGAGCATATGATAGCTATGGAAATCGACTGGCCATGATGGTCGCTAACTTGTGGTCATTCTTTCTTTCTGCCGAGTCTTGTTTGCTGCCACTGAACACCCTCCGCGTAGAGAGGCTGATACAGTTTAAATCTGTTATGGCTCCTCTCTTTGGTTTGGTGGATTAGAACAACTGCTCTCTTATCCAATAGCAACCCTTCTATTGCCAGTCGCCGAAACCAAGTCCGACTGATCGCTTCCCATTGGTTCCTGCTTCATTTGCCACGCCTATATCTTACAATGACTGCAATACCAAGCCCAGTCTAGTCCCAGATATGGAACGGAGGAGTCTGCCAAGATTCCAGCTTCCAGTCAAGTCTAAACGGAATACCTTTGGTGTGATGTGGTAGTTTGGAGAGGGAGTGGGTACTAGCTCAGGTGTCGTCCTTGTCACTGGAGTGAATTTTAATATTGAGATTCGTCGCCATTAACCCTCGTGTTGCTTTCGAGTGCGAGGTAAAAAAAATCAAATCAAAGCTCTGATGTAACGTGATGGAAGTCAGGAAAGTGAACTACTGGCTTAGGTTTCAACCTAAAAATTCGAATATTAATCAAAACAACATGTTCTTTTAAACATAAGCCTTTGTGAAGTTCTAAAAGTAAAAATGTGTTTTTGAAGAGAGAGAGAGAGAGAGAATCAGTCAAATTAGCACATTTTTTTTTTTTTAAAATAAGACCTTAAGGCACTTGTATTTGTCGTCGTTATTTCAAGCCCCAAAATATTTTATTATTTCTCAAACGGAATTAAATTATTAAAATCAATTCCAAACATGAATAGTGTATCAATTTCGTATTTTTTTAAGTCAATCTCAAAATGAATGATACCAAAGATGCTACTATAACAGCGTTTCTCAGTGGGGTGGCTGCGGTAGCCTAGTAGTCAAGGTAACGGATTCGTGGCTGGCGTGTCATGAGTTCGAGCCCTGTACCACTGAATATCCGCCGTGTAGGGAAGCGATGTACGGGGAGCTCAAACGTTCTCCCGTTGATGTGGTGTGGTAGTTAGGAAAGGGGGTGTCAGCTTAGGTGTCGTCCTCGTCATTTGACCATGGTTCAAAATTACGAGGTCCGTCACCAAAAGCCCTCGTGTAGCTGAACAGTGCGACGTTAAGATTCACTCACTCACTCAAACTGTTGGGCGTGATAATCCTAGAAGGGGGTGGGGGCGCAAGCATATCAAAAAGTCGAAAATGAAGGATTTAAAAAAATATTAATTTACTGAAAGGAAGCAAAAGAAAATACATTATATTACATAACATAAAAAATAACATACATATTTACACTGATATAATATACATAAGTGTATCAGTACTGTACTGCGCAATGTATTTCACCATTTTAATTCATTAATACTAAGTTAAGAACAAGAATAATACATTGGTGGCCCCATGGGCTTGTCATGTAAAAAATTATATACAAAATTTAATTCTTATATCTTGATAATTAGTACGGTTTATATATAATTAAAGTCGTGTCGCAGCTTTAGCTTCAAAGTACATTATTATAGTATTCAATAGATTGTTATTGCAAGGAAGCGATGAAAATTATTATTGAAAACTGGGTCGCAAATATTGAAAGTTTGAGAAGCTCTGTACAATAGCAAAGTATTTCCTGCGTAGAACGATTTTTTTTGAGAAAATCACGTGCTAAACAAATGTAACGGAGCTTCGAATGGTTTCAAAGCGTATCACCCTTTTTCAGTTCCTGCCTCTCTTTCCAGTTAACTCTTTTTCACGTGACACAAAATTTCTATTACTTCGTTCTAAACATGTTCTCTGTATTATCACTACTCCTACATTTGAATTGGAAGCAAGATCGTTTGCTGAAAACATCCTTCTTCAAAGATCAGGACGATACACGTTATCCACTCAACACACCCTTCATTTCTTTTTTTCAAGGTCATCGCTTTCAGGTGCATGTCATGCAATTGATCTTTTGAACCCTCCTTATCGGAATTTACAAAGACAGCGAGAGCATTTAGTCTCTTGTGATTTATCACGTTAACAATCAAGAAAAGAAAAAAAATTCCAAACCAATCAGATTCCATTATTGGTCACACACACAATATTTTTTTTTTTTTTTTTTTGTTGTTACCATGGTAATGGATGGAATGAAAAACTAGTCACACAAATTTCTTTTTAAACATATTTTGCAGAATTACAAATCTAAACTTTGAAAAATAAACATTTTTCCGAAAAGAATAATCAGTGAACTGAACTTTTAATTTGGAAAAAATGAGTACATTTTTATGAAGAAGGTAAATTTATAAAATTAAACTATTATTAAAATATAAATACTGTTTAATGTAGAAAGCGACCCACACTGCATTATCGAATGGGACGTTTTAATTAACTGGGGCCAGTTAACTGAGGGACGTTTTTTAACAGCCAACTGGGACAGAGCCTCGATCAAATCCTGTCTTGTTCTCAACTCGACCTCATGATCCGAATAATTTTAATGTTCAAGTGTTATTCCCGCACATATTGTCAGAAAAACGGGGAATTTCGAACTGAATGTCAACTGTAACAGAGGCAAGACTGCATTGTTAACCATGTTGGTCGTCAGTAGCTAGGCCTAAGCCTATCACCAGATACCATGATAATTATTTTAGTCCAAAGGCGAAAGTTGGACGAATCGATTTGTGCCTAGGTCCAATGGCGTAGCGGAGAACTTTGGATCCCCCTACAGCTTTGTATCTCCAAGTTGGATTTTACAAAGGGTAGGTACTTGGTGGCAGTCAGGTTTTGAGCCCCCTAGAACTTTTCCCCTCCCCCGCGATGTGGGGTGTGTGCATTACACAACTGCCTATGTCTATGAGATTATGAGTCTCGCACCTTTATTTGTTACGAGCTATAATTTGTACAAGTATTTGACACAACGTATGCTATAAACTGTCTACTTAAAAAGGTCTAGGGACTAGGTCCTTTAGAAGTCTTAAGGCTTCACTATACACATACCTTACGGTAGATTTACTGTCAGAACCTTTATTTGTTACGAGTTATAACCAGTACAAGTATTTGACACAACGTATGCTATAAACTGTCTACTTAAAAAGGTCTAGGGACTAGGTCCTTTAGAAGTCTTAAGGCTTCACTATACACATACCTTACGGTAGATTTACTGTCAGAACCTTTATTTGTTACGAGTTATAATCAGTACAAGTATTTGACATAACGTATGCTATAAACTGTCTACTTAAAAAGGTCTAGGGACTAGGTCCTTTAGAATTCTTAAGGCTTCACTATACACATACCTTACGATAGATATACTGTCAAAACCTTTATTTGTTACGAGTTATAATCTGTACAAGTATTTGACACAACGTAAGCTATAAACCAGCGGTCACCAAACTTTTTGACCTCACGGACCAAAAAATGCATAATTTAAATCCCGCGGACCACTAATAGAATTTTTTTAAGTGTTAAATATATGTATAAAAAAACTGTGATCTCAGAATACATAAAATTTACCTAGTTGATAAAATGAAACTATTAATTATAACCAAATTACGAAAGCTTTATTAATAAACCATAACAAAATAAACAAATAAACAAAAACTGTAAAAACAGAACAATTAAAAAATGGTTTAAGTATATCAAACTTTTAGCATTATACATTCCTAGTGTTATGAATGTTCCTGCTTACTTGAATCTTATAGAGAATTGAATCAGAATTTTTTATCACCTGTTCACTAAGAAAAGGATATTATTCAGTACGACATATGTTTACCGGGCCGTTATTCTATGAAATGACATTATTCTACGAAGTTGCGTTTTCATAACTTTTCACGTATTACTATGAAATTAATTATGTTTTAATGCACCTTAAAACATAACTTAACGTGATGAGTAAGTATATTCCACATATTTTCCTGGGGACCACCACTTTGGCGACCTCTGCTATAAACTGTCTATTTAAAAAGGTCTAGGGGATAGGGCCTTTAGAAGTCTTAAGGCTTCACTATACACATACCTTACGATAGATTTAGTGTCAGAATCTAAACTCACGAGGAAGACAACATTTGTTAATCCTAAAGCTCTCCATTTGTGTGTGTGATACGCATCTTTCATTCTTAAATAAAAAAAGTTCCGAAATGTCACCTGGCAATTGAAACTTTACCAAATCCTGATGAATCCAACGCAAAAGAGTTTCTTAGGATTTATTTATTTCCTTTTGTACCCAATACTTTTAAAAACTCTCTCCTCTGGCACACAATAATTTCATATAAAAAATTTCAAATTTCCTGCACACAAAACATCATAACAAAATAAATAAATAATTGAATTTTAATTACTTTGGAATAAAAAGGACAAACTTTTTTGAACAAGCTGTTAATGTGTTGATTGACTTTTTTATATGGTTATATATATTTCATATAATATTCTGTCCAATGAATAAGTGTATGAATTTATCGGTTTTACACATATTTAAACTAATTTATATATGATGTATTTTTCAAAGGAGTTTTTACTGTAATTTATAATATAGTGATTATTTGATAAGCTACGGTTATCATCGTAATACATTTTATCATATGTGGGAAGTACTCTATTGCAGTGGTATCAAACCCTGGTCCACGGACAGGTACCGATCCGTGGATTAAATGGTACCGGGTCGTCTAAGGAGCTTTAAGTTATTGCCATTTTATTCTAAAGGACTATTTAAATACAATTTAATTAAGTGTATTAAATTAAACGGATTTAAAATATAAACAATCAACGCCCCTTCCCCCTTCAGTAGGGTCGCGGTAAAATTATTAAACGTCAACCTGTCGGTGGCGATAAAAAGGGTTTTGGAGCACTACTCTATCGAATAAGTATAACCCCCTGGAACGGTGATGAGAGAGAGAGAGAGAGAGATAGCTTCCGAAACATTTTTTCCTAACCGCTGACGTCATCTTGACGCAATTGTTTTTTGCCGCCAATTAATTCCAAAAAAGTGACCTGAGTACTGTGTTAAACTCGCGCATTGGTTTGACTATTTCTTTAAATATTGCATAATGCTGCTGCGTCAGTTATTCGATGCACTTGTGAAATTTATTCTTACTTGCTTCGTGAGGCATCCTGTTGCTATGTGTGTTTAATCATCCTAATCGTGGTTCAGAAAAAATAGGAGAAAGAAATTTGATATTTATATATTGTGTTTTGTTACGGTAAAATTCAATAAGATAATGGAAGTCAATAAGTGATAATATTTGTTTTAAGATTCAAAATCTAGCTGTGATAGTGTTTTTAAATAAATAAATAAGGCTTTAAATGAATCGGGAGAACCATTTTGGTAACAGACATTTCTGTGTTTATATCAGCAGTTGCTAACCTGTAGAGCTTCATGGACCACTTAATGTATAACTTTATATTTGGCATTAGACTAATATGTTTGACCGCTATATGGCAGACCATTATAACTATATTATCATCTATTTACGTCTCTGTTTACTTTTCCATATCATTGAAAAGAAATTCGCGAAAAGCAATAAAAACTGACAACGAGAAGTAATATCAGAAAACTGAAGTGTTATCTTACCAATTTACAATGGTTTCAATCTCGCTAGATACATCTGAAAAAGTTATAGTTAAGAAGTCCCTATATTTAAGAATATTTTCGCTATAATAGTAGTAGCTAAATTTTTCTTTTAAAAAAAAGTACAATCCATATGCTATAATACTGTTAAGAATTTTGTGTAATGAATGTTTAAAATAGTGTAAGTAATTTACATCTAGATGTGTAATACGTTAACGCGTTTGTTGTATTTATTTTATTCTAAAATTGTAATATTCGCAAGCAACGTTGTTCTTTACTTTATAATGGCGATTCAGTGGAAACTTGGAGAAATGTTGGTGATAGAGCCAAGTTGGCACCATTTTTGTCAAGTTGGCGACCATATGGATGCTTCTGGAAATTTCTGTAGAAATATGCTAATATCACGATCTATGACGTAGCGTCATAACCATGATTTTCATAAGCGCATAAATGGATAATTTTCATGATATTTAGTATCACTCAGATTCAGATACATGCATAAAATTGTTTTAAGGACATTTTGACAAAAAAAAATTTATTTAAATATAATATTTTGGCAAAAAATTAACTTAGAATAATCTTTTTTCTAAATGTTCTCCTTTTGTGAAAAATGGTTCTATTATATTAATATTTTGTCTGTATATAGCTCAGACCTCTCTACAGAGGCTCAATTAGAATTTTTGAAAAATTCACATTATTTTCAGAGTTACTACCAATTGAAATAATTATTCGCTTTTTTTTTTTTTCTTAAAATTGTTCCCCTCTGATGTCGTAAAATATGAATAAACCCACTTCTAAGTTATATATTTCAAAAATTCTAGTTGAGCCTCTGAACAGAGGTCTGAGCTGTATGCAAGCAAAATATTATTCTAATAGAAATATTTTTCACAAAAGGAGAACATTTGGATAAAAGATTATTCTAAGTTAATTTTTTGCCAAAATATTGTACTTAAAAATTTTTTTTTTGTCAAAATGTCCTTAAAACAATTTTATGCATATATTCTAATCTGAATGACACTAAATATCATGAAAATTATCCATTTATGCGCTTTTGAAAATCGCGGTTCCGAACGTAGTTGGATACCTTAAATGGGTATGGGGAATCTTGCCTCTACATTCAATAACTTGTCTAAAATATGGCAGTATAAAAGGATCGAACCAGCAGTTTTTTTTGTGCACCATTCCTGATATGTTATGTGAATGCAATAAATATTTCTAATAGTTTTTTTGTTATAATTCAAATACAGTTCTAGGGGTTCACGGGGGTTCTTGGGGTTTTTGATATAAGAGGGGTTCCATGGGCACAGTAAGTTTGGGAACCCCACTGCTTTAGAGCAATACACACATAGTTACCAGTGGCGTAACGGAGAATTTTTGGGCTCCCTGCAAAGTCAGGTTTGGGGCCCCCATGTTGAATTTTACAAAGGATAGACACTTGCGTCAGTCAGGCTTTGGGCCCCTTTAGAACCCTGCCCCCCCTCGATGCGGGGGTGCACGTTACGCCACTGGTAGTTACTCTTGTTAACGGTTGTTAAAATAGTCACAGCAGAACTTTTTAGGAGATTAATAATCTCAACCCAAATAATTTATCTCTTATCAATGCGTAAACAACTGCCAGTTGTCAAATTTTAGAACCGAATACCAAAACAACTAATTTGAGAATGAAATAACGACGTCACGTCCCGAGTTATACGTTTCCGCCCTGTTTTTAAAGTTGTGAACGTATGACGTACGAAATGAGTGGACAATGATGGAAGAAATCTTATTTTTTCATCCCTCCTAGTTTTTTGGATAAACTTTTCTTCAAATACCTCTTTTGGAACTTGGAGGTCATATCCGTGATGGGCTATCGCAGATAATTTTTTCCCACTCTCTTCACATGCTAGCGGCGGTGCGTAAACACCATGTTATTCATATCTGTGCCTATCCGGTAAATGCTATGACCTTCGCTTGAAGATTTACACAGTGTGATCTCCGATCTTTTCTTTTTATTTATTTTTTACTGTCTTGTATTGTCGTATTGTGACTCGTTTTCATTAGGTGTTGGCAATGAAAGGAAATTTTAAGTAAACGGTTTATTGTTCGGTTAATTGCGGATTACGCAATTCATTATGCAATTTGGTCTCGCGTGTGTAAGACTTTTATTTTTCTTGAAATTTATTATACTCCTTGTTGGATAATACGGGGATTTTCTTTCGTAAAATGGCGCGTTTTTTAAAGGATTTGTTTTTCCTTTTATTCTTTCATTTTATTTTCAATGGATATAAATTCTGAAAGGATTTATCAACAAATCACAAAGACGTATCCACCTTTGTTTTAATTTACTTTATAGATGGAAGAAGAAATTCAAGATTGATGTATTAATTCATCGGAACAGTTAACTGTTGAGAGTTAAGAAACATAAATTTGGAATAGAAATTATTAAACTTATTTGGCGTGCGAGTAAGAAATTCTTTAACCAAAACCAAATTAAAATGTAGGAACATATGCCTATGAAATCATATAAAAAGATGAATGAAAGCTTATACCAGAAAATATGGCATATAACTCGCACTTATACTTTCCTGCTGCAATTCTTAATTTTGAAATATATTCGCCGTATAACGTGCAAAAAGAAACCTGAAATGTACGTGCATAATGCTCTTATGTTTTAAAGTCATTTATTCGATTTATTATATTTAAAGCTTTAGAAAATATACATACTTCTAGAACTAAGAACTAAGTTCTTAAGGAATGTCATTTATTTTGAGTAAAGAGTATTTTTTTCAATTATGTAAAAGCCTAATTTTTTTCTACGATCATTTTTTATTTTTTATTTTTAAAACTCTTGTTTTTATACCCGACGTAAAACGTGCAACTGTAAATTTCTATCTGATTTTTTGTGTTAAAAATGCGTGTTATTTTTTTTCAACCATTTTTTTGAACTGCGTATTAATTCCCTTATTAATCCGTATCCTGTTTATTAATATGTAATAATAATATAAAACATCTTTATATATATATAATTATTAATGATTGCTCCTTTTTGAGAAACTTTCTCTCTTCAATTTGAAATTTCTCTTCAATCTTGAAACTTTTCTATATTTTTTCCTGTTACATGTTGAGTCATTTGTAGTTGACCACAATAGCCACGTGGTCATGGTTACAAACTTATGGCCAGTATTGTTTCTGTCTGGTCCGCATGTTTACATCAAACCACATTTAATTTGTCAAGACTCATTTCTACGTGGTATGGCAGTTTGGAGAAGGTGATGCCAGGTCAGGTGTTGTCCTCGTCACTTGACCATGGATTGAAATCATGAAATCTGTCCTCAATGGACCTTTTGTCGTTGTCCCACGTCAATAAACAAAACCAATTTTTATAAGCTTTTATTCTTTGATTGATTATTTTATATTCCAAAAGATATTAATTTTCATTTGTTGGCTTCGTTTTGTAATATATTCTCTATGTAATAAAAGTAATTTTTCTGTAGTAAGTTTCTCTTTAATTCCCATCAGGAACCCTCTAAAATTACTAAAGGTATCACATTCAGGAATGAAAGACTTGCTATCGAGGTTTTTCATGTTACTTTTCTGGCGAAGAAATTGTTTTTGAAGTCTGTTCTAACTGTGTTTGGTCTTCATTAATTGATTTTTAAATTTTTGTTTCTTTAAAGCTAATTCTTAAACTTCTTTCATGTTTTGAAACTGTACTACTGTGGCAATCTTTTAAATATAATAGCCGTTCATTACGATTACATGTTAAATACATTCTATCACAAAAAATTTATACACCCAGAAGGAAATGAGCTACTACGAGGAAACTTGACACGAATGTAGTGCATGAAGAGATAAGAAAATGAACAGGTTGTTTTATTAAGATATGGGTAGTAAAAGTTACAAATAAGTAGGGAGTAAATCCCCCACTGGTAGCTATACAAGCCGAAACACAGCGGGGCATCGAATCAATGAGGTACCTATGATCTCCTATGGATGATCATACTATAAGCCAGGGATGGCAAACCATTGGCACGCGTGCCATTGATGGCACGTGACACAATATTTTGGGCACGTCATCGATCAAAATGGTTTGCATTTTAGTTTAGAAACTATATTATTACAAGGAATCCCAAACTTGAAAAACAATTTCAAAGATTAAGATGTGCATGAGAAACCAGACAAAGAAATAGTTATTGAAGAATTTATTTCTCTAATTGAGATTCTTCAATCAAGGAATTTTCAGCGATATTTTCTCAATTCAAAGAATTATCAGAAACGCTCAAGTTTATTATGTACCCTGATGAGACATCTTTTGATAAACCGAACTTGCCCCAATTTGATTGTTTGGAAATTGAAGAATTTTTGAAATGCAACAGTGATTTCTAATCTAGTTCAATATGGATTCAAAAACGTATTGAAACAAAGAAAAAGTTGGAATTGATTGAAACAGAAAGATTAACAAGCAATATAAGTAAAAATGCCAATAACGAAATTTTGGGAACATTAAACTCGATTCCAGATACATTTAACTGTTTGAAGAAGCAAGCTCATGGTATTTTAACCATATTTTCATCGACTTATGCCTACGAGTCATTATTTTCAGAGATGAAAAACGTCAAGGACTCGTTTAGAAACCGCTTGGCAGATGACTCCAATTCAGCAAGCATTTTGCTAAAAGTAACATATTACAATCTTAATATAAGTTATTTGTCGTCTATAATTAGCAACAATAGAAGTCACACTAATGTTGCTTAAATTTAATTACACGTATAACTGAAACATTTACTATTATACAGTGCACGCACACACAATGTATTTTTTCGTAGTAAATAAAGAGTTTTGTAATGTTAGTATTTTGCTTTATTATTTTCCCCATAATCACGTCAAAATTATTGGACGGTACGTCTATGTCTTATTAAGCATTTCTTTAGAGAAAATGGCACGTTGATTCATAAAGGTTCGCCACCCCTGCTATGAGCTTTGCAACAAGGCAGTTAAGTCACGAGTATTCCTTGACGGCTGCAGTTGTCTTCCAAGCACGTTCCAGAGGTCTGGTAAAGACCTGGAAGGTCATGTAAGCGCGTCATATCCTGTGAGACGTTCCCGGGAGAGTTGCGAAGTATGTGGACGACTAGAATCGATTGTGTGTCTCAACAAATCGTTCCCCACCCAATCACATTTTCTGTAATCGCCATATCCTCTTAATAACAAAACCCGGATGGGACCGGTGACTTGGCCCTCTCCACACGCGTATGCGCTGGTCATCAGCATTGTGGCTGAATCAGGATTTACCGCTGAAGATCCCGCGCCTCCTGTCTTGCTCTCTCCATCTTTCCCAAGGTCGGAAAAAATCCAATTGGCACTGCCTGTGATGGGTCAGTGATAGGCATTTTGATGACCATCGGCTCCTTTTCCTGCGTCAGTCAGTCGTGTCCGAATGGTTTCCACTGAAACCACCGGATTTCTGAAAGGTGGTAAATTTCGTCGAATGCATTTTAGCGACGTTGTTGGCGAGGACTTGGCCGCTCTTATGATTGCGCAATCATCGCGCGTATTGGTGTTCCTGGGCCTCCCTGATCCTCCACGACGGCAGACTATCCCTTCCATGATCCATTGTTGCCAACACCGAGCAACCACCATATCGCTCCGACCGAGGTAAAGGTCAATACACCTGTACGACCAACCTGTTTCTCACACGCCTACACAATACGCCCTCTCTCTAAGTCCGATAATTGTTCTACCTGTCGCCGGTAACGTCTTCGAGGAATCTCCAGTCATAATGCCTTCCATCCAAATCAACAGGTTTGTTTGAATAATCCTATGGTACGAACAATCATGCTTTTAAACTCTCCCTGCTGCGCATCTCATGTGCGTATAAGCACACTTACCCTTGTCTCGTTGACTTCGAAAATTTACTCATTTGGACATCTCTAATCAGACTACATTCCTGCCAAGTTTCGGGATAGTAGTTGAATTTGTTCCGGGTGCATTATTTTTTTGTAACAGAATGTATTTCTAAAGTATAGATAAATTTTACCAAGGTTGCGTTTTCTAGGTAGTTAAGTGATGGATATCATTGGAAAGTACTGGATTCGGGTCTTATCTTTTCAATACCGTAGTTTTGTGAGAATTATAGCCATTAATAAATAATTGATTAGTTAAATATTAAAAATAATATTCACCAATTTAAAAAACAAAAATATTGCTACTAACTGTTAGCTTCTTAACACTGTAACATTTTAGTAATATTTTAAGATTTTTTAGTACTATTTTAAATCAAAAATATTTTTTATACCTATAATATTATTGAGAAGATTTTAAGCAAATAATAATTTTCTTGTGAGAAATTAAATCTTTATCCTTTCTTATTTCGGTGATATAAAAAGGAAAATTTATGTACATCAATTTTCCCGTGTTCCATAACAATCAGATTAAAAACAGAGACAGTTGACAGACAGCTTTCGAGACTCGAAATAAAACAGATATCCATCTGCCAGTCAGTAAAGTCTGAAATTAAAAAGATTGCGATGAAAGCAAAATGAAGTAATGCATAATGTTGAATTTTATCATCTTAAGATATAGGTATATCATTTGCCGGTTTAAAAAATATATAAGATCAGGAACCCTTAATATATATGTATTTCCATGACTTTCTATATAAAATATACTGTTTGTATAGTGTGATGAGAGAAAGTGAAAACCTTTTGTCTTTTTTTTTCATTTTGTAATTTCAACACAGGACAGATAATTTCAGAAAATATTTTTAAAATTACATTTAGATTTTAAAGTAAAGTCATTTTGTAGGAAAATATAACCGTGGTTGTGTTCATAATGATGCAAATATCATATCTATACCACAGTGGCGTAACGGAGAACACACACACTTGGGCCCCCCTGCTAAGTCAGGTTTTGGGCCCCCAAGTTGGATTTTACGAAGGGTAGGTACTTGACGATAGTCAGGCTGTGGGCCCTCTAGAGCCCTGGGCACCCCCACAATGCGGGGGTGGCGGGAGTGTACGTTACGCCACTGCTATACCATCTATTTTGAATATGTGAATGATATACTCATTCTATGGCATTTCTTTTTTCTCTCTCAAATCTCAAAGAATTTAATGCAATAAAACACCTCCAACAAAGCAAAAAAAGAAAAATTCCGGAAAATCAAACATTTGTGATTTTTTTAAACGAATATTTTTAAGCTTTTAAAAACACTTAAACACACATTTTAGTAGTTGAAACAAACATAAAATATTTGCAAAATTTGGAAGAAGAATCCGTACAACAACAGAAACTTTCATTGTTTTTACTCTCTTTAGAATGATGCCCATTACTGTTATGCTATCCTAGGCTTTAGTAAGAAAATAAAAATTCTATAAAATTAGCAGAATATTCACGTATGGATGATAAACGGGAATTTTAAGGCTTCCAACTTAATGGAAGCTATGTTCGAGTTCAAAATCCAACAAAAACCCTTATGGAGTGTTAAAATAATCAGATCTTTTAAATCATCACGTAGTGCTTAATGGAAGTTAGAAAAGTGATGTATCAGCTTAAATATCATTCTTGTTCCATGGCCATGATTCAAAATTATAAAGATGATTGTTAGTAAGCACAGTATACAGCGGATTTGTATGGTAATAATTTATCTACAGGGTGCCCCAGGATTATTGGGACAAACTTTCTGGGGAAGTAAGGCACATCACACACAAGGATCCAGATTTGCCTAGAAACACTTGGTCGGAAACGTCTTCGTTCGGCGTGAGGTACCGTTGTTCACAAAAGTATTGTAGGAAACAGACCTGTATATACACTGCTGGCCACCGTAAATGCAACACCAAGAAAGATAATAGATAGCACAACAAAATTTATTTTGTAGATAACATGTTGACCAAGTATCAAATGATTAAATTTATAGACTTCTGTGAAGTATGTTCCTGCCAGAGTAGCCGCCATTGTTGGAGCTGCCACACGCCTCGGCATTGATTCAAAGAGACTTTAGATGTGTTCTTGGAGTACAGCAGACCAAGCAGCTTCGACACGTTGCCAAAGTAGATCTGGTGTGGCAGCTGGGGGTGTAATCTGGGTCAATCGTTGAGCAACCATGGACCACATGTTTTCTATCGGTGAAGTGAAAGATCCGGAGAGCGAGCCGGACAGGGAAGCAATTCAATCTGGTGATTGACAAAGAACCTTTGGACAATGCGTGTCATGTGTGGTTGCGCACTATCCTGTTCAAATATGGCTGTGGCCAAGCCCTGAAGGTAAGGAAGGACAACTGGCTCCAACACCTGGGAGATGTAGCGCTGGCCGTTTAAAGTACCGGCAATGCGTACTAGAGGAGTGCGAGAGTGATATCCAATACCGCCCCATACCATAATAACCGGTGCAGGACCAGTGTGGCGGTGCATAACGCAGCTGTTCAGCATCCTCTCTCCACGGTGTCTCCAGACTCGGATCCGACCATCGTGGTGTTGCAGACAGATGCGTGACTCGTCAATAAAGACAACTTTATTCCATTCTGCCGCCTACATCCTTCTTTCATCGCACCATTGGCGGCGGAGACGTCTGTGGATCTGCGTCAAGGGCAGACCAAGCAATGGATGTTTTGCGGACAGACCACTCTGCTGTAAACGGCGTCGAATGGTACGCGCAGACACTGAATGATGCGTTACAGACTCAATGTGCTGTGCTACGGTTCGTGATGTGATTGAGCGATCCGTCACTGCCATGCGCATAATTTGCCTGTCCTCACGTGAAGTGGTTCACTGAAGTGGATGCGATCGTCCACGTTGGTCCGTCGTACCCTCCTGCATCCATCGGTCACTTATCCGCATTACAGTTGTTTGGTTTTGTCCAACGCGACTACCGATTTCTCTGAAAGATAATCCACAATCTCGGTAGGCCACTATCCTTCCTATGTCGAATTCGGATACTTGATCAAAAGCTGATCGCTGTTTTCTACGAGATCTACTCTCGTAGAAGAGTACTGGTCGTTTTTCGAAACTCCCCAAAAAAATAGCCAAACTTGAAATCGTCGAAATCTCCAAGCCTTAAATAGCGCTTTGAGGTGGCACCACAGGCGCGCGTGATGTGTGTCTGCGCTGAAATTCTCATCATTTGCATATCTCACCTCCGCTAATGCATGTTGTAAATTTCATGTTATTTGCATGCTTCCGTCAGGGTGTTGTATTTACAGTGGCCAGCAGTATATATATATATATATTACGTTGTCAAGTATGAAGTGGAGCAAAGTTCATGTTATTTATTTCAATTGTACATAACCTCATTTAGTCGCTTTATTTTGGCAAAATTTGTTTTTCGTGTAAAAGGTACATCTTTTCCTCTTTTTAACGCATATTTTAGTTTGAAAAAAATTTAGCAGATCATCTTGAAATCTTAGTTTTTATTGGAAAAAAAATCGAATTCAGTTATGTGCATTTTTTGCTCCATTTCATACTTGACAACCTAATACATCTTTATACATAAAATTCTTCTGTGCGTGTGTTTGTCACTAAACCTCCTAAATTGCTGGAACGATTTCGATGAAATTTTTTGTGTGGGTTCAAGTAAATTCGAGAGTGGTTTAGATTCACAATTCAGTCCGATATTAGTTAAAAAGATATTAATTAAAAACATTAAAAAAATACAACTCAACATTCACCTGCATTGTTGAACAGCGCTATTGTTATAAACATGTAATATAAAAAAAAATTTTAATCAATTCCTACTTAGATCAACCAAGAAAAAATTTACTTTAGCTACTTTTTATTAAATAGTTGCAATTAATATAAATATGTATATACATATGACAGAATCACAACATTAAGTGGTAATTAATTTTCATTAATTATCATTAAAGCATCGTATTGTCATCCAAAACAATCGTGTGTATAAAATTTCCTTTCAAATGAATGCTAAAGCCTTTTCAAATTTTGACATAAGTCGCCAAAAGGGTCGCTAAGTCGCCAACGTAGCTGTATTTGTAACTTTTTAAATAATTAGTTTTAACCAAAATTAATTTTTATTAATTATAATTAAATTGTTGTATTGTCTTTCAAAATAATCATGTACATTACATTTAAGCTCAATTGAGCGCTTTAAAATGTATTTTATTAACGATTGGAAATTCCACCAAGATAAATAATTAAATAAACAAACAAACAAAAAAATATGTATAGAGATCGTGAGCTAATAATAGGAATTGAAAAAGACGTAAATTGGCCTCGAAAATTGATTTTCAGCCAAACTGGCGAAAACCCGGTCTTTATTACGAAAATGCAGACGATTCACGCTTTTTAGCGTTTTTAATTGATGTCTTTTTAAATAATCTTTATATATGTAATTCTTCTATGCATGTGTATGTAACTGAACTCCTCCTAAACGGTTGGACCGATTTTGATGAAAGTTTTTGTCTGTTCCAGTGGACTCGAGAATGGTTTAGATTAATACTTCGGTTTAGAAATGTTTATTTAATTAATTTTTTATTTATAAATTGTTGATCTTGGAATGTTTTACATTGGATCCGGCAGACTGCACTACGATCGCAGTATCGAATATTCAAAAAACTTTTATTATAATTCAAGTTGGTCCCGACAGTTGGTGCTGTGATCATTTCAGGAAAATATTTTGTCACTTCGCGTTATTATTTTCTTGAAATGAATCGTGTGTTAATTAAATTATTACATTCAGATGTAATTAGTGTTTGAAAGTTACTCAAAACGGTCCAGATTGTTAAAGCTTATTCATAAAAATTTGGAATTTTTGAATTTAAGATGTGTGTACAGGACAACGTCTGTCGGGTCTTCTAGTACATATATGTGGGAGACAACAAGGGGTCCAAGACTTTTGTCTTTTTCACATTTATTTTAAAATTAAACAAAAATTTATTAAAAAGGTAGCTATTCTAACAGATAAGTTTGACGATGATAAGCAGAAGGTAACGCCTGCTCGCGCACCTCTGTCGTTCTCTCTCTGCTGTTTTTCTTAAAAGTTCACTGTCTAATAGTTTCAGTTTGTGTTTCACTTAGCTACGCCTGCGCGCGAAGACTGCTTGGCTTTGGCTGCATGCCACAATCGGCCAGCCTGACTGTACGCTGTCCGCAGCGGTACGTCTTCCTTTTTTCCTTTTTCATCGAGACCAGAGGAGAATCTGAAACATACAAAAAAAAACAGAACAGACAAGGACTATACGACAAATAAACAAAGATGTAACATCATAATTTTTCTGAACTAGACAGTTTCTCCATCATGTGAAGGCACCTCTTCGACATCCGGAAGGTTCCACAGGAAAACATTGTGTTTCACAGGCATGAGAACTTCTTTTTTAATGAGTTCTTTGGTTGAACGCATCGATATGTTCCTCTGTAGAGTTCTGGACGTCTGTTCAAAACGATTTCTCTTTTTCCTTCGCTTCCACTGCCAAGGCTCAAAAATTTTTCGGAGCAACACAAACCGACGATGTTTACTCTTCATAGGTGAAGGGGTAGGAGATCGGGAGATAAATTCCACGGAACTCGTTTTCATGGCACCATTGGCTTTCTTACACAATACTATATCAGAACATTTTTCTCTTACAATACTCAATTTTAACTTAGTACTCTTAATTTTATTACATTTATAATCCTTAATTAGAGAACTCGAATCATTTCTAGTATTAAAGTTTTTAACATGTGGCAAATCATAACTAGAGTTTTTTATCACACTTGAAACAGAAACATTTGAAACAGAAACATTTGAATTAAAATGAACACCCAAAGAGGATCCACTTTCACTCAATAAAACATCGCTCTTTGCGTGGCCTAGTTTCTTTATTTCAGCATATACACTAGGATGTATAATAAATTCTTCGGTCAAGGTCGGTGATATTGCCGTTCGAACACTTAGACCGGGAGAGAGTTGGTTAAGAGAAATATTTATGGGTTTAACTTCTACCATACGCTGTTCGCCAAAACATGAACTTAATGTTATGATTTCTTCGGAAGGTGTTTGCACTCTAATTAGTGAGGAATTTAAAACTGGGATCTGGCAACCTGAATCGATCAAGGCTGTTACGGGCTGATTTTCTACAAAAATGTTTACATATTGTAGCTGTTGTGCGAACTCATCGCTATTTTGTTTTTCGCTCTCGACTTTCAAAGTATTCACGTTTATTCTATTATGGATGTGGTCGTTAGATTCTTTAGGTTTAAAACGCTTCTCACAGTCTCTTGCGTAATGAGATGAATCACCGCATATATATATATATATATAAAGCAATTTTTATTTTCTCTTTCAAGATTTTGGGGATAGTTCTCTTTAATCTCTGGTTTAAAGTTTTGTGATCTATTTTTAAAGGGGTCTTGGGTATATCCATAAGTAATAGGAATTTCTTTATGTGATCCGCTTCTAGATGAAATATAAATATCGCACTCTTTAGCTAAATCAATAGGCCTGAACCAATCTTCTGCTTCTCGAATGCCAATATGAGTTGCAGTTTTCTTATTTAAAGTTTCAAATAATTTATCAGAAATTATAAGATCACATAGAGATTCAAAGGAATTAACTTTTCTTAACGAACAATAATATTGGAAGTTTGCCGTCAATCTTGCAGCAAATTGGATGTATGTCTCGCCTGATGATTTTACAGCATTTTTAAATGAGTTTAAACACTCGCGAGGGATTAATTGGAATTGTCTGAGTACTATAGATTTTAGTTTTTCATAGTCATTTAATTCCTCTTCTTTAATATACAATAAGACGTTATGAGCTCTTTCGCCCAGAAGATTTATTAAAATTTCAGATTTATATTCGTCATTTATTTTCTTGGTTAAAAATGCGCGTTCTAATGATTGGAAGAACAGATTAAAATTTTCAGATCTGGTGGGAACAGGAAGAGATAAAGTTTTAATACTTTTTATCATATTTTCTATGTTAGTTTCGAACTGTTTTTCTTCGACTTTAGCTGCAGGATTTAAACTTAATGCTTCATTTTTAGCCGTTTGAAGTTCGACTTCTTTTTCTAATTTTGCTAACTGTAGTTTAGCAAGCTCAATTTTCTGTTTTTCTTAATCCCTTTCGTTTCGCGATACCCACTCATCTATACAGTTTTTAATTAAAGTTTTAACGAAATCTGGATCACTTTCAAATGTACTACTCTTCTCAATTTTAGTCTTTAGTTTAGCTATAGTGTCCGTACTCTCCACAGTACCGTCTAGATCGGCAACAACTCTTATGAGATCCTCTTTAAGATCGTTTTTATACATTTTAGAAAAAATATGGAAAGATCCTACCTTTTTTTTCTAGCTCCCTTGTTGCTCGCACGTACGATGTATCCAATAATTGAAGAAAAACGTTGATTCCACTGATTTCACCTCTTCGCAGGTTATAGATGAACTATAGTTCTTGAACAGATAAATTGTTCGAATTGACACCTCTTCGCAGGTGTTTATTATATATTATAGATGAACTGAGTTCGAGTTCTTGAACGATGATAAATCTGTGCTGAAACGTCCTCCCGTTGGTGTGGTGTGGTAGTTAGGAGAGGGGTGAGCTCAGGTGTCGTCCACGTCACTTGACCGTTCAGTCCGTCGCCAAAAGCCCTCGTGTAGCTGAACAGTGCGACGTTATAACTCACTCACTCGCCAACCTCTACACAGGCGGAATTTTCAGGGTTCGATGAAAAGTCAATTGAAGAAAAACGTTGATTAAAAGTTCCAGCCTCTACACAGGCGGATTATTCACACTGAGTTAGTTCCAACCTCTACACAGGCGGAATTTTCGTCGATGGTTCCAACCTCTACACAGGCGGAACGAAGTTTAAAAATTCAACCTCTACACAGGTTGAACGAAGTTTCCAAAAATGGCGGCGCGTCTCCTCCACGGACGGCTTTTGTTCACGTTCCAAACTTTGATCAAAATCGAAATTTTTTCGATCCCGGCCGAGCCCCCATAATTTGTGGGAGACAACAAGGGGTCCAAGACTTTTGTCTTTTTCACATTTATTTTAAAATTAAACAAAAATTTATTAAAAAGGTAGCTATTCTAACAGATATGTTTGACGATGATAAGCAGAAGGTAACGCCTGCTCGCGCACCTCTGTCGTTCTCTCTCTGCTGTTTTTCTTAAAAGTTCACTGTCTAATAGTTTCAGTTTGTGTTTCACTTAGCTGCGCCTGCGCGCGAAGACTGCTGGGCTTTGGCTGCATGCCACATATATAATTCCCTTTAATTTCTCTGAAGAACTTTTTGATTTGCAATGGTCCTGGCCTTCAGGATTCGCGCGTAAATAATTCATTATTGCATGCAGCAAACACTTATGTCAGAGTAGCTATTCCAAAACCGTTGGCTTAGGCACGAAATGCTATGAAGAGACTACAGGGTGCCTAGACCACTTAAACTGGACACAACTGCAATGGGAACAAGTAATCTGGTCTGATGAATCCTTATTTACATTATTCCTGACCACCGGACGTGTTTTCATCTGTCGAACGTCGACAGAAGCATTTCATGTTGACTGCCTGGTTCCAACCGTGAAACATGGAGGGGCTTCTGTGATGGTGTGGTGTACAATATCTTCCTGTGAATTGGAGCAACTCGTTGTATTGAGGAGGAGGATCACAGGTGACCATTATCGAAACACTCCATAGATCCTCTTCAGCGTATGCTTCAGAACCTCTATCTAGGAGAACGTTCTGAGTTCCAAGACAACGCCCCTATTCCCACGTCTCACTGCGTTCAAACATGGCTATATGGACATGATGATGAAGCAGTATATCTCTAACGTGGTGTTCTCAGTCACCTGGACTGAACATCATTGAATGTTTATAGGGATTTTTAGAGAACTAAGTCCGTGCTCGGTTTCCTCCTCTACGAATACTATATGTACTGTGTTCGAGACCTTTATTTGTCAATTCCACGTCAAATGTAAGCTGTCATTCAGGCCAAAGGTGTCCCAACCCCCTACTAATAAAGTTTTCATTTTTCACAGATGTTTCTATTATTTTGTCCTATACCTGTATCACTTTGAATTGAAATTCTGATTTGTTTCTATAGTTTACGATTTTATCACTTTGAATAGATATTGTTCCTCTCGCAATGTATTATCACTTCTTTATCTCTCGTTTTAAATCCACGGATACTAAATTCATACACATGTGTCAATCCTAGATGTTTGGATTGTTAAATTGAGAGTAATGTATCACTGGAAATTGTATTAATTCAACCAAACCAAATCAATCTTTTTTAAAACATTTTTTTAAAAAAACCCATTAAACTAGGAGTATAGGTAAATTTTTTAGAATATATTTTTCTTCACTTTTTAAGCATTTATTGCAAAATCCTGATCAAAAGATTGGGAAACTTACCCATTTCATTTGTGTAATAAGAATAATTCAAATTGGAGGAAAATATACTCATTCACATAAAGTAATGATTTTTAAATATTAAACTGCCTTTCACCCATTATCAAGTTCACGTTTTTTCGGATCCATATGCCTTTTATGATTTCTTGCTAGATCAATGTCTCTTCTTTTCTGCGTTGCTACAGATTTCTATCGAATCAATCACATTTTCCCTTGAAGAATTTTTCCTGATCGACTACATTCCTCAAGATTCAGTTTCTTGTGTGAACTTTACTAGTATTAGTCACAACACATCATCTTTATCCATTGCATACTTTGTAATGTAAACATTATAGCAACAAGATGCAGATCAGACAACCAAATCTACAAATACTCGGATTGTTATTATTCGCTAATTCTATTTTGCAAATCAGTTACGGAAACAGTTATCATTTAAACCAGAGGTCACCAAAGTGGTGGTCCACGAGAAAATTTCGCTGGTCCCCAGAAAAACGTGGATTATATTTACTCATCACTTTAAATTATGCTTTATGGTGCATTGAAGCATAATTTAATTCTTTACAATACGGGAAAACTTATAAAAACGCGACTTCATAGAATAAAGCTATTTCATAGGAATGCGTATAATGCTAAAAGTTTGATATACTTAAAAACCATTTTTTAATTGTTTTGTTTTCACAGTTTTTGTTTATTTTATTATGGTTTATTTATTAATAAAGCTTTCATAATCTGGTTACAATCATTAGTTTCATTTTATTAACTTGGTACATTTTGTGTGTTCTTAGATCACATTTTTTTATCAATATATTTAACACTTAAAAAATCCTATTAGTGGTCCGCGAGATTTAAATTATGAATTTACTGATCCGTGATGTTAAAATGATCCGTGATGTTAAAGACCGCTGATTTACACTGTAAGGACAGACGATTTATTAAAACGCGAATACATTTTAGTTACATCATTTTAACTTCCAAGCGAATTAAATTCTATTTTGAAAATCAGTTACAGAAACAGTTATCAGCTAAAATATAATAGCAAATGATTTATTTGAACACGAATACATTTTTATTATACATCATTTTAACTGTCAAACGATTTATAAGAATATATATATAAAATAAATCCATTTGAAAATATTTCACCAATGCTTTTATTCCGTTATGGAATTCGAAACCAAAAGAATTGTGATTATAGTCAGTTTAATCTGTGGCTTTAGTATCTAAAAGATATCATTCAAGTAGCATTAATGGCGTAAAAACTTCTCTAGTTATTTAATAATTATTAACTCTCTGAAACACATGAATAACAAGTTAAAGCCATTTTTATTCTCACAAAAATTAGAACAACATAAAAACTTTACTGTTGCCATTTGCAACTTAATTTTTTTAAATGCATCAAAATGAAGATAATAATAAAGTATAGGATCAACCTGAAAAATTTATTCTAAAAAATTATGATTATGGATTCATACTTTATTAAAAACAATTAATCTGCTAGTAAATTAATCCAATATAAACTGACTGACTTTGTTTTTTGAACTCTTTTGACGTCATTTTGCCTGAAATTCACTGTTGAATACGACTAAAGATACTGCGTTAGTTACTTATCTTATTTGTCGCTCGTCTAATCGAATTTCGATGGGAGTGTAATGTCGTCTCGTTCCAATTCACGTGAATGCTGTTAATTACGTTGTTCTTTGCAATCACGTTGGATGTGTCTTTCCGCAATAATTTCGACTTTAACACTCGGGATTAATGATGCTTAATCACAAACAATGCTAATGATTTTGCTTATCTAAATATTTTCCGTGAATCCTTTATTTCCCCCCCAGACGTTTCTGGTTTTCTTTTGCAGTTTTGATTTTTAAATCGACATTTACTGGAAATTTTGTCTGCGCAATTTTTTTATTAGAGTGCATGTAAAGACTTAAATTTTTTTGTTAAGATAAAAGTGAATTTTTTCCCTTCAGAATTTCAGTATCATGGCTCTGACATGAGAAAACTCGATACTTTCGTATTAAATCGTCGACTAATTTCGCCAAAAGAAAAATCATCGCGAATAAAATAAATGTCGCCAAATGATGTCAATGTTGTCATTATAGAGTTTGAATGAGCACGGGAACGGTTTCCACTATTGGCTACATATCATGGTATTTGGCGATGTCTTTTGATTTGACGAAATTGGTCGACGGTGTAATAGATAAGTACCTTACAACCCGAAGTTGGGTAACAAATAAAAGAAAAGGGAATTTTTATGTATAACTAAAAAGATTTGGAACAAAATTTCTTCCAGATTTATTTTATATAAGAATCAGGGGAAAACAAAAGTATGATTCGCTTAGGAGCACACAATCTTAATAATCTGAGATAAGATTTCTGTATATTATTAGTTTATCTATTTAAATATTCTATACATTTTTTCTAATGATATAACATTCACTCTATAAACAGGCTATTATTAAACAATTTACTACCAGAGTAAAAAAATTTGGAAGACATACGTAGAAGTACGACTTTTATGAATGCAATAACTTGTTAATAAAGTGCAAATAACTTGTTATGCCATATCTGCAAGTATAATGTTTGCATATATTATTGTTGTGCTTAGAGGATTCTTGCTCATGAATTAAAGTTTTTTGAGATACAAACCGCACCAACCGCACAAACCGCAGCCAAATACACCTTCTTATTTTGGATGGCCGCGGTAGCCTAGTGCAGTGATCCCCAACCCACGGTCCGCGGATCAAATGGTGCCGGGTCGCCTAAAGAACATTAAACTATTGCCATTTTATTTAAAGTGGTGCATTTCTCTCGGATTTGCGCGACTTTCTACGGATATCACTTTATATTCCGCTTTAAATCACTTATATTCATTTTCGGTATAACTGTAATTTATTCTGAAGGTATATTTAAAGGTAACAAAACACAATCTAAAATATAAACAATCAACATTCCACTCTTAGCGGGCCGCGGTAAAATTATCAAAAATTGATCGGTCCGCAACGATATAAATGTTAGGTAGCACTGGCCTAGTGGTCACTTAACACGTTCGCGTGGCCGGCGAGTCACAGGTTCGAACTCTATTTTCACTGAAGACCCACCGTGCATTGGGGCTGATGCACTTTCTGGAATCTTCCAGAAACATCAATTTCTGTTGCCAAATTTGACAATTTGATTATCAAATTAAAAGTTAAGTCGGTCAGTTATCATTTATACTAGTACTGAAAGAATAGCTTTCTTCACCCACAAACGATCTTTCCAACCATAATCTCATTTCGGCAGAGAAGCAAGTAGATCCCGAAATCTCCATAACAGTTTTTACTCTCCATACATTTTTCATCTCTTGTAAATTGCTTTTCAGGCGAATTAAAACCCTTTTCACTTTTTATGTATTAGAATTAGACGTTCAGGTTTCTTCTAAAATTATAGTTAATTATATTTAATAACTATATATTTTTTTCAAGTAGACCAGTTCTATTTTCATTGTAAATTGGTTTTTAAGTGCTTATTCAGAAGAAGAAAGAACAGAACAAGAAAATTAAACTGTTTCAAAATATCCTTATGCAAAGCATGCTTAGTTTGTAAATTAATGTAATGTTACTTTTTTCTAAATTAGTTTATTTATTGTAAATGCATGGCTTTTACTGTAATTTATTGTTTTATAATATTGTAAATACATGATAAATGTCATGGTATATACATTCAAAAAAAGATATAAGATCGCGGAATTTTACTTATGCAAAAATAAAAAATGAAATTGCGTTACAAAATAATTTATTACCAGCACAAATTTTAATAAGTTATAATGTGTTTTTTTTCAAAAAATTCTGTACAGAAACCAACAACAACAACAAAAAAGAATTCATTGTTCTTTCTGAAGACCATTTTTGACCCCTTTCTCTTTTTTTTTAAGGTAACGCTACGCTTGGAACCGTGATTTTGAAAAAGCGTGTAAATGAATATTTTTTTTTTATATTTAGTGTCAGTTGAAAAAGTATATACACATATATAAAATGGTTTTAAGACTAAGTACTTGAAGAAAGGATTTAGATGCTGTTTTTTAGGTAAAAAATGAGATTGACAGATTTTCAAAACATTCTCTTTTATGAAAAACCATTCAATAATGATAATCTTTTCCCTGTATAGAGCTAAAAGTAGCAGGTGTTTAACTGAAATTTTTGAAATATATAATTTAGAAGCGTATTTATTCATATTTTATTTTATCGCAGTAGATAAATTTTAACAAAAAACATCCGTTATTATTCCAATTCATTGTAAACCTGAACATATGAATTTTTCAAAAATCCTAGTTCAGGTTTTGTAGGAAAGCCCTAGCTATTTTTTTGGCAAAATGTTATTATTATAGAAGCATTTTTCCTAAGTGGAGACTGTTTTGAGAAGATGGCATTCTTTCTTCATTTTTGGCCAAAACATTACATGTAAATAATTTTTTTCTTGTAATGTTTTGAAGAAAATTTTATATGTATATTCTCTAATTCAACTGCCACTAAATATCGAAAAATTCTACACTTGTACCCTTTTCAAATCACGGTTCCGAACGTAATCAGTCACCTTAAGGTACCCGACTACGTTCGGAACCGTGTTTTGAAAAGCTTATAAATGGATATTTATGATATTCAGTGTCACTTAGATTAGAAAATGTATAGAAAATACAATAAAAAATTATCTAAGTACAATATTTTGACAAAAAATGAACATAGAATCACCCATTTTCAAAATATTCTCCTTGTGTGAAAAATGCTTCTATTATAATAATATTTTGCCTGCATGTAGCTCAAACTTCTGTACAGAGGCTCAACTAGAATTTTTGAAATATATAACTTAGAAGGGGGTTTATCCACATGTTTTACGACAACAGAAGGGAGAAATTTTAAGAAAAAAAAACGCCGATAATTTATTCAATTAGTAGTAACTCTGAAAATAATGTGAATTTTTCAAAAATCCTAGTTCAGACTCTCTGGAGAAGTCTTTACTTTAGATAAGCGAAATATTATTATTTTAAAAACATTTTTTTTATAAAAGGAGAACATTTTGAAAAAAAATTATTCTAAGTTAATTTTTTGCAAAAATATTGTATTTAAATATTTTTTTGTCAAAATGTCCTTAAAACAATTTTATACATGTATTCTAATCTAAGTGACACTAAATATCATGAAAATTATCCATTTATGCGCTCTTTTTAAATCACGGTCCCGAACATAGTCCGATACCTTAAGCGATTCGCTTGAGACATTTTAAATTACCATCACCTTACCGAGCTTGTCATAGCATTTCGAACTTTGTCTCTCAAAATTTATTTTCAACCTTCCAAACAGAGTTTTATCCTCGCTAACGAGCTTATTTTAAATTTACATAATCACCTTTTTAAATCTTTTTTTAATGAGCCACATGGGCAACCTCTGACGCGAACTTTCCAGACCATAAAAACTGGAATCCATTGAAACCAATACTTTGAACTCACACACACACAAACAGCATTATCCTAATAACAGTCAAACTATTGACTCCCCAATAAGGAAAGGATGATACTGAAAAGCAGAATCGCATCGGTCAAGGTTCTTACAAATTGTCTGGATCGGAAATTTGGACGAGGAAAAAAGAAACACTCATTATACATTCTTCAATTTCCCCCTTGCATGAGCTGGGTGTGTGACTTTTATGTAATCACAGGATTTCGAAAACAGGAATTGATTTTGTTTTGATGGCCACGGCTGAACAAGTGTTTTCGAAGGTGTTGGCGAGAATGACGCTGTGATTCATCATTACGTGAAACATCAATTGTCATTTGACGTTTTCGTGATGCATCGGTAAAGTTCCTGAAGGTTTTTCTCCTTTGTTTGTTGATTGAACCTTGGACTTAATTGGAACTTAATTATTTTGTGGTGGATGAGATTAGTGAGTTACATACCTTTGTGACAAATGTTTTTATCCTGTGTACGCAGAAAATTTTATTCTAATACTGGCCGTTACCCGCCTGCTTCGATGGGTATTTCGTAAGATATATGTTAGTGATATCCTAGCATTAAGCATTCGATTGCATTGAAAACCATTCTTATAAAACCGTTATCTCATGTTTTAAAAAAGGACAAGATGAATTAACAAAATTGAGGAATTATCTTTTACTCTCCCGTAACCCCTTCTCTCTCAAAGTGGATTTCCGCAAAACCCATTTTTAATATATCTCTATCAACGAAACAGACTTGAAATTTGTCAAGAATGGCACACACAAAGCGTAATATTTCAAAAAGGATTTTTTTATTATTCTTGCACCCTCGTTACCGTCTTTGACAGTCGATTTTCGCAAAATCCTTTCATAGTGGAACTCTACTTCATGAAAGGAGTACGTACGCCTACCAAATTTTAAGTCTGTATGTCGAATAGTTCAAAAACGGGAATATATTTATCTGTAACGCCCCTTAACCCCTGGGAAGGGGGTTTGATTTTCGCAAAATCTCTTAACAATCTCAACTCCATGAAAGGATCATACCTGCTAAATTTCAAATCTGTTGGTCTAATTATTCCGGAGATCTCCTGAGTGAGTCGATCGCTTTCCTCCTTTAGTGATCAGTTACATACAGCAACGGTATATATACAAAAGATTGCTTCTAATATTTATTTATTTATCGAGTAATCATAATAATTGTCTTTTTTTCCTGGGATTGGGTGAAGGAAATATATTTTATCTATTACATATATTAATCTTTCGTATTGTAAAATATTTAGTTCTGTTCGTATTTTTTTCTCCACATTTTGAACTAATATTTAATTAACTATTTATTTTTTAAAGTATCCAATAGTTATATAGAGCTTAAAATTCTCTTCCATATAATTACTATCCGCTTTAATTCAATATATAACTCATGTAGTTCTAATTTATCTGATTACTTACTTTATTTGCTGATGTAGAATTGTTTGTGGTTAAAGTTACGTTATATAATATAATATATAATATATATACTTATATATAAGATGGACTTCTTTTTTTAGTTATTAAATATGTTTTTTCATTTAGGGGGAAAAGTTATTATACATTATCGGACACTAGTTGTACTTAATAAGTAATGAGTTTCTGTGTATTTTCGAGATATTATCATTCATTTGTAGATCTCTAGAGTGATTATAAGAATAAAAGCGGCCGTGGAACAGACTTTGGCTACTGTTAATTGCAATTATCTTAATTATTATATTGGCTTTCTAGAGTTCATCAATATTTGTATTTTCTTCACCACCCTGCAGTGGCGTAACGAACACCCCCGCAACCCCTGCATTGCGGGAGGGGGGGAGGCGCAGGTTTCTAGGGGCCTCAAAGTCCAACTGAAACCAAGTACGTACCTATTGTAAGATTCGGTTTGGGGCTCAAAACCTGACTTTGCAAAGGAGGAGGCGACTAATAGTTTCCGTTACTCCACTGCTACCACCGCTACTGTAAATTTTTCAACAGTCAATGAAATTTTATGCAAAACATAACAAAAAAGTTCTGCACATTTTCTCGTCATAAATGACTAATTGCACAGTAAATTATTGAATATTCTAATCTAATTTGATTTGCTTTAGTCGTATATACGTTAAAAAAGAGGTTCCCATACTTTTTACTCTCGCAGACCCTTTGCCTTGTTTTTCGGTTTGCGATAGATCCCTGCTTACGAAATGTGGAATTTTTGCAAATTTATGTACTTAAATGTGTTTATGACAGCTGGTAAAACAGAGCTACTTATTTTAAATGATATAAATTTCTAACTGTAGTGAAGTATAGAATTTAAAACTTAAGAAACCTATGCTAATTAATTTCAAATTTAAGTGATACATAAAATAACTGATTAAAAAACAAATATTTATAATGATATGAATGATTCTGGTGTTTCAATAGCAAATTTTCAACTTTTGTTATCAATCTTGTCAGGTTTAACCCTAAGTTTCCTCGGTTAGTAGTGCCCAGCTGACAACCGCGCTGAAACTTCTCACTAGGAAAAGCAATTAAAAGCTTTCTCCAATACTCCATAACTCGAGGTAAATAACGTATGTCTCTTTAAAGCGAAAATTGCTGACATCTGTTTCTAAACTTTACTCTGTTACTGCCTATTCCGATCGGTTCCTCTTGTAATTTGACCTTTTTTTTCAATGTGACCATAGGAATTCATTGTCTTCTGTGGTAATGACCAAGTAAATGTGCATTCTCAAACCTAGTTTCAAAATCTGAATAAAGGGACTAGGAAAATTCGTTACGTCCAATATTATACTCCTTTCGCTTAGTTCTGGCAATATATGCTGAAAGGATTGGTCCTTCTTTTAATAAAATTTATGCTGTTACATGACTGCAAATTAGCCTCATTAAGTACAGTAAATAAATGTGTTAAAGGTAAAATCTTGTTTCTCCCCCATTTGATTAAATTTTCTATTAAAATTAAAATCACCATCTGGTTTAGTGAGAGCTGTCGTGGACCCCCCACTTACACATCATGGACTCCCAAATTATTTTCTTGCTATCGTGGACCCCTTACAAGTCATCGTAGAACCTTAGGGCTCTATATAGACCACTTTGGGAATCACTGTATTAAACGATTCAATATATTTTCATTTTTTTTAACTATAGAAATGCTTAGCAAGCGTGTTATACGTGTGCAGTTAAAAAACAATCCATATACACTGTTGAAAATTTATTTAACTCATTTAGAACATTAGGATATCAAGTGATCATACAAAAGTTAGTCTTTTATTGGATATAATACGAGTATGATACTTGCAGTGGCACAACTGAGAATATTAGGGCCCCGCTGAAAAGTCAGGTTTTGGGCCCCATGCCGAATCTTAAAAAGGATTGCGAGACCATAATATAACATAGGCTTTGGGCCCTCTAGAATTCTGCCCCCTCCCCCTTGATGCGGGTGTGTACGTTAAGCCACTGGATACCTGTGGGGACCATGAAAATAGTTTTATGGATGTAGTTTATACTTAAAGGTAATCAACTTTGAGATTTTTACTGTTAACTGCTCTGATCGATATAGCCAAAGTTAAAATAAAATATATTCCTCCTATAATCTTTGTTAGCAGTATAGTCAAAGAATTAATCTTCCACTTTATTGGGATAATTGGTTCACAAAAATTAACTCCTGAATGAAAACAATGCAAATGAAACCTTAAACCGCCGTTTAACGTTGAATACATTCCGTATTCTCAATTTTGTCAACCTCTTAGTAAAGTATAAAAATGTTAAATAGAATTTTTTTTCAATTCCTACTATTATAGCTCACACACTCTCTATATATTTATTTATTTATCTTAGTGGAATTTTCAATCGTTAATAAAATACATAAATGCGCTCGCTCAATTGAACTGAAATTTTATGTACATGATTATTTTGGATGACGATTCAGTAATTTAATTATAAATAATAAAAACTAATTTTGATTAAAACTAATTACTTAAAGAATTACAAATACAGCCATGTTGGCATCCTTTTTAGCGACTAAGCGACCCTTTTGGCGACTTTTGTGTCAAAACTTAAAAAGGTTTTTTTTTTCTCCCGTTTTAAAGCATTCAGTTGCACTGAAATTTTGTGGCCGCGGTAGCCGAGTGGTATAGGTATCGGATCGTGGCTTGCCTGGTCACGAGTTCGATTCCAGTACCACTAAAGACCCGCCGTGTAGGGCAGCGATGCACGTTAAATCTGTCGAGAGCTGAAACGTCCTCCCGTTGGTGTGGTGTGGTAGTTAGGAGAGGGGGGTGCCAGCTCAGGTGTCGTCCACGTCACTTGACCATGGTTCAAAATTACGTGGTCCGTCGCCAAAAGCCCTCGTGTAGCTGAACAGTGCGACGTTAATATTAAATCAATCAATCAATCAATGCACTGAAATTTTATATGCAGGATTGTTTTGGATGACAATACGATACTTTAATAATAATGAATAAAAATTAATTACCACTTAATGTTGTGATTCTGTCATATGTATTTACATATTTGTATTAATTGTAACTATTTAATAAAAAATAGCTAAAATAAAATTTTTCTTTGTTGATCTAACTAGGAGAGGGCACGACTAAGGAAATTCATTTGGGATCGAGACTTGGTGTAATAGTAGTACTCCTTTAGAGTATTCACCCCTCATTGTAATTCCGCCGAATGGCCAGTCAATTCGGAGAAATTAGCCTTCGAAATCCATGCTTAGCTTTTATACAATTAAATTTTAGTTTCATCCAATGATTCTGTGGCTTGATTGGCAAATCGTCTGCTTATTATGAGTGAGGTCAGAGTTCGATGCCATGCGATCAACTTTTTTTCTTCAATTCATTTAATTATTTTTAAAAATTAAATTAATTTATTTGTGAAAGGTTTATTAAATATTAAATGATATTTTATGTAATTATTTTGTATTTTTTAAAGTAAAAAAAAATTAATAAATTTATAACTTAAATTATTTATTAATAAAATTATTTAAAATTATTATTAATTAAAAATATTTAAAATTATTATAAACTAAAAATGTTTAAAATAATTATTGCTAAATATTATTAATAATTCGAATTAGTAAATCAATTAATTAATATTTATTAAAATTAATTAATTATTATTTATTCAAATTAATTAACTAATTATTGTTTATTCAAATTAACTAATTACTATTTATTATAATTATTTTAATTATTTTTAAGCATTAGTATTAATAAGAAATATTATTAATTTAATATTAAAATTATTATTAATTTAATATCAAAATTATTATTAATTTGTTATTAAAATTATTAATAATTTGTTATTAAAATTATTATTAATTTATTATTAAAATTATTATTAATGTAGCATTAAATTTATTTAAATAAATTTATTAAAATTGTTTAAATAAATTTATTAAAATTATTTAAATAAATTTATTAAAATTATTTAAATAAACTTTTTGAAATTAAATAAATTTATTTGAAAAGAACTTATTAAATATTTTATAAAATTAGAAAATAATTAAATTTATAATATATATAAAAAAGACATATATTTTTTATTATATTAAATATAAAATAATTAATTTAATAATAATCATATATTTTATAAATTATTTTACATAATATTTCATTTATAGTATATTGTATTTCCCATTATAAAACTATTTGTAACTAATTTTTATGTAAAATAAAATTTAATGTTTATTTTATATATTCTATTATAAATATTATTTATTAATATTAAATATATATTTATAAAATTTAATATAATTATTTATATAATTACAGTAATTTTTTTACTTTATAAAATGCAAAATAATTACATTTAATATCATTTAATATTTAATAAGCCTTTCATAAATAAATATATTTAATTTAGAAAAATAATTAAATGAATTGAAGAAAAAAGTTGATCATGTGGAATTGAACCCTGACCTCGCGCATAGTAAGCAGACGATTAGACAACCAAGCTACCGAATCGTTGGATGAATTTAAAATTTAATTGTAAAGCGTGGTTTTTTGAGAGATATAGAACTTTAAATTGCAATAAAACAACGATGTATTATTCGATTGACATGAATTTTTTTTTATTCGAAAGATAATCTTGTGGCATTACATTTTAAATATGATTTCTGGCATAGGACTGCCACGGCTGGCTCGGATGTAGTCCAATCTGGACGTCCAATTTTCGATGACTTTTCCAACATTTGTGGCCGTATATTGGCAATAACACGGTGAATGTTGTCTTCCAAATGGTCAAGCGTTTGTGGCTTATCCGCATAGACCAATGACTTTACATAGCCCCACAGAAAATAGTCTAGCGGTGTTAAATCACAAGATCTTGGAGGCCAATTCACAGGTCCAAAACGTGAAATTAGGCGGTCACCAAACGTGTCTCAATAAATCGATTGTGGCACAAGCTGTGTGGCATGTTGCACCGTCTTGTTGGAACCACAGATCCTGGACATCATGATTGTTCAATTCAGGAATGAAAAAGTTAGTAATCATGGCTCTATACCGATCACCATTGACTGTAACGTTGTGGCCTTCATCGTTTTTGAAGAAGTACGGACCAATGATTCCACCAGCCCATAAAGCGCACCAAACAGTCAGTTTTTCTGGATGTAACGGTGTTTCGACATACACTTGTGGATTAGCTTCACTCCAAATGCGGCAGTTTTGTTTGTTGACGTAGCCATTCAACCAGAAGTGCGTTTCATCGCTAAACAAAATTCGCTTATGAAAATCGACCATTATTTTCGAAATAAAATTGCACAATTTGAAAGCGTTGTTCAGGCGTGAGTCTATTCATGATGAATTGCCAAACCAAACTGAGAATAAATCACTTGACAGCTGTTAAATCGGTCGCCATCTTGGAAAGTAATGCCAACTTAAACTTCTATACCTGGAAAAAAACACTCTGTGTAAAAGCTAAGCATGAATTTCGAAGGCTAATTTCTCCGAATTGACTGGCCATTTGGCGGAATTACATTGAGGGGTGAACACCCTAAAGGAGTACTACTATTACACCAATTGATCCCGAATGAATTTCCATAGTCGTGCCCTCTCCTTGTAAGTAGGAATTGACTTAATTTTTTTTATATTACTTGTTTTTAAGAATAAACTCACAATCGTCTTTTTTGACGTAATCATCACGCGTCTTCACATTTTCCCCATCGAATTTGAAATTATAAATGTATTTTGATGATATATGGAATCTGATACCTGAAGCGTTTTAAATTGAACCCACATAAATGGAAAGAGATTTGAATTATATTATAGTATATTTCCTGTTGAATAATTTACATTGGATTTTTACACTTTCTTACACTTTACAAGAAAATCAAGTATATTCTGCAACAATGCGCTATCTGCAAGATCATCCTCTCTAACCGGGGTTTTCTTCCGACCAGGCAAATCGGTCTTTTAAGCTGATGCAACGTCTCCAAACAACTGAACGTCTCATTACCAAATGGTAAAGTTAGTGAGACAAATGGTATAATATAGATGATTATAGAGAAAATAGATGTTAGTGGACGATATATCGCCACAATAATTAGTGCTGGAATCATATTTGCGTAGCTACTTTTAAGTTAAAATATCTGGGAGGATTTTTCTTGGCATGTTTGAGAGGGCGAAAAAAGTACCCGTTGATACTTACCTTTAAGCCTGTCTTGTCCAAACATAGCGTAATATTTTATAGCGTTTAATTTAATAAAAATGAGTTATTGCAAATACCTGTTTGTAATAATTTTGTTTCCGTTTGCGGTGTACGGATCCCCTCGAGAATCAAATTAATAAGTTTGATCTTCACCTCAACCAACACGAGGAGAAGATGCCCCCATAACTGTTATGAATATCAACATACACTGGTGTGCAAAAATTAAGGACGAGACTGTTTTTTCAATATAACTTTGTACAGAAGCTTTCCAAATCAACACATTTAATACCGTAAGATCCCCAATACGTAAGGACATGTGTAATGTAAGCAACACTTACTAAAAGAGAAATCCGGGGGATAAAAAGAAGCTTGATTGAAAAAGTAGCATGGAGCGCAATGCGACTGAAGGTCGAAACATCCCTGTGATGGGTGTCCAGCAAGAAACATCCGGTCTTTAGTAGGGGATATGATCTCCCCTGACTGCTAGGCAGGTTTCACAGCGTCTGCCCATGCTGAGAATGAGGGTGCCAATGAGTTGTTGAGGCATTGCTGCCCATTCGTCTTGCAGCGCCAATCGAAGCTCCCGAATCATTACTGGTGGTAAGGTACGAGCTGCCAAGCGTCTGCCTAGAAAATCCCATACATGCTCGATGGGATTGAGATCCGGAGATCGTGCCGGTCAATCCATACGTTCAATATCCTCACTTTCTAAGAGCTGTTCGGCAGCTACTGTGCGATGCCATGGTGCATTGTCGTCCATGAAAAGGAACTGCAGACCCATAGCGCCTCTAAAAAGACGCACATATGGAAGAAGAATCTCGTTACAATAACGGGTCCCGTTGACTGAACCTGCGTCGAAGATGTGAAGGTCTGTACGACTACCAAGCATGATGCCTCCCCAAACGAGAACACCGCGACCTCCATACCTGTCCCTTTCAATGATGTTCGAGGGATGATTGCGGCTTCCCCGCTCTCTCCAGATGAGTATGCGATGAGAATCGCTACTCAAACTGAATCTGCTCTCATCTGTAAAGAGTACTCGTCCCCATTCATTGTCTCTCCGATTCCGGTGTTCCCGGCACCACAGAGAACGCCTTCTCCGATGGGCAGGCGTTAAAGGTACACACCGTACAGGGCGTCGTGCAAATAGACCACCACCGTGCAGTCTTCTGGCCAAGGTAAAACGCGATATCGGTCGTCCAGTCGCCTGTGTCGTGTGTCTAGCGATTTCTCCCGCTGTCTCCCGCCGGTTTCTTCTGGCCTGTAAGACAATCTACCGGTCATCTGCGGGTGTGGTTCCTCGTGGACGACCACTACTGAACCCCCGGATAGCTGTTCCTGTAGTTTGAAATTGTCTCCAAAGTCGTGAAACGATGCTGCGAGCAATTCCGAACTGTGCAGCCACACTTGTCACACTGCGGCCTTCCTCCAACTTCCCAATGATTCGACCTCGGGTCAAAGCATCCAGATGTCGTCTAACAGATTGATTATTCGTCATTTCTCGCTGAGGCAGCAACTCGGTGTGATTTTAACTGCTATACGGCGTGCAATCTCTTTGCCAGAAATACTGATCTTACACCGGCAACATGCTTTATACTACTCAGACACTCCCCCATTACGTCTACTTGCATATCTGCGCATGTGCTACCGTACATCACCTTACTTAATCTTCTGATTGGTCTCTTTCTGTCCGCTCTGCCTCTTCGTTCAGCTGATATGCTAATTTTTCGACTTCGTCCTTAATTTTTGCACACCAGTGTAGTTTGCCTTTGGTAAATTGACCAAACGCATAAGTTAATTTGTTGCAATAATTTTGTAGTAAATTTATCGAGGCTCTATTGCATTATTTTTGTGATACTTTTATATTTCATTCGAAATATATATCTTTTATTATAAATTTCTAATACATTAAAAGTTCCAATGCATTTAATATTTGTACTGAAATGAAAATATAAATATTTACTATGAACTGATGTAAATTTTTGAGTATGAGTTGTAAAGAAAATTAATCTTTTTTAAGTTTCAAAATTTTTTAAAGTTTTTTTTCCCGACTGCAGTTAGTCGGTACTGGGAGACTCGGCGTCAAATGGTCAGGAAGACAAGCACGGGCGTTGGATAAATAAATAGTTTCAAAATATCAATGATAGATTTTATAGGTTCCACACATAGAATAGTAATATATCTGATGCAGTTGTGCAAAAGCATTAAGGAAAGCACATAGAGCAAAAATGAACGTTGGGTGTTTCCGTGACGTCACGGGAAAGGGAAGTGTCGCATTGGCTGAAAGTTGTAAATAAACCGAAGGCCACGGCTTTTATAAGTTCATTTCAGCTCTCTTATTTGACACAGCTGTCAGGCGTGCCTATGCGCGCTATTTGCGCTGAAGCTGATTAATTCTGTGTTGCTAAGAAAGAAGTCGTGACTATTCTTTTTGCATCAACAGACCTTATTTGGGAATGCCCTTTTTTCTTACTAGTTATTTTGCGAATATTCGAAATGCGATGCAACGGTTGTTACTATGTATATGGTTATATAGCTGAGACGCTAATGTTCAGTACTTTTTTTAATGATTTCTCGTAATGTTATTTGAAACATTAATTGTACGAAGCACATAACACTCTACTACACAACTATATGACGAATGTGTAACATATAATGGATACAAATTTTCCAATTTTTTTTTTACTGAATTTTATTTGATTAAAATGATGGATTATTATGATTACTATGACGAATAATTAATGTTTATACAGCGAATTTCTTAAAAGTAATTTTTCAGCTATTTTGAATTTTTTTTTCGTTTATCTTTCATTTAAATTTCGTATGTTAATCTAAAAAAAATTATAAAAACCGAAAATCTATTAGAAAAAAGTTTTTTTGAAAAGTACATTAGGTTCAATGGTGTAACGGAGAACTTTAGGGGGCCCCTGCAAAGTCAGGTGTGAAGCCGAAACTTGGATCTTACAAAGGGTACGGTACTTGGCATCAGTCAGGCTAAGAGCCCCCGTAGAATCCTGTCCGTCCCCGCGATAGGGGTGTACGTTAAGCCACTGACTTGGTTTGGAATGAACAGTGGCTAATTTCCTACATTAAGTTCAAGAAAGATGAATATTTTTGCTTTGTGCGAAAGTTTTAATTCTTAAGTAATTTTAATTCAATGTCCACCCGTCGGTGTAATGTGGTAGTTAGGAGAAGGGGTGCCAGCTCAAGTGTCATCCTCAACAATTCAGACTGCTCCGCGGTTCAAAATGACGAGATCTGCTGCTAAAAGCCCTCGTGTTGCTTTACAGTGCTCGTTAAAAGAATTCTCTCACTCAAATCATGCTTATTTATAAATTGACCAACCATCCTCCTTTAGGAAGGACAGTCCTCCTTTTATAGGTTCTGTCCTTCCTATAAAAGTGTCCTCCTTTTCAATATTTTAAAACTGATTTGTTAATCTCTATTTTCAGAGATGAACAAAACATGTTTCCAAAATGTCGATTAATGGTCTGAAACAAAAATCACAGAAAGTAACAATTTTTAAAAGTATTTTTTTAATTTGTCACATGTAAATTGGGCAGATATAAAAAATTACGTTGAGTATTTATCGAAAGAAATGCCTGATATTGAAATCAATTAAAATTGTCTGTTTGAAACAGAAAGATGCCTGGATGTATTTTTAAATTCTAATAAATTAGAACAGTGTTGGGGAATATCAACATGCTGCAAAATTGGTAAAAGATGGGTGAAATGACTTTATCCATTTTAAAAATGAACACATTCCATATGAAAATGAAATTAATTCTTGTTCAATTTACGTTGTGCTGCCCTGGAACTAATGCAGCAGTTGAAAGAGTGTTTTTCAGTTGGTTATGATTTTTGTGAAGTGACCACAGTAAAAAATCAAAATTGAACGTAATGTTTTAGCTACAGTTCTTACCATAAAATTCAATATGAAGGATATTTTTTGCCCGAACTTTCCGATATATTAAAAAATGAAATGTTGAAAAAAATCATCAATGGGAAAAATACTCTTTTAAGATAATAATTAAAAATAATGTAAGCGTAATTAGCGTATTTTTGTTTGAATTAATAAAACGTTTCATATATTTAAGGTATCCGACTACCCTAAAACCATGATTTTTTTCCAAAAATTGACAATTTTTTTTATGATTTTATTTTATAGGCCATCTTATTAACTTAATCAAAAAATACCAAGTTTTTATCATCCATTCACTAGAACAAAAACTACAAGTGTTTTAGTAAAAGCGATGCCATAACTTTACACAAGATGTCAAACTTTAAAATGCGTTTTACTCGAACTGTGTTTTATTTTCGAAAAGCTCAAACGGGGACAGTGATTGCTCAAAAAGTTTTTTAAATAATTTCATCATCTCAGACATCACGATCGTTCGTGATTGATGTTTCAGTCGAGTTTTGTGAGTGTGAGTCCTGATTCCATTAAATTAAAATAATCAGCCATGTAGAAAGAATTATGTTCGTTAAATCTGTAGAGGCTCAATGTCCTCTCGTTGGTTTGGTGGAGAAATTGAGAGATTATAAGAAAACAGGGCTAAAATATCTTTGACACTTAAGATATCCGACTACCCTAAAATCATGATTTTTTTAAAAAAATTGACGAATTTTTTTATGATTTTATTTTATATGCCACCTTATTAGCTTAAGAAAAATACCAAGTTTTTTTATTTTCCAGTCACTAGAACAAAAACTACAAGTGTTTTAGTAAAAGCGATGCCATAACTTTACACAAGATGTCAAACTTTAAAATGCGTTTTACTCGAACTGTGTTTTATTTTCGAAAAGCTCAAACGGGGACAGTGATTGCTCAAAAAGTTTTTTAAATAATTTCATCATCTCAGACATCACCATCGTTCGTGATTGATGTTTCAGTCGAGGTTTGTGAGTGTGAGTCCTGATTCCATTAAATTAAAATAATCAGCCATGTAGAAAGAATTATGTTCGTTAAATCTGTAGAGGCTCAATGTCCTCTCGTTGGTTTGGTGGAGAAATTGAGAGATTATAAGAAAACAGGGCTAAAATATCTTCGACACTTAAGATATCCGACTACCCTAAAATCATGATTTTTTTAAAAAAATTGACAAATTTTTTTATGATTTTATTTTATATGCCACCTTATTAGCTTAAGAAAAATACCAAGTTTTTTTATTTTCCAGTCACTAGAACAAAAACTACAAGTGTTTTAGTAAAAGCGATGCCATAACTTTACACAAGATGTCAAACTTTAAAATGCATTTAACTCGAAATGTGTTTTTTTTTCGAAAAGCTCAAACGGGGACAGCGATTGCTCAAGAAGTTTTGAAAAAAAATTTTGTGCATGCTCTGTATAACAGTAGAAATGTTTTAACCTTCAGTTTTATCAATCACTGTTTTATTCCAAAATTTACAGTCCTTTATGTGAATATAATCCCTGTTATTTAAAGCAATTTCATATAATCGCTAAGATACAGTGCTCTAGTTTTGGGGAAAATTAAAATATCTCTTATCCTGAAGGTCATTTCAAACATTAATAACAAAGTAATAATCAAAATTGAAAAATTGAAAATTTGTTCATGAAATTTTTGTACAGAGCGGGCCCCGCTTATGTAATTCTTTTGTATATTTTCACCAGTTTTTATACATTTTAATAATAATAATTTTTTTCTGTTATAAATTTTAAGATTTTCACCTTAAAATGTACTAAATAAATCTAAATATCACAAAAAATCCACATTCCTCCATTTTTTCAAAAAACAGTTGTCGCAAGTAAGTCGGATACCTTAACTTGTAATTTTTTCTTAAACTTTTCGTCCTCCTTTTCATAGTAAAAAAAAATGGTCACTTTATTATTTATGCTATAAATAAGCACGATTTTAAGGAAAAATTTCGATCCAAATATTAGAAGCCACGAAATTATATTTCATAAAAATTGCGCTTATTTGTGCTTTTTAATTCATTATATGAAATGTAAAGAGTGTTTTTTTCTCCAGGTATAGAAGTTTAAGTTGGCATTACTTTCCAAGATGGCGACCAATTTAACAGCTGTCAAGTGATTTATTCTCAGTTTGGTTTGGCAATTCATCAAAACGATCATCAAGCAAGGCGTAGATTCGTCGAATGGGCCCAAAACGAGATTGCCGTCGTTCCCGATTTTCATAAGCGAATTTTGTTTAGCGATGAAGTGCACTTCTGGTTCAATGGCTACGTCAACAAACAAAACTGCCGCATTTGGAGTGAAGCTAATCCACAAGTGTATATCGAAACACCGTTACATCCAGAAAAACTGACTGTTTGGTGCGCTTTATGGGCTGGTGAAATCCTTCTTCAAAAACGATGAAAGCCACAACGTTACAGTCAATGGTGATCGGTATAGAGCCATGATTACTAACTTTTTCATTCCTGAATTGAACAATCATGATGTCCAGGATCTGTGGTTCCAACAAGACGGTGCAACATGCCACACAGCTTGTGCCACAATCGATTTATTGAGACACGTTTGGTGACCGCCTAATTTCACGTTTTGGACCTGTGAATTGGCCTCCAAGATCTTGTGATTTAACACCGCTAGACTATTTTCTGTGGGGCTATGCGAATAAGCCACAAACGCTTGACCATTTGGAAGACAACATTCGCCGTGTTATTGCCGATATACGGCCACAAATGTTGGAAAAAGTCATCGAAAATTGGACGTCCAGATTGGACTACATCCGAGCCAGCCGTGGCAGTCCTATGCCAGAAATCATATTTATAATGTAATGCCACAAGATTATCTTTCGAATAAAAAAAATTCATGTCAATCGAATAATACATCGTTGTTTTATTGCAATTTAAATTTCTATACCTCTCAAAAACACCTTTTATAAAGAATCCGTGGTCCAGAAAATATAAATGTAATGAAAAAACGAGAGAAGCAACAGTAACTTGTGAACAATGCACTATAAAGATCATTGATTCAATGTAGTACCGAATTTAAGCTCATTTCGGCCCTGAAAGCAGATCTACAGGTCCCCTTGGCACTGGTGGATCGAAATTTATAACCAGAAAATCTAGATATGTCAAGTTTATCTGGGCCCCTGGGTGTCCGCCTCTAGCGCCCAATGGATAATCCGTCACTGATTCAATGCAATATGTAAAAGCTGCCAGACACGTCTAAATTAATATTACAATTTCCCTCATGATACTTTTATCTGACTCGTTCAATATAATATACTCTATAGAACCTCATTAAATTTAAGTATTAATAGTAGGCTTTAGATTTTAACAATTACTTTTTAATGTATACATTGTAAGCATTGCTTTCTTATTCTTAGGCCGGTATGGAAATCCTTAGACTGAAAAATTTCATGTGTTATAGTTTCATTTCATTTTGTGTGAAATTTATTTAAATGTCACTTTTTCATATTTTGGGATATTTTAAGTATCTTAATAGAAAAGTTGTGGCTATTTTTATGTATCTTAACTAAAAAAAAATCAATAAAAATGTTGTCGAGAAAAAAATCTTATCTTAAACATCATTATCTTAATACATTTTTTTAGTTGTATTTTTATTTTTCAAAAAAACCTGAATTTAGCGCTGAAATTAAAATAAGAATTTTTAAAAATATTTTCATCTTGTATCTCTTTTCATCTTTCTTTTAAGTCTTGAACTTAAAAATAAGATAAATGCATTTTGGTCATTATTTATTAATATCGAACAAAAAAGTAAGTAAGCATAATTTTTCCCTATTTAATTTATTCATGAAAATTTTAGTCCAATGTGATGTTGAGGACTATTAATAATTTTAAGTAGGCCAATTGCTGTAGTATTTTTTTTATTAAGCTTGGATTCACATAACTTATGTAGTCGATTTTAATTACTTTTAAGTTTTTTCACGATGCTCAGATAATAGAGCTAATTTTATATTCATTGTTAACCAGTGGCGTAACGTACACCCCCGCATCGCGGGGGAGGGGGCAGGATTCTAGGGAGCCCAAAGCCTGACTGCCACCATGTACGTATTTAACCAATTTATAAAATATTAAAGGCGAAACCTGACCATTCAGTGGGGCCCTAATGTTCTGCCTTACGCCACTGTTGTTAACTGTATCTCGGGTCATCACTACTTAGAGTTAGAAAAATTATTTCAAATTTATAGTACTAGTATAATAGGAAAGCCTTTTTAAGACATGCCCCCTAATATTTCCTTTATGAAGATATCATATATATGCCCTCCAGCCTTTTAATCTGACTTTGAGTCAATCAATAACACCTAAAGTGCGTGGCTGTTATTAAGTTATTTTGCATAATGATAACCTTGCAATAATGCTTAGAAATTTTACCGGTTTTATCAATATTACATTCTTGTTTCTTAATAGTTATAAGGAAAAACAAGCATCTGTAACAGAAATTACGGATTTTGTTGAATTTGCTGAATATTTCACGACTTTTTAGAAATTCTGGTTTTGAATATTTTATTCGTTTCTCTGAAGCTGCATTAACAATATTCTAATGATGTTGTTCGATTCCTTATATCTGAGAAGTGATTCTTCATAGTCGGAAACATTGGATGGTAAATGGATAGTTTTCTTTTACTGTTTTAAAGTTCCGGCTGTTTCACAGGATATTGAAACGTGCAAAACAATTACTTTAGTAGTATTTCATTCAGTCAAAGATTCACTTTCGAACAAACTATTTTCATTATTAATTCAAAAATTGTAATACTGGAATTAGATTTACTTAAAATCACTTTTTTCTGAAGTGATTCTATTCATATGGAGATATAAAGCAAATGATTAAAATAATTTATAAAGGGCATATATGCTAAATCAACATGTTACACATGATTATGTTACATTATTAAAGTAGGATGATTTGACTAGATCATTTTTTTTTTGCCTTGTGAAACTAAAACATGTAACCACTCTTGCCATAACTGTAACTGACTGTCCCAAAAAAACAGCATAAGAACCCTCTAGCGGTCACTTATCTTCAGTAGAGACCAGGTGAGGAGAGAATGTGATCGCTATGAAAATTCATCCATGTTCTTTGCTTATTATTTTTGTTAACGATATTTGTTGTCTTTATGGAACTCAGGTGTTGACCACCTACGGCACGTGTGCAACATGTGGCACGCGATATATTTCTCAGTGGTTCTCTGCAGTACTCTACAAATTTGTCAATTTTTGAGTGGTTGGAAGTTGATAAATTTATAATAGACCTTCTTGACAAACATCTTTGTTTGAAAGTTTAAGGAATTGCGAAAAATTCTGAAAGCTTACTCTAAAGATAAATTTACAGCTGTTTTGTAAATTATTGAATGTTATTGCTTGAGAGATTTAATTGTTTGAAGAAAGAGAATTTGTGTGTGAAGAGAGTACTCTGCTTTTCGCTTTTGGTTCTACATATCTAACAATAAGTAAAAACTCTTTCTCATATGAAAAATTTTTAGAGTACGCAAAGAAATTTTTTAACAACTGAATACTTAGAATCGGGTAAAATTAAAAGTCACACATTATACCTCTGATTTTGCGATATGAAAGTAGAGCGGTGCAAGTACTAGATTCGCTTAAAAGTTTATTTAACTATATTGAAGAGAAGTATTTATATTTTATGTTGTCTATTTCTTATTTTAATAAAAACATAATATATGTACAATTTTATTTTGCTTTATTTTTGTTGAAGAAATATTTATATTTTGTGTTGTTTATATATATTTTTATGTTAAGAAATATTTTTAAATGAGACCAAATCAATATATATTAAAACTGTAAATCTAAATTATTGACCTCTACTCTCTATAATTCTGCATGTATTATCACGGAAATCGAATTTTTTGTAAAATGTCTTATTATGTGGTACGCTGAATCCTATTGGTATATTGGTTTGGCACGCCCCACACTTACAAGATTGCCGACCCCTGGTGTAACTTAACTTAAATTAAAAAATAATTATTGCACTAAAGGAGACTTTATTGTGAACCCAAAATTTACTACTTTTAGTTTAATTTTTAACACTCTTCAATTATTTGTTTTAAAACAGATATAAAATAAGCAATCTCAAGTAGTGTTCACTTTATTAATACAATTGATAAAGAAAAATAGGAATCGTTCAAGTGTGATTCCATTTCAAAAAGTTAATATCAGGATTTACCTTCATTCAGTTTGTAATTTAAGCTTCCTTGGTAAACAAAATAAACAATGAGAGCATGTGTATGCATATGTATATCATAACACCAATCGACTGAGAAGCAATGCAGCCGATTAAATAAAAGCAAATATACAGATGTTTCATTTATGTCTCGCCGAAAATGCTTTATGAAGAAATAGCTTTTAAAACAAACATTTACATGCAAACAAAATATAAATAATGGTAACACAATATAGAAAAATGGATTACTTCATAATTGATTTTTTTATCTAAAGGTGAAAAAAACTTTCTTTATTGGATGTTTGTTTATAAATGATTCGTAATTCAATTATGTTTCATTTATTAATGATTCGTAATTCAATTATGTTTCATTTATTAATGATTCGTAATTCAATTATGTTTCATTTATAAATGATTCGTAATTACAATTTTTAAAAATAGTTATAAATACTATATCAGAATCATTAGTGTTTTTACATCTTCAGTGCTTTAAATAGCTTTCGCACTCTCAACACGTCCCATTGTATCGGTATACCTTTTGCCCAGTATACAACGAATAATACTTTGTGTTGTATGTATCGTGAATAAAACGTACGAATTTTAAATGGAACAAATCCATATTTATTAAAATATTTTTTCTGACTCATATTTCCATTTATAAATGGTCAAAACACATTCTACAAGCGATATAGGAAATTTTAACAATGCATATTTCTTATATATATATTCTGATTTATTTACTATATATTAAACATAACTATGTTAAATAAATCTTTTTTAAAAACAAATTATGTTCGTATAGATATTAGTTAAATTATTTAACCCATGGAATTTCTGTTGTAGATTTTTTTATTGATTTGAATTATTTTAACTCAAACATATTAACTCCCAAATTCAAAATTGAATGAATGATGTTTAAAACCTTTCACCACAGTAATTTACTTTTAATGTGACAATTTTATATTTTTTGTAAATCATTTCTAGATATTTGAAACTCATGTACTGTAATAGATTGCTTGCTGGTTTAGCTAACAATTTCAATAAACATTGTTATCCTGGAACCATGAAATGCTTTGATCTAAATGTATTTTGATGGATTAATTTACTTAGCTAGTTTTTAATTTAAGTATTTTTGGTGAACAACTTATTTAGAAAATCTTAATGTATGAGATTCTTCGAACTTTCTGAAGTTTGTGTTTGTGAAAATCAAGGGGTTAATTGGTGTTGAAACTGTTAATTAGGATATTTGTGTGGGTAATACCAAATTTTTTCTTCCATGAGATTCTTCGAAGTTTTCCCTAATCTTTTTACCTTCCAAAGTAACTGAAACAAGATTAAACACTAATTAACTAAAACTTCCTCAGATCTCACAAACTTTCAAAACCATGGAGTGTAAAATATGTCATTTATTTTAAGACCATTCATTTTATCGTTCAAGTCAACTCTGTCCTTTGAACCACGAAGAGGCTCAGAAATAAGAAAACCATATTATGCTTCACCAACCTTCAAGCATTGGACATCGCCCTTTCCTAAAAGAAACTAAGAGTAAAATTCTTCAAAAAGATTTTTTTTTTCTGAAAAATTCTCAACATGAGTAAGGTTTGTTTTGGATTCGAAGGTTTTCGTTTGTACAGATCAAAATGGTGTGATCTAGTGCGTAATCTTCAGTCTCGTGATTCTGGCAACACCTGGATTGGCTGATTCAACAAAGAATAAAAGACATTCCGCATTCGAAAATACGCATTTGGATCGAAGAAGCAGCGTGGAATAAAACGTGGAACAGAAAATAGCCAACTTAAGCCTCTTGTTTAAGGAGATTGATTGCACAAATGTTTAATGAGATGCAATGACAGCTGCCGTCGCCCTTTTTCGTAAATATAGAACATTAGCTTGTAGAAAATGAGAATAAAAACATTATAGTTATTCTGATTCATTCTTTTTCGTTCGTTGCAACGAAAGAGAGCATGTGATTTCCCTGCAGGTGTTAGTTTTTTTTTCTTCATTACTTTTATATATTCAAAAGTAAGGAGAAGAAAATATGCGAAAATGAAAACTTTAAAGAATATTTTGCATTTTAGGATGAGGAATTTGATTAATTTCTATCAAATGTTCTTTAGAATGTTTCTGAAGTTACATTTCTACAAAATTTCAGGTTTATGATGATAAGACCAGAGAATTGAGAAAAACGTTTCTTTCAAATATTCTTTTTCAGCAATAATAGAATTTTATTTGATAATATTGGCTTGAATGTTAATTATTAGTAAGGTGACCAGCTTTTTTACAATGAAAAGGACAAAAAAAAAATTAAAGGAAAAATTACAATGTAAATGTATGAAACATTTCATTAATTCAAACAAAAACACGCTAATTACGCTTTTAATTATTTACTTAAACGCGTATTTTTTCATTGAATTAAGTTTTTGGCGACATAATTTTCTTATATATTGGAAATTTCGGAGCAAAAAATAGCCTTCTTATTAAATTTTGCGGTAAGCACAATAGAGCTAATATATTAATATTCAATCTTAATTTCTCACTTGTCCAAAAATCATTACCAATTGAAAGAAACTCTTTCGACTGCTGTATTAGTTCCAGGGCAGCACAAAGTAAATTCAACAAGAATAACTAAATAAGTTTCAGATGGAATGTGTTCATTTTTGAAATGGTTTAAGTATTTTCACCTATCTTTTATCAATTTCAACATGTTGATTTTCCAGTTGTTCTAATTTATTAAATTTAAACATGAATTCAGTCGTCTTTCTTCTTCAAACAGACCATAGTCATCGATTTTAATATCAGACCTTTCTTTCGATAAAAAAATTAGCACAGTTTTCCATATCTGCCCGATTTACTTGCGATGAAATCAAAAAACACCATTGAAAATTGGTATCTCCTGTGATATTTGTTTCAGACTATCCTTCGACGTATTGGAAATATGTTTGGTTCATCTTTGAATACAGATAATAACATATCGGTTTTAAAATATTGAAAAGGAGGACAAGTAGGAGGACAGAACCAACAAAAAGAGAACTGTCCTCCCTAAAGGAGAATGGTTCGTCAACTTATTATTAGTGAATTTTTTATGTCATTATTTACAACGTCTCTTGTAAAATATCTAAAATGTTTTGTTCAATTTTAACTCATTAACAACGAGTGATTTGTATAAAGGTATCGATATTGTTCGATGAAATTGTACTTTAATCCATTCAAGTAAGTGAAAGAGCAAAGAATGAAAGCTAAGATTGCATTAGCATTTTTGTATTATTTTGTAATTCCGAGACATTCTTCGAGACAATTATCAATAAGTTATTGATAGTTTGGAGGAAAAGGAAATTTAGCTCTTGATTGAAATTAAATCGAAAAAAAAGATTTACAGAAAGAAAAATTTATAGATTGGAAGCCAATTAATTGAGAATTTTAGGTGTCGTGAAGGATGAACAAATTGAAAATATACACATTGAACGCAAAAACTTTTTTTTAAAAAAGGCAAAACAAAGCTTTCTTATGCTGAAAAAACAAAAAAAATTAATTATAATTAATTTTTTCAAAACGGGACGGAGTTAATTATCGAAAATCCCGAAAGAAATTTATAATGTTGTAAAACAGGGGTGTCGAACTCGGGTCGTGCGGGCTGCATGCAGCCCGCAGCGAACATTTTGCCGACCCGGCCATTAATCGGCACACAATAATATGTAATAAAGTATCAAAACTTTTCTCGAAATAGGAAAGATAGTTGCAAAGAATAGATGTGAAGTGTCAGTACGTAAACAATAAATTTTTTTTTCTTTTATGTATGTTTATTATAATGTATTATTCGAAATAATCCTACGTTTCTATGAATACACATTTTTTTGTAGTCCACTTAAAGTCAAACCTTGTTTGTTTTGCCCAAGTTACCTATTGTGTTTGACACCCTTTTTGTAAAATATTCAGCCAAGGTATTCTTTCTGCTCACCTGAAAAATTCAATTAGAAATATGAAGTATTAATTAATAGAATCACTAATTTATAGTAAATAAAGTATAAGGAACTGTAGTTTTTACATGTTAAAAGAAAATTAGTGAAAGAAAATAATTATCACAAAAAATCGATGGAGAAATAACGTAGTATCTTTAGAAATCAAAGAAAGTGTAAAAACAAATTATTATCAATTAAAAAAAAACGAAATTCAATTGTATTCTAAAATGAAAACATTTAATCCTATTTTAGGAAATCAAAAGCTTTCTCAAGTTTCTTGGAAAGCGATAAATTATTTCTGAAACAAAACTAGTGTTAAATTAATTATTGTTACTGTAGGAAAAATAACAATAAATATTTCTTAAAAAACGTAATGTTACATAAGATACTATTAAATAATTTTCGTAAGTCTTTCTGCACTATCTTTCAAGAAATATAGAGATTTTTATTTGATAAAAAAATAAATAGTTTTGTGAAAGAAATTTTAGTGAATTAAAAAATATCGAAAGAATCAAATATTTAATATTAAAATTAGTTTGATATTACTAATACAAGTCCAGTTCCTATACTTTTTAAATGATTTATTCGTTTTGTAATTGAATAAATAAAAGCACGCGAGAATAAATATCTTTAAGAATTCGATGAAATAAAAGAAATAAATTTCTTAAACGTACGGCTTTAACCTCCAATGCTACAATATTTAATCGTACTTTCAATTCTGAAAAAATAAGTTTTGAGAATGAAAATGTCAACGAAATACACACCTGCAGCAATACACAGAAATCTTAAATTTGATGAGAAAACATTCAGATTAATGAATTGTAATTAATTTATTTAAAAAATTATTCATAAAATATTTTTCAATACTGGGAAGTGTTATCAACATGTATTAAATCAAACAATATTTATTTAAGTCGTCTAAGTTCAATACATTTCTGTTTTCATATTTTGTTATAAGTGGAATTAATTAAATTACGATGAAGATGACAAATATTTAATTTTCATCTCTTCAATTCTCATTATGATGATTGAGAACTGAAGAGACACTAAAATACAATTATACTTTTCACGTTTCTTTCTAAACCTATTTTTAAAAGCATTTTCATTTTATTTCATAATTCCTAAAATTATTCTCGATGCTTAAAAAAAACCTTCCTAAATTTTTGTTACCAAATAATTAAGTTTCTATTTTCTGAAGCTATTTTAAGGTTAAAAAATAAGAAGAAATAAGAATAAAAATTAATTATATCAAAATTTGGATTAAAATATGCCTAAGGCCGATTCTCAAGTCGAATAACATCAATTTATCTTCACCATATGAAAATAATTACATGAAATTTTATTTATTGTAAAAAATGATAACGTCATTACAGAAATTATATTCGCAAGTCATAGTTCTTACGAAAATCTAAATGTGTATTTATCACATAGTTAAAATTCTGTTCTTAAATGCCTAAAATCTAAAAATATTATCAATGTAAGAGTTTATTTACATGCATTTAAAATATAAATAAAATGGACTCCAAAATCTACTATGCCAACTTCATAATCTGTAATGCTCAAGTCAAAGACTTTTATAACTTAAGAAAGGCGTTAATTCAAAACCAGCTATGTCAACAAGGAATATTAAGAAATTACGTTTTAAACAGAGATACACAAAACATCATACAAACTAAATAAAAAACTGTTTCTAAGATTATAATTCTAATGATAGTTTTATATATATAGAAGAGAAAATAATTCATTTAGAGTTAATTAACCCTACACTTTTTTCTTTATAGTGATAATATAAAAGGTTTTTGGTGGATAAATGGGATTCACAAGTATTGAATTAGAAGTAATAGCGGGCATACCGAAATCTTTAATTTATGTTTTACACGTAAAGCGGTCCAGAACCGAAACTTAAGAAAATATAAGAACTGTAATATTACTTATCTATAACTGAAGCATTCACACAGCTACTCGTAAGTTTGAAGGATGTACTATTATCTCCAAATATATTTAATTAGGAACTTTTCTCTTTGCTACACTAAAAACAACTTCAGAACCTTCCCTTATCCTTTTGCTAACCTCCAGGAATCCTTTCCAATTCTCTCTCTCTCTCTCTCTCATTTATTTACTACAATTGTATTTAAATAGTAAGATTTGTTTGTATTCATCACGATTCCTTTACATGGTGAGGTTCCATATCAAACAGCACCATAAAGTAACTCCAGAAGTTTGTTAAAGGAAAAACAGCGGGAGTGACCACTATAAAACGATTCTAACAGAAATATTAAACATTAAAACATATCATTTTCATGGGCTCTATCGAATGTTCCACCATTTTCCCATAGATTGAAAGCAGGTTAATCCTCAACGACTATATTTTGAATCCAATTTCATATCCATTTGCGCAGGTTCTGCAAATATTAATAACAATGGATATAAAATCGGCCAATGGAATGAAGACCATTTTGTATAACTTATGTAACAAAATGGAGTAGATTTCGGTGTGAGTGAGCTTTAATTTTGTTTTTAAATGTTTATTTTAACTGAATCTGTTTGGATAGCAATATATTTAATTCTTTTTCATAATAGAAAGTAAACTTTACATTATTTTTTCCAAAGAACTTTCTTCAGTCTTTTAAACTGCGTATTGATTGTTACAAAAGAAAGCGCAATATTTACTGAACAATGAAACTTTTTATACAATAATTTCTAAGCTATAAAGAATCAACAGAAATCGTATCCAAACATTATGAAATGGAATATAAAACCGTTTTACTAACAATTCATTCTTTCTTGGAAATTCATAAAATAAACTCATAATGTGATGAAATTCGATTTTGAAATTTCAGTTTTGTACTGCACCTGTATGCACGCGAAAAAAATTCATGGAAACAAAAATATATTTTTAAAAGTTTATTTCGATAATAATTAGAATATGATAGTGTTGGGTCATTAAGTACAAGTTTTGCAATTTTTCTAAAATTGGAATGTATTTCGCAAAACAGGGAATAACTTATGTGCTTCTCCTAATGATTTACAAATATTAAAGAAAAATTGTATGTATATGTATATAGATACAATTGTACATACATATGTATATACATACTTACATTAATTGTAACTATTTAATTTAAAAGTAACTAAAAAATAAAATTTCTCTTTGTTGACCTAAGTAGGAATTGACTTAACAAAATTTTTTTATATGACTTAATTATTGTTGATAAAGTAGAGTTTGTACTAAAATCTTTACAGATTTCCGTATTCGTCTTCTGTTTTTATATAATCAACAGCTCCATCTTAATTTAATCCAAATAACCACTCGGTTTCCCTTTTAGCTCTATGCCATTGTGTTTGCCAAAAAAAAAATTCTAAAATAGATAGAGTAATACGAATCAGGCTCACTAGTTTTTACTCACACCGAGATGCATTCGTCAACGAATTTCAAAGCTAACTGATGAAAGATGAGATGTTTTTGTGTGGTATTTGTAGAGATGGAGGGTGAAAGTAGCTTATGGATAAACAAAAGTGTCTTGTGTCACAGGCTATTCTGAGAGTATTTCAAAATCTCCTTTCTACGAAACATGTGAGACCACCTCTTTCATTTCACTACCCTCTTAAATCTAGCCTGGGTGGCTGGTGTGTTCCAGAAAAGAAATATTTTCGTGTTAAGCGATTTTCGTTTCGTGTTAAGAGAAAAAGATGCGTGAGAATACAGAGTAGTTGGTTGGGACCATTGTATTATTTCGTGTTAACCAATATTTGGCGTTGAGCATATTTCACTGTATATAGTTTAATATTTAAATTCACTTATGACAGTATGTGTGTGTAAACTAAGGGTTAAAAATGTTTCGTGGATCGCTAAAAACTCCTAGAAATTTATTTGACTGGTAAGGCTTTTCTTTAACAAATGTATCAAGTATCAGTAAAGTAATGGAAAACAAATTATTTATAAAAACAGAAGCATTTTTTTAACGAAAATAACTGTCTGTAGTAGTACATACCTGTATTTGGGCAATCAGGTTCGGACATACCAAACTTAAAAAGATACGCTTTTTGTCTTTACTTAAGAGTTTATTTCAAATTGTCAGTCTATCTGCTCTCTGATAGGATTCATTTGCAGTTTAGTTCAGTCTGACGTTTAGTAGAGCTCATCTTTGTTGCATCTTTTTTAATCTATTTAGATACGCCCCTTTACCCTGCTATTTGTTTTAGTACTGTAGTCACTGACAGATCCATGCAATACTTTTCTATACCTACCTTATGTACTTTTTACGTTCAGTCAAATGTGCTATGTGATGCTGTTAATGTATTGCTTTTATTGATTTTATGTAAACATTACAATCTAGTTTAATATATTTTGGGGGCTTAAGACAATTAATTAACGTGTGCTCGGAGGAAAATAATAAACAATTTTTAAAAAATCATCAATTTTCTCTACTGGCCATTAAAATTGCTACATTAGGAAGTCTTCGTGCCACATACGTGAAATTTGCATAACATTTAGAGCATGTGATTATACAATACATGCAATCAGGCGGCAGTACCACCACTTGCTCTGTAAAAGAGATTATACAGCAGGTTTATGTCGTATAGAACTTGCATTTAAATATTTTTTTTCTGTATAGAGAATCGTTATTATGCGTCACATAAGAAAGAAAGAAAGATGTCTACCACACATATTCTTTTCATCCAGGTAGAATTGTAGCTTATCGAGATAATGATTTATCGTACCTCAGTATATTGCTAAAAGCTTTGGTTGAAATCCCTTTACTATCGTCAGAACATGGAGTCGATGGATCCAAAAAGTCTTGTTTGCCGAGTAGGATTTCAACGGTACCTTACCAATAATAGCCGAGAAGAGTTTATCTTCATGGCCGTAGACCTGTGCTTCTCAATTTTTCACTATTGGTAACCCAATTTTCAATCATAATTTTTATGCCCCCCCTATACAATAATAAGGCGCTTTGGGGCGCTAAAGCTACAATGCGATCTTAATTATAAACCGTACAAAACAATATAAGTATTAAATTTTGTATATATTTGTTACTTTTAAGTAATTATTTTAAGCAAATTACTTTTAAGTAATAGGATAATAATTGTTATTTTTTTTCTCTAATTTTTAAATTGGAACTGATTGCAAAATGATATTTCACGAAAAATTTATTTTCTCCATTATACATTTCTAAAAGTATAAATGTCATTAGAAAAAGAGTCTAGTCTTTGTTGCTCTCTATCATATCCATCACATTTGGTATTAATATTTAAAGCGAGAAAACTTCAAAATGTTTTAACGCGGGAGAGCAGTCACGGACTCCATATTAACGTTAAAGTCGCGAGAGGTGACTGAGTCCCCCCCCAATGTTTTTTTGCAATTATTTTTATTGTACAAGATAAAAATCACAATTTCAGTGAATAATTGAACTAAGAGAAAATATACTTACCTACTTTCAAAGACTTTTAATTTTTTCTTTGATAATTTGAGAAAAAATCCATTAAAACTGAACTAAAATGTTTCAAAGGTACGTAACCTTAATAAAGGACACAAATCACAGACTTCATTAACATTACAGGAATTATATTTACAAGCAACGCCGTCATATTTTGTTCAAATTATTGTAGTTTAGCTGATCTTTGACTTTGAGCCCCGCGGGACCTCTCCTGTGTTAAAAGTGTATTCAATACAAAAATATGGATGTTGGTTCTAAAAAATGGATTGTGTAAAACGCGCGCGCGCATTTCATCATGCTTTACATGTTTCAGAATACCCATAAAAATAAATCTTAGCCAAATAATCCTTCAAGCACAGAACTAATCATACCAATAAGTTCTAAGATCAAACGATAATGACTGACGCAAATCTGCTTTCTGGGTGAAAAATGATTAAGTCTTCCTTTTCTTTCAACAGCTAATGCACATCATTTCAATAATAATAGCAGAGATTAATTTTTTTATCTTCCTAGAATTTTTCTCTAGGTCTGAGTTTTTCTCTTAATTTTCAATGTAATGATCCAAATAAAATATTGTATGAAAAAACTGCAGTAAATCATAATGCGGTGGATAAAGTATTAACGTGCATCGCGCCCCTACACGGCGGGTCTTACAAAGCACTAATAAAGCTCGAGCTATGAAAGTAGCTAGACATTTACCAACTTGACTCTATCGTTAATATTTCGCTATGTTTTTCATTGAATTGCCATTATAATTTAAGAAACGGCGTTGCTTGCGAGTATTACAATTTTAACAAAATAAATACAACAGAAAGTAATAATAATGTATTACACTTTCAGATATAAATTATTTACACTATTTTAAGCGTTCATTACACAAAACTTTTAACAATGTGTTACTTTTGCTGAGCAGAAATCAGCTTAGGGAGGTATTTTCAAAAATCGACCCTCAAGAGTGTTACGGGGAGTTATAAATAAAAAAAATCCTTTTTATCAGCTATTAGATGTACATTCTTAAAATTTAACAAAGGTGGTTTTTTTCCTTCTTTTTTTTGTTTAGCTGAAATATGCAAAAAGCTTTTTTTGTTTAATTTAAAATTCACGTAAAATTAACTCATTAAAAACTTATTTAACCTTCAATCTGTGTTGTTTAACTTTTCAGTTTACCCGTGCGAAGAACGGGTATACTAGCTAGTGTTAAATAAAGCCTTAAATTTCATGGAAAAATAATTTCTTTTTCCCCAACCTTATATGATGTACAGATAAGTATTTCTTTTCTATCTGGCATCACTATATTGCTATGGAATAAATTTTCGTTACATAAAATAAGCTGCGAAAAACACTTTTGTCTATTTATATAAGTCAAAGTTTTTAACTAAAATTTGTGCTTTCAAAGCATAAAAAAAGTGAAATTTCCGCTAGAGATTTAGAATTACCTCGTTTCGCCTTTTTTTTCCTAAGTTTGTTTTGTTTATATCAATTCATCAAAACTACAGCATATTGCCATTTTTTACAGTAAAAAGAGGGAATGGGAAAAGACAGATGTAAATCATGGAAGACCAGTCATAAATTCCAAACGATCTTTTCGAAAAGAATCTTTTTCTAATTGAAGCATTCTAGATAGTCTGACAAAAGCTAGTGTAAGCAAGCTATTGTATTGCTTTATAGAACGTTATTGTGTATGAAATGTGTCACATACTTTGGTAAAAACAAAAGGAATGAATGTAAAGTTTTGGCACGCCAAAAAACCAATAGAAGATAAATATAAATATTTTATGTATTTTTTATACATGTCTCTGAAGAGTTTTTCTATAAGCATCAATCGAACAGTCTTTTGTTTTTCATAAACATTTGACTCTACAATAAGAAACAAAAAATCTGAAGTTCTACTTCTTGAAACAATAAACAATGGTTCTGTTATTTTAGTAACATTTAGTACGAGGTATTTGAACCGCTAAAATATTCAAGTTTATTATTATTTTTTTGTGCTTGATTAATTTTTCAAATACAAATAACTATTTCAGAGGTTTGGGGAATTATGATTTTATAAGCAAGTTTAAAATATTTTAAAATTATTGTGATATCAGTACCAGTGGCGCACACAAGGGGGGGTTCTGGGGGTCCGGACCCCTTCCCCCCAAAGCCCTTGATTTTTCTCCGATTGATTATAATTCTAAGTATATAGTACGTAAAATTTAATTAAGGCTAATTATTTATTCAAAAATTAGTTTTTTACTGTGTTTTGTTCCCGAAAATCGACAAAATCAAAAGGAGCATGATACAAGAATGGTGAACATTCCACCCCGGATCCCCCTTGAAAAATTCCAGTGTGCGCTACTGATCAGTACTAATGCATTTTAGATAAACTAGAAAAATGAAAATATTTCCTTGAACATTGCATTGTTATTGTTTTGTCGTATTTACAGAATTTTGTTGACTGATTTAAATATTCTGCGCGTTAATTAATTCTTTATCAATGTGTTATTTTGGTTACAATATATAACATGAGGTGTAACATCTGTATATTGTACTAACTGTTTCCATCCAGCTTAGCTGGATATTTTACATGATGTTGTATTATTATAAATGATTATACAGTTATTGATATGAAAGTCAGTGGCTGAGCAGTTAGTACATCGTGCTTCCACACCACAAGTCCGAGGTTCAAACCCCGGGCTGGACAAGGTTGACTCAACGTTTCATTCCTTCAGTGGGTCGATAAATGAGTACCAAGCTTGTTTGGGAATTTAACACTGGGGTTTTTGCGTCAGACTGGACACCTGCCGGAACATCTGCTCATGCACCTCTGGGCCCATGGTCACGTAAACTGAGTTGGGCACAGTAGGACCTTGGCTTTCATGGGCTGTTGTGACACTCAGTTAAGTTGATATAAAAGTCACAGCATTAAAGTTTAAATTGTATTGAAAAGCTTTCTTATAGGCTCTTCACCTCTTGATTTACATAGGAAATGTCTTGAATGTCAAAAATTGAAGTGTATTTATTTTTTACGCCTCTGTAGTCCCCTTGGAATTCAATTTCCATAAAAACCCTCTCCAAGATTATCTCTACTCAACACAAGAAATATGCTTTACCAAATTTCAAGTCGATAGATCTGACGGTTCTAAAGCAGGAATGTTTGTCTGTAACGCCTCCTAAACCCTTTCAACTCACTTTTCCCATAGTCAGTAGGGCTGCGGTAGCCCAGTGGTCAAGGTATCGGATCGTGGCAGGCATGTCATGAGTTCGAGCCCAGTACCACTAAAGACCCACCGAGTAGGGCAGCGATGCACGTTAAATCTGTCGAGAGCTCAAACGTCCTCCCGTTGGTGTGGTGTGGTAGTTAAAAGAGGGGTGTGCCAGCTCAGGTGTCGTCCACGTCACTTGACCATGGTTCAAAATTTTGTGGTCCGTCAACAAAAGCCCTCGTGTAGCTGAACAGTGCGACGTTAATATTCACTCACTCACTCCCCATGGTCAGTGGCTTTTTTCCTGTACATATAGAAAGATTTTCCATTGTGGCATAATAATTCTTTTTCACTATTTCTCTAAAAAGTTACTTAACATAAGATCTATAGCGTGCACTTTTAGCACAAAAAAATAAGATCGAAATTTAAGGGTGCGCGTTATACAGGTAAAGGGTGTTTTTTGAGAGGTATAGAACTTTAAATTGCAATAAAACAACGATGTATTATTCGATTGACATGAATTTTTTTTTATTCGAAAGATAATGTTGTGGCATTACATTTTAAATAGGATTTCTGGCATAGGACTGCCACGGCTGGCTCGGATGTAGTCCAATTTTCGATGACTTTTTCCAACATTTGTGGCCGTATATCGGCAATAACACGGCGAATGTTGTCTCCCAAATGGTCAAGCGTTTGTGGCTTATCTGCATAGACCAATGACTTTACATAGCCCCACAGAAAATAGTCTAGCGGTGTTAAATCACAAGATCTCTGAGGCCAATTCACGGGTCCAAAACGTGAAATTAGGCGGTCACCAAACGTGTCTTTCAATAAATCGATTGTGGCACGAGCTGTGTGACATGTTGCGCCGTCTTGTTGGAACCACAGATCCTGGACATCATGATTGTTCAATTCAGGAATGAAAAAGTTAGTAATCATGGCTCTATACCGATCACCATTGACTGTAACGTTGTGGCCTTCATCGTTTTTGAAGAAGTACGGACCAATGATTCCACCAGCCCATAAAGCGCACCAAACAGTCAGTTTTTCTGGATGTAACGGTGTTTCGACATACACTTGTGGATTAGCTTCACTCCAAATGCGGCAGTTTTGTTTGTTGACGTAGCCATTCAACGAGAAGTGCGCTTCATCGCTAAACAAAATTCGCTTATGAAAATCGGGAACAACGGCAACCTCGTTTTGGGCCCATTCGACGAATTTACGCCTTGCTTGATCATATTTAAAATGTAATGCCACAAGATTATCTTTCGAATAAAAAAAATTCATGTCAATCGAATAATACATCGTTGTTTTATTGCAATTTAAAGTTCTGTACCTCTAAAAAGACACCCTTTATAAAAATGATAGTTTCAAAAATGACAAAATAGGGGCATAGAAAAAAATTAGACTTCTAACTAGATCAAAATACTCTTTATTTAAAAGAAATGACATTTCTTATGAACTTAAAGGGTATTAGTTCTAGAAGTATACGATTTTTTCAATAGCTTGGGATGTTGCCTCGAATAGATGACTTCAAAACATACGAACACTGCATACGTACATTTCAGGTTTCTTCGTGAAAAAGGGGTGCGTGTTATATGGCGAATATATCTAAAGATTAACAAGTAATATAAAAAAAAATTTAAGTCAATTCCTATCAACAAAGAAAAATTTTATTTTAGCTACTTTTCATAAATAGTTACAATTAATACAAATATGTATATACATATGACAGAATCACAACATTAAGTGGTAATTAATTTTTATTAATTATCATTAAAGTATCGTATTGTCATCCAAAACAATCGTGTCTATGAAATTTCAGTTCAACTGCATGCCTTAAAACGTAAGAAAAAAATCTTTTAAAGTTTTGACTCATGTCGCTAAAAAAGAAATCAACGTGGCTGTATCTGTAATTCTTTAAATAATTAGTTTCAGTCAATTAATTTTAATTAACTGTAATTAAATTATCGTATTTTTACCCCAAACAATATTGTATAGAAAATTTCAGCTCAAATGATGGTTTTAAAATGTGAGAAAAAACCTTTTCAAGTTTCCACACAAGTCGCCAAAATGGTAGCTACATCACCAAAACTGATGCCAACGTGGCTGTATTTGTAATTCTTTGAATAATTAGTTTTAATCAATTAATTTTTATTAATTCTAATTAAATTATTGTACTGTCATCCAAAATAATCATGTATATAAAATTTCAGCTCAATGGAGCTCTTTAAAAGGTATTTTATGAACGATTGAAAATTCCACCAAGATAAATAAATAAATAGAGATCGTGAGCTAATAGTAGGAATTGAAAAATAGCAGCTCTTAGGTGCGCGTTACATGCCAGATTTCACGGTATTTACGTTCATTATAACTTTGGCTTTTTAAAAGCTTGATTTGTTTTATACATTCGACCTCTGATGCATGGTGAATGCACTGGAAAGTTTGAATTTCCTACTTTTTACACATGCATACATTTTTAAATGATGCTTGAAACGTAATACATTAAAACCTGCTTCGCAAAAATAAAAGGTGACTGACTATGTTTGGAACTGGAATTTTTTAAAAAAACTTATAAACGAGAATATTTTTTCAATACTTACTATTAGTTGAATCAGAATACACACATAAAATTTGTCGCAACTTGGAGGTCACTGGTGTGAGAGGGTTCGAGGCAGAAACAGACATGATATTAGAAAAGCAGTAGTTTTTTATTCAACCTTTAACACTATAGGAAGCACTTTGAATAACTAAAGCTGAGGAGCAGTAAGAAACCTTAATCCCAAAGTTATATATCAAATACAGTCGGACCACTATACAACGAAGTCGCTAAATCCTGGAAAAAAGTTCATTATATGGAAAATTCATTACATAGAAGTTCATGTTTTAACATAGTTTATAAACCATATAAAACAAATTTTAAATTCATACACACTATATATATAAAAAAGTTATTATTTACACCTTTTTTAAAATTAATATATGTTTATTTTATATATCTTACCCATCAAAAAAGAAAGAAAGAAAGAAAGGAAGAAAGAAAAACTGCAAAGGAAACAAGAAAAAAGAATGTCGAAGAATTCACTGTATTTTCAATATTAAGAAAATAATTTTATTCTAAAATGAAGGAATTTTAAGGAACATTTTATAATTTAAAGCGTACAAGTTATATTAAACATACATTATTTTACAATTAGAACACGGGGACAAGGGACAACCACTAAGGGTGGAAGAAGATATCGAAGATGTTTCTAGTGAACTGAGCAATGGGGGGTCAAAGGTTGCATTTCTTGGATGAAACGTCCAGAACTTTATTGCTCTCGGCGAGTTAGGATCTAATAAAACCGGTTCAAGCTTTATGACCACCATAAAATGTGTTAAAGAGAGAATAACCTGAATTTTTTTCGGAAATACTTTAAAAAAAAGAACAAAATATGAATCTCAAAAAAGAAAAAGTTCGTTATATAGAAAATGCACTTCGCTATAGAGAGGTCATTTTACGAAGAAAATCATGATATGTTCAAGGTTCTTGGAAAAAGTTCGCTATATAGAAAAATTCGCAATATAGAGGTTCGTTATATTGAGATTTGACTGTATATGGAAGGCACTTACCTGTTTTAAATCTCTTGTATAATCCAGCTTTCAACCTGCAAGCTCTTTCAGCTGTAAGATGGATATCTTCCACTGTTTCCGTAGATCAGGAGTTTTGAAACTCACGAACACTTTTGCGGCCCGGCCAATATATCAACACACAATAAAACAACATAATTAAAAAATTTCTCCAGAAATAGCAAAAATAGTAGCAGAGAAGCGATATCAATGACAGGATGTAAACATTAATTTTTTTGTTCTTTTATATTATGTTTATTATAATGCAGTGCTTCTCAAACTTTCACTTTTTGCGACCCAATTTTCAAGCATAATTTTTTTCGCCCCCCCATTCAATAATAATGTATTGAATGCAATAAAAACATACTTAGATGCTACAACTACAATACGACTTTAATTATAAACTATACAAACTCTAAAAATAAGTATTAAGTTTTGTACATGACAAGCCCATTTGAGGCACTAGTAATTATTAAACTTGTTCTTAATTTAATATTGATAAATTAATTATCAAAAACATTGTGAAGTACTGATACATTTATAAGTGTATTATATCATTGTAAATGTGTATTTCATTTTTTATTATGTCAGAATGAATTTTGTTTAATTCCTTTCAGTAAATTAATACTTAATTTAAATCTTTTAGTTTCGATTTATCAATAAGCCCGCGCCCCCTTACAGGGATATCACGCCTCCTGGAGGGTGCGCGCCACAGTTTGAGAAACGCTGCCATAATGTATTATTCGAAATAATCCTACGTTTCTATGAATATTGAGCTTTTTGCGGTCCACCTAGAATTAAACTTTATTTGTTTGGACCAAGTTTGCCTTTGCGTTAGACACCCTTGCCATAAAGATAATATTTTCCAACTTTTACTATTAGTTCACTCTCCCTATATATATCTTGTTCACACACAAAGCTTCAACTGTTAATAAAATACTTTCTATTCATCCCCAATTAAGTTCAAAATTTTTTTTTAACTTGTAGTGGATGATACTTGATGTTAACACAGTTTTTTTCAAATATTAATTAATTAATTAAATTAAATTATATTATATTATATTGATTACCTGTTTTCGACACGAACTTAGATTTGTCTGCATTATTGTAACAATGTAACTGTTAAAACAATGACAAAAGTTGGCATAGAAAACCAGTATTTCAGCCAAACCGGGTGTGCATTGTCACAACAATGCAGACAAATCATGCTCTTTTTTCAATTCCTACTATTTGTTCACTCTCTCCCTCATATATATAAATATATCGTTCAAATTTTCAATCATTAATAAAATTTGTCCTATTCATCCATTCAAATGAGGAATTGATTAAAATTTTCTTTATGTTACTTGTTAGTATAATCTTGCGATATGCGACCATCAGCTGCTAACACTTGAATTTCAGCTTACGATCCACTCTGAACCATTACCCCGCCTACTCAATGACTGTCCTTAAATAGAAGTTGCATTTGCGTAAAAAAAAAAAAAAAAACTAAGCTATCTCTACGGAAAGCGGTTTTAAGCTAATATCACAGTTAAAAAGAATACTTTCCCCAAGAGGAGTAATATTAGAAGCCCGAATATAGAACCCGTTACAAATTGTCTTAAAAATATTATTACAATAAAATTTTATTTAACTGCAATTTTTTGTCAAAAAATAAAGAGAATGACATGTTTACAATACACTCCTTTTATGAAAAATGTATCAAAGGAGATTGTTTTGTAAACATGTCATTTTCTCTTCATTTTTTGCCAAAACTTTGCAGTTAAACAACATCTTATTGTAATAATATTCTTAAAACAAATTTATGTCTATTGTAATTCAACTGACATTAAATATAACAAGTAATATAAAAAAAGTTTAAGTCAATTCCTACTTACATCAACAAAGAAAAATTTTATTTTTGTTACTTTTTATTAAATAGTTACTATTAATATATATATGTATATATATATATATGACAGAATCACAATATTAAGTGACAAAATAGAAAGCGATTTTCCTTGCAATTTCCCATCTTCCTTTCTATATAGGGTGTTGAACCATTTTTTTTGTTTGTTACTGTTTATTCACATTAATTAAATTTAATTAGTCTAATAAAATAGTATAAAAAATCACATTCTCTGAAATTAGGCCATCCCAGAATGAATTCGAACCCATGACCTTTGGATTAGAAGTCCAACGCGCGCGCGCGCTATCCAATGGGCTACAGGGTCACAGTGAACGATTATACTCTCTACATATGCTGTTGGAATATTATTTTTGTTTGTTACTATTTATTCATTTTTTAATTTAATGAATCAATTAATATTTGAAAAAACTGTATTAACATCGAGTGTCATCCACTAGAAGTTTTAAAAATATGTATTTTTGAACTTGAATGGACGAATAGAAAGCATTTTATTAACGATTGAAAATTTGAATACGATATATCTTTATATATAAAAATCTTCTGTGCGTGTGTGTGTGTGACTGAACTCTTCCTAAACGGCTGGACCGATTTGGATGATATTTTTTGTGTGGGTTCAAGTGGATTCGAGAATGATTTAAATCCACAATTTGGTTCGATATCACAATTAGTTAAAAATGCGCCAAAATTATGTAAGGGCGCGCGATTGTTCATAAAAAAATCACGGACAATATTCTTGAGGCCACTATTTTGAGCGCAAACTTCAAGGTGAAGTTGTACTTCTACCACAGATCCTAATGATTCTTTCAGATTCACCAACCCATTCAAATGTTTGCAATTTCCAATTCGCTTGGCATTTACTATGACTATTAATAAGTCACAAAGTCAAACACTGACAATTTGTGGCTTAGATTTAGAAAACCCCTGCTTTTCTCACGTCCAATGATACGTTGCATGTCCGAGGTTTGCAAACCATCGCATTTGTTTGTTTAAACCCCTCAAGGATTAACCAAAAACATTGTACATTCAATGACTTTACGGTAAATTTATTTTTTGTGCATTAAAAACATATACCTGTTATGAAAATAGCTCGAGTTTTATCTTTTTTACCCTTTAATCAGAACAAGTTTAAGTTGCTATTCAGAATAGCTTCTATATTCAACTTAGTTCATAGTAAATACATACTCACACGCAATCGATAGGTCGAATTGTGGTAACTGTACATGTGATAATGTCAGGTGTATTGTAATATATAACTTTCTTTATTAAAAATTTCATCAAAACGGTCCAGATTGTTACAACTTATTCAAAAAAGTTTGTAATTTTCGGATTTAAGACTGTGTACAGGACGACGTCTATCGGGGCCGTTAATATATATATAGGGAGATTATGAACTAAAGTAGGAATTGAAACAAATCATTCACACATTTTTCAAAATCAGTTTCGAACGTAGTCACGTTTAAGAAAGATTGAAATAGTTTTCTTGAAAGATGCATTTTTCTATAAAAGAAGGTATAATTGCTCTCTTTATTTTATATATATATTAAAAATTCATCTGCAAACTTTTGCTTGGTAAAATTAAAATCCAAGTCTTGACAAAGAATAAATGGGCCACTGAAATAAAAAAGGAAGAAAAATTGAAACAAATCGACTGGTTTTCGTGGTTGCTGAATTGTAGGTATTAATAAATCCTCATCTAAAACGTAGAGAAAATTGTTGGCATCATTAAAAACGTGAGTAATGTGTTCAATCATATTCAGCGCCGAAAATTCTCAGAAATTACTGAATGTGCGGATTATTTGCGTTATTTCCACTGACGTAGGAAATCACGCTTGAGAATTGTGGCGGCCACGCGGGTGCATTCATTTGAGCTACTCAAGCAAACAAACTTTATTTCTCACATGCGTAATATAAGATACAGAATGTGTTTTATTATACCTGTTTAAATATCAAATGCACAGTAAATATATCTTTAAGAACAATGAGCAAATAAAGCATTCCAATGATTCGGTATTTCTCCAATGCATAAATATTTTCTTCAAAATAATAAATAAATGTTTTTTTCAGAAGTTTAGTGATTTATATTGTCGCATTCTTTGCTTGCTTTCCCATTTCGAAAAGTGTCAACAAGAATTTTGTTCTTAAAAAGAATAATTTCTGGGTGGAAAGTTTATTGTTTGTTCTATAAAACCACTGGATATTATTGTAAGTTATTGCTTTGTTGTTCGTGTTCTACTCTGATGCGCATTCGAATAAGGTGTCATTTTCATTTTCATGAAATTGTTTGACCTTCTCCAACTCTATTTTAAAATCCGCAAACGCATTTTTTATAAATATTTAACTCGCATGTGTTTGGTGGTTTGATCTTTTAGAGCAGTGATTCCCAAACTAACTGCACCATGGGCCCTTTTCTGTACACAAAATTTGATAATGTCCCTCCCCCCACAAGTGAATAACTTCGTTTCAATGGGAAAAAAAATAAGTATGCTTTTTTGGTAAAAATTGAAGCTCCGTTTATTTCAAATTGTATTTACCAAAAGATGGGAGCCTATAAGACAATATTATTAAAATGTCACCACGTAATTACAACTAAATATTTTACAATCAACATCAGTGCTATCAAATCCTAGTTATAAAAAGACAAATAATTCCTTATCTTATGTCACACTAGCTGGTATACCCGTTCTTCGCACGGGTGAACTGAAAAATTAAACAACACAGGTTGAAGGATAAAGAAGTTTTTAATAAGTTAATTTAACGTGAATTGCAAATTAAACAAAAAAAAAAAGCTTTTTGCATGTCTCAACTAAACAAAAAAAAAGGAAAAAAACCTTTGTTAAACTTTAAGTATGTAGATCTAATAGCTGATAAAAAGGATTTTTTTTTATTTATAACTCCCCGTAACACTCTCGAGGGTCGATTTTTGAAAATACCTCCCTAAGCTGATCTCTGCTCAGCAAAAGTAACACATTATTAAAAGTTTTGTGTAATGAACGCTTAAAATAGTGTAAATAATTTATATCTGAAAGTGTAATGCATTAATATTACTTTCTGTTGTATTTATTTTATGTAAATATTGTAATATTTGCAAGCAACGCCGTTTCTGGAATTATAATTGCTCAATGAAAACCATAGCGAAATGTTAACGACAGAGTCAAGTTGGCAAATGCCTAGAAACTTTCATAGCTCGAGCTTTATCAGAGCTTTGTAATACCCGCCGTGTAGGGGAGCGATGCACGTTAATACCTTATCCACCGCATTACGATTTACTGCAGTTTTTTCATGCAATATTTTTTTTGGATCACTACATTGCAAATTAAAGGATATACATAAACAAAATACTCCACTTTGGGAAATTTAATCCGTTAGTGCTAATAAATTAGTTAAAGATATTCTACTGTAAAATTAATTATATACACCGTTCACTTAAAATATAGTCAAATCGTTTTCTAAGGTCTTCATTGACATACAAAAACATAAGACACTTAAATTTTGACATAAACTATTTTTTCGGGACAAAAATAATAATCTTTGCAATCCGCTGAAAACGCAATATCTGCTACGAAACTATTCACCTTCCCCGCTAAAATACTCATCATAGAACCCATGCTGCCATATATATTGGAAGAGTGGAATTCAAAGAATATCCTGCTAAGTATTGGTAGAATATTCCATCTCTAAGTTGGTGTGGTGTGGTAGTTAGGAGAGGAGGGGCCAGCTCAGGTGTCATCCACGTCACTTCACCATGGTTCAAAATTACGTGGTTCGTTGCCAAAAGCCCTCGTGTAGCTGAACAGTGCGACATTTTTTTTTCTTTATAATATTCACTCTCTCCAAAAAATACAGTACAGTAGTTAAAATTATTTTATACTTAAAAATTCAATATCTGCCTATTCAATTAAAATTATAGCGTTATAACTGACTACTAACCACAAACAAATTTTGAAAATTTGTCCAAATGATGTTGTGTGAAAGAGAAAGTTTATTTAATTTAAGTACCAGAACTGATAAAAGCATTTATTTTAAAAAAAATATCAATTTCTTACTACCAAATGTGCATAATAAAATCATAAAAAAAACATTCAAATAAAGAGAGATTTATAACAACCTCTCCCTTCAAAACTTAATTTAATTCTGAAATTAAAAAAATTATGGATTATGCTGATAACAGGATTTAATTAGAACCGAGCGCCTTGCGTAGCCAAAACAAAAAGGGGTTTCTTCACAAACAAAAGTTAGATATATGCTGTCGTGGGCTTTTTTGCAGCGCACACCAGAATTGCTTGCAGATGGCAGAATTTTTTCCTACTTACTTGACAAATATCGTTATATTTTGGACACTTCACACAATATCTTTATAAATTATAGCATATGCTAGAAATTAAAGCCTATGTGTCATTCTGATGTATAAGCTATATTACTGTAAAGTTTCATTAAAATGCATTCGGTTGTTTTTGCGTGAAAGACGGACACACATCCTCACAAACTTTCGCATTTATAATATATATCTAGATCCAAAGTACAAAAATTATAACTTTATAAAAAGAGGGAGAGGGGGTGGGTTGGAGAGAGAATTAAAAAAAATAAAGTGTTAAAAAGTACAATAAAATACAATGCAGATTTGTTAATATTTAGGACACAAAACCAAAAACATCAAGGAATTAACAAAGGAATTTGAATTTAACAAAAGATGTAGCTAAACAAAGATATTTCTATTAATTTAAATTGGAAATATGGGAGAAAGACATACACAGTATTAATATTTGCGTGCTATCATTGTTTGAACATTTATGGAAGAAAGAATACCTCATTTATTCATTAAACTTGTTATTGGAAATAAATAGGATTGCAGTGATATTTTAAGACTTCTTGAAACCTTAGGTCCTTTGTAAACTTATCCCCCCCTTAACCCCTTTTAAGTAGACATATATAGCATACGTAGTCAAATACTCGTACAAACGGTGACTCGTAAATAAATGTGTGTGATTCACATGCGACACCTGAGCGGGCTACCCCATCTTCTAACTTCCACACCACACCAACGGGAGGACGTTTGAACCTCTACAGACTTAGCGTGAATCGCCCCTCTGCAGAGCGGGTCTTCAGCGGTACTAGGCTCGAACTCATGACACGCCGGACACTAGTCCGTTAACTTGACTACTAGGCTACCACTGCCACACAATAAGTTGTTGTGGCTATTCCTCAGTCTGTCTGAAGGAGTCAGACAAGACCCAAAAGACCATTGACCCTTAAGAAATCCAATACCAGGAGGAGAGAGGAAAAAGAAGGTCCTCCCTTGAAAGTCCCAAGCAGTCCAAGATGTGATCTGGAGAGGCTTGCTGAGTTTTGCACTTGGTGCAAAGGTGGTCACTTTTCAATCTAGAGATTGCAGTATGAGAGGCTCTGCCACATTTAAACAGGAATGAGGATCCTGGATATGTGTGTTTGCTTTCATACCAGTGATGGACACAATAAGTTTTGGGAACTACTGGTCTAAATCATTAAAATGTGCATGTTATTGTAAGTGAACGACTGTTTCGTTGAACTTGATCAAACAAAAATCGTGCAATAAAATTTCTCAACCAATGAAATTTAATCACTTTATCCAATATGTTCATCGCTGTGTATGGTTTCCTGAGGTACGCGTGATATGCGATTCCGACTATATTGGTTACAAAGAAATATTTTTGAAGATGTTGTTGTATACAAAATCATCAGATCTGCTTGCTTTTTTGGCATGATTCAAACGACTTTACTGTGTGTTTTTTTTTACGGAAATTGTTACTTGATACAGCTCTCAAAGCTGGAGTATGACTGAATGTGTGTGAAAGCAATCATTCAAACTAAACTCATTCAAAACAAACTTCGATTTTTAGATCCTTCGGGTACGATTTTTTTTTTTCAATTCCTACTATTAGGTCAGACTCTCTATTTATTTATCTTGGTGGAATATTCAATCTATAATAAGATACATTTTAAAGCGCTCAATTGAGCTGAAATTTTATAAACGGGATTATTTTGGATGACAATTCAATAATGTAATGAAAATTAATAAAAATTGAGTAAAACTAATTATTTAAAGAATTACAAATTAAAATTAATTATTACAAATTAATATTACAAATTAATTATTTAAAGAATTACACGTTGGCATCATTTTGGACGACTTAGCGACTCTTTTGACGACTTGGGTCAAAACTTGAAAAGGCTTTTCTCACGTGCATTAACTTGCACTGAAATTTTATATACGCGATTGTTTTGGATGATAACACGATACTTTAATGATAATTAATAAAAATTAATTATCACTTAATGTTGTAATTCTGTCCTATGTATATACATATTTATAAAAATTGTAACTATTTAATAAAAAGTAGCTAAAATAAAATTTTCCTTTTTTGATCTAAGTAGGAATTGACTTAGAAAAATTTTTTTATATTACTTGCTTTTGATTTATGAAGTATTTCTGGAGTATATAATTGAATTAAGTAAGCAAAAAAAAATTGAACGCAATGACGAATAAATAATTAGTGATTGTAATGGATATGTTATACATACAACACTACTGGCAAAATATATAACTCATATTGGATTGAAAAAATACTTGCTCATCTACAGTAGCGCACACAGGAGGGTTCGGGTTCGAAAGTTCACCATTCTTGTATCATGCTTCTTTTGATTTTGTCGATTTTTGGGAACAAAACACAGTAAAAAACTAATTTTTGAACAAATAATTAGCATTAATTAATAAAATTAATCATTAATTACAAGTAATTAATTAAACTTTACGTACTATATACTTAGAATTATAATCAATCGGAAAAAAATCAAGGACTTTGGAGGGGGTTCCGGATCCCCAGGACCCCCCATTCCTTGTGTGCGCCACTGCTCATCTATATAAAATTTGTTACATAAGCTTTTATACATACTAATCGTCAAATTTTGAAGGAGTTTTCTGGGTCCTCCCACCGGAAGTTTGTAGTTGTGGTTCTTAAACTGTGGTCCGTAGACACCAGGGATCCGCAGTGTGTTTCTAGGGAGTCCGTGAAAGTCTCATTCAATTCCTACTATTAGCTCACACTCTCTATTTATTTATTCATTTACCTTGGTGGAATTTTCAATCGCGTTAATGAAATACATTACATTTTAAAGCGCTCAATAGAGCTGAAATTTTTTATACACTATTGTTTTGGGTAAAAATACGATAACTTAACTATAATTATTTAAAATTAATCGACTGAAACTAATTATTTAAAGATTTACAGATACAGTCCCTTGGTTTCATTTTTAGCGACTTGGGTCAAAATTTTAAAAGATTTTTTTTTCACGTTTTAAAGCATTCAGTTGAACTGAAATTTTATATACACGATTGTTTTTGAAGACAATACGATACTTTAATGATGATGAATAAAAATTAATTACTACTTAATGTTGTGATTCTGTCCTATGTATATACATATTTATATTAATTGTAACTATTTAATAAAAAGTAGCTAAAATAAAATTTTTCTTTGTTGATCTAAGTAGGAATTGACTTAAATTTTTTTATATTGTTTAATGTTAAGGTTTCCCACATTTATACAGACTCTGAAAGGCCTCGTGGAAAAATTGAAAGACGAGATTGGTAAATTGCCGCCATTGAAAATGGCGGTATATATATACTAGAACATGCATTTCGATCAAGAATATTAATTCGGGGAGGAGTGTTCAAAATTTTGGGGTGTCCACGATGTCAGGCTAATACATAAAAGGGGTCCGCGATGATCGAAAGTTTAAGAATCGCTGCTGTAGAGAAAAGAGCTTCAATCTACGAGAGCAAAAATGATTAATAATTCGTGGACACTGACACATGCTAGGTACAAATCAGTCTCCTAAATCTTAAAGAATGTCTGCGAACTTACATTTAAATAGTTAAGGCTGTCTTCGGTAAAAGTACGAGAGCTCTAACTAAACGCGAAGCACATTTTCAGACAGAAAAATGACCCAATTTCCATGGAAATTTGCAATACTATAACTCGTACCTCTGTTAACAATATAGTGTTTTTAAAAATTTCAAAATATTCCGTTAATACTTTCTTTTTTGTTTTAATACGTGAAGGCACAACCTATTTAACATTACGGTATAGGATAAGAAATGCGAAACACATTTTATACCAGAAAAAATGAATCAACTCGGTTAAAAATGGGAAGTATAAAAAATCTCTAAAGGATAGTGAAGCCAGAATATCACACACACATATTATAATTTTCATTTCTTTTATATCTGAAAAAATGTTCTGAATTCGGGTCCTATTCTTTAATATTAACCGAAAACAGCCTTAATAAGATAAAAATGATAATGGAAAATGAAACACAATTTTTTCCATATTTTTTTATTGAAAACAATTATAAAATCCCCGTGCACCACAAAGTATCACACGGGGCCTACAGAAGTAAGTATTAAACACATTCAAGGGAAATAAAAAAAATTAAAAAAAATTGAGGTTAAGAAGAATTACAAATATTTACAACAAATTCACAGAAATTTTTAAAAGCACTTCTGGTGGAAAGAAGTTGGTGAAAATTCGGTGGCCAATTAACGTTGAGTCTCTTGAAAGCCAGTCTTATAATCTTCCTCTCTCTGACATACTAGGAACACAGAAGGATACATGTTCTACATTTTCCTCGCCACCAATATTACAGTCATAGGAAGATGAAGGAACTAAATTAAATTTGTTCATGTAGCTTTTGAAATTACCATGACCAGTGAGAAATTGAGTTATTTTGTAGTTAGTGTAAAATTGATGGCATGACAGTCTCTTATTAATGGTTGGAAAAAATTTCTTTGTTATGCTCCCTTTATTAGAAATGAGATAGTCTTGATTCCAAGACTCTTCATCATTCTTTCTTTCGTGATCTTCTTGTAAAACGATTTAGGAATATAAACATCAATGTCTATTTTGCGCTTGGTTGCAGCCTTTGTGCAAGCCAATCGGCTCGCTCATACCCAAGAACGCCCGTGTGTCCGCGAACAAATGCAAAATCTATTGATATGTTTTTTTCTTTTAGACTTTTAAGTTGCTTTTGGATCTCGACGATTATGTTGTTAGATGAAGAAATACATTTAAGAGAATCCAAGGAGAAAAGAGAGTCAGTACAGATGAGATATTCTGGGATGACACTATTTTGTTCAGTGATCTATTTAACGGCGAAGTTTAAACATAAAAGTTCAGCTACATTTTTTCCATATTGGGTTTATGAAATTCAAAATGCACAGTTTCTTGTTAACATCTATTAAGAAATATCTCAGTTTTATGATAATTTTAACCAATAAAAAGAGAACGGAGATACTTTAAGCCTTAGATTTTTCATAAAAATAAAGAAAAGTGCCTCTATGTAGATTAAAAATTGGTACAAATTATATATATATATATATATACCACACATACTAATTCTTCTATAGACAAAACAATGAAATACGAATAACTGCAAGTCAGTTCCACACAGCAGCCAGCTCTCTGTTGTAAATATATTTCTGTGGTATAAAAAATGAAATAAAATAAAGCGATTTATTCTAAAAACAGGTGTTATACGGTGCACGAAAGATGCTACGCCTGCATCATCGATCACGTTGCTCAGAAATCTAAAGCATCAAGTTGGAGAAAAAAATGCAAATAAATTAATGTTCAAAATATATATACACTCTGTCGCAAAAAAATATATGCACCCAGAAGAAATTGAGCTACATTCACGAAATTTGGTATGCATGTAGTGTATATGAAAATAAACAAATGATTAAAAATTCAGAACAAAATATCATTTTATTAAGCGGTTACAGCTTGCAAAAGGTTAAAAATCAGTAAGTAGTAAAGCCACCTCTGGCAGCTATACAAGCCGAAATTCGGCGTGGCATCGATTCAATTAGATCACTTATGACCCCCTGTGGAAGATCCTGCCATAGTCTTTGCATCTGCGCAGTTAATTCTCCTGTATCTCGGGACGGCTGCAGTTGCCTTCCCAGTGCGTCCAGACATGCTCTATTGGCGAAAGATCTGGTGACCTGGCAGGCCATGGTAGGACGTCATATCCTTGAAGACATTGTTGGGAGAGTCGCGCAGTATGTGGACGAGCATTATCCTGTTGATAAATGGCCCCTGGGCGACTTGATAGCATGGGTAGCACAATCGGCGTTAAAATATCGTCCACGTATCTGCGAGCTGTCAAAGTGCCTTGAAGGACCACTAAAGATGATCGTGTGTCCCAAGAAATTGCTCCCCACACTGTCACACCTTGTGAAATTGCTGTATGCCGCTCGACAATAAATGCCGGATCGGACCGCTGGCCGGTGCGCCTCCAGACACGTGTGCGGTGGTCATCAGCACTGAGACTGAATCGGGATTCATCACTGAAGATGACACGTCTCCAGTCTGTCACACTCCAAGTTGCCCGAGGTCGGCAAAAATCCAGTCGACACTGCCTATGATGTGGGGTCAGTGGTAAGCGTCTTAGCGGACGTCGGCTCCTCAAGCCAACTTCGGTCAGTCGTCTCCTTATGGTTTCTCTTGATGGCACTGGATGTCTGGAAGGAGGTAAGTGGCGTTGAATCGATGCTAGCGACGTTGTTGGTGCCGAAGTGGCCACTCTTCTGATTGCACGATCCTCGCGATCATTTGTGTTCTCCTGGGACGTCCTGATCCTCCGCAACGGTACACTCTACCTTCTGTGATCCACTGTTGCCAACACCGAGCAACTACCATATCGCTCCGACCGAGGTGGCGGCCGATACGTCTATTCGACCAACCTTCTTCTCTGAGGCCTATTATACGGCCCCTATCAAAGTCCGTCAGCTGCTCGTACTGCCGCCGGTTACGTCTTGGAGGCATCCTAAGTCTCAATATCGTCTATCAAAGTCATCAGATTCGTTTGGATAGCCGTACGGCGCTCGTACTCATGCTTTTAAACTCTCCCAATTGCGCAACTAATATGCGCATAGCACACTTAGCCTTGTCTCATTGGCTTCGAAATTTTAATCATTTGCATATCTCTTACCAGACTACATTCTTGCCGAGTTTCGTGATTTTAGCTTGATTTCTTCTGGGTGCATATATTTTTTTGCGACAGAGTGTATATATATATATATATTATGCATCACACCAGTCACGCATAGAATTATTTATCATATTCAAAGTATGGAGAATTTCAAGTATACTTTTCTCGTTTCAGAACTTGGAAAATTATTTTCCATTCTTTTCATGTCACTTGCTTCAAAAAACGTAATTCAATTCTTAACTTCAAATCTAGGGCATGTCTATTTTTTACACTTGGGTATATAAATCGGGATTATATTAAATTCCAAATAAAGAAATTGGTTCCTTTTTATGAACTGTAAAAAAATATACATATAGATAGTTCCATTTCTGTGTTTATTGAAACTTGTATGAAACCATAGAAAATATCTACTAATACATATGTTTCAAATATTAATAACGATAAAAAATCCATAAGATTCTGAATTCTACTGGAAAAATGCTAATAGTAGCTGCTGATACTTTTCGTTTTGTTTTTACTAATTATTGCAATTATTGTTAAAAACCAAATCAGCTCAGACAACAAGATGAAGTTATTCACGCTGTAACGACGAGGGAATAGAATATACTCTGTCTGGGTATAATTTAACATTGCTCTTTTATTCCTAAGTTCTTTTTATTCCATTTCCTCCTAAGATAGCCTCGTTCTCAGTTTATCCTCTCTATCTCGTATGCCCTCTATCTCTCGATCTGATCCTGAGGCTATCACTGAATTGTTTCTTTAAGATTCAAAATTGTTTGCTGTTTGTTTTGTCAAAATAGTCATGAAACTTGGAATGTCTGTTTTATGAAAATGCAATCGTTTAAGAATAACGGCAAATATTGCGATAACTATTTTTTTAAAATTTTCATGAGGAAATTGAGAATATGCAAATAATATCTAAACATTTTAAAGCAATGACCAGTCAAATGTTTATTATGATTTGGCAGTCTAGTAGACCGGGTTTCGAGTTTAGATTATTTTTTTTTACATTTAAATCGAATCTTGGATTCTATTTCTAATACCATCAAAGATAGTCTTAAATTTGCTTGGCATGTGTTGAATAATAGGGACTACTGTACATTAATTTTAATTGAAAGCTGTATTGGGCTTAGAGAGATGATATAGATGTGGTGGATTGTGAGTTATTTCCTTTGGTGATGTCTATATCATTTGAGTAAGATTCAAAAGAATTGTCTTCTCTCTTAAAACTTAGCTATATTTTTTAGAAATTTTCATTTGTCAATACTATTTTCAAAGAACCGTAAGTAAAAGGAAAAGCTTAACCTATGCAATTTTACAAGCATAAGTCACTTGAGTTACTATGCTTTATAGTTATTATGACTTGCTATTAAAACCATTTAATTTCAGCTGCCTCAAGTCGAGCAAAATTAAACACATGTCTTTGTAATCATTTAATCTTCCGATGTTTTCATTTTTCTAAGAGAAAAAATCGTTTTAAATATAGAATACGAATTAGAATAACATTCTAAAATAATTTTCTTAGACAATTTGCAAACATTAATTTTTAACTTGTGAAGTGCTGAGATTTATACCTTACATTGAGGGGGGAATGGCAAATTGTGAATAATCTCCCATATTTGACAACAAATAAATTGTCGTTGCAATTGATGAAAATATTTTCATGATATTGTTTTGAAATATGAAATTTTCTTTAGAGTGTGTCAAAAATCTTTAGAGAATAGAGGTAGGTAATGACAATGATGACGCAAAAAAGAATAAGTTTAAGCTTATTGAATCTTCATCTGGTGACTAGGACAGGGATACACCTTGTGTTCTAGAACTTTCGCCAAACTTTTTGACTTCACGGACCAGTAAATTCATAACTTAAATCCCGCGGACCACTAATAGGATTTTGTGAATTTTAAATATATTTATGAAAAATAATTGTGATCTATATATATAAGAACGCAATCAATGTAGCTTTACCTTCTGACCGGAGCATCCGTCTCTCAGACGGGGACAATTTGCTTTGATGGCAGTAAATAACGCTGTTATATGATTTTTGGGGTGGGCTACCTTGACATCTTCAGTTGGATTCTACCCAGTGAGAGGATCACGTGGTGATACTTGGCGATTTTTTTCAACTCACGATAGGTGCGATTTTTCTTATCTATCACCGTCTATTACACGGATATTCCTATAGTTTTTTCGTGTTTGGTATTGTTATTTTTATAATTACTTTTACATGAATTTAAATAATTTTTAATCAGTTTTTATAAAAATACTAGTCGCAATTCTAATGATAAAAATATGTTGTTCTTGATTTAACCCCTCACATCTTATTTGAGCCATACTCAATTTCATGAGCTATAAGGACATTTAAAACAGTCCTTAAGGTAATAAAATTCAAAAAAGTTTACTTATCCGTTTGTCAGATGGATGTTTCTCGGAACGGCAAAAAAATTGCTGTTCCGTCAATAAGGTTAAAACATAACGTGATAAGTGAGTATGTTCCACATTTTTCTGGATACCAGCGAAATTTTCTCGCGGACCACCACTTTGGCGATCCCTGTTCTAAAGCAACAATCGCCAACTGGTGGTTCGTGAAAACTTTTTGGTTGTCCTTAAAAAATTAAGACATTATTTATATTTTTTATGAAGACTCAATTTCACTAAAGCGCAAGTAACAAAACGTATTATAAAATACGAATTAAACTTTAAAAATTTTTTATCTATTACTGTTAGCGAAATTCTTTCAGTTTAGCTACTTTTTTAGACATATCTAGCGACATTTAAAAATGAGAGTTGGCAACCACACATTGTGAATTGGTGAAATGTCATTTCAGTTTGTTGATATTGCTTTGTGTTGTCGGTTTGTTCTTGCTTTTCGTGGAATTCGTTTTCAGTGATATGGAAATGTAAATAGAGACTTAAAGTAGGTGACAACATTGTTGTAGTAGTCCGCCATATATATATATATATAGTGGTCAATCATATCAGGGGTCCACCACGTATAAACTTTTACATTTAGTGGTCCGAAAAGTCAGTGCTGTAACGGAGCTCCCCCTGTGCAAAATCAGGTTTTGCCTTTAATATTTTATAAATTGGTTAAATACGTACTTGATGTCAGTCAGGCTTTTGGTCCCCCTAGAATCCTGGGCCACCCGTAACGCGGGGGTGAACGTTACGTCACTGCGTGAAGTTCTAAAGGTTGGTGTGATCGCTGTTGTAGAATATATATTTCTACGCTTTCCAAGATTTTCAAAAATTGTTCGAGCACACACAGTAGTAATTTATCAAGGAAATATTTTTTTGTCAAAGTTTGGCTTTAAATCTAGTGTGAATTGACGCACTGTTAACTCTTACGTCAGGTGGCAAAGATTTATTTTGGTTTTGAGATTCTTTTTCATGAAGAGAAATTTATAGCTGGGCTTATAATGATTTGATATTATGTGGCGTATTCACGATAATACACTTCTCATCGATACATTTCATGTGGAGAACTTTTGAATTTAGGTAATAAATGTCTGTTCCATTCCACTCAAGTTTAAATTATGTGCTGAGCATTTTCAATTTTAATAAAGAAACACGCGCAATATTTACTACAAATTATAGTATTAATAAATTAAGTAATTCATATTTTCTCCAATTTAAAAGAATTTTTGTTTTATAAATTTAGGGAAAAGACATGTTCTTTTACTTTTTCTTGAACATGTTATTTATAGATTTTGCCTTGGTGTGATTCTACTCACGCGGACAAAGAGGTTCTTTCTCCTCCCTTTTGGAAACTCCCTACGTGTGTGTTCTTTGTAATATAATTAGTGGCATGAATGTAAGGTAACTTCAATCACTTTTAGAAAATATTTATTACCCATGCGCCATAATGTACTTATATTCACTGCACATGCGTGCATAAGTTGTCGCTGTGCAAATAAGTTCGAATTGTTGAGTTTTCCCAAAATATATATAATCCACTTTGTTTAATGACATTTCATTACATTAAAACTATCAAATATAAATTGTACCGACAGGTGGTTTGACTTAAATAGAATTATGTACATATTTTAAATAATTGGATTTTATTGTTACCATTACTTTAAAAATATGACTGAAATGTTTCTTTCCTTTTTCATTTATATCCACCAACATGACGAAATTAGTAACAAAATCTTTCTGCGTGTAACAACTGTCTGACTTGCAGCTGCTCCAGACAGATGTATATCGATTTTCGTTTCCTTGCGCCCGGTTTTCATCTTTTTATTTTCTTATTTAAAAGTCGATAATTATTTTAAAATAGGATAACATTTAGTAATTATTCATATTCATCGGGTTATTAATTTTTACGCGCTGAAAATCATGTTTTATTGAATACTTCAGAATTTATAAAATGCACAATATTGTATCCTAACCTCTCAAGTTTATTATTAATATTGAGACATTTCAAAAATTAAAATAAAAAACATTCAGAAGGTGACCTTAAACTTTAAATACCTTTAAATTAGATCTAGAGCAGTGGTCTTCAAACTGTGTTCCGTGGAGCCCTGGGGTTTCACAAAGCATGCACAAGGATTCCACGAGTCTAAACAAAAATTAGAAGAGAAAACCGTTGATATTCATACAAAATAACAATGTTCTCTATGGAGTTTGTATGATCATAAGTATCTAGTTTCCCAGCGCGGGTCCCACGGGGAAGAACTCAAAATTAATAAATAAATAAATTCGGTGCTGGACAGCCTCCCTTTTTAGTAATTTCCGGCAACTTTTATTATAACATAACAAAATAAGTAATATAAACATATTTTAAAGTCAATTCCTACTTAGATCTACAAAGAAACATTTTATTTTAATTAATTAAATTAAATTGAATTAATATTTGAAAATAAACTGTATTAACATATCAAGTATCATCCACTACAGGTTCAAATATATATATATTTGAAGCCAAGAAAAATTCGTTAGAAAAACTTACTGGCGCCATCTGTTGGTGCTGATTCTAACTTCGTCAGAAATAACGCAGAATAATTTTAAAATTAAAAAAATAAAGTTTAATTAATGAATAAATATTTAAAAAAAAACTGTATTAATATCAAGTGTCATTCACTACAAGTTAAAAAAAATATGATATGTTTGAACTTCAGTGGATGAATAAAAAAGTATTTTATTAACGATTGAAAATTTAGACAAGACATTTATATAAATAACTATATATAGGGAGAGAGTGAACTTATAATAGGAATTGAAAAAAAAATATATTAAATCCTTTTTTCTTTCTATGCACTACATAGATTGTGAATATTTTTTTTTTTTTTTGTTTATGATCTTGGGTTCCGCAAAATAATTCTAAACACGTTAGTGCAATGTTTTGCAAAACTAAGTGAAATGGAATGGAATGAATTGGATTTAGACGATACTGTTCAAAAAATTATACAATAAAGGATATAAGAGAATATTTTCAAAAAACATCCAACACCTGTAAAATAACATTTTCCAGAGGCGAAAACCATGCTTCGGTGGATAAATTAGAAGGCCTGTCAATGAAGGAACAACTTATCGACATATCGGCAAATTTGACGTTAAAATCTGAATTTAAGCAGGAACTCCTAAATTTTAAATTGCAATTGTGTGCAGAATGCATAAAAGTGCCTCCAAAGTTTTAATGCCCTTCGGAATAAAGTATTTAGGTAAAAAATATTTCTCAGCAAATGTGTCAACAGAAACAAAATGTAGAAACAAATTTATGCAGAATATGAAATGCTTGTCTTCATAAGACCTAGACTTCGGCAGTCTGTGCAAAAAAAATCCATACCCATATCCCAAGGTAGATTAATTAACTAAAAAAACATTTTCCTTGTTAACCTAAGTAGGAATTGACTTAATTTTTTTTATATTACTTGTTTTAAGATATATTCTTCTGCGACTTTTTTAGCGTAGGGCACCCCGGAAACACCTTTTGGGTCTAAGGGTTCCGCAAGTGGACAAAGTTAGAAGACCACTGATCTAGAGTAATATACAAATGTTTGGACACGATAGTAAACAGTGATTAATTTCCATTTGCTACTAGAAAATTATTACTGCCCAATATTTTTATGCCGAACATAAAATTGGGCCTTAGTAAACAGCTCAGTATAATGTTGTCATCTTCAAGTCCATACCCTAATGACTTACCGATAATGTAAAAGAAGTTTCTGTTGATGTAGAGTAAATAAAATACTCTCCGGAAAAGCGTTCCAGATTGCTGTGACCTAACACTTGACCGGAGACCGGATACATAAGAGTTACAAGTAAGACTAGCCTTATTCGGTTCTTGCTAGTGTTTGTTAAAAGAACTGTGTGTGTGTGTGTGTGAACTGGGTGCACGCGTACCGGATTATTTATAATTATAGAATTTTCATGATAAAAATATATTTTAAATGTTGTACTTCGAATTCCATTCTGGTAAATTAACTGGAAATATTTATAATTGAGTAAACAGTATACCTACCCTCAGTGGCGTAACGGAGAATGTTAGGGCTCTCCTGCAAAGTCAAGTTTTGGTCCCCCAGCTGGATCTTACAAAGGATTACAAAACCATGGCATAACATAGGCTTTGAGCCCCTTAGAATCCTGCCCCCTGCATCGCAGGGGTTGCGGGGGCGTACGTTATGCCACTGCCTCCCCTGTAACTAGGTAAATATGTTTCATGTTAAACAAATCCTTGTTGTACGAGTCCCTTAGATCAGTGGTCTCTAACCCCCGGTCTGCGGCTCAAATACTACCGGTCCTCACAAGAAACATTAAATGATTTCCCTTTTATTTACTGTGGTATATTTTTCTTAGGTTTGGGCTACTTTTTATGAAAATCACTTTAAATTCTTTGTTAAGGTATCCGACTACGTTCGGAGCTATGATTTTGAAAGAGCGCATAAATGGATAATTTTCATGATATTTTGTGTCACTCAGATTAGAATGCATGCATAAAATTATTTTAAGGACATTTTGACAAAAAAATTTATTTAAATATAATATTTTGGCAAAAAATTAACTTAGAATAATCTTTTTTCCAAATGTTCTCCTTTTGTGCAAAATGGTTCTATTATAATAATATTTTACCTGTATATAGCTCAGACCTCTGTACAGAGGCTAAACTAGAATTTTTGAAAAATTCACATTATTTTCAGAGTTACCACCCATTGAAATAATTATGGGCGTTTTTTTCTTAAAATTGCTCCCCTCTGACACCGGACTGCCTAGTCATTGCAACCTCAACGATGATAAATAATGTCTTAATTAAGAAACCCTTATCACACTCGACACGCCCTTTCAGTTAATACTTACCACTGGTCACTATATATATAAATGTGAATGAATTTTTTAGATTTTTATTTTCTTAAATGTGAGGTATGTTACATTTAAGAATGATTCATTAAAAAGTTCCTTTCCGTATTTCGTTTTGTGAATATGTTCGAAAATTCTTTATATTCTTTATTACTTTTACTAAATGACCATGTGAGATCTACTTTTTAAATAAAAACATCAGATAAAAATCTCGGAGAAAAGGCTTTAGAATGCTGTGCGTCACAGTGCGTCAAATAAATTTTAAGATTCGTCCCAGAGCGCAGTTTCTAATGGCACCATGAGTGTAAATCCGCATGTATCACAGCGTCCATGGTCTACTGACACTCTGTTAACAAGTTGTGCGCATTTAGTTAAGTAGCTGAGAGAAGACGAGCGTTCATTGCAGAAGTGAATTTTTTGCATGTTGATTTCTTACGATGGCTGTGATTAAATTTAACTCAAAACTTGGTGAAAGTGCTTTGGAAACATACCAACTTATGAAACAAGTTTACGGTTACTGTTATATCAAATGTTTTTAGGTGGAACACACGTGTTTTGGATGGAAGAGACCAATTTCCTCTGGGACACCTGGAATTATTGAGGAAGTACAAAATTTCGTGGCAAACGATCTCTGTGTGTCACTGAGATTGATGGAAGACTCTTTAAGCCCCAACAAAGAAACGATTCTAACCATCCTGCATGAAGATGTGTGCAAAACGAAAGCGTTTACTAAATTTATTCCATACGCTTTAACTCCTGAACAAAAAGCAATGTGAAGTACATATTACAGAAACATCTTTTTAGCCGCTAAAAAGGATCCCAACATCTTAAAGTTCATTGTAACGGGTGATGAATACTAGTGTTTCCAATATGATTCTGAAGCAAAGCGACAAAGTGTGGAATAGAAGTCACAAAATTCCACGTAAGCCAAAAAATCAAGGAAAGTTTCATCCAAAATCAAAACAATTCTCGCTACATTCTTCGATAATAAGGGTATTATTCACAAAGAATTTGTTCCAACTGGACAAACGGTTACAGGTCAGTACTACTTGGCTGTTTAAAAGCGTTTGATTGCGAAAATTCGTCGCATTCGTCCAGAATATCGGACTGAAAGCAGTTGGTGTTTGTTGCACGACGATGCGCCTAATCACACATCCTTTATTGTTCGTCGATTTTTGGCAAAAAATGTCTATGTTGAACCATCCAATGTATTCACCTGATTTAGCATCCTGTAATTACCCCATATTCTCAAAACTTAAAATAAAGTTAAAAAGGTGTTATTTTGAAGATATTTTGAGCATACAAGTAAATTCGACGCATGGTTTTTCAGACGACCATTCCGCAAAGAAGTTTACAACAGACGTTCGATTCATTAACAAATCGTTTTAACAAGTGTATTGAAACCGGAGGATTCTATTTTGAATAAAAAACCAAAACTGGAAACCAAACTTTCCATTTCTTTTTGCAGACTCAGTCTTAAAAGTTTTTTGACGCACTGTGCATATATTATATTGACGATTTATCATCAAACTCTTGACCTGTTTATTCCAGTTCTCATTCAACATTCGAGACCCTGAAAAGATATTATTTTAAGCCTTTTTTTGACATCAGGTATATGTAGTTATATGAACAGGTTGTTTTGGAATCCTTTGAGGTAACATTACATTGGGATTTTTACATTTAAGGATGAATTTTTTAGAGGAAGAAAATCTTCCAAGAAAAATATATATATATATATATATATATATATATATATATATATATATTACTTATTTTCATGGATCACACAGGAATGGCTTAAAATATAATTTTCTCCGAAGTATCTTAGTAATAATCTAATAATAGTGATAAATAAGTAACTGTAAGAATTCAAATAAAGCTTTCTTATGCGAAAAATCCAGTTTTAGTACGCAAATAGAATAAGTATATCTGCATATAGAGAAGAGTGACTCCCTCACTCATCACGAGATCTCCAGAACTAATGGACATAGACTTAAAATTTGGCAAGCATGTTTCTTTTGTTGAGTAGACATATGTTAAGATAAGGGTTTGGGGGAAAATCAAAATCCAAGGGAAGTTCCAGTGGTGTTATATTGACAGTAAGAACTCCCATTTTTTAACTGTTACACTTCCAGACTTGAAACTTAGCAGTCACTGCATACGAATATTCTACGAATGTGTTTTGAGAAAATCTACTCCTACGGCGGCTACATAAGGGGAAGGGGATAAAAAAACTTCTACTTTAGAAATTCAATCTCTGTCCTTTTTAAATGCAGGGGGGAGGGCACAATAAGAATATTTTTGAATATAATAAATAGTTTAAAGCTAAGACTTGGAAATCAATAAGTTAAAAACAATATATAGCAATACAGCATCATGAAATGCCCATTGAAACGGGTGGGCAATGGCTATTTATAGTGTGATTGATTTAAAAATGTGTTCGTAGTTTTGTTCGAGCTTTTGAGAAAACAGTTTTGAATGTGTGATAGATAAATTATGAAAAGAAATTTACCTTCATTTTTTTTAATGTGGAGGGTGAAAAAGGCTTCTTATAATAGTGTATGAATTGTTAAAAAAAAGTTATTTGAACAAATAATGAATTGAATACACAAATAAATTACGAAAGAAAGTGCATTTTTAGAAGCTATGTGTGGGAATTCGATTCAAGTCTAAATTCGAACGAGAATATATTCTTTTTATGGTATCGGACTGCGACAACTTTTTTTTTTGAAAAAATGGAGATATGGGGATTTTTTTGTGATTTTTAGGTTTATTTGGTATATTTAAAGGAAAAAATCGTAAGATTGAAATTAGAAAAAATTATTATTATTATTAAAATGGGAAAAAACTGGGGAAAATGTACAAAAAATTACATAAACGGGGCCCGCTCTGTACAAAAATGTTTCGAACAAACTTTCAATTTTTCAGTTTTAATGTGTTACTTCGTTATTCATGTTTGAAATGACCTTTGAGATAATAGATAGTTTAATTTTTACAAAAACTAGAGCACTGTATCTTAGTGACTATATGAAATTGCTTAAAAACAGTGATTATATATATATATATATATATATATATATATATATATATATAACCAATATTTATCGACAACTCCACGCAGTCTTCGCGCGCAGGCGCAGCTAAAACACGAACTGAAACTTGAACTAGTGGAAGAGAAAAAAAAACTCTTGGACATTAGAGAGAAAGAAAGAACGCGATAGGTGCGCGAGCAGGCGTTACCTTCTGCATATCATCGTCAAACTTATCTGTTAAAAACTACCTTTTTAATTAATTTTTGTTTAATGTTAAATAAAATAGAGGAAAGACAAACGTATTGACCCCTTGTTGTCTCCCCACAAATTATGGGGGCTCGGCCGGGATCGATAAAATTTCGATTTTGAACCAAAGTCTGACAATGAACAAAGGCGTCCGTGAAGGAGACGCTCCGCCATTTTTCGGAAACTTCGTTCAACCTGTGTAGAGGTTTGAACTCAGCATGAAAATTCCGCCTGTGTACGGGATTGAAAAAATTTCGATTTTGATCAAAATTTGGAACGTGAAAAAAAGCCGTCCGTGGAGGAGACGCGCCGCCATTTTCGGAAACTTCGTTCAACCTGTGTAGAGGTTGAATTTTTCAACTTCATTCCGCCTGTGTAGAGGTCGGAACAAATAACAAAATAACCTGTGTAGAGGTGTATTTTTCAACGAACCCTCAAAATCCCGCCTGTGTAGAGGTTGGAACTAACTCAGTGTGAATAATCCGCCTGTGTAGAGGCCGGAACTACAATTTCAAGATATAACCTGCGAAGAGGTGTCAATTCGAACAATTTCAACTATATTACCTGCGAAGAGGTGAAATCAGTGGAATCAACGTTTTTATTGGATACATCGTACGTGCGAGCAACAAGGGAGCTAGAAAAAAAAAGGTAGGATCTTTCCATATTTTTCTAAAATGTCTAAAAACGCTCTTAAAGAGGATCTCATAAGAGTTGTTGAGAATCTAGACGGTACTGTGGAGAGTACGGACACTATAGTTAAACTAAAGACTAAAATTGAGAACAGTAGTACATTTGAAAGTGATCCAGATTTCGTTGAAACTTTAATTAAAAACTGTATAGATGAGAGAATATCGCGAAACGAAAGAGAGGTAACTTTAGAAAAACAGAAAATTGAGTTCGCGGAACTTCAGTTAGCAAAATTAGAAAAAGAAATCGAACTTCAAACGGCTAAAAATGAAGCATTAAGTTTAAATCCTGCAGCTAAAGTCGAAGATAAACAGTTCGAAACTAACAGAAAATATGATAACAAGTATTAAAACTTTATCTCTTCCTGTTCCCACCAGATCTGAAAATTTTAATCTGTTCTTCCAATCATTAGAACGCGCATTTTTAACCAAGAAAATAAATGACGAATATAAATCTGAAATTTTAATAAATCTTCTGGGCGAAAGAGCTCATAACGTCTTACTGTATTTTAAAGAAGAGGAATTAAATGACTATGAAAAACTAAAATCTATAGTACTCAGAGAATTCCAATTAACCCCTCGCGAGTGTTTAAACTCATTTAAAAATGCTGTAAAATCATCAGGCGAGACATACATCCAATTTGCTGCAAGATTGACGGCAAACAATATTATTGTTCGTTAAGAAAAGTTAATTCCTTTGAATCTCTATGTGATGTTATAATTTCTGATAAATTATTTGAAACTTTAAATGGAAACTGCAACTCATATTGGCATTCGAGAAGCAGAAGATTGGTGCAGGCCTATTGATTTAGCTAAAGAGTGCGATATTTATATTTCATCTAGAAGCGGATCACATAAAAGAAATTCCTATTACTTATGGATATACCCAAACCCCTTTAAAAATAGATCACAAAACTTTAAAACAAAGATTAAAGAGAACTATCCCCAATATCATGAAAGAGAAAATAAAAATTGCTTTATATGCGGTGATTCATCTCATTGCGCAAGAGACTGTGAGAAGCGTTTTTAAACCTAAAAGAATCTAACGACCACATCTATAATAGAATAAACGTGAATACTTTGAAAATCGAGAGCGAAAAACAAAATAGCGATGAATGCGCAAATCTTCAATATGTAAACATTTTTGTGGAAAATCAACCCGTAACAGCCTTGATCGATTCAGGTTGCCAGATCCCAGTTTTAAATTCCTCACTAATTAGAGTGCAAACATCTTCCGAAGAAATCATAACATTAAGCTCATGTTTTGCCGAAAAGCGAATGGTAGAAGTTAAACCCATAAATATTTCTCTTGATCAACACTCTCCCAGTATAAGTGTTCGAACGGCGATATCACCGACCTTGACCGAAGAATTTATTATACATCCCAGTGTATATTCTGAAATAGAGAAACTAGGCCATGCAAAGAGCGATGTTTTATTAAGTGAAAGTGAATCCTCTTTGAGTGCAGATTATGGTGTTTCTTTTTGTTTCAAATGTGATAGAAAACTCTAGTTATGATTTGCCATATGTTAAAAACTTTAATACTAGAAATGATTTGAGTTTAATTAAGGATTATAAATGTAATAAAATTAAGAGTACTAAGTTAAAAATGAATATTAAATTGAAAAATGATATTCCTGTGTGTCAGAGAGCCAGACGTTTATCTTGTTCTGAGAAATTACAGGTAAACAATCAAATTGATGATTGGTTACGACAAGGTATTATAAAAGAGAGTGTTTTTGATTATTGTTCACCTATAGTATTGTGTAAGAAAGCCAATGGCGCCATGAAAACGAGTTCCGTGGAATTTATCTCCCGCTCACCTAACCCTTTACCTATGAAGAGTAAACATCGACGGTTTGTGTTGCTCCGAAAAATTTTTGAGCCTTGGCAGTGGAAGCGAAGGAAAAAAAGAGAAATCGTTTTGAACAGACGTCCAGAACTCTACAGAGGAAAATATGGATGCGTTCAACCAAAGATCAACTTGTTAAAAAGACGTTCTTATGCCTGTGAAACACAATGTTTTCCTGTGGAACCTTCCGGATGTCGAAAGGTGCCTTCACATGATGGAGAAACTGTCTAGTTCAACAAAATTATGATATGTTTAATCTTTGTATATTTGTCGTATAGTCCTTGTCTGTTCCGTTTTTTTTTTTTTTGTATGTTTCAGATTCTCTGGAACCGCTGCGGACAGCGTGTCAGGCTGGCCGGATATAGTAACCAATAGTTATCGACAACTCCACGCATGCAGGCGCAGCTAAAACACGAACTGAAACTTGAACTAGTGGAAGAGAAACAAAAACTCTTGGACATTAGAGAGAAAGAAAAACGCGATAGGTGCGCGAGCATTACCTTCTGCATATCATCGTCAAACTTATCTGTTAAAAACTACCTTTTTAATTAATTTTTGTTTAATGCTAAATAAAATAGAGGAAAGACAAACGTATTGGACCCCTTGTTGTCTCCCATATATATATATATATATATATATATATATATATATATATATATATATATATATATATATTCACATGAAGGACTGTAAATTTTGAAATAAAACAATGATTGATAAATCTGAAGGTCAAAACACTTCTACTGTTATATGAAACATTAACAAAAAATTTCAGCAAATTATTTTCAAAACTTTTTGAGCAATCGCTGTCCCCGTTTCAGTTTTTCTAAAAAAACCATTTCGAGTAAAACGCATTTTAAAGTTTGACTTTTTGTGTAAAGTTATGGCATCTTCTTTTATTAAAACGCTTGTAGTTTTTGTTCTAGTGAATGGACATTAAAAAAGCTTGGTATTTTTATTAAGCTAATAAGATGGTCTATAAAATAAAATCATAAAAAAATTTGTCAATTTTTGAAAAAAAAAACATGATTTTAGGGTAGTCGAATACCTTAAGAGGACACAGTTCGATTCAATTGGCAAAAATCAGTCAAAAAATCAAATCTAATTTTTTTTCACCTGAATTGTTTTTTACATTCATTTCTGCAAACTCCCAAAATGTGAAAGCTCTAAATTTAAAAAACGCAGAGCTGTGATAAATTTTACGTTTGTTTTTATTCAGATCCCAACGGCACAAATCGAAACTTTCAACTGACTTATCTCGGAAAGATAAAATAACTAGTTTGTTTTCATTTAAAATGTGCTTAAGGAACTTTTTCTATTGTGTCTAATACTTTGAACTTTTTTTCACTTGTTGCCAATAGTACGCGGAATAAAAGTTGGTATGCATTTTTAAATATTAAAGCAATATTTATTTTTTTAAAAAAAATAATTGAATTTAGAATTTTTCACATTTTTTAAGGAACTTTCAATAAGCATTCATAAAAACAAGTATTGTACGATTGCCAATCATGTTATTGCAAAACATATGCCGAATTTAGTTATACATAGTTTGACGTACTTGTAAATCAAATTTCATATATGTACGCAAATTTTTGTAGGAGGAAAAAAAAAGTAGTATTTTAAAATCACTTCATAAAATTCAAGTTTTTTCTTTAAAAAGTTAAATGGTTAGCTATTTATGAAATTTTAAGAACAAAATCTGTTTTACATCATACATACACATTGGAGGCAACCAAAAAATTATGAAAATATTTAAATTAAAAAGTTTTGTGCACATCGTACTATGTCTCCTTAAAAGGTGTACGTTAGTAAAATTTTGCAACGCAAGAAGTGTTTCGCTTAATATTACAGTCTAAAGAATTTATCAACATATCAGAATTTATTTTTTATAAAAACAACTATATGTTATGATATTTTTCTTGAAACAGAATTCGAATAATTGACTTATAATTGGACATAACATCAACGTCCTTCAAACTTGTCGCCTTTCTCAGTACATGCAGACCGAAAATACCTCTTGTCAACAGTCAGCAACCACCTGTCACGAAAATACGGAACGGTTTTTCCTCTTTTATGCTTCATCGAAAAGCACGTTTGCTCGATGACAGCTGTGCCAATATGCGTCGCGAAAATAAAGAACTGATTACACCAACAAGATCACATGGATTCTGGCGTGTTTCTTAGGATCACAGAACCATCTTACGCGATTTGAAGGTGTGTATTGTTCGCATTGTCCAATGGAATACGTAATGCATAAGATGACATAAAAAATATAGACAGTAACCGCTTGTTTAAACGATGTGAGGAATGTGGTTCGGGTATTGACTTTTGGTGGTGCAGAGAAATCACTGCGCCATGCTGAGGAATCAATCACGAGGTTTTTAGTCATTGATGCGTAAGCGATACGTCATCCAATCAATAAATTCAGGAACTAATGATGTATTGAAACAAGATATTATCCCCATCAAGGCAATCAGTGTTGGTTGCTATGTGCTCGGCCATTTTGATATTTAACCCTGCATTCCTCGCGCGAAAAAAACAAACGGAATTTCATGTGCAGGGTATCTCATACCCAAGGGTGTTAACATTCTTTTTTTATCATGAAATGTGCACAAAAAGGTGAAAAGGGAAGAAAAGTAGGAAATACAATATATTTATTACACTTTTTACTCGTAAATTTAGTTTTTTTGTTCTTTTTATTAGGACATTCAATACATTGTTTAGTCTTCGTCGCGAGTGAGTACGATGTTTTCACTGGATCTTAATTTTTTTAATTTCATGGAAGCATTGCTTGTTGGTTTCTGCATTCTTTGCATTATTCTGTTAAATCGAAATCCAAAACTCTTTAGAAACCAGGGTCTAGTTCGATGTTTAGTAGGTGGTTTCTGAGTACTTAATAAAATAATTGGCGCATTTATTGTGGCAATGTTCAACAACACAAAAAATATTGTCATAGACTAACGATTACATTTTCTAACCATTGAATATGATGTGGTAATTTTATGAAGGACGATAATTGCTCCCTCAGTTAAATTATCTGGTGATATTTCAATAGAAGAATCATACTTGCTATTATACTCTTCATTGTTTGATTCTTCCTCATCATCCCCGCAAGGCGATTTTCTTCATCCGAAAATACTGTTGTACTGTATCTGTTAAATTATTTAACTATCACATCTCTTCATCATAACTACAATAATTCGCCATTGTATTATAAGAAAGATTTTAAAGCGTGCTCATGCATTTTGAACTGTAACGGTGATTTACGCTTAGGATATGACATAACCAAAGAGGCGGTATCCCAAAATATATATTTAGAATTTGCCTTCAAGCTAAGGCTCCTCAAAGAATGACCTTGAAGTCACGAAACTTCTCTTTTCGATAGACAGTCACCGAAGCGTGCTGGAGTGGAGCTTATTTTGACTTCTCTCTTCGATAGACAGTCAGCGTGCGAATTTCCGATATCGCCTCCACGCCTAGATCGTTGGCACAGAGCTTACCGACTTCTCTCTTCGATAGACAGTCACCGAATTTCCAAATCTCTACACCTAGCGTGCTGGAGTGGAGCTTATCGACTTCTCTCTTCGATAGACAGTCACCGAATTTCCAAATCTCCACGCCTAGATCGTTGGCACAGAGCTTACCGACTTCTCTCTTCGATAGACAGTCACCGAATTTTCAAATCTCCACACCTAGCGTGCTGGCGTGGAGCTTACCGACCTCTCTCATCAAGAAACATTCAAAGAATCCCCTCTGGTGTGATACTCACGCAGGCGCAGTACCTGGATCAGACTCGTTGCCACTTGGAGTCTTAGAATGTGTCTTGAGTTTGTTACAGGGGGTTCCTTGGGTATAATAGTGATTGGAGAGACTTTCATTATACTAGAAAAGGTGGCGACACTCATTGGTTTCTCCCGTTTGCAGCATCAGTCTTCCCTTCCTAACTCTAAGAGTATCATTCGATATAAAAGTAGAAAATGCGATTCATTTTTGCTCTCAGCGTTTTAGCATAAGCAACTTCAGGAAATTAATATAGATTCGCTCTAAGGACAATCGACGTATCAAAATAAACATTTATCAAATTAGTTTATCAAGTTTAGTATGAAACTCACGTTCTTGTGACTTGTAATCTTTTACGTCGTCGTAAGCTCTATTGGGTCTAAGCAAAGTTGTCCTGCTGAGTTTTTTAATAACACTACAGGCTCATTCACATTAAAGCAGTAAGTAGGGAGCGCTGAAGATGTGTAATCAATAAGAGACACTTGAAGATGGGAATAAAGGACTCTGATAGGCTACATCTTAAACGCTCACTATTTACTGCCTTCGTGTGAATGAGCCTTAAGAGTTTCATGCAAAATTATGATTTTAAAGTATCTTTCCATTTAATTTAATTACACAAATTGGTTCACGATTTATTATAGTGAATTATAACTAATTTTTGTTTCTTTAAATAATATGTGACGGGCTCATCGCGCTTTCTATTAATTATCCTCTTGAGACTTTTTAAGGCCGAAAGAGGCAAATTCTTTCCTACCAAATCCAGAAGCGAAGCGTGATTATGCTAATTAGGAAACTTTTAAATAGAAGAAGTTTAGCGTAAGCGAGGTGGCCTTTTGGGAAGTGATTATGCTTGTCTAACTTAATCGCGTAAGCTGAAGTAAGCCGATATTCCAGAGTTCAAGTCAAGGTGGATATCATTCCACGCAAAATAAAGAAACGACATTGAGGATTCGAGAGAGTTGCTGCTACCTAGGATATAGAGGTAGGACCGTTCTACTAAATATTAGGAACTGTGTATAAACAGAGGTTAGGAGTAAGCGCTAAAGTAATTATAATGGTCAGGATCGCGCTTATTTGGTAATACGTATTGTGTGTTTCTTCACCTCAGATCCTCTAAGTTAAAATATAAATATTTTCATTGTATAGTGTTTAAGTTCTTAATAAATAGATATTAAGATTATGGCAACGCCTGGTTCTTCATTCACTGCCACGCCCCTAGGTCACGAGGATAACTTAGAAGTAAGGCATCACCCACGGGCTAATGCCTTTCAAATATAGCAAAATTATTTAATTTTACTATGCGTCAAATTTCAAAACAAAAAAGATACAAATTCGTATAATTACAAACTCAAAAGTAACATTTAATTCAAAACTGGAATGAAATAATAACAATTTATATTTTATCATCTTACATGTATATCTTATTGTTTTTGCTCATCTTATATGTATGTTCTGCTCATTTTGATTCCTTGTATAACAATGTATCAATGGATAAAATTGTGGAGGAAAAGTATTACTCAATGCTTGATAATAAATATTTCTTTTTTTATTTTCAATACCCAAATAGTCGTATATATTTCTTTAAATACATCGATAAGAAATAAAATTTTAAAAAATAGATAAAGAATTTAAATATATAATTTAGATAAATTATTTTAAAATATTCACATTTCAGACTAAATACTCTGAATGGAAAAATAAAAGTTATAATTCTTTACAACTGGTAACCGGTGGGATTTGACTCTGAGCCAACTTTTGTATCATGTGACTAGTTTGTTTTATGTTTTTAAAACTGAACGATATTGCTTCGTTTGTTTTAGAAATATAAAAATGTAGTAATATTGTACATATTGTGTATTCAGGATACGTTAATATTACTTTCTGTTGTATTTATTTTATGTTAAAATTGTATATTCACAAGCAATGCCGTTCCATATGTTATAATGGCAATTCAATGGAAACATAGCGAAATATTGGCGATAGAGCCAAATTGGCATCATTTTTGGCTACCATATAGGTAACTTGACGATTGATTGAACGGTGCAGAAGTTGTTATACTGTAGAGCCACCCAGTAGGGAGCTGCAACAAAAAAGACAGCACAAAAATATTCTCCACAAAAAAAATACATATACATGCAAATTTTCATAGTGATTGGTTGAACAGTGTTGGAGTGAAGCGATTTCATATGTACAAGCATCCATTTTTATGCATACAGTAGAACGTCGTTTATCCGAATCCATTGGTACCGGACACCGTTCGGATAATCGAAAACCGAATGCGATCCATGCAATATATGAAACCGGACACATACGAATATTGAAAATCATTACATGCGGGAAACTTGCTTGAAGAAAAAGCAAAATAGGAGCAAAATGTGGCAATTTTACCTTTATTGTGGAAAATAATCATTTATTTTTCGCTGTACCATTGTACACCTTCGTTTTTTCGCTGTTAGGTCTCTGATTCTCTAGAGCAGCTGTAGTTCAGTAGGACAGCACTCTGATTATTGTTCGTACCACTCCATAATGGTCTAACGCAGAAAATGCGTCAGCAATCTCCCTTCGCGAGACGGTTCAATATTTCTTTGTCTCTATGTTCAAGACGTTGCGCTTCCGTTTTGAATTCGAAGCCATAGCTGTTCACATCTCAAAAAAAGAGCACGTATACACCCTCTCACTTGGAAACAAACCGACCTAACATTCCGCTCAGATGTTTACCAAATCACACAACTGATATTCCCCAAATATTCCTGACCTTGAGTTTTCCCGTCACTTTTGGCCTCATGCGAAACAACTGTTGAGCATTGCACTGTTTGAAAACGTATTCATATAGTTGAGAAAAAAAAATGCTGGTCCGAATATTTGATGCTTCGGATAATAAACGTTCGGATAAATGACGTTCTACTGTATATGATTTTGTTCTGAGTGTAGCCAGTAATAAATAAGGTTGAGTAAAAATTTTGGCTGGAAAGTGGATACAGCGTGATTCTTTATAATGAAATGAATTTTTAAGATTCGCAAGAGGCAGAATCGAGGTAACTTTTGTAAATGACTCTTTAGCCCCAGTTTCAGGCAGGCTCTGGTCTAAAACAGTTATGACTTCTTCGATTTCAGTACATTAAACTATAATGATAATTTATTATCGTCTTAACTCTTTGACAATTCTTAAAAATGTACTTTGCAACCAGTGACGTACACAATTGAGACTTGTGGCAGGGACTCAACCCCCTAGACCAACAGATTTTAACTCTTACCATAATTACTCTTCGGCGCCTTCATCTACATGTTTATTAGAATGCAACTCTCCCAAAAGGGAGGTCTGTGTACACCACTGTTTAGAACAGTGATTCCCAAAGCGGTCTTTATCGACCCCCAGGGGTCTATAACAACTTGCAAGAGGTACACGTCATTGAAAAAATAATTTAGGGGTCCATGAGGTGTAAATGGGGTCTACGATGGTAAATCTTATTAAATTATATCATGACTTTTTAATTTTAAAAGTAAATTTCTAAACAAGGGGTAAACAGATTTTCCCTATTTAACACATTTATTTACTAAATTCTATGAGGTTAATTTGTACAGTTACAAGATGACAGTATATATTTTATTAAAACGAGGGCCATCATTTCAGCTTTTCTTGCCAGAATTAAGGAGTATATAATATTGGACATCGTGAAATTTCCCAGTTTCTCATTTTGTCATATACACTCTGCCACGAAGATGGCGTTTTAACCTACGTTCAACATTTAAATGCCTACTAATCAAATTTTGAAACTAGGTTTGGGAATACATTGAGTACGGTAGCACCACTATAGACAAGGAAATCATATGATCACATTGAAGAAAATAAATGTCATATTACAAGAGGAACTGATCGGAATAGGCACTAATGAAGATTTTAAAGTAAAATTTAGAAATGGATGTTAGCAGTTTTTTGACTTTAAAAAGACTTGCCTGTTATTTACCCCGAATTATGGAGTACCATGAGAAACTTTTTAATTACTTTTCCGAGTGAACAAGAGTCACCGCGGTTGCCAATCTCAAATGAAAGAAAGAAAGACTGGATACTACTAACCAAAGAAATTTTGGATTAAGGTATTCGACTACGTTCGGAACCATGATTTTGATAAAGCGTATGAATGGATAATATTTATGATATTTAGTGGTTACTTAGCTCAGAAAACGTATATAAAATTGTTTTAAGAATATTATCACAATAAAAAATTATTTAAGTACAATATTTTGACCATAAGTGAACATACAGAATGACCCATTTTCAAAATATTCTCCTTTTGTGAAAAATACTTCTATTGTAATAATATTTTGCCTGTATATAGCTCAGATTTCTGTACAGAGGCTCAAGTAGAATTTTTGAAATATATAACTTAGAAGTGGGTTTATCCATGTTTTCCGACAACAGAGGGGAGAAATTGTTAGAAAAAAATCGCCGATAATTATTTCAATTTGTTGTAACTCTGAAAATAATGTGAATTTTTCAAAAAAATAGTTCAGACTCTCTGGAGAAGTCTTTACTTTAAAAAAGTGAAATATTATTATTTTAGAAGCATTTTTTATAAAAGGAGAACGTTTTGAAAAAAGGTTATTCTAAGTTAATTTTTTGCCAAAATATTGTATTTAAATAACTTTTTTTTGTCATAATGTGTCCTTAAAACAATTTTATACATGTATTCTAATCTAAGTGACACTAAATATCATGAATATTACCCATTTATGCATTTTTTTAAAAGTACGGTTCCGAACGTAGTTGGATACCTTAAATTCGAAAAGATTGATGCCAAATATAGAAAATTTGTTATTGAAGCGCCAGTATCATCCCTCCCCTTTAAAAGCAATTTTTGTCTGATTTATTGTCAAATTTTAATCTAAAATTAAGTAACATATTGTCGGCCTAATAATCAGAATACGTAACTCCATCTGGGGGCTTATTTGATACGGAAGTGATACGTGCCAATTTGTTGTTTATGTTCACCAAGATGGGCGATAACATTACAATTTGGTTATACAATTTGGTTACTTCGATATTTTTATCGTGTGTTAATGTTGTTGCCATGGGGATAACGGCGCGATTAAGGAATTACGCTAAACAGTGCTTGGCGCGTAACACTCCTATTTCAAATTTAGTTCCTTTGATAATATGCCGACGATATGTTTCTTAAGTTTTAAACATTACACTTCACGACAATTAAAAGTTTTAATCTTTTAAAGTAAGTAGCTCTGTACCAGCTGTCAAAAAGACATTTTAGTTGATAAAAATGTGCAAAAACTTAATATTAAGTATCCTTGGGGTCTACCCAAGGACGAAAAACAAGACAAGGGGTCTATGAGACAAAAATTTTTGGGAATCTATGGTTGAGAACATAATTTAAAAAATTGCTAATCGGAGCATTGCAATGTATTTCTTCTAAAATTCTTGATCATAAGAAACTAATAATAATTTATTTTTTTAATGCACGTAACGATAATTTTTTAGTGAGATTTATTTTTGGTTAGTAAAATTAAATACATAAGCGTTTCATATTTGTTATTAGGAACATGAATGTCTCTCTTAAAAAAAGGCTATCTTTTAATACATTTTTCTTGTGTAAAAAAAGAAGAAATAATAGATATGAAAAATTCTATAAGAAAAATGCTAAAGTGCTATCTGAATATTTTAAATCGAAGTTTTCATTTTCTTTTCGAAAATAGCATAATATAACTTCGCTGTATACCATAAAGAGCACTTTATTTTATTATACTCAGTTATATATATATTTGAATCAATTAATTTATTTTCTGGTGTAAAATGTGTTTCATTAGCCCCATCTCCTATTTGTAATCCTAAGTACTATTTTTATATTAAAGAAAAAAAGTGCATAGTTATGGAATGTATAAAAAATTTTAAAACGCTTTTTAACGAACGCATTTTTATCATAAAACTCTACAAATTTATATGAATATTTAGATTTTTTCTCCTATCTGTAAATGTATTTCAGGAATCCCATTTTGAGTGACAAAATCTGTTAAAAGAAGCTGTGAATTAATTAGTTTTAATGTACGTATTATATTATTAAAGAAGAATGAAGTAATGTGTGTTGTTTAGATTATGTGATAAGTAACTTAGAAAAAAATCTAATACGTATAAATAGTAATTCGTAGAACTTTATGTGAAAATTAAGGTTTTTTATATTAATGATTTCGTCGAAGTCTAAATTACAGAAATACAATATGTTTTATCATTACCTATGTCTGATCTTGATACAAAGATGGAACAAGTCTTAAAAAGTTACGTTCATTTCTTTCAAAGAAATAGTTTTATAACAGAAATCGTTTAGATTCAAATCAAATAGAATTGAAATTCCGCTCAGTTATATTTAAAGGAAAAAAGTCAGCTTGAACCTCTTATATATGTGGGAGACAACAAGGGGCCCAAAAGTCTTTCTTATGGTTTATTTAACATTAAACAAAAATTAATTAAAAAGGTAGATAAGTTTGACAATGATATGCAGAAGGTAACGCCTGCTCGCGCACCTCTCGCGTTCTCCTTTCTTTCTGCTCAAAGTTTTTTCTCAAGAGTCTCTGTTTTTACAGTTTCAGTTCTGCTTTTACTTAGATGCGCCTGCGCGCGAAGACTGCGTGGAGTTGTCGATAACTATTGGTTACTATATCCGGCCAGCCTGACTGTACGCTGTCCGCAGCGGTACTTCCATGGAGACCAGAGAATCTGAAACATACAAAAAAAAAAAAACGGAACAGACAAGGACTATACGACAAATATACAAAGATTTAACATATCATAGTTTTGTTGAACTAGACAGTTTCTCCATCATGTGAAGGCACCTCTTCGACATCCGGAAGGTTCCACAGGAAAACATTGTGTTTCACAGGCATAAGAACGTCTTTTTTAACAAGTGGATCTTTGGTTGAACGCATCGATATTTTCCTCTGTAGAGTTCTGGACGTCTGTTCAAAACGATTTCTTTTTCCTTTGCCAAGGCTCAAAGATCCTTCGGAGCAACACAAACCGTCTATAATTACGTTCCATAGGTGAAGGGGTAGGTGAGCGGGAGATGAATTCCACGGAACTCTTTTTCATGGCACAATTGGCTTTCTTACACAATACTATAGGTGAACAATAATCAAAAACACTCTCTTTTTTAATACCTTGTCGTAACCAATCATCAATTTGATTGTTTACCTGTAATTCTCAGAAAAAGATAAACGTCTGGCTTCTGACACACAGGAATATCATTTTTCAATTTAATATTCATTTTTAACTTAGTACTCTTAATTTTATTACATTTATAATTCTTAATTAGAGAACTCAAATCATTTCTAGTATTAAAGTTTTTAACATATGGCAAATCATAACTAGAATTTTCTATCACATTTGAAACAGAAACATTTGGAAAAGAAACACCATAATCTGCACTCAAAGAGGATTCACTTTCACTTAATAAAACATCGCTCTTTGCATGGCCTAGTTTCTCTATTTCAGAATATACACTGGGATGTATAATAAATTCTTCGGTCAAGGTCGGTGATATCGCCGTTCGAACACTTATACCGGGAGAGTGTTGATTAAGAGAAAGATTTATGGGTTTAACTTCTACCATACGCTGTTCGCCAAAACATGAACTTAATGTTATGATTTCTTCGGAAGGTGTTTGCACTCTAATTAATGAGGAATTTAAAACTGGGATCTGGCAACCTGAATCAATCAAAGCTGTTACGGGCTGATTTTCTACAAAAAATGTTTACGTATTGAAGATTTGCGCATTCATCGCTATTTTGTTTTTCGCTCTCGATTTTCAAAGTATTCACGTTTATTCTATTATGGATGTGGTCGTTAGATTCTTTAGGTTTAAAAACGCTTCTCACAGTCTCTTGCGCAATGAGATGAATCACCGCATATAAAGCAATTTTTATTTTCTCTTTCATGATATTGGGGATAGTTCTCTTTAATTTTTGTTTTAAAGTTTTGTGATCTATTTTTAAAGGGGTCTTGGGTATATCCATAAGTAATAGAATTTTTTTATGTGATCCGCTTCTAGATGAAATATAAATATCGCACTCTTTAGCTAAATCAATAGGCCTGCACCAATCTTCTGCTTCTCGAATGCCAATATGAGTTGCAGTTTCCTTATTTAAAAGTTTCAAATAATTTATCAGAAATTATAAGATCACATAGAGATTCAAAGGAATTAACTTTTCTTAACGAACAATAATATTGAAGTTTGCCGTCAATATTGCAGCAAATTGATGTATGTCTCGCCTGATGATTTTACAGCATTTTTAAATGAGTTTAAACACTCGCGAGGGGTTAAGAATTCTCTGAGTACTATAGATTTTAGTTTTTCATAGTCATTTAATTCCTCTTCTTTAATATACAGTAAGACGTTATGAGCTCTTTCGCCCAGAAGATTTATTAAAATTTCAGATTTATATTCGTCATTTATTTTCTTGGTTAAAAATGCGCGTTCTAATGATTGGAAGAACAGATTAAAATGTTCAGATCTGGTGGGAACAGGAAGAGATAAAGTTTTAATACTTGTTATCATATTTTCTATGTTAGTTTCGAACTGTTTATCTTCGACTTTAGCTGCAGGATTTAAACTTAATGCTTCATTTTTAGCCGTTTGAAGTTCGATTTCTTTTTCTAATTTTGCTAACTGAAGTTCCGCGAGCTCAATTTTCTGTTTTTCTAAAGCTCTTTCGTTTCGCGATACTCTCTCATCTATACAGTTTTGAATTAAAGTTTTAACGAAATCTGGATCACTTTCAAATGTACTACTGTTCTCAATTTTAGTCTTTAGTTTAACTATGGTGTCGTACTCTCCGCAGTACCGTCTAGATTCTCAACAACTCTTATGAGATCCTCTTTAAGAGCGTTTTTATACATTTTAGAAAAATATGGAAAGATCCTACCTTTTTTTTTTCTAGCTCCCTTGTTGCTCGCACGTACGATGTATCCAATAAAAACGTTGATTCCACTGATTTCACCTCTTCGCAGGTAATATAGTTGAAATTGTTCGAATTGACACCTCTTCGCAGGTTATATCTTGAAATTGTAGTTCCGGCCTCTACACAGGCGGATTATTCACACTGAGTTAGTTCCAACCTCTACACAGGCGGGATTTTGAGGGTTCGTTGAAAAATACACCTCTACACAGGTTATTTTGTTATTTGTTCCGACCTCTACACAGGCGGAATTTTCATGCTGAGTTCAAACCTCTACACAGGTTGAACGAAGTTTCCGAAAAATGGCGGAGCGTCTCCTCACGGACGCTTTTGTTCATTGTCTAGACTTTGGTTCAAAATCGAAATTTTATCGATCCCGGACGAGCCCCCATAATTTGTGGGAGACAACAAGGGGTCCAAAAGTCTTTCTTATGGTTTATTTAACATTAAACAAAAATTAATTAAAAAGGTAGATAAGTTTGACAATGATATGCAGAAGGTAACGCCTGCTCGCGCACCTCTCGCGTTCTCCTTTCTTTCTGCTCAAAGTTTTTTCTCAAGAGTCTCTGTTTTTACAGTTTCAGTTCTGCTTTTACTTAGATGCGCCTGCGCGCGAAGACTGCGTGGAGTTGTCGATAACTATTGGTTACTATATATATTAAAATGGTCGTAGAAATGAAGAATTCTTCTTACGATTCTCTGAAGTAACTTACAAAGAAATTTATCGATTGATGACTGATTGCGTTTGAAACAGTGATATTACAAAAAGCGTATAAATCAATAAGTCTTGATATATATAGTGTCATTTGACTTAGAATATACAGTGGTGGTCAAAATTGTGGACACTTTTTTAAAATTGTTATGTTTTTTGAGTTTGTATGCTTATAGAAAATGTTACGTTGCACAAAATACAAAGCCTTTTATATCATTTTAAAGAGAATACAATACTGAATTCAATATAAAAAACAAATTCAAATATTTGAATCGCAAAAAAGTTATGCTGCAATAACTATCGTTAGACATTAGATACTCATGATAGCAGTAAGTTATCAGTGTTTGTGGGGTAGCCTTTTTTTATTACAGCTTCATATCCATGTTTCATTAAGCAAAAGATAGTTTTAATGTCTTCCTTCGTTGTTACATGATGCCAGGAAACACTTATAGTCTCAAATAATTCCTTTTTATTTCATGGGTATCTTATTCGGACAAGAGTATTCAAACGGTGTGACAAGTTTTCGATAGGATTGATGTCAGGACTGTTTCCTAGAAGCAATGGCATCAAATTAATGAGTAGATTGGACACCTAGAAGGATGTGTATGACGAAAAATAGGTATTTCCTACGTTGAAATTTCAAGACAGGGGATGATTCAATGATTACATCTGAAGATTAAAAGTTTTGTTTAAGATGTCAGGAAACAAATTTAATAAAAAGCCCTCCAAAAAAGGGGTGTTACACATATGTTGATAACAGAATAACAAAAATACTATGTCTCCAAGGTAAAAGAATGTCATCAACGGCTTTCGGAAGTTATCTGGATGATGCTGGTGTTTCTATTAGTTCAAAAACAATCAGGAGTAGATTAGCATATGTAAGCCTGAAAGGTAGAATTCCACGAAAAAAGCCGTATCTCAATGTACAGCAAGTTGAAAGGGACTACTGTCGTCAATGGAATAAATTAATTGAACAAATGATTATTAGTCACAAGTTATATTGAGGAATGAAGCTAAAATATCGTATTTCGGTAGTGATAGCCGAAAATATGTAAGACGTAGAATAAGAGAAATGCTACATCCTGACTGCATCCACGCAACTGTGAAGTACTCGCACAGTCTTATGATTTAGTCATGCATTTCAGCAGATGGTATCGCTCGACTTCATATCAACGATGGGATACTGAATATCAGAAAATACATTTACACCAGTCTAGAACCCAAACTTCTACCTTCCATCAGGGATCTACTTACCAACAATTAGTCATTTATTTTCAGCAATATTCTGCTCCTTGCCACACATTGAAATAATCAAAAGACTGGTATCGTTCTTAGATTATTGAGTCGTTGTCCTGCCCAGGAAACAATCCTAACCTCAGTCCTGTCAAAAACTTGTGGCACCGTTTGAAATCTCTTGTCCGAATGAGGTACCCATAAAATAAAAAAGGAACTAATCGAGGATATAATTGTTTCCTAACATCATGTGATAATAAAGGAAAATCAAGTTATTTTTAGCTTAATGAAACACCGATGTGAAGCTGTAATAAAAAAATAAAGACTACCCTGTTAAGCATTGATAACTCACTGCTATTATTATAATCTAATGTATATCGGTAGTTATTGCAGCATAACATTTTTTACCTTGGGAGTATTTGAATTTTGATTTCTGTATTGAATTCAGTATTAAATTCTCTTTCAAATGATATAAAATACTTTGCATTTTGTGTTACGTAACTTTTTCTATAAGCTTACGAATTTTAAAAACTTGATATTAAAAAGTGTCCACAATGTTGGCTACCTCTGTACGTATAAAATTGTTTTAAGAATATTACAAGAACAAAATTTTAATTCAGTTTTTGGGAAAAAATGAAGAAAGATTGACATATTTTCTACACATTCCACTTTTATGACTAATGCTTCAGAAATAATAGTTTGCCTATATGTAGCTAGGACTTATATATCGAGACTGACCTTGGAGTTTGAAAAAATTAACATTACTTTCAAAGTTACAATCAGTTGAAGCAATGGCGAGTGATTTTTGTTAAAATTTCTTGACTCTGGTTTAATGACATATGAATAAATCAATATCTAAATTACGTATTTCAAAAATCTAAGTTCAACTCCGCAATAGAGAGAAGTCCTAGTTATATATAGGCAAAATATTATTATTATTAAAGGAGGATTTTTCGTGAAAGGAGAATGTTTTAAAAATATGTCATTCTTTCTTTCTTTTTGCTAAAGAATTGCATTTAAAAATTTTTTTGTAATAATATTCTTAAGACAGTTTTATATGCATATTCTGTAGCTCAACTGACACTAAATATTAAAAAAATGTCCGTTTATAAACTTTTTCAAAATCCTGGTTCCGAACGCAGTCACCTTAAATAAATCATAAAATTTACCTACCCTTGATAGTTGTTGAAAGTACTTTTTGAAAGAGGAGACTAAATAATAAAAGTTCTTTTATTTCAACATGTTTAACTCCGAATTAGAAAAAATAGTAAAAAAAACAACAGAATAATTTTAAATCATACACAAGTTTTTTTTTATAAATAGTCTTATTTTTAAAGTATACCTAAACACACATCTGAAAAGAAATCAAACACAGTATCTCCATTTTTGAAATACATTCGCAGTTCAATTAGTGAGAACGTCAGGTAGCGAACATAAACAATAAGAATTTGTAAACATAAACAGATATCCAATATAAAAGAAAGTTGATACTTGTGTCTGTGTTTTAAATACAAACGAATGCAATTATTTATCTTTAAGTTTTTTTAAATGAACGTGTTTCAAAATAAAAAAAGAGAGGAAAATCATAATGAGATCATTTTCTGTATTTATACAAAATCAAAGAAAAACGTTTTCAAGAAATACCTCAAATATTTTAAAAATAAATCTGAAATGTATTTAAATATTAGGGAAAGTCAAAAAAGTATCATCAAATTTCCTTAGATTTAAAAGTAAGAATTAGCGAATTCTCTTATTTTATAAAAGTACTCTTCAGAAATACAAAATATTTAATGCAATACTGAACGGTATTCAACTCTTAGCAATTTTTTGATTCTGTCGTGATCCTTGATATAAAAACAACAGGTGTGCGAAAGTTTTTACTTACAGCTTCCTATTATCTTACAGAAAGCGCAGCTGTTTTTGTGTAACAATGCTATCATTATAATACGCAGTCAACCAATATGTCTTGTAATTGTTGAGAGACATACATGTTATTTTGGTAAGTGATAGATTATTTGATCAATCAGTTCTTTCCATGGATATTAAAAAATATACTACTGCGTCAACTTTGAAGAATAAACTGTCACTCTGTATATAATTTTGATGAATATCAATTGCTTCTAAGATTTTTTTATTAAAGTTTAATATCTGATTAACTTTTTCGTTTTGATAAAGGCAAAACTTTTTTATTCAATTGCAAATAAATAAATAAAGAATTGTTATCAATGAGATACCATTTACCCGTTATTTTGAAATTTGTGAATGTATTGTGAATATCCTGTTATATTTTAGTTCCCCATCTGATAATTAGATTATTACAGTTTTATTCATGTATCAAATAACGTTTTCTTAAAAACATGTTTCTTTTTTACGACAGAAGAGGATATTTTAAAATACTATTGTAATACGTTGTTGTAGAATGTATGTTGTTGTAGTTGCATCCAACAGACGTATTCATTAAGGACAGCACGCTTATTTACAGTTAACCTTAAAAAAATTATAAAATTCAAATTGTAAAGGCCCACGTGGGTAATTGCTCGATTCTGGCCACCCTCCTAACGCGCCGGTGCTGAGAAGCTATCTATTGAAATAAAGAAAACATTCTTACGGGAGAGGAGCACAGTGCGCCTCCTGGTGAGGGAAAGAAATGCTACAACACTATTAAGGTTCTTTCACACGTGTCAACTTGTGCCGCATATAACAGAAAAACATTCCATATCATCTAACGAGAAAGTCTGAGAGATTTACAAGACAGTTGTAACTTCTGATTATTTGATTGTCTCGTTAGTCAAGCGCATAATTCTTCAATTACTACACTCTTCGAGGTCATAATAATCTTATGGCTATCGAGTGAATTGTGTGATTGATGAATCAAAGGCTTGATATTCATTTCCATTAACGAAGTACAGGGAGATTCATAAAGAAAAATACACTTTCCAGATTAATTTGATTAATAATCAAAGGCGGACATCACCTCAGCGAACCGTAAGGTAGATTGTGTTTAACCTCTGGCACAAAAGTGTCGTGAAGAAAGTGAACGTGACTAATCAGTCGGTGTCTACAGTGAGAGTCTTTATGTGTTCTTGAATTTAAAAAAATGGAATCCACAACTGCTGTGCAACATTTTTGATCACGATTCCGAAAAAAACCTCTAACTAAAAAATTTATCTAACAATGGTATGAAAAATAACAACTACGGGATGTTACAGTGGTGTAACGGAGAATATTAGGGCCCCGCTGCAGATAGGTTTTGGGCCCCAAGCCCAAATACGTACTTGGCGTCAGTCAGACTTTAAACCCCCTAGAATCCCTATGCCCCTAGCAGGGCGGGGTTTGTGAGGATGTACGTCACGCCACTGGACTGTTAGTGCAAAAGTAGAAGTCCTGGATGAAGCTGAAACAACGTATCACAGCCACTATGAATAGGGTTCATACCTAAACACACGTTTGAGAGGAAAGGGATTACCGACTTGTTGTGAGACGAGTGACTAAAAATATGCACATAGAACATCTGTGACTGTCTGTAACTAAACTTAAAATAATCTCATACAATTCTGCTACAGTTAGCATATAGTATCTTACATTGTTCTTGATTTACTGTGCATCGAAACTGTATACTTTATGAATCACCCTGTTTTGACTGAAGTTCAGCTTTAGGGCCCTTTCATACGAGTCAACTTAACGTTTGCACCTGACACAAGAAGTAGATAGTCCGGAATTAGTTTTAAATAGACATCGCATTGGCGCTTCACATGTGTTCAACTGAGAACGCGGATCGTGATCAATTGAGAAAATGATAACGCTTAACTTTGACTCCATAAAAAGAAAAAAAATATTTCTTACTCCCCTAGGATAGTTATTTCAAAAGATGATCCATTTAGTTAAGATTTCAAAATGGTGCAACACTTGTTACTTTTCTATCCATAATATTTGTTGCCATTTTTTTAACAAAATAATTTCATTAAAAAAAGCACATTCTTAGGTATGTAATTGAAACTAAGCAATTAATTTAAAAATAAAACAGAAACAAATTTTATGATACTTTAATGAATTAAATATTCGAAGTGTTTGTCTCCTACCCGAAAGCAGAATCTTTGTCTGTTGTGACGTTTGAGATAAATTACGGTAGCGTGGTATTGATTAATTTAATTAGTTTATTTACGTCACAGCTATTATTTACAGATTATACATCGAAGTTATTAAACTTATTAAAGAGATTATTAGAGTTCAAATGATGTGGTTTGTGAGGGAGGAGTTTCTCTGGTACTCCTCCAGCGGTTCTGTGGTCTGGTATGGTTTCTCGTAGCGAAGTTTTCAGACCATCTCCCATTCTCTTTCTTTCTGCCTTCTCTAACTTCGGAGATGACAGAAGCTGGCGACTTTAGTTTCCAGTTACATCCGGCTAGTGGGTTGAAGGGGGGTTCCTCGTGGTGTCAAAGTTTGCCGGGATGATCCAAGGCAAGACCGCGCAATAATTTTAAAGTTACTGGTGCCAATGCATGCGAGATGATCCACAAAAAACCCGATTCCTAGTTGTGTGGCGGGAATCGTTACACTGTTTAAAAGTGATCGCATGATGATTCGTGAGTAATTAGCTAAATTTATTTCTTTTAGTGCTTCAAGAATCCTTTTCCGCAGTTCAGTTATATTTTCAATTGGTTTTAAGGAAGTTGATTCCCCCGTGCCCGCGTGTTGTTAAATTTCGGGACGCCTTGAATAATACTAAATTTTTGAATATTTTTCTATTGTTTCGATTTTGCCGTATTCTGTAACTTAAAACGAAGGCTAACTTAAACGAAACAAAATCCTTGAAGGAGGCCTGTAAAGAAATTATCTTACTAGAAGTCTCTGTTAAACAAAGCTAATAAAAATTAACAACAATTTAAATTAAAATAAAATATTAATTTTGATATTTTGAAACTTGCGTTTCATCCTGTACAAGTTGATGACCCTTTGTATAGATATTTATTGACTGATTGACTATCGCTCAACTACAAAACTCATGAGGAAATATGAAAAAGAGGTTAAGCTTCCTTACTGCGAATTGAAACCAATAAGTTACGACGCTAAAGGAAGTTTACTTTAGAAAACTAGGACAACTGACTCATACGTACACAAGAATTTGGGAAACAAAATAATTCATCTCTTGTGCACGTGGTGGTCGTAAAACACAACAAAATACATTTCTCATGTTTATCTTGGAATTGATAAAAGTTCAGTGCTTTAATTTTCGTTACATAATCATTGATTGATTGTTTTCTTATCCACCACATTCGGATGCAATCTACAAGCTATGGATCATGAACTTCGTAACTTTAAACAAGTGATGAGGACAACTTCTAAACTGGAAACCATTCTCCGAACTTCCCCATTACGCTGGTATGAGGATTTTGAGCCTTGGAAGGTTTCACCTATTCCCCCCTATAGGATGGGTTTTCAGTGGTACCAAGATTCGAACTCATGATTCGCCAGAAAAAACGCTGGTCACGTGATCGCTGCAATGACCACTCGGCTACAACGGTCAAACATATAGTTATGAAACAGATTTTTTAAAACGTCTATTACGTTTACGTGTGCCGTTTGTTTAATTATATAACACTAGCTGGTATACCCGTTCTTCGTACGGATAAATTGAAAAATTAAACAATACAGAATGAAGAATAAAGAAGTTTTTAATGAGTTAATTTTACGTAGATTGCAAATTAAACAAAAGAATAAGCTTTTTGCATATCTCAGCTGAACAAAAAATTATTCTTAATAAATTTTAAATCTGTAGGTCTAATAGCTGATAAAAAGGGTTTTTTTATTTATAACACCCACGTAACTTCCTTGAAAACACCTTTCTAAGCTGATCTATGCTCAGCAAAAGTAACATGTTGTTACAAATTTTGTGTAATGAATGCTTAAAAAAGTGTAAATAATTTATATCTGGATGTGTTATACGTTAATATTACTTTCTGTTGTATTTATTTTATTTTAAAATTGTAATCTTCGTAAGCAGTGCCGTTTCTTATACATTATAAGGGTGATTCAATGGAAACACAGCAAAATGCTGGCAATAGAGCCAAATTGGCATCATTTTTGGTGACCACGTTGCCAACTTGACGATTGACTGAACGGTGCAGAAGTTGATATGCTGTGGCAACACCTGGTGGGGAACTGCAACAAAGAGGATAGCACAAAAACTTTTCCACAAAAAAATACATATATATTCCAATTTTCATAGTGATCGGTTGAACGGTGTTAGATTTGTAGCGAGGTCATATTCACAAACATCCATTTTTATGTATATAGATTAGAAAACAGATTTCAAAATTTATTTATATGCCCCCCTCCCCATTTCTATAAAAAGGCGATGCATCATTCACTGCCCCCTGTAAAGGATGTTTACAACCCACCGCCTTCTTAAAATATATGCTTACTATTTACAAAGTGATTATCCCCCATGCCCTCTTAAAAAGAAGTTTATAATCCACCGACTTCGTAAAAGAAATGTTTGTAATTGAATATTCTCTTATAAGGAGAGATTCTTATAAACTCTTACCTTTTTCAAAAGGATGTTTTTTATTCTTTGCCCTTACCAAGTCGATGCTTGAAATTCACCACTCTCTTTGGTACAGTCCATTTCCATATTAAAAATCAAAGGCCGCGGTTGCCTAGTGGTTATTGTCACGAACTCATGATTGGCTTTTCACGAATTCGAGTCTTAGGTCTACTGAAGAGCCTCGTGAGCAAGGATGTCAAACTCAAAGACTGATTTGGGCCAACTAAACAAGGTTTAATTTAAGGTGGGCTGCAAAGAAAATTAATATTCATAGAAACGTTGGTTTATTTCGAAGAATGCATTATAATATACATTTATAAAATATCAAGAAAAATTTAATATTTATGTCCTGCAATTTGACATCTCTTTTTTCATCTCTCTTTTTTGACATCTCTCTCATCTTTCCTATTTCGGGAGGAATTTCGATATTTGATTATATATTATTGTGTGCCAATATACTAGTTGGGCCGCAAAAATGTTCGTTGTGAGCCGCGTGCAGCCCGCGGGACTCAGTTTGACACCTTTGGTGTAGAGGGTCTAATTTGTGAAGAGGGGCACGTTAAATTTGTCGTAGCTTAAATTCTTCACGTTGGAGTGGTATAGAAGTCAGGAGTGTGGATTGCAGGCTCTGGTGTCGCTCTTGTCTCTTAAACGCAGGTAAAAACTATGAGTCCGTGATGTTTCAAGTACGACGTAAAAAAATACTTCAGCTCAAACTTTCTTAAAATACAACTCACTACCATTTTATAAAGGATGGTTATCACTCACCGCCTTCTTAAGAGATGCTTTAAAATCACTATTCCCTTAAAAATATTTATACACCCCTTGTCCGTCTTAAAGGGATGATTAGCAAATGCTATTCATTTAAAAATGAGGCTTGTAATCTATCACTTGTACATTCTTATTGCAGTGTGTATAAAAATTACGATTTAACAGATTTTTGGACTACTGTATCGTGAAAAAATTCGTAACCTACATACACAATAATCATTCCATGAATGCTGCTTTAATTTACGTTTTTTATGTGGATGTGTGCGCAAACATTTAAATTTCATGTGTTACACATTGTTATTAATATTAATAACTGTTCGTATCGTGTGTTTCAGAGTTTTCCATGCTTAAATTAAACAAAAACTGTTGAATGTAAAGCGGTCACGGTAGACTGGTGGTCAGGGTTTACGAGGTGTTGACCGGCGTGTCATAAGTTCGAGACATGAAACCCGTGGTGCAGAGGGGCTGATGGTCAAATGTGTCGTGGTTTAAAGTTCTCTCGTAGGCGTGGTGAGGAAGCTAGGAAAAAAGAGTGAGGGGTATTTCATGTGTCATCATCGTCTTGACCGTGATTCAAAATTACGAGCTCCTTCGCCAATAGCCCTCGTGTTGCTTTTCAGTGAGAGAGAGAGAGAGATAGACGTTAATAAACACTCCCTCATAGTACAGAATGTAATGGTATCGTTAAGTTACTTGGAACAAGTTCGTGTAGGGAAATATTTGAACTGTTACTCAGAATATTTATTGGCATCTGTACAGCTGCTATCGAAATTGAAATATTCGAACGCTGATTAAAATGCATTGAGATTTATTTAAAAATGCTTTTACATGTACGCAGTTGAGACGACACGCAAATGTTAGTAAATCGAAGATAAGGGAGAAACGTTCAGAAAGACATTTCGTTCTGCCTTCTCCTTCACAAATGTAGATTTGAAATTATTAATACTATAATAAGCTCCATTTAATGTAAATACTATTATTATAAAACAGCTGTCACTTGCCGCCCAGCCAATATGGTGGTTATGACACTCGGCTTGTAATCAAGTGGCTTCGAGTTCGAATCCTGAATAAGTCATTGATGTATCTTCAGGAAAAGAAGTCGGACCTATGCCTGAAATGTATTTTCGTCTCAAATGGAAAGCAGCACACCCCTTTTGTTTTATGCTGGAATCGTCATTGTAATAAGGTTTATATATTTGTGTGATTGTACTGTATATTTCTTTTCATAAATATCTCGTTTTTCGTATGTATCCCAGGATGAAACGCACGACTACATATAAATCAATTATTTAATTTCTTAACTTTTACACTACCATTAATTTCCCAAACTTCACAGAAGGCTAGGCTAATTCTTTAAAAATCATGTCCAAAAGTTTTATTCATTAAATTACTGTACTAACGTCACAGAGGGCTAGGTTAGTTCTTTATAAAAATATGTCCAAAGTTTTATTCATTAAATTGCAGTATTAACGTCACAGAGGGCTAGGCTAGTCCTCTAAAATTTATTTCCAAAAGTTTTATTCATTAAATTGCAGTATTAACGTCCCAAAGGGCTGGCTAGTTCTCTAAAAATTATTTCCAAAAGTTTTATTCATTAAATTGCAGTATTAACGTCACAGAGGGCTAGGCTAGTCCTCTAAAAATTATTTCCAAAAGTTTTATTCATTAAATTGCAGTATTAACGTCACAGAGGGCTGGCTAGTCCTCTAAAAATTATTTCCAAAAGTTTTATTCATTAAATTGCAGTATTAACGTCACAGAGGGCTAGGCTAGAGTCCTCTAAAAATTATTTCCAAAAGTTTTATTCATTAAATTGCAGTATTAACGTCACAGAGGGCTAGGTTAGTTCTTTATAAAAATATGTCCAAAGTTTTATTCATTAAATTGCAGTATTAACGTCACAGAGGGCTAGGCTAGTCCTCTAAAATTTATTTCCAAAAGTTTTATTCATTAAATTGCAGTATTAACGTCCCAAAGGGCTGGCTAGTCCTCTAAAAATTATTTCCAAAAGTTTTATTCATTAAATTGCAGTATTAACGTCACAGAGGGCTAGGCTAGTCCTCTAAAAATTATTTCCAAAAGTTTTATTCATTAAATTGCAGTATTAACGTCACAGAGGGCTGGCTAGTCCTCTAAAAATTATTTCCAAAAGTTTTATTCATTAAATTGCAGTATTAACGTCACAGAGGGCTAGGCTAGAGTCCTCTAAAAATTATTTCCAAAAGTTTTATTCAGTAAATTGCAGTATTAACGTCACAGAGGGCTAGGTTAGTTCTTTATAAAAATATGTCCAAAGTTTTATTCATTAAATTGCAGTATTAACGTCACAGAGGGCTAGGCTAGTCCTCTAAAATTTATTTCCAAAAGTTTTATTCATTAAATTGCAGTATTAACGTCCCAAAGGGCTGGCTAGTCCTCTAAAAATTATTTCCAAAAGTTTTATTCATTAAATTGCAGTATTAACGTCACAGAGGGCTAGGCTAGTCCTCTAAAAATTATTTCCAAAAGTTTTATTCATTAAATTGCAGTATTAACGTCACAGAGGGCTGGCTAGTCCTCTAAAATTTATTTCCAAAAGTTTTATTCATTAAATTGCAGTATTAACGTCACAGAGGGCTGGCTAGTCCTCTAAAAATTATTTCCAAAAAGTTTTATTCATTAAATTGCAGTATTAACGTCACAGAGGGCTAGCTAGTCCTCTAAAATTTATTTCCAAAAGTTTTATTCGTTAAATTGCAGTATTAACGTCACAGAGGGCTGGCTAGTCCTCTAAAAATTATTTCCAAAAGTTTTATTCATTAAATTGCAGTATTAACGTCACAGAGGGCTAGGCTAGTCCTCTAAAAATTATTTCCAAAAGTTTTATTCATTAAATTGCAGTATTAACGTCACAGAGGGCTAGGCTAGTCCTCTAAAAATTATTTCCAAAAGTTTTATTCATTAAATTGCAGTATTAACGTCACAGAGGGCTAGGCTAGTCCTCTAAAAATTATTTCCAAAAGTTTTATTCATTAAATTGCAGTATTAATGTCACAGAGGGCTAGGCTAGTCCTCTAAAAATTATTTCCAAAAGTTTTATTCATTAAATTGCAGTATTAACGTCACAGAGGGCTAGGCTAGTCCTCTAAATATTATTTCCAAAAGTTTTATTCATTAAATTGCAGTATTAACATCACAGAGGGCTAGGCTAGTCCTCTAAAAATTATTTCCAAAAGTTTTATTCATTAAATTGCAGTTAACGTCACAGAGGGCTAGGCTAGTCCTCTAAAAATTATTTCCAAAAGTTTTACTCATTAAATTGCAGTGCTATCTTTATGACTTGTTCATATAAAGGCTTTTTTTAAGAAAAATAAGTTTCGAAATTTTAAGAAAGCTCTCCAAACTACTTTTTTTGTCTATCGTTTGTACTCTTCTTTTCGCCACCCCCAGCAACACGTCCTCGAAAAAAAATGGGACTAGTTCGAAGAACTCTGTTCTTCTAACAGCAAGAGACGCTTAGTTCAATTCTTGGAGTTTGCTCCAATATATATATATATATTTCGTAGTCTTTTCTTTTTTTTATTCTGTTTTTCCCCTAAGTCCTTTTAAGGTATGTTATACGCTTATTTATGCAGTAGGATACATTACAAACGAAATAAAACTTAATAGTTGATCTTAGAAGGCAATATAATACAAACCCAACCCATTATATTGGATATGATCTGACAGCTTGAGTTTGATGAAAAATAAAACTGTACTTGAACTAATTGTAAAAGTGTACATTCACTCAAATTCTACGCTTAGTTTGTATTTTTTATAACACTCTATATGAAGGCTGTTGCTAAAATACTCATTTAGAATGTATTTAATGTAAGCAGCTGCTCAATCTATTAACCTTGTAATTTGTGATAGTTGTTTACAATGTTCTGGATATTTCAACATAGTAAATAAGTGGGCGTTCGCGATGGCTTAAGAGCGCGTGTGGCCGTTACTCAGCAGTTGATTCTACTTTTTTAGATTAAATAAAACTGGGCATAAAATGAAATGGTTTATATATACACTTAAAATAAGATTAATCGTCAAACTTTCATGATAAAACAAGTAAAGCATTGTAGACTTATCAGACTCAGATCAGGCGAAACGGAGAATATTAGGACCTCCCTGCAAAGTCAGGTTTTGTGTGAGTGAGTTAGTGAGTGAATATTAACGTCGCACTATTTTAGCTACTCGACGGCTTTTTGGCGACGGACCTCGTAATTTTGAACTTTTTCAAGTGACGAGGACAACATCTGAGCTGGTAACCCCTCTCCTAACTTCCACACCACACCAACAGGATAACATTTGAGCTCTCGACAGATTTAACGTGCATCGCTCCCCTACACGGCGAGTCTCCAGTAGCCCTAGGCTCAAACTCATGACACGTCGGCCACGAGTCCGTTACCATGACCACTAGGCTACTGCGGCCACACCAGGTTTTGGGCCCCCAGCTGGATCTTACAAAGGATTTCAAAACCATAATATCAGGCTTTCGGCCCCCGGGAGAACAGTTCCCCCTCCCACGTTGCGGGATATACATTACACCATCGACTCAGATTATGTTAATCAAACATGCATTTTTTTTACTCAAAGAAGAATTACTTCAATCAAATTATTTACTCAAAGCTTACAAATCCGTTGTTGCATTTTATTCCGGCTGCAGAAGAATTCAATGCGCTACTCATTTTCTGTTAGCGTTATTCCTCCCCCCTACACACATAAAATGTATTCCAATTTTCATATGTCAGGGGTGGGCAACTATAGGCTCGCGGGCCACGTGCGGCTCACAAAGAGTTTTTTTACGACCTGCTAAGACAGTCAGGAAACTAAATACACAGAATATGCTCTAAATATTTGGTTCAACATATATTTGTGAGCAAAGTTTGTGGGGCCCCCGCCCGTGAGGACATCATTTCTACATTATCTACGCGACCTGTTTCTGTGGGGAAGAACGAAGAACCGCTCAAAGTATTCATTTTTCAAACATGTTTATTAAGGTCAACTTAAATACTATACACAACAATAATAATTAAGTAAGTTGATCTAGAATGAGAAGACGCAACAAGTATTACCTAATAGTCGCGTACTCGACCACTGAATCTAACTTTATAAATAATTCCTGTAACACTAATATACGTCTTTTCTTCATAGCTTGTAGAAAACGGCTTACAACTATATCCTAGATAATCAGCTACTTTCTTTATATGTCCTGAAGTGACTTTAATCCGACAGTATCCCATATACCCTCGAACCCACCTTTGGTTCGACAGTAGCGGCACGGCTAGGCTATTTCACGGAGTTAGGCTTCTTCTTTTATCTCAAATCACTTTACAGCTAACTCTTCACACTTAGCGACTTCACTTCCCACTTAACAATCACTTCTGCACATAGACATAGGTCCGAACATAGCTTCCCTCTACTGCTAACTTCCAATATATATATATATATATATATATATATAAATTGCTAATTTACATAATCACGTTCTTCTTCTTGAGTTGGTTTTAAAGAATTGCCATTTTGGCCCCAAAGAAACCCCAAGAGGATATTAATAGAAATCGCGAGGAAAGCCCTTCACAAGTTTTCCTTGAATTAAGATCGATAAGAGTGAATACAGTAGAGTCACGAAAACTCGGCATTCGATAACGCGGCAGTCTGGATAACTCGGCCACACTTTTGTAGGTCAAAACCCTTCACGGTGAGACCTGTTAAAGGTCCCGGAAAATAATGAAAACGTGAAGAGGACACAGCACAAACTTCTAAAATATCACATAGAGAGGGACTAAAGTATCGTCGAAACCGTCGTCGAAAGTGTGTCGGTAATGGACTTTCTGTTCCTTCGTCGTCTTCGTGATGAAGCAGCAAATCGCAGAGTGCAGTATGGAAGACAACAGGACATTACGCATTTTTTTAAAAAAGGGTAGTTAGTTTTTGTTACTTAATTTTCATTATAGACAGCTTTATGTCTTCATAAAATATTTTTCTGAGGTATGTCTGATCAGGTAAATTACAGTATATGCAGTAAATGCTGTATGACTTCATAAAATATGTACTTTTCCTTTGTTTAAGGGTATTTGGGCAGTTTATTTTCTGTTATATTCTCTTGCAACAGAATACATTCAAGTGCAGTACAATATTTTCTGAGGAAACATTCGTACTTATTCTATTTTAATCTCATTCTCGATAACCCGGCATTTTCCCAAACTCGGCTACCCTTTGGTCCACATTGATTCATTTGGTCATCAGGCCGAATTTTCGGGACTCTACTTAATATATGTAAGATGACAGAACGTATTAACTTACAGGCTGTGAGAGATATTCAACAAGCAATCTCGCCCCCTGGTTTCAAAAATATTGTAGGAAAGTGGGATACGGTATATTTTTCTCTTTAAACTGATTCTTAAATTGTTGTTGCTGTTTCTAATGCCACCTGTCTGACGTGGTCAGATCGAGGCCCACGAAATTCATCGTGGCACGCCTGTCGTTGGCCTTGAGCCCCATACAGGTGACAGTACGAATTAGCTCGGAGAAATTCCCGAAGGGACGACAGATCTTTACGATAGATTGCGACACCACCGAACTCCACCTCCACAATTTAGGCATGGAACTGGAGGGGAGGGAAATGTTCTCCAGTTCCTTGCACTCATGGTTTCAGCTGTGACCGCCCACAAGACTTTCTGACCCACTGGTTCAACGACTATGTACTCCTTGTGTACTCGGAGGGAATTTTATGGCATCGGGCATCGAACCCAGGCCTTCTGGTTTGGAGTCCGATGCTCTAACCACTAGGCTACCCACGGCGATTCTAAAATTAAATATGCTTTCAGCTACAGTTGACACGAAATTAGCGCATTAAATAAATTAAGTAAAATTGACACTATTTAGCTTAACTTGTGTTAATTGATTTTAATAACTCAATGTATACCTTTTCTGAGCTGAAAAGTTAGTTAATGAATGCGATCATTTTAAAAAGGCGCGATCCTCCAGTATCATCCTCTTCTAAAGAGTGTTTTTTTCCAGGTATAGAAGTTTAAGTTGGCATTACTTTCCAAGATGGTGACCGATTTAACAGCTGTCAAGTGATTTATTCTCAGTTTGGTTTGGCAATTCATCAAAACGATCATCAAGCAAGGCGTAGATTCGTCGAATGGGCCCAAAACGAGATTGCCGTTGTTCCCGATTTTCATAAGCGAATTTTGTTTAGCGACGAAGCGCACTTCTGGTTGAATGGCTACGTCAACAAACAAAATTGCCGCATTTGGAGTGAAGCTAATCCACAAGTGTATGTCGAAACACCGTTACATCCAGAAAAACTGACTGTTTGGTGCGCTTTATGGGCTGGTGGAATCCTTCTTCAAAAACGATGAAGGCCACAACGTTACAGTCAATGGTGATCGGTATAGAGCCATGATTACTAACTTTTTCATTCCTGAATTGAAAAATCATGATGTCCAGGAGCTGTGGTTCCAACAAGACGGTGCAACATGCCACACAGCGCGTGCCACAATCGATTTATTGAAAGACACGTTTGGTGACCGCCTAATTTCACGTTTTGGACCTGTGAATTGGCCTCCAAGATCTTGTGATTTAACACCACTAGACTATTTTCTGTGGGGCTATGTAAAGTCATTGGTCTATGCGGATAAGCCACAAACGCTTGACCGTTTGGAAGACAACATTCGCCGTGTTATTGCCGATATACGGCCACAAATGTTGGAAAAAGTCATCGAAAATTGGACGTCCAGATTGGACTACACCCGAGCCAGCCTTGGCAGTCCTATGCCAGAAATCATATTTAAAATGTAATGCCACAAGATTATCTTTCGAATAAAAAAACATTCATGTCAATTGAATAATACATCGTTGTTTTATTGCAATTTAAAGTTCTATACCTCTAAAAAAACACCCTTTACAACGGAGCCCTCGAGCAAAAACAATTGCTCACCCCCTGACACACGGGCGCAACAGCCCATGAGGGCCAGGACCTACTGTGCTCATCTTAGTATACGTGACCATTGGGCGCTGAGGTGCGTGAGCAGATGTCCCGATTAGGTGGTCAGTCTGAAGCCAGACCCCAAAGTGTTTATGTCCCCAAGCAAGCTTGATACTCATTTATCGACCCACTGCAATAGGGATGAAAAGCTGAGTCGACCTTGCCCATCCCGAGTATAAAACACGGATCTATGGTGTGGAAGCACGAAACGCTACCACTCGAACACTGGGCCTTCGAGGGAAATTCATATTAAATATACAATTCAGATATATTTTCGCTAGACATAGATATATCTTAGTCATATAAAATGTTAATTCATTGTTCAGCATAGCGGTACTTAGTTACTGGTGCCTGTTAAAATAAGCACATAGTTAAAACTACATTCAAATCGCTCTTTAAATTTGATTGGCTAATGCATTTGCATTACAAATTATTTCCATTATAAGTATTACAATTCTTTAAACATGCAGTTTATTTAGGAAAATATCGCACACAGAGATGTATGACCATTTTTTTCTTTAATTATCCATCCAATTCTAAGAACGCATTTCTTGAATAGTCTTCCTTTGCTATTTTCGTTACTTTTAATTGTGAATATATGTAGTAAAATACGTGCAAAAAATATTAATACACATTTGTCTTCCTGTTATTAAAGACATTTCTTGCCTCTTAACATCGGAGTAGCACTTTATTTTCCACCGTGTTATTAATGATAATTTTTGCCCTTTGACATCCAACAACAATTTATTTGGTCCCTAATGCCGATAATTACAAAGTGCTTAACGCTCAGACCGATACCAGACGGAGTGATTATTCAAAAAATGTTATATAAATTGTATACTTTATCTAAATTACTCAATAGTTTGAATGCATAGTGGACTTATACAATTTTCGATAATTATTCTGTTTAGTTCATGCGCACTAAGCGTAGATTCATTTCTTGGATTACTTTTTGTCGTAGAATTTTAATTGTATATTTCAACAATATATGCTTCTTGGATGATAGTTTCTATGAGTTTTGAAAGATTTAGATGGTAGAATCAGTTTTTCACATTTAGAATATTGTTGGGGAATGGGTCCCTATGTGTTTCTCACTGAGAAAACCAGACAAGATAGTTGACTATACACCAAGTTTATTTTTACTCTCAGTTGCTCGAGGTGTATGTCCAATATCCACTATGGGCACCATAACACAACGCTCCCGCTCGTGGTCACAGACACGCACTCTAAAAAACTCCTCTCCAGTTTTCGAATTATACCAGCGTTTCTCAAACTGTGGGGTGTGCCCCCCTTAGGGGGCGTGACAACTCTACGAGGGGGGAAGTGAGCCTATTGAAAAGTCGAAAACAAAAGATTATTTAAAAAAATTATTAATTTATTGAAAGTAAACAAACAAAAAACACATTCTGATATAATAATAATAATAAATAAATAAAATACACATTTACACTGATATATTGCACTTATAAGTGTATCAGTGCTACTATAAAAACTACAAAAACTATTTTATAAATAATTTAACAATACTTAGTTAAAAACAAGTTTAATAATTACCAGTGACCCTGTGGGGTTGTTTCATATATAAAATTATACACAAAAATTAACCTTTTCTTGATAGATTCTATGGTTCATGATTAATCCTTCAACTGTCGATTAAAAATTACAGGATTCGCTTTCCAATGCCAACCGTTTTCCATGTAAGCGAGTGTGTGTGATGAATTTGGAAGGGGCGAGGAATAAAGAAGAGCAAATAATCTGAAATAAGTAAATCCTTCGCAAACATTCTCAAGGTCATTTTATTGCATTCCAAAGCCTTCTGAATAATTTTATGGATAGCAGTTCACAGAAGATCGAACTTCGGAAAGACGCATATATATACGTCTGGAGCGAGACGTTTATATACACTGGTGGGACTTACGAAGTTAAAATCGTATCGTAGTCTTGGCGTCAAAGTACAGTATTATTGAATTCAATACATTGTTATTGTATGAGGGGGGGGCACGATGTCAATTATGATTGAATATTGGGTCGCGCGCGCGCGAATATTGAAACTTTGAGAAGCACTGCCTTAATCACCGCCAAGCGGCACCACCTACGCATGCTCGAACAAATACGTTTTTTAAGATATTAAACCTTTTTTCTTACATTGCTATCTATAACTGATATAAATCTGCTTAAGTTTGAAGGGAAAAAATCAAGTGTTTTACTCATTGTGCAAATGGTTTATTTAAATCTATACATATAAGTAAAAATGAAATGTTTGTTTGTAATTTGAAATTAACAGCTTTTTACTAAAGGCATTGAAAAGTATATACGGTACTTATATGAAAAAATCAATTTTTAAAATTTTTGTCTGTCTATCTCTGTTTGTTCCAGCTAATCTCTGAAACGGCTCGACCAATATTGACGGAACTTTCACTGGCAGATAGCTAATGTTATAAGGAGTCACTTAGGCTACTCTATTTTAGAAAAAAAAAAAAAACAATGAAATAGTGAACAATATTCAATTCAAGTAGGAATTATTTATTTCAATAGGGATTATTTTATTTCGCAAGCATTCTGTCTTAACGATTTCTGGCAGTTATATCAAACTTTTTTTGTTTGATTAGGTTGCTGCCTCTCGCGATATTTCCCGTTCATGTCCTTTGATCCTAATGATTTTACAGTCCTCACCCCATCGACAGTGTCAAAAATCACGCGTCCCTCTCACCCCTTGCTCAACAAAAAACAAAGAAAAAAATAAAACAGAAAAGAAGCATCGATTCACACAAAGCGGAAGAATGACACTATACTTATAGCATAGGTATTTCTTTACGTGGAATACGTAATTATTAAGTTTTCGTAAACTCTGCGAATTGAATAAACACTTTTTTGTTAAATTCCACGTGGATGAAGTCGCGGGTAACAGCTATTTAACATAAAATAAATGCATCAGAAAGTAATATTAACGTATTACACATCCAGATACAAAATATTTACACTATTTTAAGCGTTTATTACACAAAATTTGTAACAATGTGTTACTTTTGCTGAGCAGAAGGAAAGTGTTTTCAAAACTCGACCCACAAGAGAGTTACAGGACGTTAGAAATAAATAAATCTTGTTTTATCAGCTATTGTATCTACAGACTTAAAATTTAGCAAACATGGATTTTTGTTCAGCTGAGATATGCAAAAAGCTTTTTTTTTTGTTTAATTTACAATTCACGTAAAATTAACATTAAAAACTTCTTTATTCTTCAGGCTGTATTGTTTAATTTTTCAATTCACCCGTGTGAAGAACGGGTATATCAGCTAGTCAGATATATATCGATAAGAGGGAGGGTGACAATTTATTGCAAAATTTTATAATTATTGTAATTCGCGGATTTGAAATTGAAGCCAGATTATAACTTTACTCAGTGGCGCAACATCCCATGAGGACCAAGGTCTACTGTGCCCAACTCAGTGTACGTGACCTTAGACCCTGAGATGCATGAACAGATGTTCCGGTCAGGTTGTCAGTCTGACGTGAAACCCTCAGTGTAAAGTTTGCAAGCAAGCTTGGTACTCATTTATTGACCCACTGGAGGGATGAAAGGCTTAGTCAACCTCTTGCCCATCCCGGATTTTGAACCTAGGACCTGTGGGGTGGAAGTGCGATGCATTAACCACTCAGCCAATGGGCTTCGAAGCCAGATTATATGACCTGAAAATCCTAATTCGGAAAAACAAACAAAATTAAGAAAAGAGCTTTTTTTAAAAGTGAATACAGTTCAATAGAGAGAGAAATTTTTTTTCTAAATTAACGAAAGAAAAAATTGGTAAAACATAATTTCTCGGAAACAATTTTAAATTGTTTTGCCACACTCTTGTCACTAAGAACTGTAACTGACTGTCCCAGACAGCAGAAACGCCGTCCAGCGGTCACTTATCTTAATTATAGGCCAGGTGAGGAAAGAATGTGGTCGCTATATGAAAAAAACGTCCATGCTCTTGGCCCAATATTTTTTAAACCAGCATTGTCTTTGTAAGACCTAACTGAAAAAGCTAACTTGTTAAACTGATGTGGAAACCACATTGTGTAAACTCAACGTCGAATTTAACAATTTTAGTATAATCTTTAACATCCAACGATCTACAACAGGAATAATAATAATATATATTTTTAAAAAAGACAACAACAAGTAATATAAAAAATATTTTTAAGTCAATTCCTACTTAGGTCAACAAAGAACAATTTTATTTCACGTACTTTTTATTAAATAGTTATAATTAAAATAAGTATATATATATATATACATATGACAGAATCACACTATCACGTTACAAAATAGAAAGCGATTTTCCTTGTAATTTTCCATTTCCTTTCTATATAGGGTGTTGGACTATTATTTTTTGTTTGTTACTATCTATTCATTCATTAAATTTAATTATTCTAATAAAATAGGACAGTAAAAAAGAAATCACATTCTCAGAAATTAGGCCATCCCAGGTGGGATTCTAACCCACGACCTTTGGATTAGAAGTCCAACGCGCGCGCGCGCGCTATCAATTGCACTACAGGGTCACAACGAACGATTTTCCTCTGTATGCAAGGTTTTGGACTATTATTTTTGTTTGTTACTATTTATTCTTCAATTAAATGTAATTAATGAATTAATATTTGAAAAAACTGTATTAACATCAAGTGTCATCCACTGCAAGTTTAAAAAGCATTTGAACTTAAATGGATGAATAGAAAACATTTTATTAACGATTGAAAATTTGAACAAGATATATGAAAAAGTTGGACTAAATAATTTATTTAAAAGAAAATGACGATTTATATATTACATTATTAGTTTTGTGTAAAAATATACGAGGTAAATTATTTCACTGAAATAAACTGTATACTTGCAACACTTGTAGATTTTTTAAAATATTTTTTACAGGAGCTAAGCCAATTTCAAATATTGCAGAATTCAACATTCTACAGGGGTGATCAAAACATGTGTACACACTTTAAGACTATGTGATATGTTACTATTGTATGTTTGAGATTGTATTAGCTAAGAGGTGAAGTTGTAAGAGTTGGCATTAGTGTTTCCTCGCGTTCAACAATAGTTCTACGACAGATAGTCCTAGTGTTTTAGTAAGGAAAGTGAGATCATGGCGCTAGAACGTCTGACTTTCCGAGAAGAGCCATCGACACGGAGCCACCAATACGCTTAAGAATTGCTCGCTTTCACGATAAGTTTGAAACTGATGAAACAATAATGGATATGATTAAGGGATGATCAGGCGTGCCACAAATATCAACAAGTGAAGCGTCTTCTGTTGCAGTATTAGATTCATTCACGCGAACATCCCAAAAATCGACATCACAATGTGCATGTGAAACAGTGTGATATCCCCCCCTCGGGTGAACATCTCTTTGAGTATCAGCGTGAGCTAGAGGTGTAGGATTAACGGAAGAACTAGAAGCATACATTATCTAATTATATCTTTATTAAGATTTATAACTGAATTCTTTAACAAATTAGATTATAATAATATATGTGAGCGAATCTCCACGGTGGCAAAACGCACACTCACTATATATATAATATCAAATTAACCTAACCCGGACCACTATCAATAACTGACTCGCCTAAACTCAATTACGATACTATCACTGATCCTAATGTTAAATAGTCAATCCTACCTTGCTGTAGTCAGAAGAAACGATCACTACAATCTTAGATGAAGGCGTGTAAATTCTCGAGTGCAATGGTATGCACCTTGACTCAATGTATCTCTATCACGTATAATTTCTGCTAGTCACCAAGGAACGTTTTCCGAAACTTCTTCACACTTGAACCCCGGATTATGTTTACATTCCTCTAATTGCCATCCCAGTTACCCTAACTTCTGATATTTAAAAGCTTCCTAATTTGCATCCTTCATTCACACTTCACTTCTTGGATTTGGTTGGAAAAGAGTTGCCATTAATTTTGGCCCCAAAGGACATGTTAAAGAAAAGACGCGTGAGCCCGTCACAACAGGCATGAGTATTTATTTTGCATAGAGCAAAAAAAATTTTTTTCTGTAATGATGCTGCGTATTGGTATTTCTACCTTTGCAGGCCTAGTACATTCTCTAAGAGCTGGTACCACTTTTTAGTGAGACACCATTTAGGCGATACCAATTACCGCAAGCAATTATGACGCCTAGTTACTTCTCCAGAAGGAGGCACCTGAGCTTTGCCGATGCGAAATTTGTACTTAGGAATATTATTTTGCCGAGAGCATCCAACCCAAACGGACACTCAAAGGATCTTTTTCATGCCGTATAATCATAGGACATTGCCGCTGTCGATTTTCTGCATTAGGAAAATCCTCCGACTTGGCAACCTTGAGTACAGAAGGCCAGCGACAAGCCAACTACACCGCCTGGTGTAGTTGGCTTGAGCAGATTGGAAAGTTTTGCACAGAGCAAGATAGTGTTCCAACCCACTGCCATACAGATGTGTCTGAATAACGTTGTATCGAGTAATTGGATTGGACGAAGGGGTCCGATCGAGTACTCTGCCCGTTCACCTGATTTAACTTATGGGGGTCACCTCAAGGGCGCGATGTACAGTAAGAAACAGTGCACACTAGAGGAAATGCGCTATGAAATCGAAACGGCTAGTCACGCAATTCCTGTAGCTCAGGGGTGTCGAACTCAAAGGCTAACTTGGACCATACAAACAAGATTAAACGCAAAATAAGCAGCAAAAAAAATCAATATTCCTTGAAATATAAGTTAATTTCGAATAATACATTATAATAAACATAAATAAAGGAACAATAAAAATTTTAACGTTTATGTCCTGACACGTGACATATCTTCTGTGCTACTATCTTTCCTATTTCGGGAGAAATTTTGATATTTTATTTATTATTATGTGCTGATATACTGACCGGGCCGCAAAAATGTTCGTTGTGCACCGCAAGTTTGACACCCCTGCTGTAGCTACTCTGAGAGAAGTAAGTCACCAACAATATACGGCAAAATGTTTTGAGGAGGCTGTGTGTGTGTGTGTGTGGATTATGTATATACCTACAGCTTAAACACTTACTGTATCTCTGTCAATTTTATGAAAATATATACTTTTTTCTTCATCAATGTGTGTCTACATTTTTTGATCACCCCTGCATTACTTGTTCTATTTATATCATTACATTCATATTTTTGTTCATAAACTTAACGCGAAAAATAAGTAGTATTTTAAAAAAATATGTCAATTTCATGTTTTTTAAATTAAAGTTTGGCTTTTAGTTTTAAGTGTAAAATAATAGTAAAAATCAGCAATTTGTACTATTTTTTTTTTTTAAATAGTGTAAACTTAAAGAAGGGATATTCCATACTTGCAAAGTTAAATTGAAAATCTCCATGAGTCTTCTTATTTCAAAGTAGTTATTGTATATATAAACTTAAATTTTTTTCTGCAGATGGACATTGCATGACATTCAATTTTTCCCTTTCGTAAAATTATGCAAATATTTTGGGATCTCTTTCTTTCTTTCCTTTTGTTTTTTTTTTAAAAAAAAAGAGACGATTTTTAACTGAGCAGTATTATGAATTGTTTTACATATTAGTAGAACCTGTTTATGGGCGGTCTTTTTTTATGCGATTTCCTTTTTGCGCGATTTGTTTTGTGCGGTTTCTTATGTGCGATCTTTTTTTTTTTTATGTTTATGAATTTCAATGACTTTGGCACCACTGTAATGTTTTATATCTATTTTACTAGTGGCGTAAAGGAGAATGTTGGGACCCCCCTGAAAGTCAGGAGGATTCACCTTTAATATTTTCTAAATTGGGTAAATACGTATTTAGAGATGGTCAAGGCTTGGGACCCTAGAATCCTGCCACCCCCCACGGCAGGACTCAATGGCTTTGGATCCACTGTAATGTTTTCAATCTATTTACCAGTGGTGTAACGGAAAATGTTAAGAGCCCCTCTGAAAGTCAGGTTTTATCTTTAATATTTTATAAATTGGGTAAATACGTATTTAGCGTAAGTCAAGCTTTGGGCTCCTAGAGTACTCCCCCCGTGATGCGGGGATGTACGTTACGCCACTGAAATGTAGACACTTCAAAACGCTCTGTTAATTTGTTATAAGCAGTCTCCCGACAATGCGCATTCTGTTGCTTTCTCTCAACCAACCAGCTGTCTCCGCTTGATTGAAGACGAAACTTTCAAAATGACAGTGACATTATCAGTAATTTCATAGATTATGAAGACACATTCTTTGAGAGCGGATAAAAACATGCATTAATCCAGCTTTCCAACAAATTGGAAGAGCATTTTCTTAAAATAAATATCAATTAAGAAAGGAGTATAAAATTCCAATTCAATCATGTATATCTGGTCATCGTGACATTTAAAAGCAACTGACCACCTGACCTTCGACCAAAAACTTATCTCTTACTTTATGTTGCCAAAAAGTAAATGAATTGAAATTGTACCTTCAAGTGATGAAAGCGATTTTGAACTTATTCATCACAGGGTTTTGGATTACGATGAGTAGTAATGAATTATGTACGTGCATTTTGAAAACTTATCCGTGTATACAATGAGAAACTATATGTTTTTAAAATGTTTCCATGTGTAATATTTATTTATTTATTTTGTTATGGAAGTATTCTTACATATAAATTTCGTAAATAATTGGCATATTTTATAAATGCGACTTTTTTTTGCGGTCCCTATCCACCGCATAAAAAAGTTTTTTGTAGTATTTCCACGAATTAGTATAAAGAATTATGTGTAAGAATTATGAAATTTTTGAATTTTTTGTGCGTTTTTTTATGCGGTCCCTATCTACCGCATAAAAACAGGTTCAACTGTACTGTATCTTTATCCGTTTTACTATAAAACGTGTACAATATTTATATAAATCGAAGGGTCTCTAAATATTTAAGGAAGTAATTTTTTTCCTTTTTTTAATTGCGCTACGCGGAGAAGCTGTGGAAACAGCAGTCAATTATTTCAAAATCGCGTGATAGTCGCGTAAGGTCTTATCTTCAAATAAATGAAAACAAGGTTACAGTGAAAAGAAGAAAAAATATTTTCAAAAATACAATAAGAGCTTTAGGGCAGAGATTTGATAATATAATTTTTAGTATTTATATAAAGGTATTTCTTTGCTATATACATCTAATAACTGTGTTTTTCATTTATAAATTCAAATAGCAATGGATCGTATTGAAGTATTACTACTTTTTTTAATTAAAGTTAATGTGGTAAATCGATTTTTACAAAACTCCTTTTACGTTTCAACGAAGTATTTAAACCCAAATTTATATATATAATTACAGAGCGAACACGTTAGTAATACGTAATAAGATAGCTACTTATCTATCATAGTATTTTACGCAAGGGATCGGTTGTTTAATTATGTATGAATTTTTTACGCGCTCTTCTATGTATACGTCAATACATGACGATGGCTTCGAAAATAAGCGATGGCCATGCATAATAAATAAAAAATCGTATTTTAAAAAGGAAGTATATCAAATTGTCGTATTAAGCACTAGTTCGTGATGTTAAAAGTATTTTATTGTTTTAGATCAGTTACATGCGAGAGATGGGTTCCTTTTTCAATTCCTACTATTAGTTCACTCTCTCCCTATATTTATTTATTCATATATCTTGTTCAAATTTTCAATCGTTAATAAAATGCTTTCTATTCATCCATTTAAGTTCAAATACTTTTTAAACTTGCAGTGGAGGACACTTGATGTTAGTACAGTTTTTCAAATATTAATTCCTTAATTACATTTAATTGATGAATAAATAGTAACAAACAAAAATAGTAGTCCAAAACCATATATAAAGAGGAAAATCGTTCATTGTGACCCTGTAGTGCAATGGATAGCGCGTGTTGGACTTCTAATCCAAAGGTCGTGGGTTCGAATCCTACCTAGGATTGCCTAGTTTCTGAGAATGGGATTTTTAAATGAATAAATAATAACAAAAAAAATGATAGTCCAAAATATATATATGGAAAAGGTAATGGAAAATCGCTTTCTATTTTGCCTCTTAATATTGTGATTCGGACATATGTATGCACATATTTATATTAATTGTAACTATTTAATGAAAAGTAACTAAAATAAAATATTTCCTTGTGGACCTAAGTAGAAATTGACTTAATTTTTACCATACACTGGAGTGCAAAAATTAAGGACGAAGTCGAAAAATTAGCATATCAGCTGAACGAAGAGGCAGAGTGGACAGAAAGACCAATCAGGAGATTAAGGTGATGTACGGTAGCACATGCGCAGATATGCAGGTAGACGTAATGGGGGAGTGTCTGAGTAGTATAAAGCATGTTGTCGGTGTAAGATCAGTATTTCTGGCAAAGAGATTGCACGCCGTATAGCAGTTAAAATCACACCGAGTTGCTGCCTCAGCGAGAAATGGCGAATAATCAATCTGTTAAACGACATCTGGATGCTTTTACCCGAGGTCGAATCATTGGGAGAGAAGTTGGAGGAAGGCCGCAGTGTGACAAGTGTGGCTGCAGAGTTCGGAATTGCTCACAGCATCGTTTCACGACTTTGGAGACAATTTCAAACTACAGGAACAGCTATCCGGGGGTTCAGTAGTGGTCGTCCACGAGGAACCACACCCACAGATGACCGGTACATTGTCTTACAGGCCAGAAGAAACTGGCGGCAGACAGCGGGAGAAATCGCTAGACACACGACACAGGCGACTGGACGACCGATATCGCGTTTTACCGTGGCCAGAAGACTGCACGGTGGTGGTCTGTTTGCACGACGCCCTGTACGGTGTGTACCTTTAACGCCTGCCCATCGGAGAAGGCGTTCTCTGTGGTGCCGGGAACACCGGAATTGGAGAGACAATGAATGGGGACGAGTACTCTTTACAGATGAGACCAGATTCAGTTTGAGTAGCGATTCTCATCGCATACTCATCTGGAGAGAGCGGGGAAGCCGCAATCAGCCCTCGATCATCATTGAAAGGGACAGGTATGGAGGTCGCGGTGTTCTCGTTTGGGGAGGCATCATGCTTGGTAGTCGTACAGACCTTCACATCTTCGACGCAGTTTCAGTCAACGGGACCCGTTATTGTAACGAGATTCTTCTTCCATATGTGCGTCTTTTAGAGGCGCTATGGGTCTGCAGTTCCTTTTCATGGACGACAATGCACCATGTCATCGCACAGTTGCCGAACAGCTCTTAGAGAGTGTAGGAGTGGGAAGGCCCATTGACACCAGCTAAGGGGAATGGGTAGTTTCCCCTCCCCCTTGAATGTGGAATGGCAAGTGGCAGGGATTCGGTCTTTGGGTACGACAGTCATGTCCGAGTGCTGCTAACTGTATAATAACTGTTTTCTTTAAATGTTTTTTTTTAATAAACCTTAATTTTTAAAATTTAAATGCCAGGTTTTTTTAAATTTGTTTCCGTGCCCATTGATTAGAATCAAACTTTACTGGCGCAGCCGGTAGGATTCGAGTCTTAGTGAAAACCCCACAGGAAGAACGTTCCAGAAATTTCGAGTTTTCTGGATTCCCGCGTGGAAATGAATCAGGTAAGAGTTTTTGCTTGCAACTCCCTGTAATATAAGACGAGAGAAATTTATAAAATTATACTGTTTAATATCCATTTATTAAGAGAGAATTTTGATTTTATTTTTTGTATACGTCAGTGTACGTTTTTTTTTTGCTCTGCATATCCATGCAGTTGTAACTTGTTGAACGCCAGTTCAATTTTGAATTAATTATATACATCAGTATATATATTTTATTATTCTTGTTCCATATCAATGGAAAGTAAGTTTTAGGAACATCCGAAAAAATTAAGAAGCTTCAAAATCATTAATTCTCTCAGTATATTATTATATTGCATATCCATGCAGTTATTTATAAAATTTTGAACGCCAGTTCAAATTGGTTATTATATATCAGTATATTTTTTATTATTTCTTGTTCCATATCAATGGAAAGTAAGTTTTAGAACATCAGTTCTATGAATTAAGGAAAAACTTCAAAATCATTAATTCTCTCAGTATATTATTTTATTGCATATCCACATGCAGTTATAAAATTTTTGAACGCCAGTTCAATTGGGAATTATTATATACATCAGTATATATATATATTTTTTTATTATTGTTCCATATAAATGGAAAAGTGTTTTTAGAACATCAGTTCTATAAATTAAGGAAAGATTGTATGTTTTTTTTTTTCTTTATGATATTTATTTATTTTGTAATGTACACGGTAATAAATTCACGTCAGTGAATAGCAATTGGGTTTGTTAAAAAAATTAATGTTAAAGAATAATACTTAATCTCATGTCAATGAAATTATTTTGTGCTTATGTTACGCATAGTATTTTTCGATTAATGTGAGAAAAATATATTATCAGTTAAATTGGAGAAAAACTACCGAATATATTTTGTAGTGTTCTATTATTCCAGCCAGGAATAGATTAAGTGGTGCATGTCGGTTATATTTTAAGTGATTATATTGTGTATATCAGAAATAGGTTAGGAGATTATTGTGTGTCAATAATATTTTAAGTGATTATTGTGTGTCAGTAATATTTTTAAGTGATTATTGTGTGTCAGCAATATTTTAAGTGATTATTGTGTGTCAGTAATATTGTAGGTGATTATTAAATATCGGCAATATATTAAGTGATTCGTGTGTATCAGTAATATTTCAAGTGATTCTTGTGTATTAGTAATATTTTAAGTGATTATTGTGTATAGGTAATATTTTAAGTGATTATTGTGTATCAGTAATATTTTTAAGTGATTATTGAATAATCAGTAATATATTAAGTTCGTATTAAGTACATTTTTTTTTGGGGATATTGTGAAACACATGACTATTATTTTGTTTTCTTCCCAGTTCATCGAGTATTGAGTTAGCGTAGCGGACGTTGTTTGTGGGTGTTTTAATGAAGGATATATGTGTGGTACTTAATTTTTGCAATTCCTTTTAGTGTTATTTTCGTCCTATTATTGGTTAGTTTGAGTATATTTTAAAGAAGAAATTTTTCAAATGGCATTCTTGGGGAAGGCTAAAAAGCAGGATTTAGTTTTGTTGGCTGAGGAGTTAGGTCAAAAGGTATCAGATAAAATGACGAATATAGAGCTAAGGAATATCATAATCGGTAGCAAAGATTACGAAGAAGAGTTCGTTAGAGATCAGTTATCTGTTATTTTAGAGGAACGCTTTGAAAGGGAAAGTGAGGAAAAAATCGCCAGGCAGCTCGCAATCGAGGAGGAAAAAATCGCCAGGCAGCACGCAATCCAGCAGCTGCGCTGGGAATCAGAATTGAATGAACTGCGGTTAGAGATCGAAAGTATTCGGTCGAATGTCAAGCGGACGAGTTGTGCAGAAGATCGTAAGAAGACATCTTCAAATTACCGAATTAGTATCGGGAGGGCCGAGGAACATGTGAGGGAAACGTCTCCTGCTGTGTTGATGGCTGAAGCTACGATACCAGTAACTACTCCTATCAAGGAAGAAAAGGGAATGGACGATTTAAGGGTTGTTTACGTCAAGGGTGAGCAAGAAATGGTGAATGCTGTCATAGACACAGGTGCCCAGATGCCCGTGGTAAGACCAGATGTTGTCGAAGGACAAAGCATTAATAATAGAGGGTCAATTCAAATAACGTCTGCATTTGGGGAGCATGAAATGGGTGAAGTAAAAGATTCCAACATGGAATTGAATGACTTTAGGCACGGTGTTGTGCCTGTCTCTAAAAATTTGGTTAACGACATGTTAATCTGTTCCTCTGATTATGAAGTATTAATAGAAAACTCGCAAATGATTCGCAATCCTGCGAAACTTCGAGAACCTTCAAAGAAAGAAGGAATTATTAGTTCAACAGATTCAAAATCAGTTTGCAGCCAAGAAGTGGTCACCGATCTACTTCCTGAGACACAGTCTTTATTGAATGTTCCAAACGGAGATTTGGTTGCAATGGATCGAATGTCCAAACAAATGGACAAGGTATAAAAGAAAGCAAGGGTGAGGTTGTCTTAACTTGTGAATTTAAAAAAGGAATCTTGTATAGTACTAGGCGTGGTTGCCCCGTAAGGAATGTATTCCTAATTTTATTGACTCAACCCAGGTGCAAGTTGTCGTGATCCAATAACAGGAATTGTTAATTTGGAGTTGAAGGCAGGATTGAAAATACTTAAGGTTCGCGAGGATATTTTATGGACAATAACATGCGTTGATTGTTTTTTGTCACTCTTGGGACTGAAAAGGATTTTTCTTGCTTTCATTTTACATAGAAATTGGAAGAAAAAGAGAAAGAGAATTTTTTAAAATGTTTAAACCTGGTACAATAAAAGAATTAACGTTTGGCTGAAGGTTTAAGCATGTAAAAGTAATGAATTATTCAGGTTGCCTGCTCCTGTTAAATAGATAAGATTTATGCCAATGATTATATATGTACTTAACGTTTTCAGTACCATAATTTCTGGAAATTTCTAAAGATTAAAACTTTGGCTTCTAAATATGCTTTGCTAGTACATGTCGTATAATTATTTTAGATTTTATGATATATTTTTGGTAACTTCTTTTTATATTTTAATATTTTTTTTTGAGTATTTTTGTGTTAAAACTTGTACGGATATTAATTTTCTAGCATATTAATGTGATTTGTAAATCTATTTCTTGGGAGTTGTATTAGCAAAAGCTCTTTTTTACATGATACCTGAAAAAAAAAAATTTCTCTCGTTATCTTGTTTCTTGCCATGTATGTGCATGTGTTTTTTTTTTTTTTCACAGTTTCTTTTTCAGCTTCATCGTCCTGGAATGACGGATGAGCTTTTTAAGGGGAGGTGTAGGAGTGGGAAGGCCCATTGACACCAGCTAAGGGGAATGGGTAGTTTCCCCTCCCTTGGAATGTGGAATGGCAAGTGGCAGGGATTCGGTCTTTGGGTACGACGGGTGAAGTCATGTCCGAGTGCTGCTAACTGTATAATAACTGTTTTCTTTAAATGTTTTTTTAATAAACCTTAATTTTTAAAATTTAAATGCCAGGTTTTTTAAATTTGTTTCCGTGCCCATTGATTAGAATCAAACTTTACTGAGAGTGAGGATATCGAACGTATGGATTGGCCGGCACGATCTCCGGATCTCAATCCCATCAAGCATGTACTTTTTCTAGGCAGACGCTTGGCAGCTCGTACCTTACCACCAGTAACGATTCGGGAGCTTCGATTGGCGCTGCAAGACGAATGGGCAGCAATGCCTCAACAACTCATTGGCACCCTCATTCTCAGCATGGGCAGACGCTGTGAAACCTGCCTAGCAGTCGGGAGATCATATCCCCTACTAAAGACCGGATGTTTCTTGCTGGACACCGATCACAGGGATGTTTCGGCCTTCAGTCGGATTGCGCTGCATGCTACTTTTTCAATACAGCTTCTTTTTATCCCTCTGATTTCTCTTTTAGTAAGTGTTGCTTACATATTACACATGTCCTTACGTATTGGGGATCTTACGGTATTAAATGTGTTGATTTGGAAAGCTTTTGTACAAAGTTATATTGAAAAAACCGTCTCGTCCTTAATTTTTGCACACCAGTGTATTACTTGTTCTATAGAAATTAATGATTTTTATATGAAAGGCTAGATTTCCTTGTTTTCTGTGTATGTTATTTTAAACATTTTATTTTTAGTTACTCGAAAAGAAAATTTCTCAAAATTAAAATTATATATAAATTAAAATATATGATATATGCATAAAAGTGTTTATACTTTCTACACATTCGAATTAGTTAAACCAAAAGGGATTTTTAGATGTCTTTAATTGAGTTTTAATCGCATTTTGATTCGATAAATAGCTATGAATGTGGGGTACTTGAGTCAAATAATGACAGTTGGTGTCAGGGCATTGAAATTTTTTTGATTTTAACTAATAGAAGCCTTCTTCATTTTATGTCGCTGTCTGTTGGGGAATAGAACATCAGAACTATTAAGTACTCTTACGTTTAATCAATGACAATTTAAGTTGTGTGAATGTATAATTTTTTTTAAATTATATATTCAAAAATAAAGTTTATAAGTAGGTTAAACTTCTTTTTAAGCCTTAAAAAGGTTAACAAAAGTTGAATCATAAAAACTTAAGGATGCTTTTAAAATTTATAATTATTGTAATTTATTTTTATCTTTTCCCCATTTTTTCTTCCAAAAAAAAGTCCTTTTCAAACGGATTATTTTAAGGTCAAAAAGTATAACCCATAATCAGAACCTTCAATGCTTTTCACGAAACATAATTTTAAAAAGTATTGCTTGAAATAATTAAAATTTACTTTTATACTAATTACTTTTTTTCAAATATGTTTTTACTCTTATGAATTACAATTTCAAGTTGAAATCTGATGTTTTTCCTTAAAAATAGGTCAAATTCGAGACCTTTAAAAAGAAAAAGGACACGATGACCTTTTCTGTCCTTTATACTAATGTCGACTTCCATATTCAGCGCTTGAACTTCACTTCCTAAAATTGAAATAACGATTGAAAACTCATCTCACGTTTTAATATCGCCCATTTTCCTTGACCAGTATTTATCTTAGCGAGACACAAAAATGAGGAGAGTATTCATACAAATAAAAATTAATTTAACAAACGCGCTAGTTCACTAACCAGAAGTGTGTGCATATGTAATGTAATTGAAGAAATATTTTAAAAGTAGGCTTCCTATTAATAGCATTGCCATACGTTCTGACCTACTCATTTAGGAATATTTTTGTACTTTCCGAACTTGTTTTGAAACTCCACGAGGGTTGTGATAGTAAATTAAGCCTTATTCTAATCGCTAAAAAAATCCACTTTTGCAGGATGAAATATTATTTATATCAACCGCGTGGCAGTCAGTTTAAAACTTTTATTATTTATTTAGTTGATAAAATTTAGGTGAAATAACACTCGTAAAAGCATTAGTAAATTGAATAACAAAATTAATTTAAAAAAGGGGGATACTGGTGAAAAATATGAAAAAAAAAAAAGAAAACTGAAAGTAATAAAAAAAATAAAATTGAATTAATATTTTTTAAAAATAAAATAATGCAGTTCTGTGAGCTAAAAAAACATTTTTAAAACACTGTAAGATAAGAGCTTCATTTAAGATAACTAATATTCTGAAGTTGTTTGAAACAACTTTAAAATATATTATAGAAAAAGAAGTTTTTTTCATTTTTTTTATTCTACATCAAATCCATTATTTTGCGCATTCATTTTTAATGATATCTCTCTAAACAAAGGATACATACATTAGGTCCAAAGTGCACATTTCAAAGTAGTTTTATGTTGTTTTTTATATAGATATGAAAATTGCTTCTCCAAAAAAATGCTTGTTTTAAAAGTAATTGATGTGCTTAAAATTTAATGTCTATATATTGTAAAACCCGCGTTCAACGCGCGCTTTTAGCTCAAAAAATGAGATTAAAATTTACGGGTTGCGTTGTACCCCAGGTATATAAAAATGATAGCTTCAAAAATTAAAAAAAAGAGATGTGTAAGTTCTTTTATGCACATCTACATACATTGGACTACTGTTTGTATAAAAGAAATAACATACCTATAATGAACTTAAAGGGTTGTGTTCTAGAACTATACCATTTTTTTCAAAAGCCTGGGATAATACCTCGGAATAAATGGCTTTAAAACATAAGAGAATTATTCACGTACATTTCAAGCTCCTTCGTACGAAAAGGTGGTAAGCGTTATATGGCGAATATATCTTAAAATTAAAAAATGCTCGAAAGTATAAGTGCGCTTAAATCGCTAGATTTTACGATATTTGACAAAGAAGTTTTATTAAATATGTATTACCCTCCCCCCCTCCTATTTATAATGTGATTAATGAGACATCTTTTGTGTCTTAAGAAATGCTGTTTTAATAACGAGATTTTTTTGCTCTGAAATCAACAAAACTAGAATTATCCTTATTTACGTTTTATAGAATCTTAAAATGTCATATTAAAATTTTAAGAGTATAGTAAAAATTAAAGCTTTCTTGAATAGCAGTTCTATAAATTTTTGTGAGAAAGCACGTGGGTTACTAAACACCCACCGTTTGAAGAACCTGCAGTAAACAGCAAATTCCGTGCACTGGAGTTATACACACACTTTATTGTACAATTAAATGCATAATCTTGTTCTAATAATCTTGTGCCCGTTGTTCTAATTTTGGTGTTAGGCTTTATTTTGAGACATGCCTTCTCTATAACCCTAAAATATATCGGTTATGACGTGGATTAAAATGAAATCCAGAGTGAAGAGATACATTTCTGAACCGTATTATTGAAGTAGGAAATAATTTTACCTGTTCACGTGCTCGGAAACATAAAGCCCGCATCCGTTTTCGCTTTTAAAAAAAGAAATGGCTAATTCTTCCGTTCTGACAAAGATGCGGTTTGATAAGAAAGACACGTGTTAATTTCTAGATGCTTTCTCTGCATTAATACCGCATTCTCCCCCCACTCAAAATAAAGCATCATTATGGCTAATCTTCCGCTCTGAAAATATTCGATTATTTACACTTGAGTGTTATTTCAATTAGTTTAAAATAATCTTCTTATGAGCGTTTTATAAATGGTTTGGTTTTAATTCAATGAAAGAGATAGTATAAAATGTATAGGATTGGAAATGAATAAAGTTACATTTTTCATTAAGTCCTACACGCACACATATGCAAGTGAGATTTTGTGGTTCTGTATTCAACATGCCTAAAAAAACCAAGTACATATATGTAGAGACGATTCCAATTTAAAGAACTTGAAACGAACTATGATTAACTTTTATTTATTAAGCAATAAAACCTTTAACTGGTGAAGCCACAGTTGGCTACAATTCATACGGATATTCCGAAAGGTACCGATTCCTTTCTTCCATCAATTTTGCCAGTAAATCTTGAATATCGGGGTCCCCCCAATATCCTAAATAATGGAACATCTATCTAAAAAACTACTAAATGCATTTTATATACACAAATGAAAAATATTTTTATGATCTTGATGAAAACAACCACAGATATGTGTTCAGGGACATTTTAAGGCATGTGGGCCAACCAGACCCGGGTTCAGGATCTCAGCCTTGGGGAAGGGGGTCATATATGTTCATCTTGACTATCTCAGTAAATTCAGGATCTGAATATTTTTTATCGTCAAATGTTATTCCCGTACATATTCTCCAAAAAATTAGGAATTTCGAACTATATGTCGACTTACAACAGTGGCAAGACAGCAGTATTTTGTCGTGTTCGTCACCCGTGTCTAAACCTAGTCCTACCACCAAACACAAAAATTACTTATTTAGTCAAATAGCGGCAGTAGATCGAGTCACTTTGTACCTTTTTATACAATTCCCACAATTAGCTCATACTCTCTCAATATATATATTTATTTATTAATCTTGGTGTGATTTTCAATCGTTAATAAAATACATTTTAAAGCGCTCAATTGAGATGAAATTTTATATACATGATTATTTTGGATGATAATACAGACATTTAACAATAATTATTAAAAATTAATTGATTTAAACTAATTATTCTAAGAATTACAAATTCAGCCACGTTGGCATCATTTTTGGCGACTTAGCGACCCTTTTGGCGACTTGTGTCAAAACTTGAAAAGATTTTTTTTTTCACGTTTTAAAGCATTCAGTTAAACTGAAATTTTATCAAAAATTGTTTTTGATTACAATACGATACTTTAATGATAATTAATAAAAATCAGTTACCACTTAATGTTGTGATTATGTCATATGTATATACATAATGTAACTATTTAATAAAAAGTAGCTAACATAAATTTTCTTTGTTGAACTAAGTACGAATTGACTTACTGTATTTTTATATCACTTGTGTGTGAGACATTGAGTTACGCACATATATTTTTTACGGGTTACCATTTGTTTGAGTGTTTCATAACATGCTACATATTGTCTACTTAAAACGGTCGCAGACAGGGTCTCCTTTTGCACAGGTGTCCAGGTCTCCAAAAGTAATTAAACATCACTGTATGTGTCCCGTATGGAACTTGAAAAATAACCATAAGCTTATGAAGCAAGAATGGTAAGACAAATTGCCTTATATTTTTTAGCTATATACAAAGAATTATTGGAAATGATCTGTATCGCAGAAGGTAGCACCCATATCACCATAGTAATGATTTCTAAATAAAGTGTGCTTAGGAAAGTTTACTTCACGAACCCGTTCTTATTTTGCTCACAGACGCATATGTACTTCAAATCTGAAACGGGAACTTTTTTATTTAAAGAAATGTCCACTACAAAAACTAAAACGAAATAAAAAAAACTTCGAGTTCAGTATGCATGGCACAAGACTAAAATCAAAAACCATAAAAATACTACTAAACGCAATTGGAAAGTTACAACTAATTATTCAAAAGTAGATTAAGAGAAAAAGAAAACACTGAAAACAATTAAGAACAAATTACAAAAAAAAACAATAGAATACTAAAAAAATTGAAAATAAAATATAAAACATAATAATTCTCAAAAGCCGTAAATATTCATTTTAGAAAGATTAAAAGACATAATAAAAACATCAAGCTCTTCAAAAGATGTTGTACAACTTAAGTAGCAAAAATTATCTCTATAATTAAAAACAGATTTATTATCGTATTATCTCTCAAACTTCTAGCTGGTACAGCAAAATCAATATTACTTAATATTTTAACACAGTCAGTCATACTATTATGGCTATAAAAAGCAGAATACTATAAAATCAGGCGTGCAACGGGCACTTGTAACATATAAAATAAGATCGAAATTTAAGGGTACGCGTTATATGCCGGTAGGGTTGCCAGATGTCCGGTTTTCGACCGGACAGTCCAGTTTTCTTCATGTTAGTCCGGTCAAGAGAATCTGGGTAAACCGGACAAAAGAATGTCCGGTTTTAAATACATTCTGCGTAATATCTGGTGCTTTGGGCAGACAACCAACACAACGAGTAGGATTGTAGGTACCTAGGTGTATATCTACATGGTTTGGACACGCGTGTGCATGTGGATAGGATTGCGCAGCCAGAGCCACTTTCTGTTCGGACTCTCGATCTTCCTCTTCCGCTCTTCCCCTCCAATCTCCGAGGGGGGAGGGAGAAGGGGCTAGTAGCGGGGAATCGCTGTCAGTCCATAATTGTTCTTGTAGTGGGTATATTCGATTCCTATTATTTGTGTCGCTGTCGTGGTCGTGTATGTGTGTGCCAAAATTGAAGACAAGGAAGCATCTAACAGCTAGGGAACTTCAACTAAAAAAGCAAGAAGAGTTTGTCATTATAATGTTGATTGGGAATCGCGTTTTGTTTGGTTAAATAAATGCGATGAAGACAAAACAAAAGGCTATTGCAAATTGTGAAAAAATTCGTACACTGTAGCTTATGACGGCTTAAAAGCGCCTTATTCATTTGAAAACCAAAATTATAAAACGTTCAGTTGTTTGAATCTCGAATGCGGACGATTGACCACGCTGGATCAACTGCTCGAACTATGGCCAATATCTCCACGGAAGCAGCAAACCCCCCTCTGAACAGATTTACGATGAACTGGCTACACTTCAGAGTGTTTTTCTTCACTCAAACTCGAAGGTAACTCAATTGAAATGTGGTGCAAATTTTTCCAAGAAGAAGCACCGAATCTGCTGAAAATTGTGCAGTTTGTGTGCAGTGTTCCTGTATCCAACGCTTTTGTGGAACGTATCTTCAGCGTCATGGGAAACGTATGGACTGACGAAAGAAATCGTCTCGCTGTAAATACAGTAAAAAGTGAATTGTGCATTTTTTTCAATATAAGCTCTAGTTGCACTGAATTCAAAGATGCCATTTCGACCAAAAAACCTTTGTTAAAAGCAGTGTCATCAAATGCCAAACATACAAAGAAGTAGATTATAAGCTTCTTTGTCATTTTCAGCAATATTTATGAGATAATAAAAAAATTGAAAAGTTGTTCGGTTTTTTTCTCGAACACATCTGGCAACCCTATATGCCGGGTATAAAAATGATAGCTTTAAAAATAAAGAGATGGGCATTAAAAACCATTAGATTTCTTCATAGATCGGAATTCTATTTATTTAATTGAGATAATGGGTTAATACCACGAATAATTGACGTAAAAAACGTAAGAATATAGCGCGTATACATTACAGGAAGAAAGTGAGCGTTATACGGCGAATATGCATAAAAATTAAAAAATAAAACTTGAAAGCATAGATGTGCGCTATACACGGTATTTTACGGTACATGAAGAAAATTCCGATTTTTTTTTTGTTTTTTTAGCAATATTACGAATTCGAAATCATGTGTGATACAAGTCAATTCGTTGAAAACGTAAACTAAAATTTTTGGTGAGATTTTTATAGAGAGAATTTTATTGTCTTTTTTCTTTCTTTGTTGGTAACTTGTCTTTATCTATTTTGAAGAACTTGTTGACTGTCTTAAAATGCCCCAGAACCATCTATTTGTCTGTTTAAAGGCGGGAAAAAATGTCGTTTGGCTTTTGAAGTACCAAAAAACGACAACATAACGTGCTAAATAATGAAAAAATGTTTGCACAGAAGATTCTACTGGTATTTATCTTTTTGAACAGAATTACAACAGAAAAATAAATTTCGTAATCGATACAATGTATTTTTTTCATTTCACTGCATTATTCCCTTTTTAGTATCATTCATTTTTTATTTCTTATTAATAAAAAAAAATTTACTTATCAATCATTAAATTACTTACGGTAATGCAATATATGTTTTATTCTTTTTTAAAATATTTATTAACAGATTCCAACCGTCAATTTTTGTGTCCTTTTATTGGCACTCTGAAATGAGAATCAGAACGTAATACATTCGAATTCGGATTTTACATTGATTAATGAAATGCTTTGGTTATATACTTAAATTAGAGAAAAAATTTCAGAGTTATTGGCAACATTTGTATACGTGTAAATTTTCACTGAGATTTATCGATTAATTATGATCTTCAGTGCCGAATATCATGCTCTAAGAAAAGCTCATTCTTAAATAAACGATTATAATTTATAATATACGATGAAAAAAATCTTTAGTTAGTATTTCGAAGTACAAGATGCTCTTCGATTTCCTGTAGCCCATTAATATCAGCAATATATACAAATATAGAAAGGTTAATGGATTTAAATGTGTTTCGACTCACGTATGGATCATCAGTGTTTAGATTATTCTGTAGAAGCTGGACGGAGAAACCATAAAATGGAACATATTATTAATCCAAAAAAAACATAGGCTTTTGTTCCACTCATAAAATGAGTTATATGTAAACTAAATATATACTACGTGATATCGAAAATACAACACTAAAAAAGAGTGTCCAGAAAACTATGCAAATGTCAGGATATGTGCAGTTTATCTAATATGGAAAATCATGTGAACTGTGCAGCTCTCAGGCTCACATTAATTAGGATATGAGGGAAGGAAACTGCAGAATGGGCAATATCCGTTCCATTATTTCTGCCAGAGAAATCATTGTAATTTTTTTCTTGTCTCAAAGGAAACGTTTTATAGTAAAGAATGCCAGGTCTCTTCCTAATGGAGGCAGTTTCAGGGGATTTTTATAATGGACATGGTGATTGAATTGAGAAGAGTAGTTCAGACATGAGTCAAATCTTAGTTGACACCGTCTAGACGAGTCGACGGTGCACTGGCTGTGGCAAAGATGGTTGGAACAAGGAAATGTTGCAAACTGAAAATTTGTGAGGGACCGATGCGACCACAGCAATGACAGTATGCACTGATCGACTTACCCATCGCAGTTGCAGTGGAGACCTTGCCTCACGGCACATCTGCCGCCATTTTGCAGCATGTGCAGGACACTTTTTCATGTTCCCAAATCAGCTAGAATTGAGACACGTCGATTCTTTGTTAATGGCCTATACTTCGTTAAGGAGATTACTATTGTCCTCATATATAACATAAACGGCTTCGTTTGGAATGGTGTAAAATTAGAGCGACGTGGATGACGGAATGGCACAAGGTCGTATTACCATAGAAGTCAAGCTTCTGTTTGTTGAATGATACTGATACCGTAAAGAAGTATGGCTTTTACTAGGTGACAGTTACAATTCGGTTTAATCTGTGGAATGCACTACCGCGCGATAATGCGGCATCATGGTTTGGGTCTCCATTGCATACAAGAGCAAGTAACTTCTGGTTCGTATTTAGGATAGCCCAATGATACGTGGATGACGTGCTGTAATATTTCCCAACTTGCTGCCTGTGATAATTCCCATCCTTAAAGGGTTGTCAAATGCTTTTTACCCAGCAGAATTACGCCCGATCGCGCATTTCACACATAATCCAACTGCTCTGTAAAATTAAAAGTGTTTCGCTGACCACCATTCTTCCTCGATCTCTCACCAATCGAATACGTTGTATATGTGATTGAATCCAGCTAATATGCCCTGCTACCACAGCGTTCAGAAGCCGACATATGTCAATTGGTTGACAGGGAAGGAAGAGCCATCCATCAGAACGTCATTCGTAGTATTGGTTCTGTACCTAGACTTGTTGGTTTTTTGCATCACTGTCCTCGGTTGTCTTTCATCCACTCAATTGACTTGTTGTCGCCCGTGTTTTGAGTGTCATTTCAAAATAAACATCACTTAATGTTCGTTTATCTCTGTTGAATTTCTTACACTTTTTTGCCCTCTCTTTCTTGATGTTGCATTTTCAGTGTAGCATAGCGTACATTGATGAACTGTAAGCTCATTGATTAAATAAGTTTACCGATTTTTAAATCTGAAGTCAAATGTTTCATTCAAAACTTTAATTTCTGTATAAATATCTGATTCGTTCAATAATTTTTGAAAACTAGCTGGAGCACTCGTTCCAATAACTTGTAAAGTGAAACTGTACAATCCAGTCAGCAGGAATAAGATTTTTATATTAACCATCAATATAGTCATCTCAAAAATTCAATAAAGAATAAATCATCAGAAGCAGAGATTACCTGTCGCTCAATATGTGTCTAAGATATACTGAGCAGCAATACTTCTTAGAATGCGAGAAAATAGTGAAAAGGTTGAAAATTCGCTAAGTGATATCTTTGAGAGTTACACTTCACCTATACCACTCACAAATAATTTCTTTTATTAATGGAGATTTTAGTAATCTCTATTAATGGGTTTATCTTATCTGATAAAGCTTTTAAAATCTATCAAATCTTATGAACGGTCCATTTAACATAGAACTTTTTTTCGTAGTGGATGATTTTACCTGGATTATTAAATACATGTTATGTTGATCTAGCTTCAATTTTCAATATGAATTGTTATGGTTTTCAATTCTTTACTATTCATTTTTTAAAACTGTATAATACTTTCAACAGCTGCAGAATGCCTGCTATTATTGCCTGAATTATTTATAATTAAAATTACGATATTTAATGTTATCTGATTTTAATGCATTACAAGAAGAAATATTTAATTACATGTATTCTTTTATTATTTTTTCAACCCTTATGATATAAAACCAAATTATTCGAATGATTCTGCATATTACTTAAGAAATTTTATTTAGCTTGTATGCCTTAATTTTTGAATTAAAAAAATGCTGCAACTCTTTTTAAAAAGTACTCTATTTCATAACATCTTATTTGTTGAAGAATTTACGTTTTATAAATTAACACAATTCCCTATTTTCAAACTAATGTTGTGATTATGAACAGAATGCCATGGTGGAATTTAAGTTGTTCAAAGAATATTAAAATTTTCATTTAAATTAGAACTAGATAAAAGTTTTAAGCATTTAACATTCTTTTAACAAATATCTTTAATATTTATTTTTGTAATTAAAATGATTTTTGAACTGTAAATTTTTTCAGAATAATAAATAATCGTAATGTGGCGGACGCCGATATAACGCTATTGACAAAGCTTCACAATTAATTTTTTATTTATCCTCTGCTCAAATTTTTCACTAATAAATTCGTTTCAAAATATATCGTTTGCTTTTATAAATATACGAGTTACTTTTCTGTATTTTTTTTTTATTTCTGTGTTTGCTTTTTGTGCTGAGATATTTTTAACTAGAATACAATATATGTGTTTAATTACTCGAACCGAGGTTCAAATTTAGTTCGCAATTTCTTAGGACAGACAAAACGATTACACGAATACGATACCATTCAATGTTAATTTTTGCAAATTAGACCGGAACTAGTATCGTACGAAAATAAATTCATAGAATAAGATAATCCTTTATCCGGATATCGAAATGAAACAAAGTGATTCACTTTACGAACAAGTTGCAACCGGATTCGTCTGGATGTTTGAAAATAAGCCAGTAATCGATACATCTAGTTCGAATTAAGGTTACGATTACAATAAGAACAACGAAAATTTTGTTTCTCACTGAACTTTAAAAAAAGTCGACATTTTTACCGGATGTTGATGTTCCGCTAAAATCGGAAGTGGGTTCCTAACAGTAGCTTTTAGATAACTTTATGACCTTGGACATATTAGAACTCGACTTTCGGTTTAATTTGTCATGCAGTTGACTCAGAAAGTTTTATTTGTTTTTCCGTTTATTTGGAATGTTTATGATAGGAACAAGTTACATTCGGAATAAATAACATTCTTTCGTGGCCGTTGCAGGATGTTTTCGCGTTCTTGTGTTATTTATTTATTTGTTATTTTGTGAATCTGTAAAGTAGTGAGTTTTCCTTATTAGTTCCAGTGAAAGTGTTTTCGTTATGTGTCTGGACACACAAAAAAAGAGAAGAAATAATTGGAATTTTGAGCCGAATGTAAAAGAATACGAGTTGGGAAAGTATTCTATTTTGCTGACACTAATTGACCATTGTAGTTTAATTAGAATATTCTTTAAAATAATTATGCATTTTGAAAGAAGACATTTTCTTAAAATTGTTTCTATTGACCATCTAAACATTTGGTTGTAAAAAAATACGGTTGCTTGTTCAAGGGCAATTTCAGGAAAAAACACCACAGACGATTTAAAAAGCGAAAAATTGTTTACATTTTTCGTAAATTGTTGAAGAATATAATTAGCCTTTTTAAAATAGTATACTTTCTTTTCGTAATATTGATATTTATCGTTAAATGTTTTTATTAAACAAAACATGACGGTTGTAATTAACCATATAACCACTACTTTGTTGGATTGTTTCGATGCGAAATTTGTATTTTTTCATTGATTTACTTTAGAATGTTGTTTGAACCATTATGTATTCACATAAAAGCTCGCATATATAACCAGAATAAAAACCAAATAAAAATGCCTCAAATGTCAAAGTTATACTTTCTGCACTTAACAGATATTGATTTGACTACAACAATATCCTGAAGAAATAGCTACATCGCCGCAGAAAACCCTATATTCCCTTAACGTCTTACCTCCATTCCCTAACTTGTCGAGCATTCTTTCAAAAAATCGAGACTTATTTTAAACTCTGCTGGACAAATTGTTAAAATCGTGTCTGTCCCGCCAAAATTGGTACGTCTGGTCACCTTATCCCAATGCCACTGAAAACCCACCGTGTAGAGCGACTGATACACGTTAAATCTGTCGAGACTCCAAGTTCTCCTGTTGGCGTGGTTTGGTAATTCAGAGAGTAAGGTATCGTCTTCGTCACTTGACCGAGGCTCAATATTTTGAAGTCGATCGTCAGTAACCAGTGCTGGTTTAAGCTCATTAAGAACCCTGGGCGCAGAAAATCTATGGGCCCCCTTGGCAATGCCAGATCCAAGGAGGGGTTCTTGGATCCTGTAAAGTTTCAGCTTATCTGGGTCCTTCCGGGCCCCGGGCTACTGTACACCCACCCCAAGAGCTCAATGGATAAACCTGCACTGTCAGTAGCTCTCTAGCTGCTTTTTAATGCATTGTTAGTAAAAACTCACTCGTATCAGTATGAAAGAGATATTTTTGTTTTATTTCAGTTAAGAATGTAATTATCGGCTACAAGGTCTACTTATGAGTCGACTAATTTCATGCGTGAAATTCGAATTGAAAGCGAACTTCCCACATGCAAATAATGCTCATACCTCTGTAAACGATGTCGTTGAGGTTTCATTAAAAACGTCTGCTCTAGAAAAGAATCACTTTTTTCCTCTGCAGACGAAAAATGTGAATCCTACTTAATCACTTATGTAGCAACTTAAGACCATTCAGCCCTGAAGTTTTCCTATAAGGGGGGGGGGGCTAGAGATTACATTTGAAACCCCGCTCCGAGAGAGTATAAAAAGAATAACGGTACGTATAATATCTTGTAAGACAGCATTTCTCAAACTGTGGGGCGCGCCCCCTTGGAGGGGCGTGACAAATCTACGAGGGGGGCGCGAGCATAGTAAAAAGTCAGAAATACAAAATATTTTAAAATATTATTAATTTACTGAATGTGTGTGAACAAACAAAATACAATCTGACATAATAAAAAATAAAATACACATTTACACAGATAAATTACACTTATAAATGTATCAATGCTGCATGAAGTATTTTGTAATTAATTTAACAATACTCATTTAAGAACCAGTTTAATAATTACCACTGACTCCGTGGGATTGTCATATATAAAATTATATACAAAAATTAACACTTATCTTTATAATTTGTACGGTTTATAATTAATCCTTTAACTGCCGATTAAAAGTTACGCGATTCGCTTCCCAATGCTCACCGTTTTCCACGTAGACGCGCGTATGGGATGTATTGGGAGAGAAAGGAATAAAGAAGCAAATAATCTGAAATAAATAAAAATCCTTCGCAAACATTGTCGGGGTCATTTTACTGCATTCCAAAACCTTCCTTGTAACTGTATGGATAGCAGTGCAGAGAAATGATCGTGCTTCGGAAAGATGTATTTATACGTCCAGGGAAATTAGGGCTTTGACTGAGCGAGACGTTTATATACGCCGGTGCCACTTAAGAGGTTCCGATCGTATCGTAGTTTAGAGTTGAAGTGTATTATTATTGAATTTAATACATTGTTATTGTATGAGGGGGGCGAGATGAAAATTATGATTGTATATTGGGTCGCGAATATTGAAACTTTGAGAAGCACTGTTGTAAGATGTTGTTCCCGATTTTTGCCAAATAAATGTCATGAAGTGTATCTAACGTCAGCATTTATTTTTTTGCTTTCAAATTAGACACATTATTTATGGAAGAAATAAAATTTGAAAAATTAGTTGATCTTATATATTTCTTTGAATAGCAATTTTTAGTTTATCTTCGGAATTGATCTTGAATAAGGTACTTCGGTTTTATAATTAATTGTGGTACATCTTCCTTCTAGACACTCTATATCATAGGTCGGTAACCTTTTAGCTGTGACGTGCCAAACCAATCTACCCATATGAATCAGTGTGCCAAACCAATCTACAAATATGAATCAACGTGCCAAACCAATCTACCCATATGAATCAGCGTGCCAAACCAATCTACAAATATGAATCAGCGTGCCAAACCAATCGACCCATATGAATCAGCGACCAAACCAATATGAATCAGCGTGCCAAACCAATCGACCCATATGAATCAGCGTGCCAAACCAATCGACCCCGTGCCAAATGAATCGACCCATATTTATCAGCGTGCCAAACCAATCGACCCATATTTATCAGCGTGCCAAACCAATCGACCCATATTTATCAGCGTGCCAAACCAATCGACCCATATTTATCAGCGTGCCAAACCAATCGACCCATATGAATCAGCGTGCCAAACCAATCGACCCATATGAATCAGCGTGCCAAACCAATCGACCCATATGAATCAGCGTGCCAAACCAATCGACCCATATGAATCAGTGTGCGAAACCAATCGACCCATATGAATCAGCGTGCCACACAATAGGATATTTTTGAAACAATTCGAACCCCACGATAATACACACAAAGTTAAGAGAATGGAGGTCACACACACACAAGGATATAGATTTACAGTTTTATCATACAATAATTTTGCATCATTTAAAAATATTTCTTAACATAAAAATAAACAACATAAAATATATTTATTTCTTCAACAAAAACAAAACAAAAAAATTTGCACATATTATGTATTTTTAAACATATTTATTAAAATAATAAATAGACAACATAACATATAATTACTTCCCTTCCTTCTAGTTAAATAAAAAGATAAATAAAAATTTTAATGCGAACCTTGTGCCTGCACCGCTCAATTTTCATATCACAAAATCAGGGGTATAATGTGTGACTTTCTATAAAGCACGATTCTGAGCATTCAGCTGTCAAAAAATTTCTTTACGGACTCGAAATATTTTTCACATGAGGAAAGAATGTAGAATATACATACCATTTTCTCTCTTCAAACAATTAAATCTCTCCAGAAATGACATTTAATAATTTACGAAATAGCTGTACATTTAGAATTAGAGTCATCTTTCAGGTTTTTTCGTATTTTCGTAAATGTGCATAATTCTGTTTGTCAAACAAGGTTCATTACAAATTTATCAACTTCCATCCACTCAAAAATTGACAAATTTGTAAAGTAGTGCAGAGTGCCGCTGAGAATTGTACCGCGTGCCACATGTTACCAACCCCTGCTCTATATAAAGGGTGTTTTTTTTAGAGGTATAGAACTTTAAATTGCAATAAAACAATGATGTATTATTCGATTGACATGAATTTTTTTTATTCGAAAGATAATCTTGTGGCATTACATTTTAAATATGATTTCTGGCATAGGACTGCCAAGGCTGGCTCGGATGTAGTCCAATCTGGACCTCCAATTTTCGATGACTTTTTCCAAAATTTGTGGCCGTATATCGGCAATAACACGGCGAATGTTGTCTTCCAAACAGTCAAGCGTTTGTGGCTTATCCGCATAGACCAATGACTTTACATAGCCCCACAGAAAATAGTCTAGCGGTGTTAAATCACAAGATCTTGGAGGCCAATTCACAGGTCCAAAACGTGAAATTAGGCGGTCACCAAACGTGTCTTTCAATAAATCGATTATGGCACGAGCTGTGTGACATGTTGCGCCGTCTTGTTGGAACCACAGCTCCTGGACATCACGATTGTTCAGTTCAGGAATGAAAAAGTTAGTAATCATGGCTCTATTCCGATCACCATTGACTGTAACGTTGTGGCCTTCATCGTTTTTGAAGAAGGATTCCACCAGCCCATAAAGCGCACCAAACAGTCAGTTTTCTTGGATGTAACGGTGTTTCGACATACACTTGTGGATTAGCTTCACTCCAAATGTGGCAGTTTTGTTTGTTGACGTAGCCATTCAACCAGAAGTGCGCTTCATCGCTAAACAAAATTCGCTTATTAAAATCGAGAACAACTGCAATCTCGTTTTGGGCCCATTCGACGAATCTACGCCTTGCTTGATGATCGTTTTGATGAATTGTTAAACCAAACTGAGAATAAATCACTTGACAGCTCTTAAATCAGTCACCATCTTGGAAAGTAATGCCAACTTAAACTTCTATACCTGAAAAAAAACACTCTTTACTTTCAATGGGACCTCTCCCATATTTGATAATATGGTAACGAGATACCCGATGGTTTGGCTAAGTCTGCCACTGCTGACACCTTGCAGGCCAACCTTTGTGTTTAACTTTTACTGAAATATCCTCTATTTAAATGATGCAATTAAACGTCCTTAGGAGATACCCACTGCTCACTCTTGGTATTTTGGAAAAAGACCTCGCTGGCTTCACCAGCTCAATATTCCTAGCAATGAGCAGACATCTATATCACACTTTTTGAAAGGCCCCATCAAGTCCGTTACGTTTCAACAAGGCATTTGTGTGGCAAGGTGTGGCACAAGGCAAGGTGTGACATTAGAGAAAAGTAATGGCAGCGTGAGAATTAGGAATTTAAATATTCGGTTTATTTACGTCACAGCTATTAATTACAGTATATACATGAACATTAAAGTTATTTAAAATGTTGGTTATTTCATGAGAGTTCGGAATATGATATTTGTAAGGGAGGAGGCAACGCACCGTTCTCTTCGGTGTTTTCCAACCGACTCCCCCTTCACTCCATGGTCTTGGGATGGGGCGGTTTCTTTCTGACACCTCGAATTACATCCGGCTGTGGGTGGATTGGGGTTTTCTTACTGTCAGAGGTTGCCGGGGGCGATGACAGAAGACAGGACCTCGCAATATTTAGGTGTGCGCGTGAACATAGAAACGCTGTTATAAAAAAGAATTATTTTTCAGGTGTGTAACGCGAAAACGTTGCAGCCGGAAATGTCTTTCCAGAGGGTCATTGATGCAAGGCTCATCACGCCTCTCCCGGTCGCATCATTAATTGCTTAAGTTTAACTGCTGACGAAGTTTTAAGGAATCTTATTTTGTATTTGGATTTTTAGGGATTTATGGTTTTATGTAGATGATGTAGCTCATCTACACCATCTTGGATAAGAAATAACAACTAGAGTTTCTAAAAGTTACAGAATCCTAGAGATCATAGTCAAGAACTTATGGTTAGCGAATCATGAGTTCGAGCTCTGGTGCCACTGAAGACTCGCCGTGTAGAGGGGGCCGCTGCACGTTAAATCTGTCGAGGCTCAAACGTCCTCCCGATGGGGAGGGGTACCAGTTCAGGCGTCGTCTTCGTCTCTTGACCATGGTTCAAAATTACGAGGTCCGTCCCTGATAGCCCTCTTGTTGCTTCAAGTGCGACGTTAAAAAATACTCACTCAAACTGACCTATTGCGCATGCCCACGTGCCTCATCGACATGCTACAAACCAAATACTCCAATTTGATTCTTTGACTTGTCGCACGTTCTTTTTTAGAAATTTCTTCAGTGAATTCCTCTTCCCCTGAAAATGGGATATTTCAACAACGTTCGGTGACAACGGGATAAGTTACTTAAAAACCGGACTGTCTCGTTGTGGACGTTTCTATGTTTATTTGTCTAGTTTTATGTGATTAATTGAAACAAGTTTATATGTTTGGAATCGAGTTGCCTCATAAATTATACGGACATGTTTGAATTATTACGCCATTTTTCCTTACTCAACAAAGTCTGAATCTGATGAAATGCTGTTTCTTCATTGCAATGGACTGCTGCATCATTCAAATTTATCGAGACTGCTGGATGACTCTCAGTAATTTTCTCACAAATACCATTTGTGTTAAAAATTTTATTTTCTATTTCAGATCATGTTGTAAGATTAAATATAAATTATAGTGTTAACTTTCAAAATCTGTTTTATTTTCAAGATCTGATTGAAAAAAAAAATTGTTACAATAGCCAAGAGTTTGTTGCTGCTTATATTATGACAGTTTTTGATAACTTATCAAATATCTCATTTTCCAATTACGCTATCATTTTTTTTCTAACGCCGAGCCCGTATGAGAAAGTTTTAAATTGTTGAACTTTTTCTCTCCTTGCTTAAGGAGAAATTTTGACTTTTTCTGTTCTGTACTCACGAATATCTGACATTCTTGACTTGTTGCTTAATATGATTCTTTGGAGTTCTGATTCTTATGATTGTTGTGGAACCATAGTGGTTGTCATGGTTACAGGCTCGTGGCAGGCGTATCATGAGTTCGAACCTGATGCATGAAAAAGCTGATGCATGATCTGTCGAGGCTCAAAGTCCTCTCGTTGGCATGGTGTGGAAGTTCAAATAGGTGGTTGCCAACTCAGGTGTGGTCCTCGACCATGGTTCAAAATTACGAGGTCCGTCGCCAAAACCCTCACGTTGCTGAAAAGTGCGACGTTAATATTCACTCATTCACTCACTCACTGTGAAATATTTTTAATGGTTCGCATAAAAAGTACTATTTAGCACTAAAAATGTGTAAAACTTAAGTATTTATTTTTTCATTTGTTTAAAAATAATTGCTCTATAATCTTGTTAATGGATGCATTTCACATTAAAAGAATAAAAGTTTTTTGATTATCATTGTATGAATATATTTACTGTTTTTTTAACTATACTTTTTAAAAATTTAGATATATAGTGGTCCGCCAAAAATAAAATTATGCAGTTAGTGGTAGTCTATGAAGTTCTAGGAGGTTGGTGGCTTCAGTCGGACCTCTATATAATGAAGTCGCTAAAACCAAAAAAACTTCGTTATATAGAGGTTCATATTTTAATTTTCTTTATAAACAACATACAACAAATTTTAAATTCCTAAACAAAATATATTAAAAAAGTAATTATTCACAACTTTTTGTAAATTAAAAATATTTAGTTTCTCTATCTTACCTTTCAAAAAGAAAGAAAGAAAAACTGCAGGGAAAGTTTCTTGACGCCTTTATCCACATTTCCTGAAGAATTAATTTTTTTTCTTTGCTGCTGAAGTATTTACGTTTTGACATTTTCGAGCTACAAGAAACAAAGTTACCAGTACGACTGATCAACATTACAAATGAACGGAAACTAGTTAAAGGACACGAGACTCCATTGAGAGTGAAAGGGAATATCGAAGCTGTTTCTAGTGAACTGGAAGATGAGGATTAAATATTGCACTTCTTGGATGAAACGCCCAGATTTCTATTGTTCTCGGTGAGCTGGTGCCTATAATAAAAACCAGTTCAAGATTTATGACCACCATAAAATAAGTTAAAAGGAAGAATAACTTGAAATGTTGAGAAATACTGAAGGAAAAAATCGAATCACAAGAGAAAAAATTCGTAATGTAGAAAATGCACTTTGCTATTGGGAGGTTATTTTACGAGGAAAATCGTGAAATGTCCTTGCTTCCAGGGAAAAGTTCGCAATATGGAGGTTCGACTGTATATAATACGTGCAGTGCGCATATACAAACTATTTTTATATGATGGGAGAGAAAGATTTTTAAAACAATGTTGAGACGAAAACATCAAGGTGTAATCTTTATGTTAAAAATTAAAAATTTTGGGTTGAATTCCCTAACTGCACCCTTGTATTCCCCACTGGACATGTGTGATCTGTTTAATACATTACAAATAAATAATAAATTTTATACTGTAAATAAACTGAGCAATAAAGAAATCTATGAATTTCTTATTCTGGATTTATCTCTATTTTCAATTTCTTAAGCAGAGGATATTCAGGACATGTTTTAATTTGCCAAAATATTAAAAAAAAAGTTTTAAAAGTTGTTCGTATTTTTTTTTATAGCTTACGCGTGTAAAGTATGCAAACATTTTATCAACATGAATAAATATTTCAGTTGAACCCACAAAGAAGGAATGTATAAAGAATTATTTACTCATCTATAAATATTCGCCTTCAGAAACATAATTTTCATTTGCCGTAAAATAATCTTTACAATCCAAACAGCCGTCTATTGTTAGATCGGAACAATCCATAAAACACGGAATAAGAATTCAGAACTTCGCTGTTTTTAAACAATCGTCTGTCATTTCTTGGTACAATGACTTATTAACCTGAAAAAAAAGTCGTATAACCATGATAACTACTTAACTAAGGCTAAATTAATGCCACCAACTGAACAAAATGACGTTTATTAAAACAATGCAACTCTCATTAAGGTCACATAAAGAGGTAGTTTATAACCCACCTTATAAATTCCATATTTTGTCGCTGCTTTTGGAACTTGTTTATAAATAGAATGTATCGCGGGGAATAATATCGTCTGCTGGAAATAATGTATTACGGCAGCGTGAAATGACAATAGTGATATTTGGATTTTTTTTCTTCCATTGTATGCAAATAAAGAGGAAAGGTGTGTTATGGGTTCGTTTTGATGTACTTGGTCAGTTGAGCGATTTGTTGTAGTGAAATTTAGATTTCTGGTGTAATCTGGTTCTCTTTTGAGTTATTTTGCGATAAATAATCCTTTTTGAGTCAAAAAACAAGAGTTAATTTTTATTTTTAAAATATTAATACATATTTATAAAATGGATTTAAATGTATGATGTAACATTTGTATTCTTAATAAAATGGATGGATTTGGATTGTAATAATATACTTAATCTTTTAGAGGTAAACGAATGCTAGGGAAAAAATAAGAACTAATGTGTGAATTGTAAAATACTTTAATTTACTCGAATCTCTCTAAGCCCCTCCCCTCTCACCAGTTTTCGACACATTTTTGAGAAAAATTTTTTTAAAAAAATGTGATAAGTTTCATCAATATCTGATACTTAAAAAAATTAAAAACAAAAAAAATCAACAAATTAATAAGAAATAATAAGCTATTAATTAATTTTACCAGTATTAAAAACTCTCAAATGCTTACATGAATCTATAATTAACCGTCAATATCAAGTTTCGAAAATGATTTGTCATAGCTCATTTCGGAATGGGTGCCGGCGTCTCCATTTTCCCACACAATGTCGTATTTCGTGCCATCCAATGTATTTGTTGTGTAACATTTTTTAATAGAATGTATTATAGAACAATGTTAAAGAACTATTAAAGACTGTTGAACATTTACATGCAAAAATTATATCATTTTCCTTACGCCACCGATGTATATTTGATTCTTCGTGCCAAATTTTCAGTAACCGCTGCTCTGTTTCTTTTTTTCCCCTGCTTATAAATTTCATTCTCTTTGCATACTTGTATCATAGTGAACTCCTTCAATGCAATTCGGTATGTAAAGTTACTGGGTGATCACCTCCATCTGCTTATGCTGTTCTGTTTTCCGCATGGTAATGGAGTTTTCCATCAACACAAGTCCCTGTTGGCTACTGGCTGGTTGGATGAGCATTCCTCTGACTTTTCTGTCATAAATTGGCCACCTAGAAAGCCAGACTTCTCAATCATATAATTCTTTATATGATTGATAGAGCTCAAAATTTTATCTTCTTCATCGCGTTCCATTTTCCTGAATTCCTTCCAAAATAAACCTTAAAATCTTCCTTTCGTGTATAGACTTATCATGTTCTCATCTAATGGAAGCATGGATCAAGTTTCGCATGCATAAGTTAATACTGATCTTAAAAGACTTTTTTACAATAGAACGTTTGTTTTCTTTTGATTAAATTCGATTTCATACATTTTCGTATTCCATTAAGACATCTATTAGCCAGAGTAATTCTCTATTGGGTTTCAGTAGTACAATCGTTTCTATTGTTAATTTCCGAACCTTGAATAAGCAAAACTGTCAACAACTTCAAAATTGTAGGCCTAAGTGTCGCAGCAATATAATTGGGTTTGCTAATAATTGGTATGATGTTCTTTTATTTGTTCTTGATTGTGCTTGTTAGGGAATCAATGCAAATATTTTATTACATTTATTTCTTCTTATGGGCTGCATTTTAGCAACTTAGCCTTTGTAGACACGGCAAGACTCCAAATATGAGAGCCATTTGATGGCAGCACCATCTAGTGACATCCTCGCTACCAAATTTGAACGCTTGAATTTATTTTTAATTCAAGCTCTCGTCGGATGCTCAACACTGCCGTGATTTAATTTTGACGAAAGCACCAGAACCAAATTGATACTCAAGGGTTCTTTTATATGCCATATAATCATATGACATGCGTGTCTACGATTTTCGCATCCAGAAAATCTGTCGACTCCAGCTGGGGTCAGAGGGATTGAATGAGAGAAAAAAACTCAAAAAGCGTGTCTCCTTCTAATTTGTTTGCTATAAGTGAAAATGACCACTGGTCAACAAAAACTCTCAGATTATATAAACAAGTTATTAAATCATTCCTAAGAAGTTTTCCCAAAATATGCGTCCATGCTTTCACAGTAAAAAAAGAACAAATCAACAACAACAAAATAATGATTATGGGTATCACAAGATAAAATGTTATGAGATTTTGAACAGGAAATAAACATGTACTGAATATACGTACTGAAAGCTTTCTGAACATATAGTCAGACCTCTATATAATGAGCTCGCTAAATCCAGAAAAATATATCGTTATATGGAAAATTCGTTATATAGAGACTATCTTTCAGTTTTCCTTATAAACCACATAAAAAAAAGGCTTGTTAAAGCTGCTGTTGAATGAGGAGAGGAGGGCGGGTGCTAGCTCAGGGCTAATAGACAAAAAACACAAGAAATTTTAAAAGCCGTAAATTTTAATCTATTTTTTCAATCTTTGAACAGATGACGGATAATACTATTCTACATATGGAAAAAAAAAGTTTCGTTAGATTATTTTTTATAAATAATGAAATTATTAAATATTTAATTAAAATTTTGAGTATTTTTTGAAAAATCGCAAAAAAAAAAAAAGATTTTGTCATTTTTTTTTTTAATTTTTATAACTGATTCTAAAAAATAAAAGCATGAACTTGTTTAGAATAAAATATCAGTTCATTAACTCGAAAGGAAACTTAAAGGGAATGATTTAGAAACCATTTTTATAAAATCGTATCAATTTTGACTCATTTAAAAAAAATCGTAAAAAATAGAAAATATCATTATTTTGTTAAAAAATATATATCATATCGTGGCGAAAAGAATGATCTTTCCAACTGTGTAATTATTTTTTGTCTGAGATAGATAGTATGAATTAGATGGCGTTTTTTAAAACGAGGAACTTCATTCATTTCTACCTTACATTCATCGCTAACCGTAACTGGTAACGCGTCATGCGTAACAGAAATTTCTCCCTACCGTGCCATAAGAAGTTAACTTCACACAATAAATTTTTAAACTCATAAACACTATGTAATAAAAAAAAGTAATTATTCACACCTGTTTGTAAATAAACATATATTTATTTTATATATATTACCTATCAATAAAAGGAAGAAGAAAGAAAAACTGCAAGGAAAGTTTCTTGATGCCTTTATCAATTTCCTGAAGAATTAATTTTTTTTCTTTGATGCTCAAGGTTTTATATTTTGACATTTTCGAGCTACAAGAAACAAAGTTACCAGTACACGACAGTTCAAAACTGCCAATGAATATAGACTATTTCAAAGACACGGGGACTCGAAACAACTCCACTAAGGGCGAAAGGGGATATCGAAAATGTTTCCAGTGAACTAGATAATGGGGATTAAAGGTTGCATTTCTTGGTTGAAACGCCCAGAATTCTATGGCTCCCGTGAGTTTGACAACTAATAGAACTAGTTCAAAATTCATGACCACCATAAAATGTGTTAAAAGACAAAACAACTTGAAATGTCCAGAAATACTTAAAAAATAGAAAGAAAAAATTGAACCACGAGAGAAAAAGTTCGTTGTACAGAAAATGCACTTCTCTATTGGGAGGTTATTTTATGAAAAAAATCGTGAAATGTTCTACGTTCTATAGGAAAAAGTTCGCAATATGAGGTTCGACTGTATTTTATTTTCTGCTACAAAACAAATTAATATTTTTGAAGTTAAAATTTTATTAAGACTTATGATGCTTGAATCATGTGTTGATTTCCTAAATGTGGTATAACATTCTGTGGAGGTTTTAACATCATGATAATTTAACTTAAGTCTCCCGTGTAGCCGCCATTTTTAAGTAATAAAAGTAATATTAATCTTATAAAGTTTCTACTTTCTCTCTTCCAATCGAAATCGATGCTCAATTTGAATACAGTAAAATGCATCGCGGGAAAAAGAGAGAAAAAAATGACAGTTTCTCTCAAATTGCATTAATTCCCTCAATATATAATGAGTTTCTTAAAATTCTGAAAACCGATAGTTGAATCATTACAATAGAGATAAAAATATTTTCAGGAAAATTGACTGAAAAATATAATTCTAGAGAAACCTTCATAATTTTTTTGCTTTTTCGCGGATACACTTTATTGCATTCAAATCGGTTCACTAGTCCAGATTATGAGAAAGAAAGTAGAATTTTTTTTTCCCATTAGGGTTAACATTTCATTCACAAATTAAAGTAAAGGGAAAACTGAATTGCTAATAGATTTGCAATTTCCTATTGTTTGATTTTAATCTATATTTTTTGAAGAAAAGCGAGCCACTTACTTACGAGATCCCCAGAACTATTAGACGTACAGACATGGAATTTAGCTGGTATGTGTCTTTTGTTGAGTAGAGATCCACTAAGAACAGGCTTCGCGAAAGTTTCTTTCAAAAGGGAGAGCCAGGAGTTTATAGGGGGAGTTATATTGATCTGACACATCGATCAATGGCATAAACAACAACTACAACCACTTTCAATTTTTTACCTTTTGGAACAACACTGTTATAATTTTATTAATATTATTATTTTTGAAATTTTTACCAAAAACATTTTTTTCATTTTTATTTTTAGAGCATTTTTAACATAAATATAAAACTGGAATATAATTTTTTTTAATCGTATGTACTTTTTAAAATTTGTTTATGCATATTATAATTTACAATACATAAGATTTTACTACCAGAATAAAATTATGTACTTAAAGTATAATCGCAGTAAACTACCACTTTGAAGTATTTTAAGTCAATCTTAACCATTTTGAGATATATATTCTGGTACAATTTACTACAATAGGACTTTTGATTTATTATTTTCGAACGATGAAATCATACTAAAATTTGAAAATCATCTTTCCCCTTTGTATGCTATAATGCGAATTCTCATCCCCCCTCCAAAAATAGTATTCCACTACCTAAATTTTACGAAAAACTCATCTGTCACTAGTTTCAGATTTGCAACACAATTTTGATTTAAATTAAATATCTTTTTTATTAAAATATACAGAAATGTGTAGGGGGACATTTTTGTATTTTTAAAAACTTTAATTTTCAAATTTGGTAACTATGCTATGTTAAATGAGGAAGTTTAAGAAATTTTGTATTGCTCTAAAAAAATATCTAGTTTATTAATGTGTGTGTGTACATGTGCATTCTCATTATTTTCTATTTTTACTTAATTGTAATATTTTTAATGTGTATGTTCTGTGTGTGACGAGGGTTTTCTTTTACTGTCCATTTTCCATTACACTACCAAACTGCAAAATAAATAAAGCTTTGAAATTCACAATTATAAAACTACATGTTTTCTTGTAATCTATTTTTAATTTATAAAAAACAAATGTCCTTAAAAAAACTGCATTGCAAAAACAATAAGAGTTTTCGTAGAAATCTAACAATAAGCGAAGTTATTTATACAACGCAAACATAATTTATGTTTAATTACACATTCTCATGACAGATAATTAAAATTTACCTAATATTTAAGGCAATGGATTATTATAAAAATCTTCGGCAATTTCGGCAATAGATGCAATTAATTTTAGAAATAACTTTATTGCATTAATCAAAAATATTATCGAGCAGACGATATTGTGGAAATCGAATGTAACGCAACGCGGAATGACAGCTGTATAATTTATTTGTGTTTGAAATTTTATTCGTACAATAAGTATTCTTCTCAGAAAATGAAAAAAGCATATTAATTACTCACACTTGATCTTAGATTTTGTTTGCACAATTTACTTTTATGCCTATTATTGTATTGTGTACTTCTACGTATATTTTTATATCTCTAATTGAAATTTATTTTTAGTATTTGCTTGCGTGTATTAAAATTGCAAAGTATTATTCGCGGAATTTATTGAATTCTATTTAATGCGACTGACCACCATGTAGAATATTATCTAATTAATTATTTAACTTAATTTTTAAGAAAATTGCAGACTTTCAAATAATAACACAACAAAAAAATTAAAGGATAATAGCCGTTGAAGAATAAAACATAGCCATTACGTAACTGTAGAATCACAAAAGCTTCGAAACTTAGAGCTTTGATCTATGAAAATCGAAATAAAGATCGGCGAGTGGAAACTTGTTTCTTTTAATAACGTACAAAAAAAATCATTTTTTTTTTTTTTATCATAACAACACGCTTTCGTTATCCACCAGTTAACAATATTTGTAACACGTGCATTTTATACCATGAAATTGTAACCAGTTCTCGTTAAATCGTATTCATTGCGCGGACATTCACTTTTACCGTCTAGATAAAGATAAAGCAGTTCCCCCATCCCCTCTTAAATTTTAAGAAAGATGTAACAATCAGTATCACAGACATATTCCTCACCCCCCCTCTTTCAAATAACACTTTGGAGAAGGGGGGTAGGGTATCTGAAATCTCGCATAATTGAAAGTTATCAGAAGGCGGCGAACTTCTAATAACTTCGATAATACTTTTTTACGCTGACAATATTTAACGAGTTTGCCGATTAAATTAATATTTTTTTTTATTTATTCGATACTTGCTTTTTCTATTGGATAATTGTATTGCGATATTAGTTTCTATTCGAATTGAAATACTTGATTCTCTAAAACGATAAAAATCGATTAAAAAAATACTTCGGTAAACCACAGATAAGTGTACTAATGTGTGTATATGTAACCGTTTAAATATATAATTCAGTTTTTTCGTAGAATAACTAGGTATTACATGAAATAACTAGATAAGTCAAAGTACATAATAGATGAAAAATTTCATACTTTGCCTAGTTATTCTATGAACTAACTAATGATAGACCGTTTAAATGAAAAATAAACAATTTCAAAGTCATTTCATAAATTAATTGATCATAGATAAATAAAACCTCTCGAAAAATACATTTTATTCCTATTGTGGATGATTAATTGATAAATAATAAGGAAAAACAGATGATATAACTTATTATTGCTGATATTGCTAACATTAGTTAAACAAAAGGGAAAAACAAGTAATATATAATTTTTTTTAGTCATTTCCTTCTTAGATCAACAAAGAAAAATTTCACTTTAGCTACTTTTCATTAAATAGTTGCAATTAATATAAATATGTATATACATATGACAGAATCACAATATTAAGTGGTAATTAATTTTTATTAATTATCATTAAAGTATCATTGTTATCCAAAACAGTCGTGTATATAAAATTTCATTTCAACTGAATGCTTTAAAACGTGAGAAAAAAACCTTTTCAAGTTTGTTACAAGTCGCCAGAAATGATGCCAACGTGGCTGTATTTGTAATTCTTTAAATAATTAGTTTTAATCAATTAATTTTTATTAACTATAATTAAAAATTATTGTATTGTCATCTCCAAAATAATCATGTATATAAAATTTCAGCTCAGTTGAGTGCTTTAAAATGTATTTTATTAACGATTGAAAATTCCACCAAGATAAATAAATAAACAAATAAATAAATATATATGTAGAGAGAGATTGTGAGCTAATAGTGTAGGAATTGAAATAAAAGAACACACATGCTTTGTGCTTCTGTTACCGTCACACAATTTATTTTTTCACTCCTTGAACTGCAAGGATATCAAAATGCTGGAGTAGCCAATGGTCACGTGGTACTTTTTTTGTGCTTTTTTAGCACTTTTTACTTCTGCTATCAAATTTCATAATTTTTCATGAGTAAGTGCAGCACTTTTTTCCTCCGCCCCATGCTTATTTATTAAAGATTCAAATTTCTCGCATTGAATCTTTCTTATTTACAGGTTAGTCTTCCATTCTTGCAGAAGTCATTGCTTGAAAACAGGTTGCAAAAATATATGTTCATTTTCCAAAATGTAAAGTGCTAACATAATTATGCCGCCTGTTTCCTACACTCCTCACACTTAACTGTGACTGAGCGCGCCATACTTTCCCGCCTTCCTACCCCAACTGAAACTTAAGAGAACCCCGTACCGGGACATTTTGAAACAGGGAGAGCAACGGACAGACGCAAGCACCGCAGCACCTTCAAAGGTGTAATTTTCATTTACCCGCATTACTACTTTTAAGTGTAAATTTTAACAGTAAATATTTATTTTCTGTAATATAAATATGTACTATCTCCATCTCTGGCTGTTATTCGAACTCAAGCAACGGCATCACCTCCTAAATTTTGCGTTTAAAAGCAACGGAATGTAGCGTACGCACACGGCAAAGTATCCCCTTATCAAATTGAAGGCATATTTGACAATAAGTTTTAACAAGTAATGACTGACACCACTGCATACTCAACTCATTAAAAAGAATTAGATAGTAAAAAAGGCAATTGAATACATTAAAAGGTAATCGTTTTTCTTCTGAATATGCATACATATTTCTTAAATAACAATGCCTGATGGACTCAATCCATCAGAGAAGGCAATGATTCGTGATATTGTTCAGAAACAATAACGGATGTATGATCTATGCTTCATCGTCCCCGAAAACTAAATTGCTTCTTTAATAAACCGATTAAATGCATTGTGTTTCAATTCAGTGTAGAGATAATTTTGATAAACAATTGGATTCACTGATCTAATAATTTATGGGACAGTAAGTAACAACAGATTAAAAATTATTGCCACTTACGCACATAAGGTGCATAAAAAGATAAATTCTTTTTTAGATATCCATATTCATATTAAAATCAATTATTACAAATTTCGATGGTCAAAATTTTATGAGAAAAACTCGAAATATGCTAGATAAACTTGATAAATTAAAACACACACAACAGCTAAAATTAAAGTAAAACATACGACGTGGTTTCTATTAATTGAAAAGTGTTTCGAAATTTTTGGCCTCAGAACGTTATTTTTTAGGTTATTAAAGAATAATAATTAAATTATTAAAAAAATACCTTTTCAACACGCAACTAATTTTTTACTGGTATTCTCAATCATAGCTAAACATAGATTAAAATCTAATAGTGCTGCCATCTAGTGTAATTTAAACAGACTATACACTAAATAAATTTATTGGTAGTTTTCTTTTTTAAAACACTTAGAAAAACTATTACATGATCTGTAAATTGTTCACGAGGCGTGAGAAACAGATTTAAAAAAATCAACTTCAAACATAGTTTTCAAAGTTTCATAAGCAAAAGATAAAATAAGTTGAAAGTTTATTTATTTTATAAAGTTATTTAAACGCACAGAATGTATTCATGTCGTAATATTGTTATTAAATAGATAAGAATAAGCTTAAGACGCATTTAATTTTCAGCACAATATCAAATAAATTAGTTTCTCTATTTTATTTATGGATTTTTCATCCTCTGTGGCAATGCATACTACTAAATGAATAATTCTTTTGTGGTGCCATCTATACATTAAAATAGCTATTAATTTTAGATTTAATGATTTCTAATACCTTTTTGTAATAATGAATAAGGAATTTTTGATGAAAATGACACTGGATATAAAAATTCCTTCTTGGAATTTTAGAAGAAACATACCTTTGTGTAATTTCTAAATCATTGATATTGGTTAGGAATTCTTATAGATATTTTGTAAATTTAATTATAACTTGTGTTTATATTATTAAGGATTTCATTTAAGTTATATTCATTTATATATATATTTTTTTAGATTGTGGTTTTTTTATGAGGACCAATGTTTTCGGATTAAAAGTGTTGAAAACTATACTGTTTGAATGTGATCTGATATATATATATATAATTTCATTTTAATATTTCTTTCTAGATATATCTGCCCGAAACAGGATATTTTTAAAGTGTTAACTTATTGTAGAATGTGCTACGTAATACCAGTCACTCCCCGAGTAAGTAGAGATTTTTCTTCAATTAATAAAATTCACTTTGTAGAACAAATTGTAGATGCACATAATTCTAAAGATTAAGTTTAATGCATAAAAAGCGTATTCTTTATACGATTACTTGTCATTTCGAAGCAAAAAAAACCCCAACTTTTAACTCTTTTCTAGAATAAAAAAAAATTACTTTCACTGAAGAACTGAAAGCAAATCTAAATATACCGGTGGGAGGAAGGACATAATTGAAAGATTTCTTTTTTTACAGATTTTTTTTTCTTCTACATGATTGCTATGAGTAAGATAAAAAGTCATTTGCATAAGTAAAAAAGGTGTACTGAAAAAAATTTATATAAATAAATACTTAAAATGTATTTTTTATAGTATTAAGAATGAGTAATTTTTGAATTGTATAATGAGTACTTTTACGTATTATTTCCAGTCAAATGATAAAAAAAATTCTTTTTTAGAAATTTCACGCGTCTGATATATTCGTTATTTTATTTCTTAGCATATATATAGATTTTATGCTTCCACGCCACAGGTCCGGGGTTCAAATCCCGGACTGGGCAAGGTCGACTCATCCTTTTAGAGGGTCGATAAAAGAGTACCAAGCTTGTTTGGGAGCTAAACATTTGGGGGTTCGCGTCAAACTGACCATCCGACCGGAACATCTGTTCATGCACCTGCGCCCCAAGGTCCTTAGAACTGGGATGGGATCAATAGGTCTTGATCCTACAATGGGCTGTTGCGCCACTGGGTTTAGTTTCAGAATATAGATTTTATTTCTGGAATCATATGTTTTACTATTTAGTTTTTTATTCATTTCAGAAAAAAAAAGTTTATTATGAAAATTTATGGATGTGGCAATACTAGAAAGATTGCTAGAACACAATGTCTTTTATTGTTTGCAAAATCAGTATATTTATAAAATTCTCAAATTAGATTCTAAACATTAAGCAGTCAAGAAATGTTAAGGCTAGGTGATAATGCATGCAATCAATTTTTAATAGTTTGGTTGTTTACTTTCTAATGAAATGATTATGGGGTCATATGATAATGCGTCTATTATGGACTCGATAGTTACGCTCGACAAAAAAGATCCATAAAACGATAGCCATGATACATTTGATACATTGATTAAACTATCGATAGTCAATTCTGTCTTATGTCTTCGACTCTATACTGGCTTCACATGCGCTTGAATAAATAATTGTTACGTGACTGGTGTGCTTTATAAGTTGGGGAAGGGAGGAGGTTACGGAGGTGCACTTTCGAAAAACAAGGGTTATTAATAGCATATAAACAATACAATGTAACAATGTATCTACAGAGTGGACCAAATCATCTGCAAGTTTGAGCTGGACATTATGCATTTGAAATTTTGAATACTTTAAGAAAACACTGCAAGTGTGTGTATATAAGTTCTGGTTCTCTATTTTTCATTCAGGGTTATCTTTGTTGTTAATTTTCGGATAACAGTTTCTATTTTGTGAGTATATTTTCTGTAAGGTTTACGTTTTGTAATTTAATGCAATTTATATGATACAAGTTTCGTAATTTTTTAGTTTATATGTATATATTAGTACATTTTATGTAATTCAATTTATATAACTACATTTTGATTTATGATTAAGAATGACATTTTTGGAAAACCTCATCATATAGCTGCTGTCAGAAGCAATAGCGATTCGGCTAACTCCATCGTTAATGTTTTCCAAATCTTTTTACGATATTCAACTGGATTTTTACAAAAATTTCTTTATATTAATGACATCAAATTTCGCAGCGAAAAATACAGATATGTTTGCGCATGCGTGTGATAAAGAATTATTTTTTTCAAATACTGAATATCATTTTTTTTTAAATTTTAAATTTCATTGTTTCTAGTGTACGTTGTCAATATTTCTTTATATCTGTATGGGCTTAACCTAAGTTTTAAACATGCTTGCGATTGTAATGCCTTTTTTATGTAGCAAGTAGCTCTTTGGTTTTTTCAATGAGAAGATCATGGAACATTGGACATCAATCATAGAAAAAAAGAACTTTAAATTTTTAATTTAAAATAAAAATGAACCATCCTTTTTTAAAATTCTTTTTATTCACAGTAGAGCCTTCCTAAATTGATTATCTAAGGCAGGGGGGTGTCCAACCCAAATGACCTTGTGGGCCACTTCGGAAAAACATTATAATCTCGCGGACTGACTGCAAATAAAAATATGTACCTTTATGTCAGGTTTGGAAACAAAAAAAAAAAACATTTATTGGAGTGAAAATTTAAAACAGAATGAATTATTAGTATTGTTTTCATTATTTTTCATGTATGCAGACATAGATAATATAATAATATTTATATAATATAATAATGCAATGATCAAATAATATTTAAAATATTACAGTGTTGCCATTTTCTTGAAAATTACGGTGCTCCTTTCGAATTGATCTTTCGTTACTCATTGTTGAAATTTGATAGTACTGTCATTCACAAACGATTGAGTATACATTGTCCTTTATCTTTACCCCATCCTGAATATTTTTTTAAACTTTAAAAAACATCTCTGTGACTGCCTCTTGCTTTTTGGGCACTCCAAACCAAAAAAGGAGGAGGAGAAACGAAAGTCGCACACACAGAGAATCATGTACCATCCATAGTAAAGGATATGCACATAATGCAATTCGCGGAATTTATTAAAAAAGTAATTTACTATAGTAAAATTAAATGTAACTGTTTGGTAAAATATAAATCTATTTTAATATATAGGAAATTTCTATTATCAAAAAGGATTTATTTTAAAACAGGAACAGGTAACGGACAAATACCTTGTAGATATATATGAACCACTTATTTTGATATATATATATGTGTGTTTATATATATGTGTATGTATATGTATATGATTATATATTGAAGAAATTCTTTTATATTGGATTATATATATATATATATATATATATATATATATATATATATATATGTAGGATTTTCCTTTGAAACATTTGTAAAAAGGTTGAGTGATATCCTTTTCAGAGGACCATAAATCTCAATTTGATTTATTACTGCATTCCGAAGCAGCGCCACCTAGTGAGCTTTCGTAGCTCCGGCTTGAATAATTTTTCGGCAGAGGCCAACTAACTACTGCTTGATCAACACATCGCGTCTACCACATTTCCGCGCCCAACGCGGCACCACCAGTCCTAACATCCAATAATGAGAAAGGTTCATTTCCCCGTCTTCTAAAGGTATTACTCAACTTTTAATTAACTTAATTCCTGCATTTCTTTCTATTTGTAATTATCTTTTTTTTGTAAATATTTTCCTTTAACTTTAAATAAATTCTCTCTTTTACTTAAAAGAAGTACTCGTGTTTTAATAACTTAGATTCATTTAATTCATCACTCACCCTTAAATACTTACCCCAAGACAAACCACCTACGCCAATCTAAAATCCCGCCTTCTGAAGAGTCTGATTTTTATTCGAAGATTTATTCGGACTCCCACAGAAATAATTGGGGGATCGCCTGGGATTTGATTTCGAAAATCTTCTCTAAATAATAAGTTGATAACCTTCTCTCTTCTTTAAAACCCCCTTCCCCCTTTTTTGGCTGCACGCCTAATTTATAAACGGACTGAATCGAAAATGCGGATTGCCTCTCATAACATACTAACATTTAGGTGCTTCAAGTTATTTTCAGCCGTGTACAACAACTACAAGAGTTTCACAAGTCCAGTGAACACATCCAGGAGCCTTTGAAGTTTGTTTTCAAGTAATTAATCACACGTCGTCAACTGTATCAGGTACTTTTTATATTGTTCTTCAAAAGGAAAAAAATCTAAAAGAATACGTGAGTCACCGTTAATTTGCTTATGAAAAAATTGTTGTAGTCAATTTCATGGAATAATTTATATTTTTAAATATCATGTGTGTTTTTCTGAAATACTACTTTTCTATTTGTGTATAGAAATTGTATCAATTAAAATTTTCTACAAGTATATCTTTTAAAATATTAAGAAAGTCGTACGCAATATTCAAGTTTGTATCTCATTTAATAAGGAATTGCTATTTCATTTAATAAGGAATTGCATTTCATGTATGTGCGAAAAGCTTTCATTTTTTGGGTTGCGTCATTGACCTTGAACTAAGAAATTAATGTTTTCCATTCCTAAACATTACCGTTTCGAAGCGATCGTAATTTCGATGACTCATATAGTTTAACATTTCTCTTGCAGATGTTTAGTAATTAATTATTTTTTACGAGTATTCCAGAAATATATTTTGAAAGAAATATGCTATGTTTTTTTTAGAATTGATGAAGGATCGTGTATAATCTTATTTTAATGATGTGTATTTTATCGTTTAATATATAAGTATTTTGAGTTCATTTTTGACAGAATTATTATGCTGAAACATGTGTTTATCCTTTAAATTTGCTGATGAGATCCTAAAAAGATTTTATTTTTATTAGTGTAATAAAAAATATATACGAGATTTTTCTTAATTGAATAACTTCGATTGGCTCGACCAAGAGCCATATGCCCAGATATTGTCACCGTAGTCACCGTAGTCAATTGAATAACTTCTAATTGTTTGCTTTTTTCAGCAAAGAACTTTATATTCCTTAACTTTTTCATATCGCAATTAATTTAATCACTGTTTCTAAACAAGATTTATATTTATTTTTTCTTTCAAATTCTTTTTGCATTTGTTATAACGAAATGAGATAACTGATATATTAAATGGTTTAAAAAAAAAGGTTTTGTTTTTAGTTGAAATTAATGATTTGACTACTTTAAATTAAGCATTACGTATTTTAGCTCGCATTGTTGTCTTTACACGTTACTGGTTTAAAATATTTCTAAATGAATAGAATTTGAATATTTCAATGTATATTTAGTGTATTTTGATGCAATATCATTTTAACTTGAGAATTTTTGTAAATGCAAACGAGAATTGCCAATAGCAACATCATTGTTTTTGTTTGAACGCGTAACAATTTTGTTTATTCCTTTGGTTACTATCTAAACTTATATTTAAATTTTAAAATGGCGTATCTTGGCAAAGGTCGACGCGAAGATTTATTTGTCTTAGCCACGGAATTAAATTTAAAATTCGATAAATCAATGACCATCGCCACACTTAAAGATCTAATTATTAGTAGTGAAGATTATGACGAAGAACTGACAAAAAACATACATTCAACGATTGTTGAGGATCGCAAAGCCAGAGAAGAAAATTTACGCATTGAAGAGCAAAAGAAAAAATTACGCATTGAACGAGAAGAAAAAATTACGCTTCGAACAATTGAGGTTAGATGAGCAAAAAAAACGCAAAGATGAGTTTGAGTTGAAAAGTTAAGAATCCAAACACAATCCAAGTTAGGCGCTGATACATCCAAAGAAAGTGATACTAAATTCTCGTCAAAGAAGTTTCAAAGTTTATACATCGTTTTGATTTGAAAGAAGACATCAGTCTTTATCTAAAATTATTTGAACGTTAAGCGCAGAGATTGAATATTGATCAAGAAAACTGTTTCTCATCTGTTAGGCTTGTTACCGACGGAAGTATCTCACATCATAGCGAGAGAGCCTGACGATAAAGCTAACTCTACGAACACGTTAAAGATTTACTGCTGAAACGCTTTAAACTAACTCCAGAAAAGTTTTCGACAACTATTTGTCACTCACCAAAAAGCATCTGAAAGAACATGGATTGATTTTTACCATGAGTTAAAACACTTACTTCAACGGATGGATAGATGGATTGAAGATAGATACTTTCAACAAGTTATCAGATCTAATCATAACAGATCAACTCAAACGAAAACTCCTTTTGAATTTAAAGAATATTATCTTGATGAATGGGCAAAATATGAACTCCCCTGTTCAATTAGCAGAAAACTAGAAGAATTGAAGACTTTAAAAGGACTCTGAAACAAAAAATCTAGCAGTCCATTTGTGAAGAAAAACAAGAATTCAGATTCACAGAAAAGAATCGCAGGTACGAAGCACCAGGAAAATTCGAGTATAACAGGAAAGATAAGAAGTTTCCAGCGTCAACGAATTACAACAAACATTACGAAGCCCCTCTCACCAAGTACGAATCTGTTCAAAGATATCAAGACAGCGCGCAGAAAGGGTATTACAACAAAAATTACGAGAAACACTCAAATCACAATTCTTCCAAGCATATATATGCTCAGACGAACTATTCAAAATCGCAGAAATTCAAAAAGAACCTCCAAAAGAAACTTGCACACTCATCGTTAAAGAAGGTTTACGTACTAAAGAGATATTTTTTGAAAGGTGAAAATCACGGCGCTCATAGACAGTGGTAGTACCGTAAGTTTGCTTCGAGAAAACACAAGCAGAAGAATAATGGATCCAACGAAATTATCGAAGAACAAGATGCTTCTCACAGGTATTGGTGAAGCACAAGTGACAACTATCGGTTCCTTTGAACATGAGTTCAAAATAGATGATGAAAATTACTCGTTAACTTGGCATGTTGTACCGACTGATAAATTAAAATTCGAAGCAGTTATTGATCAGATCTTTTGAACAAGCATCGATAAGTTTTACTAAAGAAGGAGTTAAATTCAACAAATATGAGAATCATGCACAGCTTATGCAAATATCTGCTGAAAATCTTCAAGAAGAACTAGACCTACGTCATGTTGAAAATCGTCAAATCAAGAAGGAACTTGAAAAGTTAATTCAAGACTACAAGCCAGAAAAAACAGCATCTACTGACGTCACAATGAGAATTATTTTAAAAGACGAAGAACCAGTCTGTCAACCTCGTCGACTAGCTTTCAGAAAGACAAGAAGTAAACAAACAGATAGAAGAATGGCTCAACGAAGGCATTATACGTCCGAGTTCTGCGGAATATGCAAGTCCAATCGTAATGGTAAAAAAGAAAGATGGATCTTCGAGAATGTGCATTGACTACAGAAAATTGAATCAGAAGCTTGTGAAAGATAAATTTCCGTTACCTATCATCGAAGATGTTTTAGACACTTTGCAAGAAGCAAAGGTATATTCTACATTAGATTTACGCAATGGTTTCTTTCACGTCGATGTTGACGAAGATTGCAGAAAGTATACATCCTTTATCGTCCCAGATGGACAATTTGAATTCAACAAAGTTCCTTTTTCGGACTAAGCACAAGTCCAGGAGTTTTCCAACGCTACGTATCAAGTATATTTAGAGATCTTACTCGAAAGGAATTGTAATCAGTTATTTAGATGATCTCGTCATTCCAGCGAAAACGAACAGGAAGGTCTCGAAAAACTTAAAAATTATTTTTGAAGTCGCAAAGAAATACGGATTAGAAATTAAGTTCAAGAAGTGCCAATTCTTAAAAAAGAAAATTGAATTTCTAGGTCACATTGTAGAAAGCGGAACTATTAAACCATCTCCCACGAAGACATTTAGCTGTCCGAAAATTTCCAGAACCAACAACAATAAAACAGGTACAAAGTTTTCTTTGGTTTAACCGGATATTTCCGTAAGTACATCAAAGATTATTCAAAGATAGCTAAACCACTTAGCGATTTAACAAGAAAGAAAACCCTTTGTTTTCGATTCCACAAAAAAGAAGCATTTGAAAAATTGAAGAAAATCATGTCCGAAGGCCCAATCTTGCACCTCTACAAGTATGGAAGAAAAACAGAACTGCATACAGACGCCTGTAAACAAGGGTACGGCGCAATTTTTTGTAACAAGAAGCAGAAGATGGAAAGTTACATCCCGTTTACTACATGTCGAAAAAGACAAATACAGCAGAAGAAAAGTATGACAGCTACGAATTAGAGGTACTAGCAATTATCAACGCATTAAAGAAATTTCGTGTTTATCTTTTAGGACAACCCTTTAAAATAGTAACTGACTGTTCAGCATTTCAGAAGTCTATGCAAAAAAAGGAGCTAATTACTCGCATAGCCAGATGGGCGCTTCAATTAGAAGAATTCGATTGTGAAATAGAGCACAGAGCTGGAAGTCGTATGAATCACGTCGATGCTCTTAGCCGATATCCCGTAATGATGGTATGCAATGATACATTAACTTCAAAGCTTAAAAACGCACAAGAGGAAGATGACAACATCCAAACATTGAAATCACTTCTAGAGAAGCAAGAATCAGAAGAATTTTTTGAGCGAAATGGTATACTCTATAAGTACTTAAATGGTCGAGAATTAATTGTAACACCTAAAGCAATGCAAGCTGAACTAATTAAATTGATTCCCGAAAATGGTCATTTCTCAGTAGGAAAAACAGAAGAAATTGTGAAACAGGAATTTTTTATCCCAAATTTATCCAACGTCGTTAAAAAAGTAATAATTAATTGTGTTCCATGTATCTAAGCTAATAAGAAAACTGGCAAAAAGGAAGGGTTTTTGAATCCTATTTCTAAGGAAAGCATTCCTTTAAGTACGTACCATGTTGACTTCATTGGTCCTTTACCCTCCACAAACAAAAATTATCAACACATTTTCACCGTAGTAGACACATTTACCAAATTTACTTGGCTATATCCCGTCAAAACTGTATCTGCTGAAAGTGCCCTCGAAAAACTAAAACAACAGCAGAAGACCTTTGGTAACCCCATCAGAATTATCTCTGATAGAGGTTCAGCGTTCACTTCAAAATTATTCAACGACTACTGTGATGAAGAAAACATTCAACATCTACAAATAGCAACAGGTGTTCCTCGAGGAAACGGACAAGTTGAACGAATTCATCGAACTTTTGATTCCAGTTCTCACCAAACTATCATTAGACGACTCAACGAAATGGTACAAATACGTCGACAGATTACAGAGAATACTAAATAGTACTATAAGTCGCAGTACAAAAATGGACACCATTCGAACTATTAGTGGAATCAAAATGCGTAACAAGGAAGACATCCTAATCAAAGACTTACTTCTAGAAGAAATGGCGAAAGAATTACTAGAACAACGCGAATTTTTAAGAAACGATGCAAAAAAGAACATCGAAACCCTACATTCTGAAAATAGAAAGACGTATAACAGAAGAAGAAAGAAAGCTTCGTTATACAAAGAAGGTGATTTAGTTGCCATCCAAAGAACCCAATTTGGAGCTGGACTGAAACTAAGACCAAAGTTCTTAGGCCCTTACAAAGTAACAAAAGTTAATTCCAAGGATAGGTATGAAGTGGAAAAGGTTGGTCAGCACGATGGACCGAACTCAACCACCACCTCTGCTGATTTGATGAAACTTTTTTATGCTTAATTGATTTTTTTTATATTAGTTATTATTTTTAATTCTCATATCCCTCTTGAGAAATTAATAGATGTTCTATGGTAACACTCGTTTCCATTAATCACTTTATATTCACTTGTAATATTTATTATATTTTCGTATTATTCATTATCTTTCTATTGATGCGAAGGATTTTTTTTATGGTTTAGTTAATTGTAGATCACAACATGGAATATTTTGTTTTTATATGCTTTATTTTAGGTCCGGAATTGTGAACATTAGGTATACATCTTTTCATCTGTAATATTTTATTTTATTATCTTTAAGAATCTTATTATTTGTCTTTATTACATTCATATTCCAATAATCATCAAATTTATAGTTGTATTTAAAAATAGTTTGTATTTAAAGTACTTAAGCTCTCAACATTTTGTAAGAGCTGAGAGACCAGCTCTGTCAGAGAGGGTGATTCTGTAGGATTTTCCCTTTGAAACATTTGTAAAAAGGTTGAGTGGATATCCTTTTCAGAGGACCATAAATCTCAATTTGATTTATTACTGCATTCCGAAGCAGCGCCACCTAGTGAGCTTTCGTAGCTCCGGCTTGAATAATTTTTCGGCAGAGGCCAACTAACTAGCTTGATCAACACATCGCGTCTACCACATTTCCGCGCCCAACGCGGCACCACCAGTCCTAACATCCAATAATGAGAAAGGTTCATTTCCCCGTCTTCTAAAGGTATTACTCAACTTTTAATTAACTTAATTCCTGCATTTCTTTCTATTTGTAATTATCTTTTTTGTAAATATTTTCCTTAACTTTAAATAAATTCTCTTTACTTAAAAGAAGTATTCGTGTTTTAATAACTTAGATTCATTTAATTCATCACTCACCCTTAAATACTTACCCCTAGACAAACCACCTACGCCAATCTAAAAATCCCGCCTTCTGAAGAGTCTGATTTTTATTCGAAGATTTATTCGGACTCCCACACACACACACACACACACACACACACACACACACACACACACATATATATATATATATATATATATATATATATATATATATATATATATATAGTGGCCTAACTCCAGTTTTCAATTTTTTCCAGTTACCATGGTTACGGGTACAAATTGATGTTATTTATCAGTAAAGCATTTCATGTTGATTATATTTCGAGCAAGTACTATAATTTCTTGACACATAAGTTTTCAAAGTTAGCTTAATAATTGAATCGTGTAGTTTGAAATTGGCCTAACTCCATTTATACTTTAAACAAGATAAAATGGACTTTGACCACTTTCAAAATAAACGGCTCATATATATATATATATATATATATATATATATATATATATATATATATATATATATCCCCCTTAAATAAATTTCAAAATGAAAAAAATTTAAAAATCTGATATTTAAGAATTTTTTAAATGAGTCGGCGGGCTGCAACTTACTTACTGGCGGGCCACGTGTTTTACACCCCTGATCTAAGGGACCGGAATAGGTAACTCAAAATGTAGAATGATATTTAAAATACTGATAGCAAAATTGTGTTTACCATATGTACAGTAATATCCGACTTACGCGAACACGTGATTAAGCAATTAAATCTTTCGATTCGACTTTGTTTGAGGAGTTGGGAAATTGGTGAAATTTGTAATATGTTTGAAGAAGTTGCTGTGATATTTCCAGGCAATTAAATGTAAAAATAAACAGTGATGACGTGTTCAAGAACTGCTGAATTCCCACAATCAGGTGCTGACAATAGATGAGCATACAGAAGTGGATGAGCAAGAGTAAGACATTGAAGAACTTGTCTTTAGACCAAAACAGATCGAATAATTGTAGATAATTGGGCAGGTCTCCGTTTAATTTAAAAATGGCTTATTTCTTCAACAAAACATGGAATAAAAAATTACTAGCCTGCTAAGAGGAAATTTTAGGGAGAAAAAAAACGTTTTTGAGCCGCCAGACTATTTGTTAGATTTTATTAAATATTCTATATCAAAGTAACTTCGGTTTGAGATTTTGTATTTGTGTTATCTAGAATTTCATTAATTTTTTTTGTTCTAAATTACTACTTTTTTTCTTCTCCGCCCCAACTAAAAATAATTTATATGCGAAATTATTCCCGACTTACGCGAATTTGACTTACGCGGTGTTCACTCAGTCCCACCTATCTCGTTAGTTCGGAGTATTACTGTAAAGTGAACCATTATAATTATATTTTCGCTTATTTATGCCTCTTCCTACATTTCTATATCACTGAAAAAGAACTTCAAAAAAAAAAAGGAAGACTAAATCGGCAACGCATGGCAACATCAATGAACTGAAGTGTTATGCCGTTAATGTATGATGGTTGCCAACTCGCACTTGAAAATGTTGCTAGATACACCATCAAAAGTAGCTAAAAATTCACTAAGTTCGGAAGGAATTTCGCTAAATGTAATGGCTAATTTTTTTAAAAAGTGTAATATAAATACCATTATACATTTTACTATTCGTAATTTTTTAACTGAATTTTCATTAAGGAAAAGAAAGAGGGGGTATCCCCCTAACGGTGGAGCAACCCTCATTGCTCAAATTGTAAAACTGTAAAGGCCTTACACACACACACACGTCTGTAACAACCGTATCGGGAAATATTTCGAGCAGCTGTGATGGTGAAGGGTTGCCGTAAGCAAAACAATACGCCCTATCTACATATTGAAAAATTAGTCATCGATTTTTTTTATTTAGGAAAATGAACATCCAATACTATTCCTTTTATTTCGCTCACTATTTTGTTGACGATCGGAAACAGAAATGAAGCACCATTCTGTTAAATATATTATGCACCATTAAAAAATTATACCCCATTTCTGATGTGTTTGGTGAAGACGAGACTGTCTCTCTCTCTCCATCTTTACTGCTATCTTGTTTGTGAGGTAGGGAGACGAAGAACCCTTTTGGCTGGAATTTTGAGTAACCTTAATTTCGAGCAATTCTTTTAACTCACTTGGAAAAGTTGTTCGAAGTCATTGCTATGGCAAATGGTTAGAAATTTCTCAAAATGGTTGCTCCAAATGCGTACACGTGTAATGAGATCTTTATTTACATGAATTATAATTTTCAACTGATCTCTTTAAATATTTCTATCTTTCGTAAACTGTCTTCATTTTTTTCTGCAAGTTTCATTCTTGGGGCTCCTCTCCAGTTAAATCCGCAGTTGTCGTCCTCGTCACTTGATCATGGTTCAAAATTACGAGGTCCGTCGCCAAAAGCACTCGAGTAGCTGAACAGTGCGACGTTAATATTCGCTCGCTCAATCAAATCCAACTTTTTCTCTCTCTCTCACGACCCATTTTTACTAACTATACCATTTGTTTTGATAAATTTATTACAGCATCGCACAAATTTTTTTTATATGTAGAGAGAAATAATGTCCCAATTTTTCTGTTGACTATCAGGAATTTTGTTCTGAGCACACCGGTTGGCAACCATTATTCCAGATTTGAGCTCAGCTTGGCGAAATTTGCCTTTTGTGTCATTAAATCTACCTAAATTTAATCAGACACGATTTTTAATTATTCGTTACTAGTTAAATGTCGGAACCCGGAGGTTGCAGGTCTCAAAGAGTTCGGAAAAACACAGACATGATTTTAAAAATAATTTCTTTTTTACTTTAGATCTTCCAATTCCCCCCATGAACAATTTACAACTTATTCCTTAACTTTGGGAACATTCTGAAATCCAAATTCTTAATGTAGCTTATGAGATAATTCGAAAAGCTTATCTTTGCTCAGAGTTCCTCAGACAACTCCTTCTCGAACAACCACAGCTTGGTATAAATCCACCTCTATTTCTTTCCATTACTCCGGGTCGACGGTAAGACGAATATTAACTTCAGACCACGCGACTTCTTTGTCACAAATCACTATTTACTATTCCGAGATTTTTCCTCTTAACCTCATACACCCCAATGCCAGGGTTTAAATAGCATATACATTAACATAAAATCAAGTCATCTATACGGAAAGCGGTTTTTAAACAGAAATCGTAGTTAAAGAATACTTTCCCTAAGAGGATTTTTGATGGATCCTTCCGCGTACCTTCTTTAAGTACTCATGGGAAATCTTTGGGCTATGAATTCGCTGATATTCACAACCAACCCTTTTGAAGAAGAAACCGCATGCTATATTCAAATTAAGTGCTATATAAAATCAAGATTTTCTAGCTAGCAACGAGAAGGAGAGAGATCGTGATGAAATAGAATAAGATTGCTTCTGATCAGGTATTACAACATCTTATATAGAGTATTTCAAGTATTTCATAGAGGAAGGAATTAAAGTGACGATTGATCACTATAGTTGACTTAGTGTTAAATTAAGTGGGATAGTAGATTTGATCCTGTAATAAGGGGATCGGTATTGATAGTCTCTTTGTAATTCGTGTCTTGCTCTTAATCCACATTTTGTTCATATTGAGAACATCTCTTCTAGTTGAAATTAATTGAATCAGTGTTGTTAACATTTTTGTCGGCCCGGTAGTAAAGTAAGCTTTAGAGCTAAAGCATCACATGAATATCAGTACACTCCTGAGGCATTTCTTGCTTGCTTCCATCTGCATAGCATGACCATTTGGTCGAAATAACTGTTCCTATATTTCCTTCCTTTGAAAGAAAAAAGTTTTTTGCTGTTCTGTTCTTTCTTTGGCAAATTCCATGTTTGGGCAACTATGAACGACTGCTAGACCATGGACGTTTTCAATGCAGTGAGAAGGAAACATACGTGAATCGATGAATCTATAACCAACGTATGTATTTAACGCGTTCGCTGCCAGGTGCCGTGCAATCGCGAAATGTCAAGACAAGTCAAGAATTCAATCCCACGGAAGAGCAAAATGTTCGGTGATGTTTTAGTAGCCAAACCCGTGTTAGAGCGAGAAGAACTGATAAACATTTATTTTCTTCTTCTGTTGGCATTTGGTGGGATGCCCATTTCTACGGTTAGCATCGCGGTGATCGCTTTTTTCCTCTACAGTGACAGAGAATGTGTTAAACGTCATCGTGTGCTTCGAATAATGGTATATGTGTCGTCTAAACATAATCGCATGGATTATGAAAAGCCAACTCTCCAGACTAGTTGAAGTCGGTGTGTGTTACACAAATATGTTTCTTTTTGTATGCGCATATTTGGCCGTAGTTAAGGCGGTCAATCCAAAATGGCTGAGCGGTCCATCGGTCGATCGCGATCGACTTAATGCCTAACTCGGGCCTAACAGATTAGTTGGAAGTTCCTTGCATAGAACCCGTCACAGATAGATATATATTTCTTACAGATATTTACGCAGTTAGTTTATTCGACTAGATTAGATGTCCTCGTTACGTAGTTTCAATTTTTATTCAGCAACTCGCTGTGTAGCTCCAGTACGATATAAGCAAAAATCAAATAAATCAATTTGATTTTTCATAGCATCTTAGTGTTGTAACCAGGATGAAAATGAATTGATTGCAACGAAGCATACGTAGATTTTTGTTTCCTAGTTCATGTATTTTTTTTCCTTTTTCAATGATATTCGAAATAGGTTTTTTTTTAGTTATTCTCAGCTGCGTAATCTGTGTAAAGCTAATTAATTTTCCTTTTGGGGAAATAAAATAATGTACTGAAATATATTCTTTTGACGTTCAAATCTTTCTCATTTGCGTTCACTTTGAAATAAAAACAATTACCAGCGAAAATATTAGAATAAGAAACTCATTTCTTTTCAATCGGAAAAAAAAAGAGAAACATGTGTTTCTTTTTAGAAACCCGATAATTAGTTTGACTTTTTTAAAGATTCTCCTCATTTAAAAAATGTGAAAAAAAACCTTCCAAATTAATTTGAAATAAAGTTTTTTTTTCTTCTTTCGAAACACTTACGTGTCCAATTTCTTTGATTTGCAAAATCTCAAAATGTCAATTATCAGATATTTTTTCCATCGCCATTTGAATAATCAAGCTAAAAATCGGACGAGGAATTAAAATACAATAATAAGTCTTCTTTTTGTGTCGTTCCGTTTAAGATGACGCAATCAAATTAATGAGGGTGAAAAAAATATTAAAAAAAGAATTGCAAGTAAGAAAATCTGCCGGATTGGTAGAACTTAGTATCGCTAATAATTCGCACAATCGTTTCTTTTTATACTTGTTGCTAGTAGAAACGACGAAATAGAATTCTAGTAATTATTTTTTTAACTTTTTTTTTCTTTGACATCAGAACAGGAGATGTCGCCGCAATGAATATCGATTCCGTTGCCATTTTGTACTAATAAAAAATGAATGTGAAAAGAAAAAACGAGAAAGAAAAAAAAAAGGGAAAAAAAAAGAAAGAAAAATGGCGAAAAAGAGTTTTGGATAATTTAGAGAACAAAATTTTCATCGCCGTGAATTGTCTTTAAAAGAAAAAATAAAGAAATTGAACACTAAACGATGTCTTCAAGAAGGAAAAGGAAATAGAGTATTTCCTCTTCAGTTAACTTCCGTTTTTGAAGTAAAAAAAATATTTTAAGTGTTTTTAAAGAAGAAGCACTAACCCATGACATAAATATTCGAACACAATTTAACAACTTTCGTTATTCATTTTTACTGCAGAAAAACAATATGCCATCTTTTAGAAACATTAAAGTTTTAATCGATGAATTTAATTTTAATAAGAATTTTTGTATTTTCTCATAAAATGCTTCCGAAGTATTTTTTTTATATTTTAAATTATTAAAAGAAAATGTTTTTAAAAATAAAGGGTTCTTCTATTCCCATGCGATTTATTATTTCGTATTGTACTTTTAAGTTAGACTTTTATAGTATCACGACATGGTCACCTTTAAAATTTTAAAAATCAAAGTCTACGTTAGGAACTATCATTTTGAAAAAGCGTATAAATGAATATTTTCTTTTAATTTTAGTGTTCATTGAATTTGAATATACTTATATATAAAATAGTCTTAAGAATATTATTACAAGAAATATTATTTAAATGTAATTTTTTGGCAATATATAAAGAGATATTGACATATTTTCAAAACATTATTCTATTAATAAAAACGCTTCTATAATAATAATATTTTGCCTATATACTCGTGTAGCTAATATTTCTATACAGAGCCTGAACTAGGATTTGTGACATACAGTCGGCCCCCGATTTAAAGAACTCCTATTTAACGATTTTCTCTTTTGTCGATTAAAATGTAGGCACCCCTCCCCACTATTTAACGAATAATAAACCCCGAATTAACGAATTATTTCACAGCTGCCTGAAAATTCTTTTATTAGCTTGTACTAGAAAAAATTGGATTTTTTTTCCAAACGACATTATTGGGACCGGAACAGGAAAAGATTTATGTTATAAACAGCAAATTTCGACGGGGAAGGTTGAAAACCATTATTAGACTTTACAGGGGCGGATAAGGCATGAGTAACATTATCATGAGAGTTTTTGAGCATCATCTTACACCAGTGATTCTTAAACTTTCAATATTGGCGACCCAATTTTCCATCATAATTTTCATCGCTCCCCCCCTCTCATACAATGACAATGTATTGAATGCAATATTATGTACTTTTACGCTAAAGCTGCAACATATACATACACACACACACACACACACACACACATATACACACACACACACACACATATATATATATATATATGCGAGCTTATTTATAAACCATACAAATTATCAATAAAAATATTAAATTTTGTATTTGTTACTTTTAAGTAATAAGTATTTTAAGCAGTCGTTTATCTGATATAGTGATTAACGATGCTGACTGTTATGCCGTAGGACCTGGGTTCGCGCGAATCCCGGAGAAGGCAGGGATATTTGTAATGTATAGTGCCTTTGTGGCATGCGGGTGCTCTAAATAGCTGTCAAGCCACAAGTTCTCTCGTGAGATTGGTGGAAGGGGAAGAAAGGTGGGAAGCCTCTGACCACCCCACGGATGTTATCTCTCAAAATTTGGGTGGAACCGAGCCAAGACTTACTGTCACTTGAATATTGCTCAAAGCTACAGCTAACGACAGGGGTACTTCTAACTATTTGCCACGATGAATTTCGTGGGCCTCGATCCGACATCGTCAGACAGGTGGCATTAGTAACAACAACAAATATTTTAAGTTACTTTTTAGTAATAGGATACGCATTATGTTACTTTTCATAGTTCAGAATGTATTTTGTTTTGCTTCCTTTAAGTAAATTAATAATGTTTTATCTTCAACTTTTCAATATGCTCTCGCCCCCCCACGAAGGAGTATCACGCCCCTCAAGGGGGCACCCCGCAGTTTGAGAAACGCTTTCTTATACCAATCCACAATACAGGAGACATTTTAAGATTTTAATGATTATGATACATTTGATGACGGACTGCTTGCTTATCTGTGCTACTGAAGGTGAGGAAATTTATGATTTGTTGGAGCCGCTAATCGATAGCGATTCTGATTGAGTAATTGATAATGAAATTCCGATTATAACAGTCAAATTTTCTAATGTTTTAGACTGTTTAGAAGCTGAAAACACACCTCTCTCTTATACCATAGGATGTAAATGACGCAGTATTTTCTTTTCTGCATGAAGTCGAAAAAGAACTCCTTCGGGTAAGGAATCATGAAGATTTTCAAACAACTATGTGGGAACCCCCCTGGGTTCCACCCTGGACACTAAGATTAATTTGAGGCAAAGAATGACCAGACGCCATTTGTATAATAATAACTTATATTTATTCAAAAATCTAATAACAAATAGTAGGGTCTACGTCAAAAAGGGATTTACCTTTAATATATTAACTTAAATTATGAAATATGAAATTAATCAATAACTACGCTCAACATCAAAAGGGTTTACCGGAACAGGAGGTCTGAGAAATACACGCAACTCGAATTATTCCTTTAATTAACTTAAACTAATTTTATTAAACTAACGCTAGTGGTAAGCGGTATTAAACTAGAATATATCACCTGATAGTACTTTGATCTCTTCACAGGTATATTAACTTCCTAAGGTTCTTTCGCTGAGTACTAACAGCAATGCTTCACTATCGTAATCCAATTGAATCCTACTAACTTTGTCACTACTGCTGCTCGCTCAATTACCTTCTTCTCCGCTAACTTACAACGCTCTACTTAAATATCCTATCTACTTTACATATCCCGTTGTCTCCTTTTAGAGTTGATTGGAAATATACGCGAATTTACTATCCCCAAAGACGCCTAAGAATATTAGTGGAAGGGTTCCGTAAAGATTCGTCTCAAGTATTAGTCAGTATTTTTAAATTTCCAATCAACTGGTGCGTAATAATTCACGAATAGTATTTTTAGTCGATGAACAAAAAGTGTGTAATTTCAAATTATGGATATTTTGTGTGTGTAGTTGCCTATAGAATTTCGGAAAGGTAAATACAAAAGTTATGTATTTAGTTTAGACCCCGATATAGGGAATAACCTCGAATTAACGAACAAAATATTCTGTACCCATGAATTCGTTAGATGGCGGTCCGACCGTATATAATTTAGGAGGGGATTTCTTTATATTTTAAGGTGTCTCTGGGGTGTTAACTTTCTTTAGAGGGCTGAAAATATAAACAATATTCAAATACATTTAACTCTTTGAAATTAAAATTAAATAAATCGAATCTTTTACATATTATTTTTAAAGGAATGGGGCTTCAGAAAAGCATTAAATGTTTAAAATATAATCATAATTTTTAAAATTATAAACATATGAAAATAAGAAACATTTCTATAAGAAATATTAATTAAGTTTCACTTTGCGCATGCTTTAGTAGCTTTAATTGCTAGCAATAAAATAATTTATAAAGTTAAATGTATCCTTATAACACTGTAGGAATTTTATATTAGTAGAATAATAAATTATATTTTTAAAAAAAAAAAAAATTGGAATTTTCAAATTTTTTTAAAAAATTTCAATATTTTTCAAATATTTTGAAATACAAAAGCTATATTATTCTTAAATGATGTAGGGTTCAAACAGTATGATACATTTTATAATTATATTAAAGTTTTATACATCAGAGGCTATTATTTTAGAAAATATCATGCGCAACGCAAAAATTATTTAATATTTATAACACATTTTGATATGCGTATAATTTTTAAAATTATGATTATATTTCAAACATTTTGCTCTTTTTTGAAGCCACAATCCTTCGTAAATAATGTGTAAAATATTTGAACTATTTAATTTAAATTTAAAAGAATTATGCTTGTGTTTGAAAAATTGTTTATATTTTCACCCCTCGAAAAAAAGTTGACATCCCTGAGACCTCTTAATGCATCAGAGTTAAGAAATTTAAAAAAACCCAGTTATTTCAATTGATCGTTACTCTGAAAACAATGGATTTAATAATCTCGATTTTTTAAAACCATAGTTAAGCCTCTGTAGATGTCTTAACTATATATAGGTAAAATGTTATTATTATGGAAGCATTTTTCATAAAAAAAAAAGAATATTTACAAAAGTGTCAATCTGCAAATTTCTAAAAAAAATTGCGTTTAAGTAATTTTTTTTGTAATAATATATTTAAAATAATTTAATATGTACGACAGTGCTTCTCAAACTTTCAATACTGGCGCCCCCCTTTTCAATCACAATTTTTATCGCGCCCCCCCTTATACATAATAATTTACTGAATGCAATACTAATGCACTTTTACGATAAAGCAACAATATTTATTATAAACCGTACAAATTCATGACATAAGTATTAAATTTTGTATATGTTACTTTTTAAGCAAAAAAGTTAAGTAATAGGATAATTACTAAGTTATTTTTCCTTTCTCTGATTTTTAAATTGGAACATATTACAAAATGCGGTGGTTGCTTAGAAGACAAAATATAGATATCAGCTAAATATAGAAAATGAACTCAGAGGGTCAATTTCTTATCTTAAAACTCCTTTCAAAAACTTTGCTCTGTAAGACAAGCCCATGGAAGTAGCTAATAATTATTAAACTTGTTCTTAATTTAGTATTAATTAATTAGTCATAAAATACTCTGTGCACCACTCATACATTAAAAGCAGTGTTCCTCAAACTTTCAATACTGGCGACCAAATTTTCAATCATAATTTTTGTCTCGCCCCCCCGTACAACAATAATGTATTTACTGCAATAAAAATGCACTTTGAGAGAGAGACGCTAAAGTTACAATACGATCTTAATTATAAACCGTACAAATTAATACGATAAGTATATTAAATTTTGTGTATATGTAACTTTTAAGTAATATATATATTTTAAGAAAATTACTTTAAATATATATTACTTAGAATTATGTTATTTTTCTTTCTCTAATTTTTAAATTGGAACAGATCGCAAAATGATGTATTTAATTAAAGATTTATTTCCTTCAGCATTCATTTCTCAAAGTAAAAATGTCATTAGAAAAATAGTCTAGTCAATGTCGCTCTCTATCATATCCATCACATCTGGCATTATAGGGTACGTTTGCGTGAGTCTGGGCAACCTATCGAACGTCTGCGCAAAACATGTAAAAATGCTTTTCCTCGTACAATTCCAGTCAGTTTTGGTCGACTCGATACTCCTATAGCTACCGAATCTAGCTTGAATGTACATTTTTTTAAATTTCCACGTTAATTGTAAGTCACGGTAATTAAGTATTTACGGCAGTAGATTAAAACAATATCATACATACATTTTTAAGTCCTAAGCAAACATTCGACCATAATAAAGAATCAACAGTACACAGACGAACGAGCATGGTTCCGAAAATTAAATCAAGGCGATCTTCTCAAAAATACTTAAATTTTGGATTTACCACTACTGAAGTAAATGATGGAAAAAAGCCCCAGCTCGATATGTGTTAAAACTTACAAATCTGTAGAACAACAGGTGAAAGTTGTTTTTAAAGCATGTAAAATCATTTAGCTATGTTGGCAAAGAATTTTAAAAGTATTTTCTGGATGAGGACAGCTTGGTAGCAAGTTACGAGTGGATTAGGGATCTATTTCAAGATACTCTCCAGAAGGGCTCTCAACTTCCGAAGAAGAAATCTTCATAGATTTCACATCCAGTGAAAAATTAAAAGGCAATTTTGTAAAAAATCGCTCTTTGAATTTGGGGTAGAGGTGGATGAGGAATTATCTGTACTGAAAACAAAAGCACTTCGTATACTATTACCATTTTCAACATCCTACCTTTTTCAAATCGGATTTTCTGCAGTGGATGCCTTGAAGACAAAATATAGATCTCAGCTAAATATAGAAAAATAACTCTTTAAGTGTCAATTTCTGATATTAAACCTTCCTTTGAAAAACTTTCCTCTACAAGACAAGCCCGTGGAAGTCCCTAATAATTATTAAACTTGTTCTTAATTTAGTAATAAGATTGATTGATTGAATATTAACGTCGCACTCTTCAGCTGCACGAGGGCTTTTGACGACGGACCACGTAATTTTGAACCATGGTCAAGTGACGTGGATGACATCTGAGCTGGCACCCCTCTCTCCTAACTACCACACCACACCAACGGGAAAACGTTTCAACTCTCAACAGATTTAACGTGCATCGCTGCCCTACACGGCGGGTCTTTAGTGGTACTAGGCTCGAACTCGTGACAAGGCAAGCCACGATCCGATACCTATACCCCTCGGCTACCGCGGCCAAATTCAGTAATAAGAAATTATTTATAAAATACCTTCTTCAGTACTGATACATCAAACGTATACTGGCTGAAACACTGACTCTTCGCACGAGTTCATTTTTTAAAAAAATAAAACATTATTCTTGATATAATAGCTGAACTGTAAGGAGAGTAAAACTGTGTGCACACGACATTGTATACAAAAATGTAAAATGATTTTTTTTTTTTAGATAAATGCTATAATTGTAAATAACTGTTTAAAAGAACTGTAATTTTAAACCTCACACAATTAGCATTTAGAATTAATGTTAAATTATGAAAAAGAATATAAAATTCCGATGAAGAATAATTGTGTTACTTTTTAACATTTAAAGCGAGAAGACTTCAAAATGTTTTAACCCGGGAGCAGGCGCGTACTCGATACTAACATTAATGGTAGTGGGGAAATCAGTCACCCCAATCATTTGTTTAGAATTATTTTTACTGTACACGATACAAATCGAATTCTAGTGAATATTTTAATTTATAGAAAGTATACTTACCTTCTTTCAAGGACTATTCAATTCTTTCATGATTTGAGAAAAAATCCAATAAAACTGAACTAAAATGATTCAAAAGTACAAGACCATAATAAAGGACGCAAATCAGACACTTTTCAATTATCCTACAGAAATGTTAAACCAATCAATTCTTTTCCAAATATCGCAAAACTCAATTATTTACAATTTCCCTAAGCGAAAAGCAAACGCATAAAAGCTGGGAGGGAACTAATATTGATAATAACCAAGATAATAAATAAGATTGAAGGTCAATCAAATGATTAGCAAACGTACTATGCAGCCTGGCTGAAAAGTGAATTATGACTTCCTTTTCTTTTCTACAACTAATGTACAGTATTTCAATAATAATTACAATGGTGAATTGTTTATCTTCTTAGAATTTTCTCAGGGTCTGGGTTTCGTTTTTCTTTTAACGAGTAATATTTTATGTTAAAACGTAATAAAAAAAAAATTTCTCATTGAGGAAATACAGCAAGTAAAACAAAATGTTTTTTTTCTTTAATTTGGTTTTGGGATCAAAGATTGCTATTTGATGACGGAAAAAAGCTAGATATAATAAACATAAATTATTTCAGTGTTGTTGTGTGTATATTTTTTTTTATTATGGAAGAAAATATTTTGTTTTACTTCTCTTTCCAGTTATTTTTTTTTTAAAAAAATCTTTAAATTTTTGATACGCTCGCGCCCCCTTGTAGGGTTATCGCGCCCCCCCAGGGGGGCGCGCCCCACACTTTGAGAAACACTGATGTACGAGGAGGTACCCAAAAGAGAAATTGAGTACAGTCAATGAGGAACGTAAGGACTAGTTTCGGCTCTTTTTATATTGATAACTTTTTTGTGTGATCGTCAGTTATGCAATGGCTGATTTTCGTGACAAGCGATTGGCGTTTCAATTCTACCTTTTGTTCGGAACAAGACTCTCTCTTGAAATGTTAAAAACAAGGACGATGTTATGAGAAATACTCAAGTGCTTCAGTGTTTTTCCCGTTTCAAAAATGGTGAAATATCAATTGGTGACGAACCTCATTCTGGTTGTCCTTCCAAGGCCCGAACACATAAAAATGTTGAAAAAATTTGTGAAATCTTCAAGGAGCAATGATGGGCCATTGAAGAAACTGTGGGGCTGGCAGGAGTGGCTTGGAGTTCATTTCGCGAATTTTGACAAAGCCCCTTGAAACTGTGATGGGGCATACCCGGAGGACAGAAGCCGCGACCTATGGATTTGTAGCCACGTAACAAGACCACATGACAAAAATGACCACCTCTGTCCGGAGGCTGCTACTGGCTTACGTAGATACCACTACTACAATATTCCCCCACCAGTGAGTTGGTGGATAGGCGAATGAACGATATATTTATTATGGCGAGAGTGTTGCGGGTTGAGGGTGCCACGACAGATCAGAAGGTTGCTTTTTTCTTAATTCAGCCAAGATCACCAATGTGGTGATGCATATCTGGAGGACAGAACCCACGACCTATGAATTCGTAGCCATGTAACAATACCACTGGACCAGGGGTGTTCAACCCGTGGCCTGGAGGCAGCATAGGGCCCGCCTTGAATAATTTTGCGGCTCGAGAGATTCTTTTCAACTTTACAAAATCTGACAATTTTGTACAATATTTTTTGTTTAAAAAGTTTGTTTTTTTGTAAAAAATAAATCCTATAACTGTTATTATTTTATCACATTGCTTCTGTTACTGCGAATCTCTCTTTTTTTCTAAATTGAAATTTATTAAACATAAATCGTACTCAAACTTAACGCACAAAAACCTGCAACATCAATTACGATGCTCAAGTACACTTGCATTGAGATCGACTTGCTAAAACCAAGTGAAGGACTTGAGAAGCATATACCTCGCTAATTAAATAAATTAAACATGATTTGATCATTGCATTATTATTATTATACTATCTATGTTTGTGTACATGAAAAACAATGAAAACAAAAATAATATATCAGTCTGTTTTAAATTTTCACTCCAACAAATGTTTGTAATGGATCCAAATCTAATATAAAGATATATATTTTTATATACGACCCTCGGGATTGTTAAGTTCTTCCGAAGTAGCCCGCGAAGTCATTTGGGTTGGCCACCCCTGCACTAGACAAAAGTGATCTCCTCTGTCCGGAGGCTGTTACTGGCTTATGTAGATACCAGCGCTACGTAACGTTTTCTACCTCGCGCAAAATCCACTTTCTTATATTGACAGTATTACACCGTTCATATTAACCTTTGCACCCCTAACTTGTCGTTTCACCTGTCGTGGCACCGACAACCGATGCCCGTGAGAAAACAACACGAGCTGGAACCCCAAGAGAGTAGAGGGACAGTCCTTTTTGAAACACTCGAAAGAAAGGTTGCGTTGCCTCTTCCTTCAGAAATAGCATATTCTGCAGAATGGAAATAGTCAATAGTTTGAATAACCTATAACCAAATGTACATAATGTAATTTAAGCTGTGGAGTAATAAATCAATTATTTCATTTCTTAATTCTCACGCTACACATCAATTTTCAAAAACGTCACACCCTCCTTACACAGCCTTGTTTGAACGACTTTTCTTGATCGAAAATGGTATGACTCCCTGTTCCTTAGTCCTTATACTCATCCGACCTTGCTTCTTGCGACTTTTTTGTTCCCTCGAATGAAAAGAGGCATAAAAGAAAGCGTTTTGCTGAAAAAGAAAATGACGGAGGCGCTGTTAAGCATCACGAAAGATGAATTTAAACAATGTTTTGGAAAAGAGGATAAAAGATTAGAGATTAGTGCAGCATTATACTCAAACTGTGGTATACCCTCCTGAGGGGCGGGACAACCCTACGAGGAAGGTGTGAGCATATCAAGCACTCAAAAAAAATTATTTAAAGAATTAAATGAAAGGAAGCAAAAGAAAATGCATTCTGAACTACGAAAAGTAACATAATACTTGCCCTTTTACTGAAAAAAGTAACTTAAAATATTTAGTACTAAAACGCTTATTATTATTTTTATTTCTAATGGGCTGCGGATTGATCATTAATCATTGCAGACCTAGTACCTCTCCCGGAAGCTGGTATCACTTTTTAGTGCGGTGCCCTATAAGCGGATACCAATCGCCGCAGGTAATTTTGACGCCCAGTTTCCTACCTAGAGGGAGGCACCTGAGCTCTGACGATGTGAACCTGTACCAGGATTTAATTTTTCTGAGAGTTTCCAAGCCAAACAGCCTTTTTTAGGGATCTTTTACATGCCGTATAATTATACGACATTACCGCTGTCGATTTTCTGTATCATGACAATCCACTGACTTGGGCCGGGGTCGAACCCGCAACCTTGGGTGCGGAAGGCCAGCGACAAACCAACCACGCCACCCACCCGGCGTACTGAAACGTAACATATGAAAAATTTAATACTTATACTATCTGCATGGCACGGCGTTGCACGGGCTTTCTCGACTTTATAATTTTCTCTTTCCCTTCTCAATATCAGCTCTTCCAAGGAAGGAAGGGGCGGGGAGCTCTAATTAAAAATGCCAGTAAAATATTTTTCGAAATTTCTTTGAATTCTTGGCCCCGTCGTACGGGTTTCTTTCCCTTTCTTTTAGCCCGATGTTGCACGGGTTTTTGCCTAATATATAACTCAATATTCATGGGAATTTCCTCTTTCCCTCATGATGCCAGCACTTCTGTGTAGGAGCGTACGTGCGTGATGCAAGTGATTTCCTTTTTCGAAATTTGTTCACTTCTTTTCAACTGTTGGACAGATTTCTTTTCACAGCATTTAGCCCGGCATTGCACGGACATTTTCGAACGCATAACATGTTGCCATTGAAATTCCACTTCCCCTCTTGGAGTCAGCACTTCCAAGTGTGTGTGTGATTTCTACATTAATGTCATCACAATTCCCATTTTCGACATTTCTTCCATTTCTTTTCATTGTCAGGCAGGTTTCTCTTCTCTCACTATAGACCAGCATTACTCGGGCTTTTTTGAGTGTAAAGCAGTGCTTCTCAAAGTTTCAATATTCGCGACCCAATATTTAATTATAATTTTCATCGCGCACCCCTCATAAAATAACAATATATTGAACTCAATAATACTATAATTTGATGCTAAAACTACGATATAACTTTAACCCCTTAAGTGCCTCCAGCGTATATAAACGTCTCGCTCAGTCAAAACGTTAATTTCCCTGGACGTATATATGCGTCTTTCCGAAGTATGATCTTTTCTGTGCCACTATCTATAAAATTATTCTGAAGGCTTTGGAATGCAATTAATATACCTGGACAATGTTTGCGAAGGATTTACTTATTTCAGATTATTTGCTTCTTTATTCCTAACAGCCCTCAATACATCCCATACGTGTTCCTACGTGGAAAACTATTGACATTGGGAAGCAAATTGCAAAATTTATAATCGGCATTTAAGGGATTAATTATAAACCATACAAATTATCAAGATAAGTGTTAATTTGTGAATATAATTTATATAAGGCAATCTAAATCCTATGGGGTCACTGGTAATTATTAAACTTGTTCTTATCTTAATATTGTTAAATTATCAAATGCACACACGTTGTGTAGCACTGGTACATTTATACGTGTAATATATCAGTGTAAATGTGCATTTTATTTTTTATTAAGTCAGAGTGCATTTTGTTTGTTTTCTTTCAATAAATTAACAATTTTTTTAATTCTTTTGTTTTCAACTTTTCAATAGGCTCACGCCCCTCTCGTAGAGTTGTCACGCCCCCCAAGGGGGCGTGTCCCACAGTTTGAGAAACGCTGGTGCAAAGTTAGTTTCCCCCAGATATATTTTTCTTCAAATTTCGATCAATGGCTCAAAAAAAAAACTGCTTCAGTTAAAAAATTATTAATTTAAAGCGACAAAAAGAAAATTATTCTTATGCTTAGAATATTACAAATAACTTTCATTATTTTTTTAACAATGATAATTTGTGTGGTTTATAAATTGGTCGTGTTGCAGCTTTTGCTTAAAAGTACATTATTATTGCATTCAATACATTATCATTATAAGGGAGGGGGCGAGGAAAGTTATGATTGAAAATTGGGTCTCTGATTCTGAAAGTTTGAGAAGCACTGGATTAAAGTGTATTTTTTAGTTCGAGAGTACTTTGAAGAGAAGTTGAAGGTTCATGCTCAAAAATTTAATGAATAAGTCTTGCAAATTTAAGTTCGGCTCCTTTTGGGTAGTTCTACGTATATTTTAATTGAACTGACACTAAATATCATGTTATTCGTCTATACGCCTTTTCAAAATCACGGTTCCAAAGTCCTCAGTCTTCATAATATAATAAAGACTAAATTAATGTTTTCGCGTAAAAAATCCCACTATATTTTTCAATATTTATTCTGAATATAATATGTTCTTTAAACACTAAATTGAATCTTTATATAGACATCAATTTAAAATTAATGTCAATAAGTGAAACGAATTGAAAGTGTAAACAATATTTAAAGGGACATAGAAAGGACTTTTTGCAGTTATGGTACAGTACAGTCCCGCTAATCCGAACACGGCTAATCCGAACATCCGGTTAATCCGAACGGCTCGGCGGAAAGTTTTTTATAATTTTAAGAACGAAAATCGGTGAATATTTCAATATAAAATAGTATAAACCTTAATTCAAAACAGTTCATTATTTAATATTCACGCACTGTACATCAAGTTATGGTACAAATTTTAAAATGGAATAAACTACAGAACAGAACCACTAATGTTTAGTATGAAAAATTGTACAACATAACCCGTACTCCCAGTTCAAATAGTGATTTCGCTGTTACTCCGGCTAATCCGAACAATCACGTAATCCGAACAGGGGTCGGTCCGATATTGTTCGGATTATCGGGACTATACTGTACTTCCGTCTTAGAAATAAAATCTATAGATTTTTTTCTATAAATATAAAATGAAATACAGTGGGCCACAAAAGTGTTCCTACATTTGCAATTTCCTATAAAATTTAATTTTTTCGACTAATAAAAATTAATATATTGTAACTGTAATTTTTTTATAGTACTTGCAACTTATTCTTAATAAAATGACGTAATTAATTTTTTAAAAATAGTATAACTATTTTTTAAAAAGGATAATTATCAAAAAGCTACTAAAAAATTACGCCACAAATGTCTTCGTACTCTTAACAAAAATCTCAACTTAGCTTTAAATATTGTATTTCTTTCTTAATTTAGTACTTAGTAGGATATCTTTTAGTGTCCACAACAACTTTTAAGGGTCTTGGTATAGATTTAATCAGTTTTCGTAATTACTGCATCGATTTTCCTCCATGCTTCTGTGATTAGTTTTTTACTTCCTATTATGTGTTTATATGTCATATTTTCTTCTTTTTTTTTTTTTTAAAATCAAATTCTCTCCCAAATATATGTTCTACTGGGCTAAATAGTGATTGAGAGGTGTTTTCAGAATTTGGGAACAGTTATAGAGACACTAGTGGCGTACTATGAGAGTAGTGTACTTGGCGTCATTACCCTGTTTGAACAGTGCGACGTTAAAAAAATTAAGTAGTCTCCAATATGCAAATTTCAAATTTCGGGCGGATAATTTAAAATTTCTCTTTTAAATAATTAAATAGAGCTCATGATTCATAATACCAAGAAAAAAATACCAATTTACCTAATTCTGAAGCCCATTTACACCCCCACACCAGAACCAGCATGGAAGTGAAGGAGTTCTTGTTCCACATAAATTCATGGGATTAAACTCCTTATCTTTTCATTTACAAGCTATTATAGGTTAATGGGAACTAAAATTGTTGAATTGTTTGCCATCCCAATCAATTTGCTGTCAATTTTAAATTTTATAAAACTAAATTCCAAGAATCTAGTTGGATCAATAAAACATGGAGGTAGAAGTGTTCTGGCGTGGGGGTGTAAATGGGCCTCAGAATTAAGTAATTTGGTATTTTTTCATGGTATTATGAATCATAAGCTCTATTTAATTATTTAAAAGAGAAATTTTAAATTATCCGCCCGAAATTTGGATATTGGAGACTACTTAATTTTTTAACAGGGTAATGACGCCAAGTGCACTACTCTCATTGTACGCCACTAGTGTCTCTATAACTGTTCCCAAATTCTGAAAACACCTCTCAATCACTATTTAGCCCAGTAGAACATATTTGGGGAGAATTTGATTTTAAAAAAAGAAGAAAATATGACATATAAACACATAATAGGAAGTAAAAACTAATCACAGAAGCATGGAGGAAAATCGATGCAGTAATTACGAAAACTGATTAAATCTATACCAAGACCCTTAAAAGTTGTTGTGGACACTAAAAGATATCCTACTAAGTACTAAATTAAGAAAGAAATACAATATTTAAAGCTGTTGCGATTTTTGTTAAGTGTAGGAAGACTTTTGTGGCGTAATTTTTTTAGTAGCTTTTTGATAATTAATCTTTTAAAAAATGGTTATACTATTTTTAAAAAAATAATTATGTCATTCCATTAAGAATAAGTGGCAGATATCATAAAAAATTACAGTTAAAAAAAAAATATATATTAATTTTCATTAGTCGAAAAAATTAAATTTTATATGAAATTGCAAGTGTATGAACACTTTAGTGGCCCACTGTATCTCATTGTAAATATAAAATGTTTATTATTACTGGCATTTTTCAGTGTTATAATTACTAAAATACATATTTATAAATATAAAAGAAATTGGAAGAATATGGCAGACGATTAAATCTAATAAAAAATTTCGAATAATCAAATATTGAAATGCAAACACATTTTAATAAATATTGTTTAAAATATGTTTAATAAATATTAAAACTTTTTAAATTAAAAATCCAAGGAAAGAGAAGACGCTCAGAATTTTCTAATCTAGTTATTCCGTTAAAACCGTAGAAAATAAAGAAATATGTTCTAAAATTTCACTTTTAGACTTTTTTTTTTTTATTTCTTCGACATAATTTCGGGAAGTAATTCTTCACGAGATGTCAGAAGAAAAATGACTCCTCAACTCCTGATTAGCGAACGCACAAATTTCATCTCTTCTTAAAGCGGAAAGTTCCCGAAATAAAGTTATTACTGTTCTCCGAAACTTTCAGTTATGGAAAGAACAACATAAGTTTCGGAATAAAGTTTCGAGTTTTGTATTACGTTTATCACAGAGTTGAGATAAATGGCTCCTTGACTTAAAACACGCGAACTTATTAAGGATGGAACAAGCGTTGCTATGGTAACAGCACGATAAATTTTTGTACATTTGACGTGCTGTGAAATTAACAATATACTACTGAAAAATGATGCTAAGATAATTGGAAACATCTTATTTCGAAAAAATGAATTTTTTGATGGTTTTCTTTGGTTAACGGATTTTACCTTAATATTAGATTTACATGTGTATTACATTTTAAAAAAAATATTAATCTTTTTCCATATATAAATACATTTCATGAAATTTTAGGGTTTTTTCAGTTTTTATGGTAATATTTATATGCATTTGTAAAGAATTAGTTTGATTTCTATATTTTTTATAAATTGTGTGAGATTATATTTTGTTTTTGATAATACTTTGATTGTGTCGCTTGTTCTCTACTTACTTACTCCAGAGAATCGAGCTCACCCAAAGGGTTTAGAGCTGTATCCGACCCTCCGAGAAGTATTTTATTTTCAAATTAAACAAAAAACATGTACAAAAAGGTCCCGAATGAAGGACCCTTCCCCAAAATTCTTGAGAACTGGGGGAAGAATACAGAAAAAACGCTTTACAATTACAATGCAAAAAAAAAAAAAAAACACACACACACACACAACAAACACAGAAACAAACACACACATGTGCTATCTTCTAAGGAGAAGAAAAGACCCTGAAACACAGACATAGTACACGAGGTGTGAAAAAGAGAAAGAGGTAAAATCCTAGGAGAGCCCACACCCTTGGCGACAAACCGAAAAAAGCGCCAAGCCAGAGCAAGATGGCGCCAAGCGAAGCCGACAATGGCAGCAAAGGAATATAGCGGGATAAGGTGGATGCATAATGAAAATATATGTAAACAATACAGAAATTAAACATTTAAGATAAAAAATATAAAAACAGCACTTACTTTCTTACTGCTGATCTTTTCCAAGTGGAGGGTACAGCGTAACAACAGATTTTAAAAAGCTTTAAAGGTCTCATCGCTAAGCGAATGATCGTGTGAGCGCCACCATATTTATTCTGCGAGGTAATGGTCAAACATACATTCGGCGTGGCTGGTACAATTTCGAAGAAAGCGTTTTATTGCCGACCATGTTACATCATGCCGATCATTACATTTAGGACATTCATAACTCGAAGCAATCAATCCTTCCTTCATACACCATTCAATCAATTCTTCCTTACGTTTCGTATTCAACAAAGTAAAAAATTCTAAAGTATATTCCCACACACACGCAGCCAGCCCGGAGCCCAACAACAAAATGAAATTCGAAATGCGCGCCCACAAAGTACGAAAATGCTAGAAATAGTTAGGGTTGCCACATGCAGTGTTTAAAAAAGTAGGGTTACCAAGATGGCACAATTATCGCCAACCAAAGTAATTCGCGCCAAGTGTGTGGGCTCTCCTAGGAGTGAACAGAGAAAGAAAAACAGGAAACAAAAATAATTAAAAAAAAGTTTTTTGAGCCATAATTCCAGTTGGCTCCAACATTTCCTGTTGGTATTATTTCCCGTTAATGGCTCTTGAGTTTTTTAAAAAAAAGCACTGGAAAGATGATTTTTTGAGACCTCCTCCTCCAATTATATTTTAAAGAGACTAAAAGAAAAAATGCAGATGCGTAAATTAAACAAAAAGATATAGAGGAAAAAAAAGGGAGGGGGAGAAGATAAGTTATTGATAAGTTATCTGCTTTCCCCTTTTTTCTACATAATATTCTACTTAATTTTCATGATAATTACACATCCTTCAATTGTTATAACTGATACAACTAAGTCAAAGAGTCTGTTATTCTCATAAAATAAAGTAGCCAAAAAAGTAGTAAAATTTCTCAAACAGTAAGATTTTAAGGCGCCAGATGTTGATTTTTGCATGAATGTTTGATTTGAACCCCATGCCTAGTAGTTCTTAACCAAGCCGTTGTAACGGTCTATCCATGAACCTTCTGCTAATCCTCTTGGGGTAAAATTATTCTTTTTAACTGTATGTTGTTTTGAAAACTTTTTCCCTGAAAGAAGACTTAATTTATTCAAATAAGTTGTTCTATTTAAGCGTTGACATTTAAGTACGTGATGTTAGTTGACGGTTAGTCATTGGAGGGTCGATTATTGATAATTGGAGAATAAAAGTGATAAAATTGTGCTTAAGTTTTACGACCCGAGGTCGTACAATTAAGAGAACTAACTACAGTGAATTCTAGCGTAAAAGTCTAGTGCTTCAAGAGTAAGTATACTTATATGGTAAGTAGACTTAAGTTGTGGGATTGCTCTTCTATTTATTGACTAAGTGTATTTTCTACTTTTAGTTGTATTGATTAGGTAAAAGTGATAAATAATTTTGAATTTAAAACTTGCTATGACTGATCTTTGCTCGAACCCCCAAACACCAACAACTAATAGTCGTTTGTTACATCGTGCACGCTTTAGACCGGTTTCACTGTAGGCAATTTTGTGGCAGTCAAATCGTTTCCTTTCACCGCAACTCTAGTGTGAAGAGGGGACATAATTCCTTTCATTCGCAGACTGAAAGTGGACTGAAAAAGGAGTATTTGACTCATCAGTACAATGATTAAATTCCAAAAAATAATAAAAAAAGCGTTCTCTATTTCAAAACACAAGTTTCTGCGTGTGAAGAGCGTAGCTTCTATTTACAATATCGTTCTAGTTGAGTCAACTATTGGGGCTAACGTGCATAACGCACATACCGTTGCTTTTGAGAGACGAGGAAGTGGAACAACAGGGAGTGCCAGTTGACCATGTGAGATAAGACCCATGCAATTTCTATTCAAAACTTGTTTTAGACTATCTACTTTTCTGTAAGTGGCGGAACAAGTTGATTTGTATGAAAGGGTTCTTAGCTGATTGGGCTGAAAAGAAGTTCTCTGTCCAGTCATTAAGCTTTTTCTTATTTCAGTCATTTGGTATTTAGGGTTTTCTGGAGAAAGCATCTCTGAATATTCTCCCCAAGGGAGAAAAGTTGTCGCGGCCTGAAGGTTGCGGGTGTAAGAGGGTTCGGGTAAGAAGTAGACATTGTCTTAAAAATATAGCTACTTTTATTCTATCTTTAATATTTTATGAAAATATATAACTTTATAGCTTAACTTCGGGAACAATCTGAAATCCTAACACTCTGATGTATAAAATTTTAAATCACTTAGCTTCAGTCGGAGCTTCTTGTGGCAATCCTTCTCGAACCCCAATAGTTCGTTCAGTTCCAATGATATTTGCTTCCACAACTTTTGGTGGATTCTACGCCGAATATTAATTTCAAGACGTGTGATCTCTCAGTCGCATTGCACCTTTTCTTATTCTTAGATTTCACGATTGTTCAACGATTAATCATTAACCTCACAATCCCAACTTCAGGGTTTAAATAGAAGTTACATTTGCATCAAATCAAGTCATCTCTACGTAAAGCGGTTTTTAACTAAAATCACAGCTAAAGAATAGTTTCCCCAAGAGAATTAGTAGTAGAACCAAAATAGTACCCGTTACAAAGTCATTTTGCTATTGAAAGTCTTTTTGAATGATATCAGAGACGGTTGCTTTTCAGAACCCTGATGTATTGAGCGTCTTTTGGAACATTTCCCCCTTGGCGTTATCGATAATCTTTATGTGAGATTGTGGGTGTATTTGGCACATATGCCGTAAGCGTTTATATCATTAATTGAAATTTATTAGAATTACCTTAGACCCTCCATGGAATGTATACTCAGCCAGTAGTGCTAGATTATGCTGCCTTCTAGTGTTTAATTCCCGAATTAGCTTAAACTGAGTGTTTGATTTGAATCACTGTCCTAACATTCAACAGTCTCGCACCGTGCTGATCATTAGATGACAGGATTGAAAATGAATTTCATATCAGTTTAATATTTAAACGCTTTTAAATATGCCATTAGCTATTTCTGACTTGAAGTAGAAGAGGTCAATGTAATTCTACTTGCAAAATCTTTACAATTTTTCGTATAAAGTGCTTATTGAAGACTTGACAATATTATCATCATAAAAACTTTTTTTATAAGCATTTTTATGTTTATATACTAATATTAGATATCCTTGTACTAAAGACATGATAATGTGAAACTTACTGAAGGAAATTTCTCGTACGTATATGTACTTGTACGTGATCTTTTACGCTAGAAATCACGTACGAACTATGATGTAGACACATACAAGCAATAATGCATTGACACAGGATCGTGGATAATCACACATTCCCACGCACGTAATCATACAAAAACGTTATCATACGCAATTACTGTCACACATACCTGGTTGTATTGTTTAAAATTTGTTTAATGTATATATAAGTATAAAGTATCATATTTGCCATGCATGCCATATTATACATTATATTCTCTCTCATGCTACTTTTTTTAAAAAAAAAAACTGCTTATCTTACTTTTTTTGCAATATGGCCAAAGAATTGTTTGACACATAGGTTCAGTGGGGTACAGCGACATGTTTATCTTACAGCGAATTGAATATGCTCTAACTTATTTTCATTGAAAAGAAAACACACACACACCTTTTATCTTAGGAATTTACTCATCGTCATTCAACGAAGACATCTTTAAATGATTTCACTTCCAAAATCCATCACGAAAATCCTCTCTGACATTCTTTCAAGACATTTTACCTAAAAAATGTGTCACAAAAAAAATCCCCTGCATTCTCCAATAAATGGAGAACAAAAGGTCTTTTTTTTCTCCTCTCTAAGGCTGATTTTCTTGCGGATATCAGGCAGAAAGCATCAGCTTGATGAGAAAAATGTGTCATGAAAAGAGCGAACAAACTTGCAAATCCATTTACCTCTTCCTCAAGCCAACCCCCTGACGAAATCGCGTTCAATTCCCACGCCTCTGGAGAAGGGGGAACAAAGTAAACAATAAACAAGGTCCAAATTCTGGAAAAAAAGGGGAAGATGTCGAAGGCGATCACGTGATCGATAGTGTTGGAACAATCTGCGGCAAATGAAGATTAACGACGACCAGGAATTGAGTTGTCTTCGTACCATGGGTATTATTTGGGGGAAAAAATAGAAAGAAGGCCTGGAGAGATGGAAAAGGCCCAGCCGCATTTTCATTTGGAGTAAAATAAAGTAAAATAGGTGTATATATTTCTTTTCCCCTTCACTTCGACGTAGTTACATTGTACTAAGAAGAAAATATTTGATGTGGCTGCAAGAAAAAACCCAAAGTGCAATATACTAAACTGTCAAATTGTCACTGCTCCTTTTATGTTTTCACAAACCAAATATATAAATATTTTCATGTAGCATACATACTACTAGGAGATGTTAAAAATGTTGTACTGATTCATTAATGTATTGACGTCTGGTGAGATTAAATTACTGCTTCAGCCATCCGCTGCCTTAAATTATCTAAACTGTGAATTCTTTTATAGCATTAAGTCCAGAGATCGGAAATATCACGCAGTTGGGCTTCTTTTACCAATGCGGTGTCTATTGATGAAATTGTTCAAAAATTTCGTTACTTAAACATAACCACTAATAGTGTTCACTGAACTTCGTTAACTTATAAAGCAAATTTGAAAAGTATTAGATGATGAATTTTAAATTTATAACTAATCACGCGTGGTAAAAATAGTTATATTTGGATACTTAAGCCTCAGTATCTTGTATTAACATTTGCATTTTTTCAATTTTGAGTTCTGGGCCTCTATGCAGAAGTAGTCCCGAGCTGAGACCCTTTTAAGGGACCAGTACATAGCATTAGTTGCCGAATAATCGTGCAAAGGGTAATTAATAACAAATACTTATATGTTGTTGTTGTGGCTAATGCCACCTCTCTGACGTAGTCAGATCGAGACCCTCGAAATTCCTCGTGGCAAGGGAATAGAAGTACGCCTGTTGTTGGCCTTGAGCACCATATAGGTGACAGTACGAATTAGCTCGGTGAAATTCCTCGAAGGGACGATAGATGGCGACACCACCTATCTCCATAATTTTGGCATGGAACTGAAAGGGAGGGAAATATTCTCCTGTCCCTTGCACTCTTGATTCAGCCCACAAGACTTACCCACTGATTTAAGGTATCCGACTACGTTCGGAACCGTGATTTTAAAAAAGCGCATAAATGGATAATTTTCATGATATTTAGTATCACTCAGATTAGAATACACACATAAAATTGTTTTAAGGACAATTTGACAAAAAAATTTCATTTAAATATAATATTTTTGGCAAAAAATTAACTTCGAATAAATTTTTTCCCATTTGTTCTTCTTTTGTGAAAATTGGTTCTATTGTAATAATATTTTGTCTGTATATAGCTCAGACCTCTCTACAGAGGCTCAACTAGAAGTTTTGAAAAATTCACATTATTTTCAGAGTTACCACCCATTGAAATAATTATTGGCGTTTTTTTTCTTAAAATTGCTCCCCTCTGTTGACGTAAAGTATGAATAAACCCACTTCTAAGTTATATATTTCAAAAATTCTAGTTGATCCTCTGAACAGAGGTCTGAGCTATATACAGGCAGAATATTATTCTAATTGAAGCATTTTTCACAAAAGGAGAACATTTGGAAAAAAGATTATTCTAAGTTAATTTTTTGCCAAAATATTATATTAAAAATTTTTTTGTCAAAATGTGTCCTTAAAACAATTTTATGCATATGTTCTAATCTAAGTGATACTAAATATCATGAAAATTATCCAATTCTGCGCTTTTGAAAATCACGGTTCCGAACGTAGTCGGATACCTTAACGAGAACGTACTCCGTGTGTATATGGTGGCATCGGGCATCGAACTCAGGCCTTCCGGTCTGGAGTCCGATGCTCTAACCACTAGGCTACCCACGGCCTATACTTATATGGGATTTCACAAAGCGACTTGATCGACTGATTCCTTTCGACTAAGTGAATAATGATGGTGGATGGTGGTAGACCTTTGCCTTAGCACGGATGATGGACTTGACATAATAATGCAATCCTGCCACTGTCGCCAGTTGGCGTATGGTTTGAAATTCCCAGTTTTTTGGAGAACATGTCCGATGATAACATTTGATGATTAAAATTTTCTTATCATGATCTTATTAAGGCAGAGTTGAGAACGAGACAAGGCTCCCGACTGAGGTCCAGGCTCTGAGCCTGGGGCCAGTTGGCTTAAGCTTCAACAAATTCCTGATCACGCCACACTATACATAAAAAGGTTTAAGATATCCGACTACATTCGGAACCGTGACTTTACAAAAGCGCATAAATTGATAGCTTTCATGATATTTAGTGTCACTTAGATTAGAATACATGTATAAAATTGTTTTAAGGACATTATGACAAAAAAATTTTTTTTTATTTAAATACAATATTTTGGCAAAAAATTAACTTAGAATATCCTTTTTCAAACCGTTCTTCTTTTATAAAAAAATGCTTCTATAATAATTATATTTTGCTTACATAAAGTAAAGTCTTCTCCAGAGAGTCTGAACAAGGAGTTTTGAAAAATTTCCATTATTTTCAGAGTTATTACTAATTGAAATAATTATCCGCGTTTTTTTTCTTAAAATTTCTACCCTCTATTGTAGTAAAATATGAATAAATCCAGTTCTAATTTATATATTTCAACAATTCTAGTTCAGTCTCTGTACAGAGGTCTGAGCTATATATAGGCAAAATATTATTATAATAGAAGCATTTTTCATAAAAGAATAATGTTTTGAAAATGGGTCATTCTATGTTCATTTTTTGTCAAAATATTGTACTTAAATAATTTTTTATTGTAATAATATTATTAAAACAATTTTATATACATTTTCTAATCTAAGTGATAATAAATATCATAAATATTATCTATTTATACGCTTTCGCAAAATCACGGTTCCGAACGTAGTTGGATACCTTAATCAAAACATAGGTTTAGCATAACGTGGTTTTGTAACTATTAACTAGGGCCTTAAACTATTAGGTTTTTATGCTAAAAATCTAAGGGTCATCACTATATCTTCAAAAGAAGGATATTTCTGTTTGGTACATAAAACATTAGAATTGAAAAGAATACAAATGGATCCATGTTCCTTTTACCGATAAGTTGAAGTTTAGTTTAACTAAATCGGATTTTAACGGTCTTTACACGTGAAAGAAATGTGAAACGTGGAATCTTTCTTCGAACATTACGGAACATGAACATTTTTGCAGTGCACATGGGATGGTATGGGAAGGAATAATGAACGATAGACACACACTTTTACACATTTTAAACGGAACATTTGTCGAAGACCAGAGGCATCAGAACCTTATGTAAGACTTTTTAAAGGTGTACATGCATATGACTTATTTTATTTTTGGATAATAACGTCCATCTGTATCAAATAAATTTCTCTGGATTTCTCAAAAGCTACAACTTGATCAGCAAAATCTGAACTGAGAACCCGGTAGATAACTTTTGGGTCTGTCTTAGAAATGCAGTTGTATGGATGTATAATCTCCTTCGTGATCCATGCTCCCAAAAACGTCCAGCGACATGAGCTAACAGACTGTGATATATACAGAAACAAATATGTAATAATCTTTAAGTTCCACAAAAAATACATAAAACACTCATTTTAGAAAACATTACAGTATTTTACAAAGGACAAAGTCAATTCCCACGAAGTGCGCGGGCAATTTTCCTCAAACTTAAGGTGACCATTTTTTTACAATGAAAAGGAGGAAGAAAAATTTAAGAAAAAATGACAACTTGAATATAAGAAACGTTTTATTAATTCAAACAAAAATGCGCTAATTACGCTTACATTATTTTTAATTATTATCTTAAACGAGTATTTTTCAATTGAATGGTTTCTTTTTGTCAACATATCATTTTCTAATATATCGGAAAGTTCGGGCAAGAACTATCCTTTATGTTGAATTTTACGGTAAGCATTTTAGCTAAAATATTAACATTCAATTTTGATTTCTCACTAGTTACCACATAAAACTCATTACCAACTGAAAAACTTTCAACTGCTGCATTAGTTCCAGGGCAGCACAACGTAAATTCAACAAGAGTAATTACATTTTCATATGGAATGTGTTCATTTTTTAAATGGTTTAAGTAATTTCACCCATGTTTTACCAGTTTCTCAGCATGTTGATTTTCCAATTGTTCTAATTTATTAGAATTTAAACATACATTCAGTCGTCTTTCTACTTCATACAGACAATTGATTCTTTAGATAAAACCGCAACGTATTTTTCTATATCTGTCCAATTAACTTGCGACAAAGTCAAAAAATACCATTGAAAACTGATATTTGTTTCAGACCATTCTTCGACATTTTGGAAACATGTTTGATTCATCTCTGAATACAGAGATAAACAGATCAGTTTTAAAGTATTGAAAAGGAGGACACTTTTCGAGGAGGGACAGAACCTATAAAAGTAGGACGATTGGTCACCTTACTCAAACTGCTACTTAGAATGAAAAGAATTTTCCTCCGAAAAAACTAGAAGCGCCATCTGGATGATTTTTATTAGTAAAGGGAATGTAGCTTTAAACATATATATTATATATATATATATATATATATATATATATATATATATATATATATTATTTATTTATTTACAAGAAAAAACTTAATTTTTTCCTCAAGTTATTGTTTTTTCATTTGTCACACTGTCATTTTTTTGTTTCATGCTACCATTTTATATTACATGCAGTGTTGATTTTAAATATTATTTTACAAATTCATAACATTATATTTCACCGCTTTTGAGAAATCTGTGATTTTATGCATGTAAAGATAGTTTTGAACATGAGAGATTGTATACAAGTTTAGTAACCCAATATTGTTAGTCTAATTGATATTTTATTTTATTATTGTTTAGTTCTTTTTGACTTTGAACTAGCTGGCAGAAAAGTATTTTATGCTTGCATTATTTAAAATACAATGGAAATAAATAAATTATCAAATCTTTTCTGAGTCTCCGTAGATATAATTTGTAACTTGTGAAGCAATATTAGTAGAATATAAATTACACCTCTTATCTACTATTTATCCATCCAACCCTGTAAAAGAAATATTTTAGTTTATTTATCTTCACAATTGAGCGCATGATTTTGTAGATAATTAACTCAATATTTAATATAATTCCAATAACAATCTATTAAGTAAATATTTTAATTGCCAGCTGCTCATGTATAAACAATTGATGGAGATCTAAAATTCGGTACTGGGTGTGTTATTTTAACTATGTTTGACGAATTGGACCTGAATATAAATATTCAACAGTGTATTTATTTAAACAATATTTATACAGATTTTTCAACGAAAATATGGAGGACTGCTAATAATTTGTTTAATTAACTTTTCCTTCTATTTATTGGATATCTATTTGCAAGGGAAATATAATTGTCCGATTTCGGGTTAAGGGTTCAACACATTCAAGGTTCATTCAGAGTTTGATTGTGGAGTTGCAATGATCTAATAAAAGTGATTGTGCATTTTTAAAGAAAGATGCTTTCAAAGCCTTCCGATAAAAAAGAATATATAATAAATTATAAAAATTAATAAATAATGACGAGATGAGATTTTATAAATGATAATAATAAAATTAAAAACGCGGTATCTCCTTTTTAATAAACAGCTTTATATTTTTTGGCGAGTGCGATAAAATGATCAAATAATTCTAAAATTTGTAACCTCTTTGTATCTACCATATTAATTATTTTTTCTTTTGCAGTTTCAGTTTTTCTTTATTACTGGGATATTTTATGGTCAATTTTTTTCTTTCATCGTTATTATTCAACTTTAAACTTCAGAAATGACAAATTCCTTTGAATATGAAAGAAGGTGTTAGTCAATACTTATAAAAGTAAAAATTCCTTGATATTGATTGTTACAAGCAATTGACACACTTGCAAGATCAAAAATTGGTTCTCACATTGATTCAAATTTATTCCATTGTTTTAATTTCTATACATAGAAATTTAAATTTAAATACAGTTTATTATTATTATAATATCACCTGTTTTCTCAGTTTTAGTTTGAGATTTTTTATATATAAATATTACCGTAGAACAATTTTGAAGTGATAGGAAACTCATTTATCTCTAAGACCGAGTTTTATATCGATTTCATTGGAAAATTACTGATGCATTTTATAAAGAACCCGTTTCGGGATTTCATATTTTAATTTTTATCAACTTTTTAATCATTAGTATCTCAGCTATGATCTTGTACGTTGCCTTTATCTCAAGAGACTGATTACATAAAAAATCACTTGATATTTTTGTAATAAAAACTTTTCAGTAATGTTTATTGAATTGGACATTTTCCTAAAGTGGTTGTATATATATTAAAAGAATAAGATATGTCACACACTTTCTGGCCAAATGAGTCTCTGACTCTAATACTTCGTTGGACTGCGTTTGGCATGTGTGTGTGTGTGAATCACAGCTCACATTTATTTTGGCAATTATTCTATGAAATTATGTTATGTCTGGACACATAGTTCTGGCCACAATAGCATTTTTTTGTGATCTATAATTGATGAAGGAAGACTCGTATCTTTTAAGGTATCCGACTAGGTTGAAAAAGTCCTTTTAGGTGTTTGATGTTTGGTGTTGTTTGGGTCATTAGGGAAAAAAGAAATTAATTATTGAGGAAGGACAAATACATAAAACTAGAGAGTTTTTTAAGTTCTTTTTATATCATTTACTTTATCTAACTAATAAAAATATTTTTTAAAATCTTTTTTTGAAGAATGAACTTTTCATGATAATTTGTGCATGAAAAACGGGGTATCTTCTAAATAATCCTATCAAATGCAATGGAATTTATAACATATATGCTATGGGTCCTTCAGAGTAATAAACCGCTAGTTTTAAGACAGCTACATTTAATCAAATTTTACAGCCATTTTTAGCTTAGAACGTGCAGCAATTTTGACGAAAAATCATGACCATCAAATTTAAATGCTAATAAAATAATTATTTCTTAAACTATTTTTTTTATCCTGCGGTTTGTGACACTTCAGAGGGATTAAGAAGTATATCAATGACGTTAAAATTGCATAATGTGCAATTTATTTTTATTTATCTAGTTTTTCTTAACTTAAAAATTTTCCTAAAAATAATTTTTTTTTCAAAAAAAAGGGCGGTACATGTTAGTTATTTAATAGTTATAACTTTGTAAGCCTATTTATGTACTTTAAAACAATGAAATTATTCAGAAAATCGATTTTTGAAAAATTTATCTCCGAACCAAGTCGGATACCTTAATGCACGTTTAAGTACCTCTCAGACAAATACATTTTAAGACATGGACTAACTGGGCCTTGTCTAATTCTCGACTTGGTTTCATAAGATAATGATTAGAATATTTTTAATCGTTAAATGATATTCCAGGATATACTCTCCAAAAAACTGGGAATTTCGAACTAAATGCCAACTGGCAATAGTGGTAAGACTGCGTTATTTTGTCGTATTCGTCGTCCGTGTCTAGGCCCCAGGTCTACCATCATTACTCATTTAGCCAAAATGCAGCAGTCGATCAAGTAGGTCTGTGCTTAAGTTTGTGAGATTGTGAGTCACGCAAATTTATTTGTTTCGGGGTACCGTTTGTACGAATATTTGACCTTATGCTGAGTATTCTATACTTAAAAAGGTCGTAGTTGAATCCAGGGACATCTTAAGGCATGGAACAACTGGGTTCAGGCCCAGGGTCTCGGCCACAATAGGGGGCTCGTCTCGTTCTCAACTCAGCCTTAATAAAATCATAATTCGAATAATTTCAACGATCAAATGTTATTTCAGGTTATATTCTTCGAAAAACTGGAAAATTTGGACAATATGTCAACTGGCTACATGTGATGACTGTCGTCCATGTATATGCCTAGGCTTATCACAATACACCATCATTACTCATTCAGTCAAAAGTCTATCTGATTTGTGTGATTGTAAGTCATACAGATTTATTTATTTTTATTTATTGTTTGTACGAGTATTTGGCAGGGTATGCTATGTACTGTCTATTTTTTAGGGTCATAGGAGGGGCTTACATTGTGTAAGGGCCTAGCGCCAACTTTTGCGTAGGGGGCTAGGGCCTCAAGAAATCTCAAGACGTCCCTGGGTGAGCCTACTTTTGCATAAGTTCCCAGGACCTTAAGAAGTTTTAAAACGTCACTGCTCATACAAGGAGACTGATTTCAGAACTTCAATGAGTCAAATAAGGTTCGAGAATAAACCCTCATATTCATATTGGGAATGTATATCAATTGCAGTAATGGAGAAAAAGCTATATATTTTCCTTTGGAAGTCCATCGACAGGATAAATCGCTTTCTTCTCTAGGAAGGAAGTATACAGCAACCCCTTTTACAGCAAGTCACAAACTACAAAAGACAAGAACAAAAGCGTTTCAAGACTTCTCCGAATAGCGATTTTTTCCGTCCCAGTCGTCTAACGATTGCCGATTTAAACAAATCACTCATACTAAGATCAACAGCTTGTCAGCGAATGGTTAAGTAGTGTATTTAAATAAATATTTTATTTATATTTAGCTCCATCAGAATTTTTACATGAATTTTCTGTGGTTGTAAAAGTAGTTTAATTATTTCATCCAGTTTTATCAAATTTCACCCTTTCCCTTAAATATAACCCTGTACACTATTTAAAATCCTGTTTTGAATTTCTGTTTAATCCATCACGCAACAAAAACAAATGAAATAAGTTTATCGAATTTTTGTATGTTCCCTATCCAGTTCACAAAAAGATAGCGAACATCTATCTCAAAATGCTAAATTTCTGCCGTAAGAAATTCAAATCATGTCCCCGAATCCAAATTCCAGAGCAGATTAGAAAGATATTTATTTTTAATAGTCCAGTATATATTTCCCCTGTGAAACTTTATGAGCAGAATCTTGTAGTAAGTACTTCACGATATGAGTTCTGACTCCATTAAATTTAATCTCTAGTAATACTTCCCCTTACACTCTTAGGGGAGAGAGACCGCAAGAAATTGATTTCTGCCTGTCTCCAAGCAGACCAGTCTTTTTTCCCTCCATTCTCATATGAGCTCGTTCTGGGAGAGCCTTTAGGAATAAGTCAACGTTCTTTTGCACCAAGATAGGGATAGAAATTGATCATAAGGGGAGAGAAATTGTAAACGCGCACCGCGTAGTTGGATATGAAATGAAAGTTGGATGGCTTAGTTTTCTGCAGGGAAAGTTTTAAGTAAGAAATTCCCTAAGTACCGTTTAAGAAATAACGGGAGTCGAATTTTTCGCGAAATCTTCCCGTTTTGGCATGTGTTATACAAAGTTGTAAATACTATAAGTTTTTATGTTTTTAACCGTTTCTTCACATGCATAGAATATATTAAATGAAGTACTTTTTCTTTTGAAAAAATAGAGATTATATGAAAATATATTCTAAATTAGCTTACCAGCCCGCTTCGATGGATATTTAACCCTTTATCGACCACATTATGATTTATTGTAGTTTTTTTCATGGGATACTTTTTTTGAACCACTACATTCAAATTAAGGGATATACATAAACAAAAATACTCAACTTTGGGAAATTTAATTAGTTAGAGCTAATTAATTAATTAAATATATTCAACTGTAAAATTAATTATGTACACTGTTAACTTAAAATAGTCAAATCGTTTTCCAAGGTCTTAATTTACATACAAAAAAATAAGACAATTTATTTTTGACATTACTATTTTTTCGAGACAAAAATGGTAATCTTCGCAATCCGCTGAAAACGCCTTCTGATGAAAACACAATTTCTCCTATAAAACTGTTCGACTTTCTCACTAAATTACTCATCGTAGAACCCATACTGCCATATATCTTGGAAGGGTAAATTTCAAAGAATATTCCTGCTAAATACTGTCGGAATATTCGTACAAATGGTTATTCTACATAATTTTAAAGTGAGTGGTACTTATAAGTACCATCGGTCGATAAAGGGTTAAAATGTTGTATGATTATACATTTTTTCCCATTGATATCTAAGTCCTAATATTAAACTTTCAATTGAATCGAGAAATATTTTAACAGCCCTCGCATCTTGATTTATAAAGGTCTGGTTTGAATTTCTAAAAAAGAAGTATAACTATATCGCTCACGTTCCTGTAACTCCTCCAAAGTCGATTTCCAAAAAACACATTTTTAGTTGATCTTTATTCCGCAAAATTTACATGTGCAAATTTAAAGTTTGTCAAATTTAAAGTTTGTAGGTCTAATTATGGGACCCAGTGGCTGAGTGGTACCATATCGTGCTTCTACACCACAGGACCAGGGTTATATCTTCAGCCTTTCATCCCTTCAGTGGGTGGATAAATGAGTTTCAAGCTTGCTTGGGGATTAAACAATGAGGGTTTCGCTTCGGACTGACCACCTGATCGGGACATCTGCTCACGCACCTCAGCACCCAAAGGTCACGTATACTGAAATGGGCACAGTAGGCCTTGATCCTCATGGGTTGTTGCGCCACTGAATTTAGTTGTTGTCGTGTCCTTCCCGAAGGGAAGGAATGAAAGTGTTGCCAGAGCCTGAGACAGGTTGGACTTCCTTACGATAGATGGCGACACCACCTATTTCCACCTCCACAACTAAGGCATTAAACTGGAGGGGAGGGAAATATTCTCCATCCCCTGCACTCGTGGTTTCTGCTGTGACTACCCACAAGACTTTCAGACCCACTTATTTTTCGAGCACGTACTCCGTGTGTACTCGGAAGGTGTATTTGGTGGCATCGGACATCGAGCCCAAGCCTTCTGGTCTGGGGTCCGATGCTCTAACCACTAGGCTACCCACGGCTGGAAGGCCTCGGTTCGATGCCCTATGTCACCAAATACCCTCCGAGTACACATGGAATTCGTGCTCATTAAATCAGTGGGTTCGAAGTCTTGTGGGCTGAATCACGAGTGCAAGGGACTGGAGAATATCCCCCCACTTCAGTACCATGCTTAAATTGTGGTGGAGATAGGTGGGGTCACCATATATCGTTCCTTCGGAGAATTTCGCCGAGCTAATTCGTACTGTTACATGTATGGTGCTCAAGACCAAGGTCAACGACAAGCGTACTTCTAGCCTCTTGCCACGATGAATTTCCTGGGCCTCGATCTGCCTACGTCAGACAGGTGGCATTAGAAACTGAATTTAGTTTGTCTAATTATAAAGAAATGAGCCTTTTAATCTATAAATTCCCCACACAACTCTCCATGGGAATCAATTTCCTCTAAACCCGTTTTTATCGGATCTCTACACAACAAAAGACGCATGCTTATCAAATTTCAAGTCTAAAAAGGGTCTAATAGTTTTGAAGATCTTGTGATGAATGATTGAGTAAGTCGCTTTTCTTCTTGTATATAGATAAACACACTCAAAAAATTATAAAATATTAAAAAAAATGATATGTACTATTTCTCAGTTTTAGATTATTTATTGGGATAAATATATAATTAAGTAATATATTTAACTGAATACAATAATTATCATTATTTTATGTAGTTTTTAAAAAATTTTGTGAGAAAATAAAAAATAAAAACTTTTTTACTGAATTATCTTTCCGTACTTAATTCATTCTAACTACCCGATGTTAATTAGTCTTAGAGTTTAAAAAAAGAATAAATACAAATTTACTTTTACGTGCTCTTTTATATGAAAAAAATTAAAATGAAAGTTCATTATTAATTATCAAAGAGATAATTAAATAAAGAAATTTTAATAATGTGTGAAATATTCACCCGTGGGTGATACCTTATCCCTAAGTTATCTTCGTGACCAAGAGGTGTGGGACTGAATGAAGAACCAGGCGTTGCCATGATCTTAAAATGTCTTTATTAAGATCTTAACTTAAACACTAACTCTGATAATATTTATATTATAACTTAGCGGATCTGAGGTGAGAAAATACACAATACGTATTACGAAATAAGCGCGATCTTAACTTCTATATTTAACTTTCCCGTCTATTCCTAATCTCTGTTTATATCATAGTTACTAATAGATACTAAAATTATCCTACCTTAATCTCTTGTTTAACTGCAAGCCTCTCGGATCCTAAATATCTTTAGATTATCTCGCGTGGAATTGGATCCACCTTGACTTGATCGTTCTGTCACGGATAGCTTCGCGCTCAACGACGGCTTTCTTCTCTTCCTTCAGTTCACGCGCTTAAACCAGGCTAGCATAATCCCTTCCCAATGGGTCATCCTCTTACGTTAAACTTCTGCTACTTAAAAAGTTTCTAATTTGCATGTTCACGTTTCGCTTCTGGATTTGGTTGGAAAGAATTTGCCTTTCTCGGCCCCAAAGAACCCAAGAGGAGATTTTAGTAGAAAACGTGATGAGCCCGTCACAAATGTAACAAAGAGAAAATTTCTGATAAACTTCATTTTGGAAATAAATTCAAGGAGAGTTAAAAGTTTTTCAAAAGTAAACTTGTTTTATAAATTAATTTCAAAATTGTTTTTGAATCAGAAAAAAAACAGCTGCTATCGAGGCAGTTGTATTATTTTTCAAAGACTCAATAGTTACAATTTATCAAAAAGGAATTCATTTTTAATTCCGTAGTAAATTTTCCGAAAATTTAATATCATAAAAGCCTTTAACAAAATAAATTAAGGAAAATAAAAATAATTTTTTAAGGCTCCGTTAGCGCCTTATTTTCAGAAATATGCAATATTTCGCATATCTCTATTTTATAATAAGACCACAAGTCCTCTTACTTACTTACTTACTCCAGAGAATCGAGCTCACCCAAAGGGTTTAGAAAAGTCCCTTCCCCAAAATTCTTGAGAATTGAGGGAAGAATACAGAAAAAAACGCTTAACAATTACAAATTACAATGCAAATACATAAAAAAAACACTTAACAAACACAGACAAGAACACACACAGGTGCTATCTTCTAAGGAGAAGAAAATATCCTGTGAAACAGACATAGGGCACGAGGTGTGAAAAAGAGAAAAAAATAAACAGGAAACAAAATATATATATATATTTGAACCATAATCCACAAGTCCTCTCGTGAGGTTGGTGTTAGGGGAAGAGAGGTGTCATCCCCCTAACCACTACCAGTGTGGGGGGCTCCTTCAAATTTGAGTTGGATACGAGCCAAGTCGTACTGCCACCTACATGGTGCTCAAAGCTACGGATAACGACAGGCGTACAATATAACCCTTTGCCATGATGAATTTCTTGGACCTCGATTTTTCTCTGCTGATCGGGTAGCATTAGCCACAGCACACACAACAAAAATGGATATAAATTAATTTTTTTGAAAAAAAACTAAAGTAGCATTTTTTAAAATTATTCATTACTAAATTAGTTATTTAATGATAAAATCGTACATTGTCGGGTTTCTTAAGGATGAAACTAGATTAGTTTTATAAATTATTAATCGAATATAGAAATTTGATCTTATCCCTGAGGAATAAAAGAGGGAATAATAGCTTTATACTCGAAAAAAAACCCGTGCAACGCCGAGCTACACGGATGGAAAAGAAAACCTTCTGAAAAGGAAAAGAAGTGGAGGAAATTTCGCCAATTTGAATGACATAAATATATAAATTGCTAACATCGCACATACACATGCCCAAAGAAGTTATACTCTTGGTAAAAGTCCGTGCAACGTGGGCTAAACGGAGGCGAAACAGACGTCCGACGGGGAAAAGCGGTGGAAGAAATTTCGAAAAAGGGAATTTTAAAGATATTTTTTTTGAAGTCACACACATACCAGGAAGTGCTGACATCGAGAGGGGAAGGAGAAATTTCTATGTGCAAAAAGTTATACACTCGAAAAAGTCTATACAACGCCGGGCCTTACAGAGCTAGTATATTATATTTTTCGCTTATTATAAAGATGAAATTTCACTTAAAATAACATACATACTTTTAATTTATCCAAAAATATTAAAGCTGTTGCAACCGCCGAAAGGTCATGATGGAATGATCTGTCAAATTCTGACGCCCTTAAGGATGTCTTCACTTCATTTTTGAAAGTAGGACCCGCATTTGGAATACTTTTTCAGATACAAAAAATATTCCAACATTAATGTAATATTCTGGCTTTGCTGTTCTATTGAGAACTACATATTTATCCCAATAGATCCCTTTATTCTAGTACAAAACGCGTTTCACATTTTCCCTAAGAATTCCCTTTACGTGATAAAACGAAGAAAAAAAAATTATTTATAGAATATTTTGTAATTTTAAAAACTCTGTATGAGAGAGAGAGAGAGAGAGAATTACAATGTTGATAGTTTTCATAAAAAGTGATATGTTTTTCAGTCTAAAACTGTGCTCGGTGCTTAGTTTAGGCTCTCATGCATTTGGGAAAGACAACCTTAATCCGGGAGCGGGCGCGCACTCCATACTAACGTTAGTGGTCGCGCGGGGTGACTGAGTCACCCCAATACCTTTTTTTATAATTATTTTTATTGTACATGATACAAATTGTAATTCCAGTGAATAATTTAACTAAGAGAAACCTACTTTGAGAAAACCTACTAAAAGAGAACCTACTAAGAGAAACCTACTTACCTACTTTGAAGGATTTTTCAATTTTTCTTTGGTAAGTCGAGAAAAAAAAATATCAATCAAAATGAACCAAGAAGTTTTAATTGAGCGAGGCTTTAATAAAGGACACAAATCACAGACATTTCTCGCTAACATTACAGGAATGTTATTTGCAGGCAAAACTGTCATATTTTGTTTAAGTTATTGTAGTTTAATTGTCCTTTGATGATCGACAAACAGCACGTTGAACTTTTTCTTGCTTGTGTCCTTTTGACAGGGCGCAGTGTGTCTTGCGTTACACTTATGGCTTCATATTTTTATTGATGGAGGAGTTCTTTAGGTAGCATTTGAAAATTTTCCTTTCAACTCAAACGTTTCATGTTCATCGCTTTTCTCGAATATACTTTCACTATCATGATAAATATACATTACTTCAGCAAGCTCTTCCCTTGCGTGAGCAGTTTCAACTTCCTTCAGTAGAGATCACAGAGGCCTACTTATTTTTTATATTCTGCTCATTTACATTTACAAACCATAACAAGACGTACAACACAGCTATCAAAACACACACAAGTAAGTTATTTACAGGGGGGGAATTAACATGCACATAGAAAATAATTTGGATCTAAAGTGGTCGCGAGGGAAACTCAGTCAAAATAAGTACCTTAAGATTTGTAAGAAAACGTTTGCCACTCCTAAAAAAGAGGTAGATATGTGACAAATACATTTTAGTTCCCATGAAGACTGTCATATAGGAGGATACATTTAAGATCATTGCTAACAAATAAACAGGTTTCCCAGAACTAACGATTTTGTGAACCTGGGGTGACTCTGTGCCCAGCACATCCGCTACAGCAGTGTTTCTCAAACTGTGGGGCGCGCCCCCTTTGCAGGGCGTGATAACTTTGCGAGGGGGGCGAGAGCATATTGAAAAGTCGAAAACAAAAGATTATTTTTGAAAAAAATTATTAATTTACTAAAAGTATACAAACAAAATACTTTCTGATATGATAAAATATAAAATACGCATTTACACTGATATAATACATTTATAAATGTATGACTACTGTACAATGTATTTTATTATTAATTTAACAATATAAAGTTAAGATTAATTTCGATAATTATCAGTGACCTCATGGGCTTGTACTATCACTATCTTGATAATTTGCACGGTTTTTAATTAATTTCTTAACTACCGATTAAATTTACGCGATTTGCTCTCCATTGCCACCGTTTTCCACGTAGACGAGCGTATTTTGAACTTTTTTAAGGGGGAGGATAAAAGGAGTAAATATAAGCAAATCTTCGCAAACCCTTTCAAAGTCCTCATTTTACATTCCAAAGCCTTCGAAATAATTTTATGGATAGCACTGCACAGAAAAGATCGTACTTCAGAAAGACGTATATATACATCCAGAAAATTAATGCTTTGGCTGAGCGAGACGTTTATGTACGTCGGTGGAACAAAAGAGGTTAATGTCGTATTGTAGATTTAGTGTCAAAGTATAGTATTATTGAACTCAATACATTGATATCGTATGGAAGGGGGCGCGATGAAAATGAAGATTGAATAGTGGGTCGCGTATATTGAAAGTTTGAGAAGCACTGCGCTACAGGATTAAAGGTCCGAATGTTGAAAGATTGATGCACATTAAATCTGTCACGGCCGAAACACTTCAAGTTGGCGTAACTTGTAAGAATGAAAAGTGTAATCATAGCTCAAGTGTCTTCCACGTTACTTGATTATGTTCAAAACTAAGTGATCCGTTGACAACACCCCTCATGCACAGTGTGACTCAAGTTCATAAAATGATCTATCAAATCAAAAATTAAACTGCGGATATTAAAAAAAAATTCGATTTTGCTGATTCCAGTCGCTTTTAATATGTTATGTTATTAAACATTCAGAAACATCTATTTTTAAGTTGTAGGTCTCGACTTTTTTCACCTTTATAAGCTCAAAGCAAAATATTCATTTCGATTTAATGCTACATCTTTGTTTAAGATAATTTTAATTCATTTTTGCTGAATAAACCAAACAAATCCTACCAAACTTGATATTATTTTTTTTTTCAAATATGAAAATCAGAGGTGATTTATTCAACAAATTTCTTACTATTCTATAAAAACTATTGAAGCAACTACTACTGTATTTGCTTTTAAATTTTTGTCCTCTGATTTTTTTACTGAAAGTTGCCTTTGTTTACATATTTATTTTTCAATTTTGATCTTTATAAAAAACAAAGGAAGAATTGCTATTGATCATGAAATTTTTTTTTAATTCTATTACATACCAGACAAGACAAGACTCAAATATAATAAAACAAACTTCCGAACTCAAATGTTTTTGCATTTGTGTAAATAATGATGCCAACTTTATAAACCAAATTAATATATTATACGATTTTTCAACAATAATAAATAATCATTAAATAAACTAAAGTATATAGAAATTATTTAATTACGATAGACGGTATTGAAAAGCTTATATAGTAGGGGTTTTCACATTTTTATCTCCTTCTACATACACACAACGGATGACAATAACTTTCACCCACCAAATAAACTCAGCAATAAAACAATAAATACGAGCGAAGCAAACAGCAAATTAGATCATTCAGTGACCGGATGCAATAAATTAAATCCTGGACTCCTCCTTACATTGTTGGTTGCATGAGTAAGCAATGAACCCCTACCATTGTACCCTACCAAGTAAACCATAGAACAAAAAAAATACATCAATAGACATATCCATCATGACTGAGGCACTAAAATTCCCGGTTATTCTGCCTTAGAATATTTAGTATCAAACCCCGTTTCTTCTTCTTACCATAAGACGAAGTCGTAAGAGAATCACATTTCACATTAATTCAAATTGCCCTGGCTATAAAAGCTTATGGTAGATTCGTAATAAACAAATGGGGGCAATCGGTAAATATACCCGTTTGCTTCCAAACGATTTTTAGGGGTTGGAGGTGAATCTCATTTCTTTCCTCAAACTTCCCTATTGGTTTTCGGGAAAGAGGAAAAGCTGAAAAATTATTAGAATTATTCTTCTAACTTTTTTTTGTGACACAAATCTCATGGATTTTCCGCTGTGGGAAGACCGAAGTAGAAAGGAAGTTGGTGTTAGAGGTGTTTCCGGTTTGGATATTGGAGACAAAAAGGATATTTTTTTTGTGTTTTGGAGGAAATATTTTGTTTCTTAGTGCAGTGATTCTCTAACTGTGGGGCGCGCCCTCTGGGGGGGGGCGTGATAACCCTACGAGGGGGGCGCGAGCATATTGAAATGTAGAAAACAAAAGATTATTTAAAAAATTATTAAAACTTACTGAAAGTAAACAAATACATCCTGGCATAGTAAAAAATAAAATACTCATTTACACTATAATACACTTATACATGTATCAGTACTTCACAATCTATTTTGTAATTAATTTAACAATACTAAGTTAAGGACAAGTTTAATAATTACCAATGACCCCCCATTGGCTACTCATATATAAAATTATATACAAAAATGAGCAGTTACCTTGATAATTTGTACGGTTTATATTTAATCCCTTAAATATATCGATTAAAAATTACGCGTTTCGTTCCCCAATGCCACCGTAAACGTATGTGGTGTATTGAGAGGGGGTGGGGGTGTTAGAAAAGAAACAAATAATCAAATTCTCTGAAATAAGTAAATCCTTCACAAATACTGTCAAGGGCATTTTATTGTTTTCCAAAGCCTTCGGAATAACTTTATGAGTAGCAGTTCACAGGACAGATCGTACTTCGGAAAGACGTATATGTACGTCTGAAGGCAATTAACTCACTGGCTGAGCGAGACGTTTATATACGTCGAGGAACTTAAGAGGTTAAAGTCGTATTGTAGTTTTAGCTTCAAGTTATAGTATTGAATTTAATACATCGTTATTGTATGGAGGGGGTGCGATGCAAATTATGATTGAATATTGGGTCGCAGACATTGAAAGCTTGAGAAGCACTGTCTTAGTAGGAAAGCAGGAACATTTTTAGTAGGAAATTGAAACTGGTGTAATATAGAATCATGACTATATATAGAGAGACATTTCCAAAATTTAAATTATTAACCCTTTATCTATCGCATTATGATTTACTGCAAATGTTTTCATGCAATATTTTTTTTTTTGAATCACTGCATTAAAAATTAAGGGATGTACATAAATAAAATACTCAACTTTGGGAAATTTAATTCGTTAGAGCTAATTAATTAAATTGGTACTTTAAAGTACCGTCAGTCCACAAAGGTCTCAAATATTCTCAAAGACCGAATAGCTTTTTTAACGCAGATTTTACTCTTAAAAATGCTAAATCACCAGAGAATACTAATATTTTACAGCACAAAATATTTACTTTTAAAGATTATTGAATTTTTAAAATTTATTTACTTTTTTTACACATAAACTTAATTTGAGGATATTCAAAGAAATATTTTTTATGTTAATACATAGAAATTCATTACACGTTATGTATTTTGAGTGTGGTTTCGATTGAATTTTTTTAAAACACTGCAGCCTGGGGTAAGAAATGCTGTATTTTCTTAACATGAACTACTGCACCTTGAGTTGAATCTCTTAATAGCCATCCTAAGAATCTAACGAAATATCTAGAAGATAATTTTCCGGGACTTCTTCATCTGAAAAATCATCTGTTAGTACATCATTGATTTCAAATAGTAGATCCTGTAATAAATCCAAAGCCTCTTGAAGACAAGGTTTCTATTTTCCTGACATCCTAAGAAAAGGAAATAATAATAATAATAATAGCACCTTGAAAATCTCCTATTATTGTTAAATCTCTTACACATAAGGAAATGAAGATGTTGTTAATTTTTTAAATAAGAATAAATATTTCGTTTAATTGTGTGGGGGAAAAAACAAGCTCTGATTCAAAGCTCAAAATTTTTTGAAAACGTTAAAATAAAACAATAAAAAAGCAAAATAAATAAGTTAAACTAAAAGAAATCCCCCCAAAGTCTGTTCCACTATAGTGATGACTCTACAGCACAACAAAAAACAACAATAAACCACACGGACGAAAAAAAAGAACTAAGTTCTGCTCCAACATCTAGTGTGCTATCGGTATTTATAGTTACCACAAAGTTATTCAACTGCAGAAATTAATTATATACACTGTTCACTTGAAATAAATAGTCAAATCGTTTTCTAAGGTCTTCCTTGACATATAAAAAAATAAGACACTTGCCTTTTGACATAAACTACTTTTTCGGAACCAAAATGACAATTTTTCGCAATCTGATCACAATGTCAGCTGAAAACGCAACTTCTCCTGTAAAACTATTCACCTTTCCCACCAAAATACTCATCGTAGAACCCGTGCTGCCATATATATTTTGAAAGAGTGGATTTAAAAGAATATTCCTACTAAGTATCGTCAGAGTATTCGTAAAAATGGTTATTCTATGTAATTTTAAAGTGAGTGATAGTTATAAGTACCGTCGGTAAATAAAGGATTAAACAATATATATATACATCATGAGAATATATATATTCACACATGTTTTGGAAATTGCAACACCATGGAGGAATGACTCGATTGAGCTGAAAGTTTCAGTAAATGTAACTTTGGTTATGATATGCAAATAATTAGAATTTCAGAATTATCGTGGATTAAATAACGCCTTCTTGACGGCTGATAGTTATAAGTAGAATGCTATAGCGAGACTTTTACGGTTATCTGCTTGTGGTAAATGTTGGATAAGTCATAACTTTGCATCTTCGACAGCAAAAGGGTGATATTTCAACAACTTACGGGATTTAAACAGGGGGAAGGGATTGAGCGCCTTCGTTGAATAGGGTCATCCTGTCGTGCAGTAGCCGCTCGTTTGTAGCGTAACAGCAGCACAGTAATACGTGTTTGGAAGCTGCGGACCCACGAAAATCAGACAAATCAGAAATCACGGAGGTGACCTCGAAAGGTGACGGTAATGCGCGATAATAGAAGCTTGGTTCACATGGCGCTGACAGACCGTATAGCTTCATCTATATTATTGGCACCACACTGGTAAACAGCTAGAATTGGCTTCATCAATTCGTCGACAACTTCTCCACCACATGGTCCTTTATTCAAGATCCTCCTTACGCAAAATGATTGATGGACTGATGTTACAATGAGCATATAGATATAGAAACTGGTGTTCTGATTGGTAGCATGTTGTTTATACAAACTAATCTCGCTTTAGTTTATGGCATCTTGTGGGCTGTATCCATGTAAGACGCTATGTCGGTGAACACCATCTTCCGGATGATGCATTATCTAACGCCATAGTGGATGAACATTAGGAGTTATGGTCTGAGGTACGATCGTATATCATGGATGATTTCAATTGCTACAAATTGTGCGTAATCTTGCAGCAATTGATGTTGTTGTGTTCATGTGTTTTTATTCTGGGATAAAAACAAGTGGAAGAACAGAAACATAAAGTACAAACAGAAGAATATAGACATTTATTACAAATGATGATGATCCCAGCATATAACAGCAGGGGTGCGCTGTTTTTTATTCGAGATGGGAATCCATTACAGGCGAACGACTTCTTTTTCCGAAGAAAATATATCCGTGCCTTATTCAGGATTCAAACCCGAACCCACTCGGTTACAAGCCGAGGGTCATATCCACCATACTGAATGGGCGACTGCAACAACCAATACATCACTGGAGTTCTTGAACGCGAAGCTGTTCCCCTCCAAGATCTTCCTTGAGCTACATTTTAACAGGACAACGCTCTGTCCCTCCCCTCCTATGTTACCAGGAATGCTTAAAACAGCCTTTCATCACAGCTGATACAGCTTCTAATGTGGTATGGCTATTCTTCTGATATGTCGCCTATTACTACATATGTATAGGATTTCATTGGTTGACGTTTCTCTCGTGATCTCAACACTACAGCTTCTACAGTTGAACTTTGGGTACGCATACAAACAATAGGGAAGGCTCTTCCTCTGGCAGACATTCAAAATTTGTTTGACGTCATTACACGTTGTATGACAGTGCCTAATGAAACGTGTGGTGGCTATACCAAATACTGACTTCGAACATTTATGGCAGTTTTGTTTTCTTTCTTCGCGAAATTTTAACCATTTGCTTTTACTAACACCAATCAATGGTGTATTAAATTCAGATGATTCCTTCATCAGGTTGCAATTTTCATAAACAGGAATTTATATATATATATGTGGGAGACAACAAAGGGGTCCAAGACGTTTGTCTTACTTCACATTTATTTTAAAATTAAACAAATTAATTAAAAAGGTAGCTATTTTAACAGATAAGTTTGACGATGATATGCGGAAGGTAACGCCTGCTCGCGCACCTCTCTCGTTCTCCTTTTTTCTCCTCTCTTAAAAGTTTTGGTTCTACTTTCACTAGTTCAAAAGTTTTCACAGTTTCAGTTCTCATTAGCTGCGCCTGCGCGCGAAGACTGCGTTGTTATCTTGAGAACTATTGGATCCTACATCCGGCTATCCTGACTGTACGCTGTCCGCAGCGGTACTTCCTCCTTTTTCATCAAGACCAGAGGAAAATCTGAAATATACAAAAAAGACGGAACAGACAAGGACTATACGACAAATATACAAAGATTTAACATATAATTCTTCTGAACTAGACAGTTTCTCCATGTGAAGGCACCTCTTCGACATCCGGAAGGTTCCACAGGAAAACATTGTGTTTCACAGGCATAAGAACGTCTTTTTTAACAAATTGATCTTTGGTTGAACGCATCGATATTTTCCTCTCTAGAGTTCTGGACGTCTGTTCAAAACGATTTCTCTTTTTCCTCCGTTTCCACTGCCAGGGCTGGAAGATTTTCCGGAGCAACGCAAACCGACGATGTTTACTCTCCATAGGTGAAGGGGCGTTGAAGTTCACGGAACTCGTTTTCATGGCACCATTTACTTTCTTACACAATACTATATCAGAACATTTTTCTCTTATAATACTCAATTTTAACTTAGTACTCCCAATTTTATTACATTTATAATTTTTAATTAGAGAACTCAAATCATTTCTAGTATTAAAGTTTTTAACATGTGGCAAATCATAACTAGAGTTTTCTATCACATTTGAAACAGAAACATTTGAATTAAAATGAACACCCAAAGAGGATCCACTTTCACTCAATAAAACATCGCTCTTTGCGTGGCCTAGTTTCTTTATTTCAGCATATATACTGGGATGTATAATAATTTCTTCGGTCAAGGTCGGTGATATTGCCGTTCGAACACTTAGACCGGGAGAGTGTTGATTAAGAGAAAGATTTATCGGTTTAACTTCTACCATACGCTGTTCGCCAAAACATGAGCTTAATGTTATGATTTCTTCGGAAGGTTTTTGCACTCTAATTAGTGAGGAATTTAGAACTGGGATCTGGCAACCTGAATCGATCAAGGCTGTTACGGGCTGATTTTCCACAAAAAATGTTTACATATTGAAATTGTTCGAATTCATCGCTATTTTGTTTTTCGCTCTCGACTTTCAAAGTATTCACGTTTATTCTATTATGGATGTGGTCGTTAGATTCTTTAGGTTTAAAACGCTTCTCACAGTCTCTTGCGTAATGAGATGAATCACCGCATATAAAGCAATTTTTTTTTCTTTCAAGATATTGGGGATAGTTCTCTTTAATCTTTGTTTTAAAGTTTTGTGATCTATTTTTAAAGGGGTCTTGGGTATATCCATAAGTAATAGGAATTTCTTTATGTGGTCCGCTTCTAGATGAAATATAAATATCGCACTCTTTAGCTAAATCAATAGGCCTAAACTAATCTTCTGCTTCTCGAATGCCAATATGAGTTGCAGTTTCCTTATTTAAAGTTTCAAATAATTTATCAGAAATTATAAGATCACATAGAGATTCAAAGGAATTAACTTTTCTTAACGAACAATAATATTGGAAGTTCGCCGTCAATCTTGCAGCAAATTGGATGTATGTCTCGCCTGATGATTTTACAGCATTTTTAAATGAGTTTAAACACTCGTGAGGGGTTAATTGGAATTCTCTGAGTACTATAGATTTTAGTTTTTCATAGTCATTTAATTCCTCTTCTTTAATATACAGTAAGACATTATGAGCTCTTTTGCCCAGAAGATTTATTAAAATTTCAGATTTATATTCGTCATTTATTTTCTTGGTTAAAAATGCGCGTTCTAATGATTGGAAGAACAGATTAAAATTTTCAGATCTGGTGGGAACAGGAAGAGATAAAGTTCTAATACTTTTTTATCATATTTTCTATGTTAGTTTCGAACTGTTTATCTTCGACTTTAGCTGCAGGATTTAAACTTAATGCTTTATTTTTAGCCGTTTGAAGTTCAACTTCTTTTCTAATTTTGTTAACTGAAGTTTCGCGAGCTCAATTTTCTGTTTTTCTAAAGTTACCTCTCTTTCGTTTCGCGATACTCTCTCATCTATACAGTTTTGAATTAAAATTTTAACGAAATCTGGATCACTTTCAAATGTACTACTGTTCTCAATTTTAGTCTTTAGTTTTGCTATGGTGTCCGTACTCTCCACAGTACCGTCTAGATCCTCAACAACTCTTATGAGATCCTCTTTAAGAGCGTTTTTATATACATTTTAGAAAAATATGGAAAGATCCTACCTTTTTTTTTTCTGGCTCCCTTGTTGCTCGCACGTACGATGTTTCCAATAATTGAAGAAAAACTTCGATTTCACACATCTCACCTCTTCGCAGGTAATATAGTTGAAATTGTTCGAATTGACACCTCTTCGCAGGTGTTTATGTGAATGGTTCTACACAGGCGGATTTTCGTCGATGGGTTCCAACCTCTACACAGGCGGAATATTTGTCGATGGTTCCAACCTCTACACAGGCGGAACGAAGTTTTCGAAAAATGGCGGCGCGTCTCCTCCACGGACGGCTTTTATTCACGTTCCAAATTTTGATCAAAATCGAAATTTTTTTTCAATCCCGGCCTCTACACAGGCGGAGTATTCATGCTGAGTTCAAACCTCTACACAGGTTGAACGAAGTTTCCAAAAATGGCGGAGCGTCTCCTTCACGGACGCTTTTGTTCATTGTCCAGACTTTGGTTCAAAATCGAAATTTTATCGATCGTGGCCGAGCCCCATAATTTGTGGGAGACAACAAGGGGTCCAAGACGTTTGTCTTACTTCACATTTATTTTAAAATTAAACAAATTAATTAAAAAAGGTAGCTATTTTAACAGATAAGTTTGACGATGATATGCAGAAGGTAACGCCTGCTCGCGCACCTCTCTCGTTCTTTTTCTCCTCTCTTAAAAGTTTTGGTTCTACTTTCACTAGTTCAAAAGTTTCCACCGTTCCAGTTCTCATTAGCTGCGCCTGCGCGCGAAGACTGCGTTGTTATCTTGAGAACTATTGGATCCTACATATATATATATATATATATATATATATATATATATATATATATATATAAAAGGATAATTAAATTAAAAATTAAATTCCCTATCTAGCACTTAACTATTATTTTTCATTTCATCTTCAAGTATTCCATTAATCATCCATTTATTTCTTCGAAACATATGGTCTATCCAATAAACATTTCTAATTCCAGATAGTTATATTTAATAACCCTATAAGTCAGCTTTAACTTTCAAGTACATACATAAAATCCGCGATATCACATCAGTGTTTTAAGTGGTAACCCACTTAGTTTTTCACGGTGGAGTGCTTTTTTCTCTTTGCTCTTAGCGTCAGATGATCTCTAGAAATGATTGAATAAAGTTCTTTTTTAAAATTAAGTCTCTGATTTGGGCTCCAAAACATGTCATATATATATATATATATATATATATATATATATATATATATATATATATATATATTCGATAATTATCCAAAAATAAAGACCGTATTGTTAGACATTTAAAAAAGTCGGATCCAAATTTTTATGATCTCCTTGTGTTGTTTTCCAATCCCGTTCCATGATCTCAATGAAAGTAAGCACACCGATTCGAACCCGATCTTTTTTGAGTTTCGTGATTTGTGGTTGGCAGCAACTGCCATGCAAATCGAGCTAGTATTTAAACTCGGCTCATGTTAGTTTTTAAAAAAGGAAGGAGAAACGGAAATATAAGAAGTATGTGAGTGGTTTAACTCTTAGAGGGAGAGAAACAACTGGTTGGCAATGCAACTGCAGATTGCATCACCATTTTAGATTAGAAATTAATTTTATAGTATTAGAAGACGGTTCGAATCGGATGTTTCTGGTAATGTTGCTTTTTGAATTTATTGATTTTATCGCTCCAGTAACGAGCGTAGTGACTTTATGATTGATTATTAAAGGCCAATTTTAAGAAACTGTTTTTCGTCTTCATGCCTCCTCGACACATAAATTTCACTGCTAGCTTTGCAAAATTTAAATTAGTTTACCAATAAGTGTAACACGTTTGGTCACACAAGCTAAAAACCCGATATTCAATGGGAAAAAAATTATGTTATGTTCCTGAAACTTCCTTCACTTCTCTACACAATCACATCCTACTTTTAAACAGTTGTTCTATCTGTTCACGAGATTATTCGAATAAGCGAAATAGAAATAAAAAAGAATATTGTTTACTTGCAAAATCGTTGGCAAATGCTTCCCTAAACAATGACTGCAACAATGATTTAAAACTGTGTTCATCACAATAATATAAGCTTTGTAAAGTCAATGAAGTAATTGGCATAGCGGTGAGAGAGAGAGAGAGAGAGAGATCCTCAACAAAGTTTGCTTGATTTTCTAGTAAGAAGTAGTGGAAGTTCAGCTCTTTATCTGTACTAAATTGTATAAATTGCGCTCTAATTAAGAAGTTCTGTTCGCTTTCAGGGACGTCTTAAGACTCTTTGAGCCCTGGGTCAAGAGAAATCTTAAGATTTTGGAGGCCCTAGGTTCCTGTACAAAAGTAGGCCGTACCTGAAATCTTTAAAAGTAGACAATGTGTAGCATACATTGTCAAATGCTCGTTCAAACGGTAACTTGAAACAAATAAATGGGCACGACTCCCAATCTCAAAAATCTACGTACAAACCAGCTTGATCGATAACAGTATTTCGACTAAAGGAATTAAATAATTGTTTATGTTTTAAGCTTAGGCCTAGACATGTACAACGAATCACATAATAATACGAATCACACGTGAATCACAATGATACAGTCTTACCATTTTTGCCAGTTGACATACTGTTTGAAATTCCCTTTTTTCGTAGAATATTTACGAGAATAATATTTGACCATTATATTATCCAGTGCGTGATCTTATAAAGACAAAGTCGAGAGCGAAACGAGGCCCTGGGCCCGGGCCCACGCCTTAAGACGTCCCTGTTCACTATCATGACTTTATTGTATTTGTAACAGAATACTTTACTTGCATCCGTGTATTTCGATACAAAATGTGTTTGTTGTGTAGTGTGTGTTCTATCATAAGTTTGACAAGTGAGTTCTGTATATTTTTTTTTGCATACTGACTATTATACTTTATAATCACAATGTATATTTGAACCTTGTGACTGATGCTGTACGTGTGGGACAGTGTATTACACTTCTTATTCCACCCCCAAACCATCAATAGGTGTTATGAGGGCTGTTGCCCATTGGATCAGAATGGGCTTCAAAGCTTCAGTGTTGGCCTTTTTATCTTATCTGAAATTTCGTTTCGAATTTTTTTAGTGTGTTAGTTCAAACTAACCAAATTTATTTTTCCTTTCTTTAAGACAATATTTTCACATCTAAATCTGTAAAAGGGTGTGGACATGGTAACAAAGGGTGACCGGTGGTATTTCTGTTGAATCAGAGGTTCGAATCCAAGTGCCATTATGAAGACCCGTCGCGTAGAAGGATTGATGCATGTTAAGTCTTTCGATTAATATTTTCTGTCACGATGACGTGGCGTAGAGTTTCGGAGAGGGGAGGTTCGTCCTCGTTAATTGACCATGGCATGGCTCAGGATTACGAAGTCCGCTGTCAAAGGCCTTTGTGTAGTTTTCAGTGCAATGCTAATAAAAACAATCAATGTATGAAATAGTGTTTTTTAGTCATTGCTGATAAGTAGAAATAAATTTTGATAAAAAAAAATCAAAAACACTCCATTCAAAATCTTAATAAATTTCACTCAAAATTAAATTTTTCTTCTTCATCTTCTAAATTTTGTTACAAAAGCATAGTAAGCTTTTCATCACATTGTGTGTGGTTGGCGCCATATCTCAGCAAAGATAAAAGACACACAGACATCTTTATTGTTACATCATCATTCGACCTTTATTTTCATTTTGTTCTTACTTTGCAATTGTTCAATAGCTGCCAAAAAGGACATTAATACAGAAGTACAGATAGGAACAAAAAAAGTTTTTGAGATCTTTCACGTTTTTCATCCATTAACTTCAGAAAGTCCCCTAACAAATTCCTCTTGCCACTGGAACCAAGAAAAAAATTCCATTCCGTTTTCTTGGATGAATAATCCGCGGCTGTATTTCTTCGCTTCCCTCCCCCTATTATCGCTTACTCGATGGACGATGTCCAGCCGAGCGCGAGAGGCCCCTTGTAGCTTGACCACTCGCGTTCCTTTTTTATCCGTCTGGGTCCTCCGGGCGTTGACGTGTGGTCGCAGCCGACCGAGATATTTCACGGTCCCTTTCTCCTGACCCTCGATGTGGACAGACGCACAATCTGGTCGGGGTTGGCACATTTGGCGGAAAAATTTTGTGTTCTTGGAATTTTCTGCAATATAAATTGTTTATAATGTACATGATAACAAATGTAAATTTCAGACTGTCTTCGCCTGTAATAAATAATTTGTGATCCAAAATAATCAGAATACTGTTTAAGATAGAATGATACAAGAACATGTATGATCATAACACATATGCGTTTTCCTGCATCCTTTAAATTAAGAAATATATTTTTAAAAGTATCTGATTTTTCATTTTAGTTTATTACTGCTCTAATGAGAAGCTTACAGATATAATGTAGGACATTGACTATAATAGTTGAAGATCTATAATGGGAAAAATAATGGGCTTAGAACGTAGAACAGGTAATATCCATTTAGCACTCTCTCTCTCTCTCTCTCATATAAAGGGTGTTTTTTTAGAGATATAGAACTTTAAATTACAATTACAATAAAACAACGATGTATTATTCGATTGACATGAATATTTTTTTATTCGAAAGATAAACTTGTGGCATTACATTTTAAATAGGATTTCTGGCATATGACTGCCACGGCTGGCTCGGATGTAGTCCAATCTGGACGTCCAATTTTCGATGACTTTTTCCAACATTTGTGGCCGTATATCGACAATAACACGGCAAATGTTGTCTTCCAAATGGTCAAGCGTTTGTGGCTTATCCACATAGACCAATGACTTTACATAGCCCCACAGAAAATAGTCTAGCGATGTTAAATCACAAGCTATTGGAGGCCAATTCACAGGTATAAAACGTGAAATTAGGCGGTCACCAAACGTGTCTTTCAATAAATCGATTGTGGCACGAGCTGTGTGACATGTTGCGCCGTCTTGTTGGAACCACAGCTCCTGGACATCATGATTGTTCAATTCAGGAATGAAAAAGTTAGTAATCTTGGCTCTATACCGATCACCATTGACTGTAACGTTGTGGCCTTCATCGTTTTTGAAGTACGGACCAATGATTCCACCAGCCCATAAAACAGTCAGTTTTTCTGGATGTAACGGTGTTTCGACATACACTTGTGGATTAGCTTCACTCTAAATGCGGCAGTTTTGTTTGTTGACGTAGCCATTGAACCAGAAGTGCACTTCATCGCTAAACAAAATTCGCTTATGAAAATCGGGAACAACGGCAATCTCGTTTTGGGCCCATTCGACGAATCTACGCCTTGCTTGATGATCGTTTTGATGAATTGCCAAACCAAACTGAGAATAAATCACTTGACAGCTGTTAAATCGGTCGCCATCTTGGAAAGTAATGCCAACTTAAACTTCTATACCTGGAAAAAAACACACCCTATATATATATATATATATATATATATATATATATATATATATATATATATATATATATATATATATATATATATATATATATATACATACATATGCAGTCGAACCTTTATATAGCGAACTTTTTCCTGGAACCTTGAACATTTCACGATTTTCTTCGTAAAATAACCTCTCTATAGCGAAGTGCATTTTCTATATAACGATTTTTTTCTTTTGTGATTCAATTTTTGTTCTCCCTTTTTTTAAAGTATTTCTGAAAAAATTTCAAATTATTCTCTCTTTAATACATTTTGTGGTGGTCATAAATCTTGAACTGGTTTTGTTAGATCCTAACTCGCCGAGGGCAATAGAGTTCTGGACGTTTCATCCAAGAAGTGCAACCCTTAATTCCCATTGCCCAGTTCCGTAGAAACATCTTCGATATCCTCTTTCACCCTCAGGGGATTTGTCCCGCGTCTTCTAATTATAAAATAATGTATATTCAATATTACTTGTATGCTTTAAATTATAAAATGTCCTTAAAGTACATTAATTTTAGAATAAAATTATTTGCTTAATGTTGAAAATACAGTGAATTCTTCGACATTCTTTTTTCTTGTTTTCCTTGCAGTTTTTATTTCTTTCTTTCTTTTTTGATGGATAAGATATAAAATAAGCATATATCAATTTAAAAAAGGTGTGAATAATTACTTTTTTTAAATATATAGTGCTTATGTATTTAAAATTTGTTTTACGTGGTTTATAAAGTATATTAAAAGATGTACCTTTATGTAATGAATTTTCCGTACAACGAATTTTTTTCCCGGGATTTAGCGACTTCGTTATATAGAGGTCCGACTGTATATATATGTCGGAGAAAAGCGACTCATTACTTACTTACTATTGTAACATTGATTTATGTTTTTACTGGTTTGAAAGTAATGAACCAAATCTCGGGGTAAAAATTAATACATTTAATTTACTAAAATATCACCCTTTTACCAAATTTTCGGTTATACAAGACAAATGCAATTAAACATTTAGAGAAAACACTTATAGTAAAGTTTAGTTAAATACAGTCCATGATTTGGAAGGCGAGATGGAAGCTCATACATGGTCCGGATCCGGGTTCTTTCTGATTTTACAAACAGTCGGCTAACATTTCACATTACCGATTCTCATGTACCATAGCGTGACGTCATTTATATTCCGTTCTGGGAAATATAGCGTGCTTTACACTATGGAATTTCAGAAATATTAGACCTACAGACTTGAATTTTAGCAGGTATGATCCTTTATAGTTGAGTTTAAATCCGCTAAGAACGGATTTTACGGAAATCAACATCCTAGGAGGGTTGCGGAGGCCTTTTTGACAAAAAATTTACATTTTCAAAATATTAGACTTACAATAGATAGTTGGTAGGAACAGTAGCGCACACGCGAATTTTATAAGGGCGGTGTCCTGGGTCGAAAGTCCACCATTCTTGTAACATGCTCCTATTGATTTTGCCTATTTTGGGGAACAAAAAACTGTAAAAACTAATTATTTAATAAATAATTAGCATTAATTAATAGAATTAATCATTAGTAATAGATGTTTCATTAAATTTTACGTACTATGTACTTAGAATTATAATAAACCGGAAAAAAAATCAAGGGCTTTGGGGAAGGGACCGGACCTCTAGGACACCCCTTGTGTGCACCACTGGGCAGGAATGTTTCCTTTATAGAATAGAGATCCGCTAAGAAGGAGTTTGCAAAAATCGACTTTCATGGAGATGCAGGGCTTAAGGAGTCGTTAGAGATGAAAATTTTTGTTTTGGTTAAATTAACTTTATATTCCATCCTACCCTTTTATTTTTAGGGCAGAGGGGAAAACTTATTTGTGTACCTATTTATGGCCTTTTCTTTATAATTAAGATCATCATCCTCTCTCTCTTTCTCTCTATTACTATAAATCAAACAATATACAGCAATCTTACAGTTGCAGTTTCTGACAAAATCCGGATCCAAACTTGTAACCTCCCTAACGCACATCAACACTTACATCGGTTACAAGTTACTGAATCCTTATATACATCCTGAAAATTAAATTGGCAGATAGTTAATGAACCGATTAGTTTGCTTGACTATCTAATCAAAAGGAGGCATTAAGATTTTTCAGTGGTGCACCTAAGAATTTTTCCGGGGAGGAGGAGGAGTCCACTGTTCTCATATTATGCTCCAATGCGCCGCGGAACAAAACCAATTTTTAGGAACAAAAAACTGTGAAAAATTTATTATTGAATAAATAATTAGCATTAATTAATAAAATTAATTATTAATAATAAATACTCAATTAAATTTGACGTACAATGTACATAGGCTTATAATCAATCGGAAAAAAATAAAGGGCTTTAGGGGGGTCCGGACCAGGGGTTCCCGCCCCTTTGTGCACGCCACTTGGATTTTGAATACGCTCAGTTGTACTAATTTATTAATATAGCCGCGTCCTTTTACAAATTCATGATTTACCTGAGTGAATGAATGAGCGAGTGAGTGTTTATTAACCTCACACTATAAATCAACATGAGGGCTATTGGCTACGGCCCTTGTAATTCTGAAGCTCAGTTAAGTGAAGAAGAGGTACCTGAGCTGGAACCCCCTCTAAAAAAACGTATCATGCCAACGGGAGGACTTTACGCCCAGTCAGATTTAACGTACATCATTCCCTCTACACGGCGGGTCTTCAGTGGCCCTAGGACTCAAATTTATAGCACGCGAGCCTCGAGTTCCTGATCATAATCACTAGGCTACTACATTCGTCTGAAAACATCTCGGAAAAAGAACTTACTGTATAACGCGTATCGCCGTATAACGCGCGCCTAAACTTTCAAGCTGCAATTTTCAATTTTTAGGTATAGTCGCTGTATAACGCACCCCCTCATCCTTTTTATGAAAAAACCTTAAATGTATACATACAATGCTTCTAAGTCATTTTTCAAAGGTATTATTTAAAGTGTTCTAGAACTAGAATCCTTTAAGTTCATAAGGAATGTTATTTCTTTCAATTAAACAATATTTAATGTATATAGAGGTCCAATTTTGTTGTATGCTCACTTTGTTTTAGATATTTTTAGAGCTGTCATTTTTATAGCTGGCGTATAACACGCACCCTTAAATTTTGACCTTATTTTGTGTGTGAATGAGGGAGTGAGTGAATATTAACGTCGCACTGTTCAGCTACACGAGGGCCTTCGGCGACAGACCTCGTAATTTTGAACCATGGTCAAGTGACTAGGACGACACCTGAGCTGACAACCCCCTCTCCTAACTACCGCACCACACCAACGGGAGGACGTTTGAGCTCTCGACAGATTTAATGTGCATCGCCTCTCTACACGGCGGGTCTTAAGTGGTACTGGGATCGAACTCATGACGTGCCAGCCACGATCCGTTATCATGACCACTAGGCTATCGCAGCCACGTTTTTTGTGTGAAAAGTGTATATGTTACACGCCGAATTTTACGGTATTTAAGAATTTTTTTATGAATCGTCTTAATACAAGCGTTGAAAAATTAATAAAACTACGGAGTTCAAGAGAAAAATTCCTCACGATCTATTTCCGTCGTTACAGAGATTGAGATAACAACCGATCACTAGACAAAAAGCTGTAATCTTTCCTCCTTCCCTTCCCTTGCTGATGCAAGATTAGGGATCCTCTTGTACTTCCTCTTTATTGCCAAGTCTGCTCGCCACGGGTTGACCACTATCTTTCCGGCAACCCTACTCGAGAGTTATCATCGCACCCCCTACAGAGAAAAGGGAAAAGCCAGAAAATCATAAATGTTCTGCTTCACCATCATCCCTCTTCGACGACCCATCAAGTAGACGACCCTCTGTTTTCTTGAGAAGGAGGGAGGGGGGTATCCACTGTCCCCTCACACATTTCGGAACCACTGGACAAAGTCCTTGGAAAAACCCATTCGCCCGAGCATCGTGGATTGTTGGTGTAAATATGGATTAAATGTCCTCTTGGTGACAGCGGCTATTGTACGGTCGTCAGCTGGGATTTGTGGAAAAATATGCTGATCCGATGTGTTTGCTGTTGAGTTGTTTTATAACGAATGTATTAGGAATGGATTTGTATGTATTGTTAGACCAATTTTGAAAAAAGTTCTTTGTGCCACTGTGTTTGAATACTGATTTTTGGAGATAGTTTTTACTGAATAGGTTCTGGTTGTGCTAAACTTATTTTAGTTTTTTCGATACCGAATTTGTTTCATAGAGCAGCAGTCTTGCAAACTGTATTAAATATGTTATGCTAGTTTGGAGCTATTTTTAATTGAAACATTGTAACGGGTCTATTCACGTACCTCCTACTAATCCTCTTGGGAAAAAACTGTTTCTTTAAATATTATTCTACTGAAAACTTTCTCCCGAACAAGAGCACGCTAATTATGCAAATCAAGGCTTATAATTAAGCATTAACTTTTAGAATCGAAGGGGAAGAGAGGTTAGAAGCTAAATGATAGGAGCTAGTGCTTAAAGTAAGGTAGGAGAAAGCTTGTCGAGAGTGATTCGTAGATTTTTTGCTTAATATTTAAGATTGACGATTTCGTCAATTAGCTGCTTAAATTGGAATAGTGTCGGATTGAAGATTAACTTAGAACACCATTTCAAATATTTAGAAGGTGTATTGCTAGGAAGTTTCAAGAGCAAGTGATTCGATTTATAATTAAATATTCATTTATTTCGTCTACCTCGCTTTTGCTGCCATATTTATCTAAAGGTGCATTTCCTAACTTGGGTTGTTGAAATTTGATAGGTTGTTGAGACTCGTTAATAAATTGTGTTTGTTTTGACTATGGCTAATCTTCCTTCTAACTTCCGTACACTGATGGATGGAACGGCCCACCCATTATAACATTCGTAAAAAGTTTGGCTTTATGAGGAATTTTTGTATTTGATTTGTTAATCACTTTTTAAATATTACTAACCCTTACACATCTGTTTCGCTGGGCATTTCATGATGTTGCATGAATATATACTTTTATGAATTATTGATATATAAGTCCCCCCTTGGCATCAAGCATTCGACTGTATTGAAAAATATTCTTTTAGCCCTGACCTCTTAATTTATATAGGACAGGATTTGAATCTTAAAAACGGAAGAATAACTGTCTTTTACGCTCCCGTAACCCCTTTGCCATAGTTTATTTTCGCAAAACCCATTTTTAGCTGATCTCTTCTCAACAAAATAAACATGCTTGCCAAATTTCCAATCTGAAGGTCTTTTAGTTCAAAAACGAGAAATTTTTCATCTGTAACACCCCTCGTAACCACTGATAACACGCCTTGGAAATCAATTTTCGATACATTCTTCTTAGTGGATCAATACTGAACAAAAGAAGTGTGTTTACCGAATTCCAAGTACTGTAGAATCCAGCGTATACCACGCACCTATACTTTTGAGCTGTATTTTCTGGTTTTTATGTATATTCACCGTATAACGCACACCCCTAAATTTCGATATTATTTTTTTTGTTAAAAGTGCGCGTTATACGCCGGATTTTACGGTATGTAGGTTTAATTGTTCAAAAACGGAATTATTTCATATACACACCCTCGCAACCCCCTTGGAAGTCAAGTTTTTCCTCAAAACCTTACGGACCTGTACTCAACAAAAGTAACATGCATATCAAATTTGTAGATCTAATAGTTCAGGAGATCTCGTGATGAGCGAATGAAGGAACCGCTTTTCTTTATATGAGGTTAAATCAAAATGTAAAGGAACATTTTCAATTTCTCTTTCCAAGGTTTGGCAACAGCTCTAGTATCCAGCGCTGAAAGAGGGTTAGTCGGCAACACTTGTATACAACGTGTCACTCATCTTCCTGTAAAGTCATTTGGATGCAGCAGACCGTTCAGCATGGTAGCTTCATTGTCGAACTGCACCAAGGGGGACATTGATTCGATTTTGCTTTCGGAAGGTGTGAAACCGGCAGAAATTATTCATTGCATGCAGTATGGATACAGCTGTTTATCGCGAAGCAAGATTTACGAATGGATAGAGCGGTACAAAAAGGGAAAAAATTTCTTTATGTGACAACGAAAGATCGAGAGTCCATCAAAGTCAACTACTGAGGGTCGTTGTCGTTAAGGGTACAGTGAGGGAAGGGATGGCTAGTATGTCCAGCTCAGGTATCACACCTTCCCCAAAGAAAATGTGAATCACTGCCCTTCTTTCCTCCTTGGTGCAGATCAACAATAGAGCTGCCTTATTGAACGGTGTGCTACTTTCCAACGACTACAAGGAAAGACGAGTAACACGTTGTATAGAAGTGCTGCCGACTGTCCCTCATTCAGCGCTGGATATTGGAGCTGTTGCCAAACCTTGAAGAGATAAATTGTAAAAGTCCTGTCATATTTTTTAACATACCCTGGTATGTACAGCTTTTAAGCAGATGATATGTTTTACTGATATTTAATAAGATAAAAATTAAGTTAAACAAAATAATGGCATTGTTCTAAGGCAAAATAATAATTATCCAAAAAGAGCCAAAAGGTATTAATGGTATAGTACAAATTCAAAAAAAAAAAAGAGAGGGGATAAAAATATTAATATGAAGAACATTTTCTATGTTTTCACTGAATAGATTTATCTCATTTTTACATAATCTATTTTTTGCTAAATTTATGTTAATTACTTAGTGCTAACTAGTGTTAATATGTAAATAAAGAGCTGAATCCACTTCCTCATTTTTATAAGTAATAAAAAAGAGAAAGAACATATTTCTACATTTTGAAGTGACATTTTTAAACGTATAAATTTGATTTTCTCTTACTTTTTAAACAGAAAAATCTCTCATTAGAATAATATAGTATTGCTCGTATATTTCTCATTTTCATTCCATTATTATTACAAAAAGAATTTATTAAGTGGTAAAAAACCTGAATAATATTCATGAAACTTTTAGATTTTTGAATTCTACAGAAAATAGTACGATGGATGGGGCAAAAGTCATGGCAACTATTTTTTTTCTTGAAGATACCAGTCCGGTTGGAAAATGTGACATATACAGACGAAAGAACATAGTGTTAACTACATGTGTAGACAATGAATAGCACTGAAATATTCTAACACTCTAATTTATTACGGTAGCATACAGGGCAATATGGCCTTCACTGTACAAAAGAATGACAACACAGTACACATAAAGTTGACTTGACAAACCTGGGCCTAAAGACCCTCAATGTAGTCCCCTGCTACTATCACCCCACGCTGCCAACACGTGGAGTGGAAGGCGCTGAATACCATCAGCCTCAGCATTTGCCGCACCATGCGTGAATCGAGTCACCTATTGGCGCACAACATTAGCAATGTCATCTCGTGTTGCAAACCGTCTACCACGTATTGGTTCCTTTATCTTGGGAATGAGTTCAAAGTCACAGGGTGAATTTCTCCCTTGGAGAACGGCTATTTTGATGTAAGCGCGTTGCTCAACACGGGTTACTTCCATCTCACCAATTGACTGATTTCGCAGCCCTCCCCGCACTACTACCAGCTATCACAGATCCATCTGTTGCTCTGCATCCACACTATGCCTGCAGAATTCCCACACGACACATATACGTTTGTGATCCGTTCACATATCAACAAGAAAAAAAATAGTTGCCATGACTTATGCCCCAACCCTCGTACTAAATTAGAGTAAACAGAAAAAACATTTAGAACGACGTGAATTTTTTAAAACAGATCCAGCTCATTGAATGGCACATGGTATCTCTAAAATAAATCAAATTAAATAAACAATTGAATAATTGTATGTATGCATAAGACATTTAACCTAGTTTATATACCGTGATTATTTGCATTCCCCCTCCAGAAAATAGGAAGATCGCGGTAGCCAAGTGATTATTGTTGCGGACCCATGTCTGAGAAGTCATGGGTTCGAGCCTAGTGCCACTGAAGACCCGCCGTGTAGAGGGGCTGATGCACATAAAATGTATGAAGTCTGAATACCCCTTCGTTGGCTTAGTACGGAAAAGGGGTGTCAGCTCAAGTGTCATCCTTCTCACTTGACGAGGTTCAAAATTATGAGATTCGTCGCCACTAGCCCTCGTATTGCTTTATTGTACGGCGCTAATATGCATTCAGGTAATACAATATCTAAACAATCGAGATAATGGATAAATATGGAAATTTATTACACCTCTCTCTTTCTCTCCTTCAAGTCGTTTTGTTTATTGAAAAGTGGTAAATAATTCTTTTTAATTCTTAAGTTTTCTGATATATATTGAAATTCCACATCATTTTTTTTTCCAATATCAACTAAATTTGTCGATGAAAAATTTCAAAAACACGTCTTATAGAGCCTTCATATCAAAACTATTACTAGAGTTTAAAGACAATTTATTTAACAAACAGGCAATCGAATTCTATTACTCGATTATTTTGCTTCAAAAAATGACGACAACTCAACTTCACATTTCTCCACGAAAACGATCTTTATTTTCTTTTTCTCTTCCATTTACCCTTTTCCTCAACAGGACAGCAAGAGAGACAAGTGATGCATTTGGGACAAGGCAAAAAAAATCCAGTTTTGTATCCGGGAAAAGAAAATGGGTTGTTTTGAGAGTGCCTGGCAGAGAAAGGAACAAAAATAAAATGAAAAAAAAAACAGGAAAAAGAGAGCCCGAGAGTACTCTGGGAAAGGAATGAAGCAAAACAAAGTGAATCTAAATAATTCCATTCCCCACAGTTTATAGATCGTAAATCATGTACCGAGACGCAGATTACATTTTCTTTGTCGGTAGGTTCTGGTTTGTTTTTATTTTTTGGCCCCTTCATCTGTTCCCCGGGGAGTGACATTGACGCAGATCGATCTTTCTCTGGCGCTGCTTCTTTAAAGATCTAATATTCTTTGAGTAGGGACAAAGCAGGAAGCGATGCTCATTAAATTGGATTACTTGCAGTGGGGAAGTGGTATCATTCCTGCAGTTGAGCAAATGAATTGCGGGAGGAAAAAGCATACTTTTTTACCTACAGATGTGACCACTTAAATAACTCGTTGGTAGTAATTTGCTTAGCATTAAGTGGGACAATGCTTGTCTCTATTTTTCTAACATCTATTGAACACATCTGAAGTATTACTTCATTAATTTAAGTGTATCGTCATTTTGAAATGTTCATTATGTCCGTGGTTTTTAAACCTTGGTCCTTGAACCCTCGGAGCAGTGCCGGTTTATCCATTGGGCGCTTGGGGCTGGTGCCCAGGGGCCCGGAGGGGTCTAGAAGAGCCCAGATAAGCTGGACTGAATCAGATTTTCTGGTTATAAATTTCGACCCTCCAGTGCCAAGTTGGTCTGTAAATCTTCTGCGCCCAGGGCCCGAAATGAGCTTAAATCGGTATTATCCCGGGGGTCCCCATCGCCTTTCTAGGGGGTCCACGAAAGACTCCCATTCAGTGGCGCACACAAGGGGTCCTGGGGGTCCGGACCCTCCCCAAAGCCCTTGATTTGTTTCCGATTGATCATAATTCTAAGTATATAGTACATAAAATTTAATTAATTACTTGTCATTAATGATTAATTTTATTAATTAATGCTAATTATTTATTCAAAAATTAGTTTTTTACTGTGTTTTCTTCCCGAATATCGACAAAATAAAAAGGAGCATGATACAAGAATGGTGAACTTTCGACCCCGGACCCCATTCTCCCCCTTGAAAAATTCCTGTGTGCGCTACTGCTCCCATTTAATGTTAAAATTTCCTTTTTTTACAGGCTCTGAAGGACATCGGGGAAAAATCGAAAGATGTATCATCCTAGAGTAGATCACTAAATTTCCCCAGTAAAAAATCTCTACTAGTGCCTACATTTCGATCAAGTATATTAATTCAATTTTTTTTATTGTTTGTAATTACATTGCCATTACTACAACGCAATATTTTAAATTCGATGGTTATTGTTTTCTTAAGGCTGTTTTTGGTTAATGTTAAAGAATAGGACCCGAATTTGGAACATTTTTTCAGATATAAAAAAATGAAAAATTAATATGATATTCTGGCTTCACTATCCTTTAAAGAGCAGTAATTTTTATCATGCTTCCTATTTTTAACTGAGTTGATTCATTTTTTCTGGTATAAAATGTGTTTCGCGTCTCTTCTTCTATATCGTTATGTTAAATGGGCTACGCCTTCACGTATTAAAACGAAAAATAAAATATTTATGGAATATTTTGAAATTTAAAAAAACACTTTATTGTTAACAGATGTATGAGCTAAGACATTTCAAATTTTCATGGAAATTGAGGCATTCTTCTGTCTGAAAATGTGCCTCGCGTTTAGTTCAAGCTCTCGTACTTTTACCAAAAGCAGCCTTAAAGAGAAAAAATATATTTTTAAAAGTCTATTAGTAGCAGAGGCAGTCTTGGAATTATTGAGGAATCTTTAAATCACTTAGCAGTGTGTTGAGAGTCAGGGGGTGTTCAAAATCTTAGACGTCCATGACGTCAGACTGATGCCCCCCGCTCAGGTGATCGAAAGTTTAGGAACCGCTGCTTTATGTAATAAGTCTACTACATAGAAGCGTGAAAAGTCGGTCAGTGTTTATGCATTCAAGCGAGCTTAGCTCCTATATTTTCGGTTTCGCTAACATGTCGTTAGTAGGATTTATATTTCTGGTCATTGATTTCAACTAAAAAGGTTATTGTGCCCAAGATAACGAAGTGGCCATGGTCCCGAATTTCTGACGGGTATTGTCGTCGAATCATGGGTTCGGTTCCTCGTATCACTAAAGACTTGTTATGTAGAGGAGAAAATACTGTCATTGCCCCCCGTCGGCATGGGAGGTAATTATAAGATCCCAAGTGAGAAGTAAAATGTAAATGAATTATAATTCGAGTGGTAATCGTCTTATGAAGACATGGACCAAGTAGTCAGCAATTTTCTGTGATGAATCAGGGGCATGAAATGGAGTGGCATGGCTTGTTTCATTGGATCTATTGATATAAACCAGTTTTGTTCACATATACTTAGTTATTTTCTGCCTCATTGATTTTATAAACCTGTTTTGGAAATAATTATTCGACATGTTTTCCTACCAGTGTTTTCTGTTCAGTTTCAGAGAAGTATTCTAAATAATATTCTAAATATAATAAAAAATATATTTTCTCAATTATTCTAAATGCAGTGAAAATCGTTTAACGTGAAACTAATAGGACTGAAATATTTTTTCGTGTTAAAAGAACTTCGTATTAAAGAATATTGCAAAAAGGGGAAAAAAACATATTTTTGACAAAAAAATTAAAGTTTAGTTTACACATATTTATGTAAATAAAAAGACTACATTTTATTTACATAAATATGTGTTTATGCATGTATTTAATAAAAACCGTTCAAACATATACATAATCTGTTCTCTTTTTTAATTATTGTTGATAAGTAAAGTTAGCAATACCAAAGTCTTTACTGATTTCCGTTTTCATCTTATGTTTTTGATCCACAGCTTTAAGCAGTTCCATCTTTATTTTAAGCGAAACAGCAGTTTGCTTTCCCCCTCAGTTCTTGGCCGTTGTGGTCGCAAAGATATTCTCCTAAAATAGAAAAACAATGCGAACCAAGTTCACTGATTTCTACTCACACTGTGATGTACTCATCATTGAATTCCAAAGTCAACTGATGAGAGGTGGTTGTAGGGGGTGGAGGGTGAAAGTAGCTTATATAAATAAAACTGGCTCGTGTCACAGGATATTCCGAAAGTATTTCAAAGTCAAGTTGGTCTTCTTTATACGAAACGTATCAAACCGCCACTCTTTCATTTCACACTCCTTTTAAATCTCGCCTGCATGGTTGGTGCTTTCCATATTATGTACATTCCAGAAGGGAAATCTTTTCATGTTAAGCGATTTTCATTTTGTGTTAAGAGGAAAAAAAGTATGAAAATACATAGTAGTTTGTTTGGACCGCTGTATTATTTCGTGTTAACCGATATTTCGTCTTAAGCGTTTTCGCGTTAAACCTATTTTACTGTATATGTACATTGAAACACATGAAGTATGTTGTTTTCGCTGCAATGACACACTGCTTGTGAGAAAAAGAGTTGTACAAGGAAAGTATTCTCCAGCATTACCTTGGATAAGATTATATATGGACTTCCTAAAAGATGTCAGTACATAACATTTGTGACTTTATCGTGCTCTTGGCAACATATTTGGTGACAAATTTTTCTACGAGTTATATCGCCAATGAACCAAGCCTCTAAAATCGATCTTTCTGGAAATTTCCGTGAAGCTGTATAAAGGTCGTCGAGTTCAGGATTTGCTGGTGCGTTGTCTGAGATAAGACAGACAGACTTTATCTACCTGAGTTCCTGCTAGTGGAACTGTTCAAGAGGTTCTTTTCTGGAGCGCTGTAAAGCTTGTTTACAACGAACGAGTTCTTCCGTTACTGTAAATAATCTGTTTTGATATTGTTTTGTGTATATACGTCGATTTGTCTTCGTGTAGTCATTTGTTCGTCCTCAGCCATCAATAAATTTGTTATTATTCGATTAATTGGAATCGTCAACTGTCTTTTACCCACTCAAATTTGTAACAATATAGTTCTAAGAAGTATTCTATATATTCATGGTCTGTAGCTATGAAATTATTTGGAGGCATTTTTTCAATTATGTACGTCTTTTTATCTGGAGAAAAACTGGTCGACGATTTAATGCACAAGTACTGTTTTTATATGCGTTATAACTCGTTTATTCCCAGAGTTTGTAGCAAACAGTAGGAAATTCTCCACTTTTATATGTAATGCTACGTTGAAGGCTTTGTTAAGTGTAGTTTGAAATTTTAGAGAGGAGACATCCATTCGTATGTTCTACTCATTGCCTCACCACATGTTCGAAAATCTGACAATTATTTCCAATATTCAGTTTCGTAACCAGGTGTGTAGTTAATAAAACAATTCAAATAAGGTAAATTTACGAATATCGTTAAATAATGTTGGATGAAATGTCCACAGCTACTCTATGAGACATTCCAAGCCATCAGCGTTTTAGACCTCTTTTAATTCCTTAGTCCCTTTGCGTGTGGTAACTTAAAAAAAAATCTTTAAATAACTTCTTTCATAAATTATAAAGTATTCTGTCCCAATATATACCGAATCTATAAATCACTTATGATATTAAAAAATATGACACAGATAAAAGAACTTGTGATGGATGGCCTCTCCCATCCGCGAGTTAGAAGGAAGATTAGCCATATAGTCAAAACAAATATAATTTATTGATAAGTCTCAACAACCTAACAAATCTCAACAACCCAGGTGAGGAAATGTACTTTTAAGTAAGTATGGGAGCAAACGCGATGTAGACGAGATAATTAATATTTAATTATAAATTGAATCACTTACTCTTGGAACGTCTTAGCCATACACATTCCAAATAATCAAAATTACGTTTTAAGTGAATCTACTTCAAGCCGACACTATTCCAATTTAAATATCTCATTGACCAAATTGTCAAACATCAATTTTATATATTAAGTACATAATGTACGAGTCATTCTCGACAAACTTTCTATTACTTTACGTTAGTAACTAACTTCTATCGTCTAGCTCCTAGCCTCTCTCTCTCGAACCTAAAAGTTAATGCTTAAATATCAGCCTTGATTTGCATAAGTCGCGTCTTCTTCGGGAGAAAGTTTTCAATAGAATAATATTTAAAGAAACAGTTTTTCCCCAAGAGGATTAGCAGGAGGTTCGCTAATAGATCCGTTACAAACTGTACAAAAATAAATATCCCAAATTTTTCCAAAGTCAAACGAAATTAAGAATGTAGTATTTTCTTACCCCCAAAACTGTTACTAATTGTAAAATATAATACTGTTATATATAATGTTTAACTAAAGCCATTTCATTCTTAATTTGTTGCCTCGCTTGAAATAATGTATTAAAATCTCACTTTATAAAATTCTTTTTGCCTATGCATCATGCAGAAAAATCAATGAATGACAAAACTGAAAGACAAGTAGTTACACTCAATCAGTCATATTATCAGTAACAGTAGTAGCATACCCCTTTAAAAGTTTGCTGACTTATAATCGTTAAATTCTCATCGACATCTTCAGGTGAATAATTCTTTATTACGATTCAGTGGCTGGCTGCTCTGTCCCCAAGCAATCTGTCATCAATCTTATTCAAAGTAGCTGTATCTCTAACAGATTTATTTATTTTCAACTAGCATTGTGTATTCGGTATTGGCCAGATAGTTTTGGCATTGTTTTGAGTGTTTTACAATCCATCACAATAAATGCTGTGTGTGTGTGAATACATTTGAATCCATCAATCATGTTTTACTTTGAGTTACGATACCTCGTCGGTTGAATTGTTACAAATGGTATAATTCTTTTCATTTCGTTAAGGCTTCTACTGACTGTCGACGTTTGTTGAACTTTTTCGATTTTTTTTTATGTAAATCCAGTCGGTATACTTCTGTTTTTATTTTTACAAACAATTCTTCATGAGCGTGTTTCGTATTCTATATTATTTTATAATCTCAAAAGTTATTCTTTGTTAGCTTTTATGAATTAAAGACTAAAGTTTTTGAAATTTTTTTAAAAGTATATATTATATACTGGGAATGTGTATTAGATATTGCGGTGTATCACGCGAACTTTTAAAACAAAGAATAAGATCGAAATTTACGGGTAAGAGTTATATCCCAGAAATAAAAATGATTGATTCAGAAATTTAAAAAAAAAATTGTAAAAAAGTAGATTTCTGCATGCATCTAAATCAAAGGTGTTAAACTCAAAGGTTGACTTGGGTCAAATAAATAAGGTTTAACTTAAGGTGGGCTGCAAAGAAAATCAAAATTCATAAAAGCGTAGGTTTATCTCCAATAATACATTGTAATAAATATATAAAAAGATCAAGAAAAATTTGATACGTGCGTCCTGGCACTTGATATCTCCTCTCTTCTACTATCTTTCCTAATTCGGGAGAGAAATTTTGATATTTTATTATATATTATTGTGTGTTAATATATTCTCTAGGTCACAAAAATGTCTGTTGTGGGCCGCGAGTTTGACACCCCTGATCTAAATACTGTTTATTTAAAAAAAAAGTGGTATACCGTATGAGCTTTAATTGTTGAATAACATGAAAAATTCGTCATATTCATATTCCGTTGTATCTTCAGGCACATCATTAAACTGTGTTTCATCTTTTTCACCATCACAGTTATTCTAATCCATAAATAATAATCTTCCCTTCGATCTAAATTGTTATAATACGTTTTTTCAAACGAATTGTGAATTATGTCAGGTTTAATGTCACTGCATGTTTTTGCTGTTCACTTGCATGCTATATCTAGACCTCAAAAATTAAGTGCATCGTACATATACATTTCAGGTTTCTTCGTAAAAGAAAAAGGGTACGTATTATGCGGCGAAAATACCTAAAAATGAAAATTTTCCATTTGAAAGTACAGATGCACGTTATACGCCGGAACGAGGGGCTGCGGTAGCCCAGTGGTAAAGGTATCGGATCATGGCAGGCATGTCATGAGTTCGAGCCCAGTACCCCTAAAGACCTGCCGTGTAGGGCAGTGATGCACGTTAAATCTGTCGACAGCTCAAACGTCCCGTTGATGAGGAGTGGTAGTTAGGAGAGGAGGGTTCCAGCTCAGGTTTCATCCTCATTACTTGACCATGGCTCAAAATTACGAGGTCCGTCGCCAAACGCCCTCGTGTAGCTAAACAGTGTGACGTTAATATTGACTCACTCTGTGACGGGGCTTTATCGTGTTTTTCCTACTAATCCTCTTGGGGAATCTTAGGGGCTAGCATTGAGTTATTTCACTGCCAATCCTCTCAAGAAGAAACCTTGATATTCAAATTAGTTAGTAGATATATAGTGGAGGTTTGGTAATCGTGGAGAAGAAGGAGAAAGGAAGCTGAGATGCTGAACGCCGTGAGCTGATGGTAAGGATTTAAACTTAGAAGCGTAATTATAGAATGGGCTTTAGCGAGTCAAAGAAATTAAGGAAGATTCAGATTCACAGGATAACGTTAATGAAAGTTAAGTGGTTAGGATTCCAGGCGCTTATTTACATATAATTTAGGGTTACGTTATATCACTCTTGATTTCTGTAAGACTGTCTTTGAATATTTGAATTGATAACAATAAATTGGTTTTATTATGGCTCTATTGGGTCATCAATCATTATCTCCCATAAATCTAGGTCGAGTAGATAAAGAGAAGGTAACCCCAGGTAGGGGGTATCACAACTCATAAGCCGGAATGTACGGTAATTTAACTTTATCGCAAATAACTATTCATTAGTAATTCATTATTGTTATACCTTACTAATTTCAGGGAATCAGAATGATCAATTAATAATTTTAATGATTAAAACGATATGGGTTTATTTATTAAACAGAAAACATGTTAAACGGTATCCAGACACTTAACCCCCCACCCCCACCTTGCTACGCCCCTATCTATGTCGCTTCATATTTTCCAAAGTAACAAATTAAATTCTGGACAAAATCCAACAGCTCTCCCTCTGCGACCCAAACTAACTTTAGGTACTGACCCTGTCACCGATACCCCATGGTGTCGGCGGCGTAGCGCAACGAAACTCAGCAAAGCGTTTCATAATTTACGAGCCCAATCGATCGCTCGTCAATCCTAGTCATCCAATCAATAAATAATTCACTTACTTCACGCCCACCTCTCTGGTAATAAAACAATATCGCACCTGGTGGTGAGAGGGATCTCTGCGAATTAAAATGAATTGCATAGTCGCAAATTAATTAATGCCCGGAACGCAACTGCGTGGAGAACTTTCTCTCTCGCAATGCAATTTCTTTGCCTGGTGCCATCGCAAAACGTGATGCTCTCAACGGGAAGGCAATGGGCAAATAAACGCTCTCGACATGGACGCTAAAGTAGACATAAAAACAGGCTACAGAGAGGTGTTTCTGCTGGGCTTGGCGAAGAATCTCCTGGTTGAAGATTGAGGGGAAAAGTGGGAACTAATTTCATGCTGTTTTAAGTGAGATTTTTCTTTGTAGTAGATGAAAATTTACTTAATATTGTGGATATGATTCTCGATGTAATTACCGTAAAAGCCTGCATATAACGTGCACCTGTACAGTGAAAATCGTTTAGCATGAAACTGAGAGGGACTGAAATATTTTTTCGTGGTAAAAGAAATTCGTGTTAAAGGATATTAAGATATCCGACTACTTGAGGTAACTTTTTTTTTTTGAAAAAAATGGGGATATGGGGATTTTTTTGTGATTTTTAGATGTATTTAGTATATTTTAAGGAAAAAATTCTAAAATTGAAAACAGAAAAAAAATTATTAATATTAAAATGGGAAAAAATTGGTGAAAATGTATAAAAATTTACATAAACGGGGCCCGCTCTGTAAAAAAAAATTATGAACAAATTCTTAATTTTTTAATTTTGATGTGTTACTTTGTTGTTCGTGTTTGAAATGACCTTCAGGATAAGAGATATTTTAATTTTTACAAAAACTAGAGCACTTTATATCAGTGATTATATGAAATTGCTTAAAAAATCAGTGATTATATTCACATAGAGGACTATATATTTTGAAGTAAAACAGTGATTGTTAAATATGAAGGTCAAAACACTTCCACTGTTTTATAGAACATACACAAAAAATTTTAGCAAATTATTTTCAAAACTTTTTGAGCAATCGCTGTCCCTGTTTGAGCTTCTTGAAAAAAAAAACACATTTTAAAGTTTGGCATCTTATGTAAAGTTATGGCATCTGCTTTTACTAAAACTCTTGTAGTTTTTGTCCAAGTGAATGGAGAATAAATTTTTTGGTATTTTTAATAAGCTAGTAAGATGGTCTATGAAATAAAATCATAAAAAATTTGAATTTTTGAAAAAAATCATAATTTTAGGTTAGTCGGATACCTTAAAGCAGAAAAACTTACATTCAACAAAATATGGTTTATTAGAGAACCTTTTATTTTCATAGACATACATGTATGCAAGTTCTTGTGAATGTTTTTGATTCATTGATTTTAATTAAAGAAATTCAATACAAAATTTTCAAGTTTTTTGAAAAACAAAACATTTATTAAGTTTTTCGAAAATGAATTACTAGTTTTCACTGCATTGTCCTTTTTAGCAACAAATTGTTCGATATCGTCCATTGCGTTGCTCATTTCACCATTGGAATGTGTGTCTAAATAACTGCGCATACTTTTCATGATGTTCCTCATTTCGGAAGACGGGGGAACAAGAGTTACAATATTCATTTTATTTTCATCGTCGGAATCTGCATCAGTGATATATTTTGAGCTTTGAACAAACCCAAAAAGGTCTTTGTCTGCCATAATTGGGGTCATACACACATTATCATCATCTACTGTAACGAATTTTTCCGACGATACAGTGAAACACTCCAATAATACAAAAATTTTCTCAAACATTTCATTCAGTACGGGCTCAGTTTCAATATCTAGAAGGAAAATCTTTTCATGTTAAGCGATCTTCGTTGCGTGTTAAAAGAAAAAATGCGTGAAAATACATAGTAGTTCGTCGGGGTGGTTGTATTATTTCATGTTGACCGATATTTCGTCTTATGCGTTTCTGCGTTAAACGTATTTCACTGCCCTTTTAAGCTGCATTTTTTGAATTTTGAGGTATATTCGTCATATAACGCGCACTCCATTTTTTTACAAAGAAACCTGAAATGTACGTGTACAATGCTCTTATGTCTTAAAATAATTTATTAGGGGTATTAAACGAGGATTTTGAAAAAAATAGTATACTATTAGAACCACAACTCTTAAAATGCATACGGTGTATCATTTCTTTTAAATAAACAGTACATAGACACATGTAGAAGTGTAGTTTTTATCATGCTCATCTTTTTTTTCAATTCCTACTATTAGCTCACACTCTCTATTTATTTATTTATTTATATTGATGGAATTTTCATTCGTTCATTAAATAAATTTTAAAGCGCTAGTTGAGCTGAAATTTTATATACATGATTATTTCAGATGACAATACAATAATTTAATTATAATTACTAAAAACTAATTATTTAAAGAATTAAATACAGCCACGTTGGCATCATTTTTGGCAACTTGTGTCATAACTTGAAAAGGTTTTTTTTTTACGTTTAAAGCATTCAGTTGAACTGAAATTTTATATACACGATTGTTTCGGATGACAATACGATACTTTAATGATAATTAAAAAAATAATTACCACTTAATGTTGTGAGTCTGTCATACGTATATACGTATATACATATACAGTCCCTGGCCAAATTATTAGACGCACTGTAAGATTTTATGAAAAATATTAATTATCAGGTGATACTATACAGGTTTTTTGTATTAATCAGATACAGTGTATGTTTTTTGGTTGTCGATTTATTTATCTATTATTATCACAAATAAAACATCATCAAAAAGAAAAAAATACGTATTTATTGACTTTTGAAAGAACACAGGAACAAATATAATTAAATATCAATATTTTGTTGAGCCCCCTTTAGCCGCTATGAGAGCTTCAATTCTGCGCGGCATGCTATCAATACAAGACTGTACTGTCTCCTGCATTTGAGGATGATGATTCCACACGTGAATTATTCTTTCTAAGAGCTGTGTTTTATTTGTAATCACATCTTTAACCACCTCTTTTTTCATTAACTCCCAAATGTTTTCGATTGTGTTCATATCAGGGCTATTACCCGGCCAATCCAACAGAAGAATATTTTGTTCTGCCAAAAAAGCTTTGATAGCCCGAGCTGTATTTCAGGGAGCTCCACCTTGCATAAAAATGTATGATTCTCCATTTGGAAACCATTCTTCCAGCTGCGGAATCAAGCGATTTTGCAAGACATCTTTGTACTGGTCTTCCCGCATCATACCTTTAACCACGTCCAGACGTCCAGTACCCTTGCCTCTGATGACTGACCAAATCATTATTTTTGTACGGTGTTTCACAGTCTGAAGAACACAGTCAGAATGAAACTTTTCTCCACGACGACGCACAAACTGAGCTTTGTTCTGCAAAATTTCAAATGTGCTTGAATTTGCAGCAGTTGATTAAGCTGTTATTATTTTTATATGTAAAAAAATATATGTTTTGACTCTGGAAATGTTTGAGGCATGTGTTCCAGATTTTATTAATATTACTTATTTTCCTCGCAATTTTTTAATCTACGAATATTAATTAATCAACATAAATTAATGTTTAAGGTCTCGAAATTCTTTATTTTTTCATTTCGTAGCCCCTAGCAAAATGATAAGTAATGAAGCCTAAAATAGTAAGCAATATTCATGATGTCATCATCTTTAATGTCTTATTAAAAGTACGTATTTTAGTCGTTATGAAATGCAAACCTTCTTTTTTTGTGATGTTTAGTTTGATTTCCCATAGCAGATTCCGTAAAATAAATCATCCTTCAGCAATAGTTGGACGTGAAAGGGTCGGAGGTTTTCTTAACAAAATATTTTTTTCCCAATAGAATGTTTATAAAGACCCCCCACCTCCCAAAGAAAAAAAAGATATTACATTTGTATTCTTTAATAAAATTTTAAACAGCAAAAACTATTACGGTCTTTTGTATGTGTGTATTTTGTTTAATCACAAATTTTAATTTACTTATTAAAAGGATTTTTAAACGTGCGTTCGGAACGGTATGTGCAAGGAGGACTCAATTCCAGAAATTTAAACCAACCAGACTGTGTTTATTAAAAGTAAAATAATTCCTTCCATCCTCAGTGACCCGACAGCCCAGGGTGGACCTTGGCCTTCTCAAGAAGCTTTTTCCTGGCCAGCCTTCTTCCTGCTAGTGTTCTAAGAGCATTCACTTGCTCTAAAAAAAGTAAAAGTTCAGTGAAATTGCGCAAAATTTATTAATAAAAGAATTTTTTTTATTTTATTATAAAACGAATTATGTAACGTATTACAGTACATATTCTTATACATGTAATTACATTTAAATATTTTTCCATATTTCCCAAATTTTACTTTTAAACTATCCTCTTTCCCCCTTTTTCCCTGCGTGAGTTTTTCACTTCAACTTTTTTTTTTTAAAAAAAGTATTATATATAAAGACCATTTTTTTCTCTAGTTCAATTTTTAAAATTAAAAAGATGAATCGATATTTTAAAATGTAAAAAAGATAGTGTAAAGATTAATTTATCTTATGTGATAAAAGGTATCGAGAGAGATTTGAATAATCGTGTAATGGGCTAAATTTATGTGACATCATTGTCACATGATAAATGCAATAAAGTGTTTTCATTCAATCAATTCATTCGCTCTGCTGTTGCCACAATACTCTTTACTAAAACTTTTAAAAAGTACATAATCATATCGACAATGATGAAGCACATAGGTAAAAAAAAATGCTCTTTGTTTAAAATCCTTGTGTCATATTTTTTATTTTTAATTTGGAAGAATTTTTTGAAACATTTTAAGCACTGGACATGTTTACCCTTCTATCAAATACGAAATTGTACTGGATTTTACAAGTAAGCAACAAGTAGTACAAGTCTAATGTCAGCTCTGAATTCAATGGAAAACATGTGCTTGTATCATGGGATTGTTATAAATTAAGCTTATTGTCAGAAATAATTCTACCCTTTTGGAACAAACTATACTCATGTCCAAAATTTACGTCATTAACACAAAATCTAGGAAAACTAATGAACTATTATCTGCGTTGCCCTGAAATTCGGCATAGAGACGTACTATAGTGTGAGGAAGAATATAGCAACATAACCACATAAAAAATATTTTAATTTTGAGTTAAGGTACAGGAGATACATCAAAAAGTGTTAAATCATGAATCAGAGAGAAATCATTTAAGGGGACACAGTACGATTCAATTGACAGAAATAGGTCAAAATATCCAATCTAATATTTTTAGTTTAAATTATTTGTTACATACTTTTCTACAAACTCACAAAATTTGAAAGATCTAAGTTTAATAAACGCAGAATTATAATAACTTTTATGTTTGTTGTTATCCACATTCCAATGTGGCAAATCAAAACTTTAAACTAACTTATCTCAGAAAGGTAAAATAACTAGTTTGTCTTCATTTAAATGCTAACGTTTTTTTTCTATTGTGCTTAATACGAAACAAAAGTTGGTATGCACTTTTCAATCAAAGAAATACTTATTTTTCAAAAAATAGTCGGTTAGAATGAACACAATTTTTTATGAATTTTCAATAAGCATTCAGAGAAGAAGTATTATACGAATACCAATCATGTTATCACAAAACCCATAGCAACATTTGTTATACATAGTTTAAGGTACTTGTAAATCAAATTTCATATATGTACGTCAATTTTTGTTGGAGGAGTAGCATTTTAAAATCACTCCATAAGTTTCAACTTTTTTCCTTAAAAAATTAAATGGTTAGCTTTGTATGAAATTTTGAGCACAAAATCTGTTTTAGATCATACATACACTTAGGAGACAACCAAAAAAAATTATGAAAATCATTAAATTAAAAAATTTGTGTAAATCGTACCATGTCCTCTTAACTCGTTAAAAGTCTGTCTAATTTGAAGTGTAAATGCTGTGCGCCAGTATATAAGCTTCATAACCTGCTGTCATACTGTCTATGAGGGTGTCAATAAGTATTTGGGGCAACAAAGCCCATTCTTCTAAAAGCACAACTTTTGAGGGGGGCTTGGGAGGGGGGCTACCCTGAGAAATGGCTTTTCCTAGACCCTCCCAAATATGTTCAATAGGATTTAGATCCACAGACCTTGAGGGCCAATCCATATGGCAAATATCCCCTCCCTAATGAAATTCATCAACATTGTGAGTTCTGTCTGGCCGCTCATTTTCGTCCATAAAAATACTGTCCAGGAATATAGTATCTCCCCCCTCCAAAAAAAGACACCTCACATAAGGTTCCAGGTTCTCATCCATATGGTGCTGAGAGTTGACAGCACTCGCATCGAAAACGTACAGAGGTGTACGACTGCCCAACATAATGCTGCCACATACAAGGATTCTTTTGTCACGAAATCCGTCGATTTTTGTCATGTAAGAGGAATAAAAACGAGCTCCACTTTCTCTCCAGATGTAGACTCGTCGAGAATCACTTTGTCTGATACATGTCAACTCATCACTGAAAAGTACACGCCCTCATTATTGTGGTGTCTACGACTGACTTTTTCAGCTCTACAATAACTGGTCCTTCTTGTAGGATGCGATCAAAGGGAGACACAAGACTGGACGCCAGGCGTAAAGGACAGTCTCTGCAAGACGGCTGTGGAGCGTTTGCCTGGAAATTCTTCTTCCAGACACAACAGAAAGGTCATGAGCAAGCTGAGTAGTCCTTGTTCCCCTATGTTGTCGTACGCTTAAAGCCCAGTAGCGATCCTGTGCAGATATTGATGTTCTGTGGCGACCATGGCTGACCTTCCTGGTGACAGTATCACTTGTTTGGAATTGATTCTACAGCCGGGGAACCACTTTCGGGCCACTTGTAACGATCGAGCCACCTCCGCTTGAGATTGGATAGCTTCAAGCCTGCAAATGGCTCTTCATCTCAAAAAAAAATCATCTAAACTATTATGAGAAGTCATCCTAATTGCTAACAGGCTAACTTGTTTGTTTTAATGCAATATTCACAAAAATGCAGGAAAAAATCTCATGTGCTTAAACGGTCTCAATCCAGTAAGTCTGTAAAAACTAACGCTGAACAACATCTTTTTCGAAACTAAAGGTTAAGGTATCCGACTACGTTCGGAACCGTAAATTTAAAAAAGCGCATAAATGGATAATTTTCATGATATTTAGTGTCACTTAGATTAGAATACATGTATAAAATTGTTTTAAGGACATTATGACAAAAAAAATTTTTTTTTATTTAAATACAATATTTTGGCAAAAAATTAACTTAGAATATCCTTCTTCAAACCGTTCTTCTTTTATAAAAAAATGCTTTTATAATAATTATATTTTGCTTACATAAAGTAAAGTCTTCTCCAGAGAGTCTGAACAAGGAGTTTTGAAAAATTTCCATTATTTTCAGAGTTATTACTAATTGAAATAATTATCCGCGTTTTTTTCTTAAAATTTCTACCCTCTGTTGTAGTAAAATATGAATAAATCCAGTTCTAATTTATATATTTCAACAATTCTAGTTCAGTCTCTGTACAGAGGTCTGAGCTATATATAGGCAAAATATTATTATAATAGAAGCATTTTTCATAAAAGAATAATGTTTTGAAAATGGGTCATTCTATGTTCATTTTTTGTCAAAATATTGTACTTAAATAATTTTTTATTGTAATAATATTCTTAAAACAATTTTATATACATTTTCTAATCTAAGTGACAGTAAATATCATAAATATTATCTATTTATACGCTTTCGCAAAATCACGGTTCTGAATGTAGTCGGATACCTTAATATTGTACTACCCGTCCTTTAAACTATACAAAATATAAATCCTAAAAGTTTTCCTTAGGCAACTTAAAATCATGACGAAAAACATGTTTGTGATCTTAATTTTGGGCACGAGTGTAATAGGCTACACAGAGATAACTCATGAAATGCTAAATATTTATTAATAGCACTACCGATACATTTTTCAATTTGAAAAATCCTTCTATTGATAATTTATGCAGAAGATACTTTCGGAAACTATAGAAAATTATGTACTTCTGATTTTAAAAAGAATAGAATAACAAATATTAAAATAAAAATTGTGTTTTTTCTGAAGAAGTATTTTCTGCAAATTCGGAAAGCATTGGTTCGGTTCGTTCATGATAAATCACCATTTCCACAGTAGATATCGTATTTATTTTGAATTCAAAAAAAGAACATCCAAAATATATTCATGAGTGTACTCTTTCCTCTCGCATTTTTATGGGCTTTCTTTTATTTGTTGGCGATAAAAAAAAACCTCCACTTGTCATGTTGGCGATGAAGCGAGCCTGGTAACCCTAATCCTTCGGACCGTAAACATTTACTATCTTTCGCAGATTCCAAAACCAACATTTCTTTACTTTTTTTTTCACTCCCCCAGCTGTATCTCATCTTGTATTCTTTCCATTTTCTGCTAGAATTTGGTTTAGTTGTTTATAGTTTATCTTCTACTATGTTATGCGATCGTCCATTTTATTTATTTATTTCATGTTGTAATATTTATTTCGACGGCCATTTTTTACTTTTTTTTTTCTTTGGTGTCTTTCCACTCTTCCTGTCTCCGTTTTTACGTTTCGTAGTAAAACGTGTAGTTTTCCAACTGCGTGCTGTAAATACATACGTATGCTTATTTCACTAGTGAGTTTTTGTGTTTGCTCTTTTCTTTTCTGTTGATGTTCATTTTCTGCCAGTAGTAAAAACTTCCGAAAAACAAATGTTGTACGTGGGGCATAAAAAAGTGGAGGCAGAAATTGCTTTCTTTGATTGTATTTTAATGTATTCTGTCTGGAAATGAAGGGTAAAACAGGTAGTTTTGGCGGAGAAGTTCCGCAAATTTCGAATCCAAAAACAAACAAACAGACAAACAAAATCTGAAAATCGTGTTTTTGTTTATGTGAGTGTTTTTAATACTTACAGGTACACATGCTTTTTTCATTCATCGATGGCTTTTTGTTTACAAACAATGTTCTGTTTTAAAACTTCTGCCTGAAACAGAATACCAAATAAGACAACAGCTCTCAAACTTTGTCTTGCGACTAGGGATTTCAATACCGGTATACCGAATACCGGTATTTTGAGCCATTTGTACAATTTTGTAATACCGGTATTCATAAGTTTAAATACCGTTTTTTCAGTATTTACTAGAAATTTTTTAAATTGTTTTCACTATATGTTCAGCGATCGCCAACATAGTAAAATAGTATACGTTTTTGCTTTTAAGTCTCCTTAATGGGCAAAATTAATTAGACTGCGAGTACAAAGTTGAATCGTACAATCAAGATAAGTGATAAAATATGTGAATCATCCAAGGAAACGGGCCTAAACTATCCTATTACAGCTCTGTTCGAGCTGTAATAGGATTCTAAGCACACGCTCAGGATTCGAAGTCTCATATTCGTATCTGTGAAAACAAGGTTGTAGTTGTTAAGAAAGTGCGTAATATTTCGATATTTTTTAAATTGGTGAATTTGTTATTCAAATTGTATTTGCACATCATACTTTGGGGCTCAAAATATTCTTCAGTTTTATTACTTACATACTCATAAATATAAACCAGTGCTTCTCAAACTTTCACTATTTGTGATCCACTATTCAATTATAGTTTTCATCGCGCCCCCCTCCGAACGATAACAATGCATTGAATTCAATATACTATACTTTGACGCTAAAGCTACAATACGACTTAAATCTCTTAAGTGCCATCGTTGTATATAAACATCTCGCTCAGCTAAAGCGTTATTTTTCCAGGACGTACATATACGTCTGTCCGAAGTACAATCTTTTATGTGCACTGCTATACATAAAATTATTCCGAAGGTTGTGGAATGCAATAAAAGAATCTTGACAGTGTTTGAGAAGGATGTACTTATTTTATAGGATTTTTGCTTATTTATTCCTTTTCTTCCCCTCTCCTATACATCACATACGCACGTCTACTTGGAAAACGGTGGCATTGCGGAGCGGATCGAGTAAGTGGATTAATTATATATAAACCGTATATAAAAATAAGTTTTAATTTTTGTATATAGTTTTTTATATGTTAAGACCATGGCGTCACTGGTAATTGTTATAATTGGTATTAATTTAGTATTGTTAAATTAATTATAAAATACATTGTGCAGTGCTGATGCATTTATAAGTGTATATCAGTGTAAATGTGTATTTTTTATTTTTTTATTAAATCAGAATGTATTTTTTTTTTACTTTCAGTAAATTAGTAATTTTTGAAAAATAATGTTTTGTTTTCGACTTTTCAATATGCTCGCGCCCCCCTCGTAGAGTTATTACGCCCCTCTACGGAGGCGCGCCCCACAGTTTGAGAATTGCTGATATAAACCCATAATAACGAATGAGAATAGCTTATAAAAACATAAAAAAATCACTTGATAATACTTCGGTTTGATTTCATTATTTCTATGATAAAGCCACAGACTGATTAGTGATATTTACTTTTTTGTGATTTAAATAAATGAAACGTTTCTTTACTTTTTTGTGATTTTTCATATACTGTTATAATTTATAAGTCACACATTATTTTTTATGATATTTACCCTCTGTGATGAAACTGGCAAATAAATCAAAGAAACACATGTGTTTTCTTTCTTTTTCTAAAATTTCTACTACCGGTATTTAGACCTAAAAAGGAACCAAATACCGGTATTAAACTCTTAGTCCGATATTGCTAAACTTACTTGCGACATACTTGAACAACCATCTTTGCGGTCTTGAAAATAGAATTAATTACAGTTGGACTCCGATTTAACGAATTTATGGGAATCGAACATTTTATTCGTTAATTCGGGGTTATTCGTAATATCAGGGACTAAAAAACACCATTTTTTTGCACTTACTTTTCCGAAATTCCATAATAAGCAACTACACGAAAAAATAAAATATCCAAATTGTTAGAAAATGAACACTGTTTATAATTAGCTGCTAAAAAAATCAGTACCATTGGATGAGATAAGAAAGGAAATTCCTGTTCTATTCAAAACTCACGCAATAAGTAAACACTCATGACTCATCTGATCCTGTAAAGTCTAATAATGGGCTTCACACTTTCTTGTCGAAATTTGCGGCAGACCTGAAAAGTCTTTTTCTGTTCCATACACAAAAAGATGTATCATTTGAAAAGAAATCCTATTCTTTTACTGATTCACTAATCTAAACCGATAAAAAAGAAAGAAAAATTCGGTTGCTGAAATAATTCGTTATTTTGAAGTATTATTCGTAAAATAGGGGGTTTTGCCTTCACTTTAATTAGGGGGGAAAATTCATTAAATCATGAAATTCTTTAAATGGGGTCTCGTTGAATCGGGGTCGGACTGTATATGAGCTAAGAGAAAGAATTAAAAGGTTTGTTAAATAGTTGTTAAGAATGTTAATTTGAAAAAAAAATAATTAATATCTTTTAATCTGCAAATAAAACTTAATTTGACTAATGAAATAAATATAACTTAATCTTTAAATTAAAGACAAAATTTGACTGTAGTAAGGCTAACGAGAACTACATACTTGTTTGTTCGTTTTTATATCAATATAAATTTATTATGAATATTTAATATTGTGGGATGCACAATGGGGTAAATTCATATGTGACTTCATAGTCACATGATAACTGCTATCACGTGTATCCAGACAATGGTTCACGCATTTCGCTGTTGCAAACTTTTGCTTTTTACAAAAACTTTCTGTTAAAGAGTACATATTTCTCTACAATAATAACGCACATAGGAAAACAAAATACTCTTGATTCAAAAATACACGTATAATTTAAGAACTTTTTTAATTTTGAAAAATGTGGGAATTATGTGGAAAATTCTATAGCTGGACTGTTGCCGCTTACAGTGGGTCCCAATTCATGATGGGATCACCGGCATTGTGTGTGTGTGTGTGAGGCGACCCAAAAGCCCAGCAGGAAGCCAAGTCGTCTCAATCGGAATCCATTTGACCATCAGAAGAGCAAAAAACATTATAACCGCAAATTAAGATATCCGACTGCACTAAAATAAGGATTTTTTTCAAAAATTGATAACTTTTTTAATAATTTTATTTTATATGCCATCTTATTAGCTTAATAAAAATACTAGGTTTTTTATTTTCCATTCACTAGAACAAAAACTGCAAGCGTTTTAATAAAAGTACATGCCATAACTTTACACAAGTCAAACTTTAAAATGCGTTTTACTCGAAGCGTGTTTTTTTTCGAAAGAAGCTCAAACGGGGACAGCGGTTGCTCAATTTTTTTAAAAAAATAATTTGCTGAAATTTTGTGTGTATGTTCTATATAACAGTAGAAGTGTTTTAACCTTCAGGCTTATCAATCACTGTTTTATTACAAAATTTACACTGTTATAATAATCACAGTTTTTTTAAGCAATTTAATATAATTGCTAAGATAAAGGGCTCTAATTTTTGTGAAAATTAAAATATCTCTTATCCTGAAGGTCATTTCAAAAAGGAATAGCAAAGTAATGCATCAAAATTGAGCAATGGAGAATTGGTTCATTTACTATTTGTACAGAGCTGGCCCCGTCTAAGTAATTTTTTGTCAATTTTTACCCATTTTTTCCATGTTGGTAGTAATAATTTATTTCTCTTTTCTTAATTTTCGCCTTTTTCTTAAAATATATTAAATAAATCTAAAAACCACACAAAAATCTCCATATCTCCATTTTTTAAAAAAATAGTTGTCGCAAGTAGTTGGATACCTTAACCACATTTTTGACAAATGTAATGCCGTGAGCCAAAAGCCTTTGTAAGTCGTGGGAAACCCTGGCCGCTGTGGGTTCTATCCCGAGGCACTTGGAGAGAGTCGAGACTGTTATCCGCTTTCCGCTTTAACTTGACTACTGGACATGAATTTCGGGAGTATACCTCTACTGGTTTGGCTTGGCTACTGACGAAGACTACCCACTTGCGGCCATGCCAGGATGGATGGCGCCCACCTGCTCCTATGCACTGGACTCGAGGAATACTCTACTGACGACGTCGTCTGTCGCTACTGGAAGGCTCGGCGTCAAATGGTCAAGAAGCCAAGCACAGACGTTGTATGAATAAATAATTAATTTTGAAAAAAAAATCACATTTTAAGTATTCGGACGTTCTACACGTTTGGAACCGTGATTTTAAAAAAGCGCATAAATGGATAATTTGCATGATATTTAGAGTCAATTAGATTAGAATACATGTATAAAATTGTTTTAAGGACATTTTGACAAAAAATAATTTAAATACCCTATTTTGACAAAAAATGAACTTAGAATAATCTTTTTTCAAAATGTTATCCATTTATAAAAAATGCTTCTATAATAATATTTCGCTTATATAAAGTAAAGACTTCTCCAGAGAGTATGAACTAGAATTTTTGAAAAATTCACATTATTTTCAGAGTTACCACCCATTGAAATAATTATCGGCGTTTTTTTCTTAAAATTGATCCCCTCTGTTGTCGTAAAATGTGGATAAACCTTCTTCTAAGCTATACATTTCAAAAATTCTAGTTGAGCCTCTGTAGAGAGATCTGAGCTATATACAGGCAGAATATTATTATAATAGAAGCATTTTTCTCAAAAGGAGAATATTTTGAAAATTTGTTATTCTATGTTGATTTTTTGTCAAAATATTGTACTTAAATAATTTTTTAGTGTAATAATATTATAACAATTTTATATACATTTTCAAATTCTAAGTGACACTAAATATCATAACTATTATCCATTTATACGCTTTGAAAAATCAAGGTTCCTAACGTAGTCGAATATCTTAATGGCTGAACATCTGTACCCAATCATCATATTTAAAATTTGACCTAAATTTTACAAGTAGAAGTCTAATTTCCTTTCTGAATTTAATAGAGATCACGTGATAGTATATGTCATATGACTATCAAAAATTTAGCCCATTTCATGATAAAAAAATTATCTATATACCTTCTTTTCAATATTTGCGATTTACGGTCAGCCATACATTTAAAAAAATATACAAACATAACAATATTTAGTATGATCCAAAAGTTCCTGGAACAGATTCATTACGTACATTAGAGTCATATATTACGCATTTTTTTACATAATGTGTACAGTAATCATTCGCACATAGATTGAGTTTTAATATTTTACATGCATTGTTTATGATCTGTCGAAATGATTACAGTATTGAAAAGGATAAAAAAAGACAGATCAACTGACGACCCATTAAAAACGGAACTCGATTGCATGCCGAGTATAAATGTAAATTCCTTGAATATGTCATGAACCCACGTCAACATCAAGCTCATTCACGATGATTCATTGCCGACATAGAAGGGAGACTCGTCAGAAAATATGACTGTCATTATATAGGCAGGGCCGTATTTACATCGTTTGCTCCCATGGGCAAGATGTAAATTGCCACGCCTTCGCCAGAAATCCAATCCGCAGTGTTTCTCAAAGTGTGGGGCGCGCCCCCCTGGGGGGCGCAATGACCCTACAAGGGGGGCGCGAGCGTATCGAAAATTTAAAGATTTTTTTTTAAAAAAATAACCGGAAAGAGAAGTAAAACAAAATGCTTTCTTCCATAATAAAAAAAAATACACACAACACACTGGCATAATTTATATTTATTATCTAGCTTTTTTCCGTCATCAAATAGCTATCTTTGATCCCAAAACCAAATTAAAGAAAAAAAAAACATTTTGTTTTATTTGCTGTTTTTCCTTAATGAGAGATTTTTTTATTACGTTTTAACATAAAATATTACTCGTTAAAAGAAAAAACGAAACCCAGACCCTGAGAAAAATTCTAAGAAGATAAACAATTCACCGCTGTAATTATTATTGAAATACTGTACATTAGTTGTAGAAAAAGAAAAGGAAGTCATGATTCACTTTTCAGCCAGGCTGCATAGTACGTTCAGTTCAGTTCAGGTTTTGTGGGATATGGAACAACAAAGGCTATATATATGATCCTCTAAAAGACAGATGTTTCTTAAAAATTAGTAGATGTCAAAATATTTCAGTTTCTGGATAAAAAATCTGAATGTTAATTTGACCTTCAATCTTATGGTATGGTTATTATCAATATTAGTTCCCTCCCATCTTTCATGCGTTTGCTTTTCGCTTAAGGAAATTGTAAATATTTGAGTTTTGCGATATTTGGAAAAGAATTGATTGGTTTAACATTTCTGTAGGATAATTGAAAAGTGTCTGATTTGCGTCCTTTATTATGGTCTTGTACTTTTGAATCATTTTAGTTCAGTTTTATTGGATTTTTCTCAAATCATCAAGGAATTGAATAGTCCTTGAAAGAAGGTAAGTATACTTTCTGTAAATTAAAATATTCACTAGAATTCCGATTTGTATCGTGTACAGTAAAAATAATTCTAAACAAATGATTGGGGTGACTGAGTCCCCCCGCACTACCATTAATGTTAATATCGAGTACGCGCCTGCTCCCGGGTTAAACTTTTGAAGTCTTCTCGCTTTAAATGTTAAAAAGTAACACAATTATTCTTCATCGGAATTTTATATTCTTTTTCATAATTTAACATTAATTCTAAATGCTAATTGTGTGAGGTTTAAAATTACAGTTCTTTTAAACAGTTATTTACAATTATAGCATTTATCTAAAAAAAAATCATTTTACATTTTTGTATACAATGTCGTGCACACAGTTTTACTCTCCTTACAGTTCAACTATTATATCAAGAATAATGTTTTATTTTTTTTAAAAAAATGAACTCGTGCGAAGAGTCGGTGTTTCAGCCAGTATACGTTTGATGTATCAGTACTGAAGAAGGTATTTTATAAATAATTTCTTATTACTGAATTTGGCCGCGGTAGCCGAGGGGTATAGGTATCAGATCGTGGCTTGCCTTGTCACGAGTTCGAGCCCAGTACCACTAAAGACCCGCCATGTAGGGCAGCGCTGCATGTTAAATCTGTTGAGAGTTGAAACTTTTTCCCGTTGGTGTGGTGTGGTAGTTAGGAGAGAAGGGTGCCAGCTCAGGTGTCATCCACGTCACTTGACCATGGTTCAAAATTACGTGGTCCGTCGTCAAAAGCCCTCGTGCAGCTAAACAGTGCGACGTTAATATTCAATAAATCAATCTTATTACTAAATTAAGAACAAGTTTAATAATTATTTTTTGTAGAGGAAAGTTTTTCAAAGGAAGGTTTTAATATCAGAAATTGACACTTAAAGAGTTATTTTTCTTTATTTAGCTGAGATCTATGCTTTGTCTTCAAAGCATCCACCGCAGAAAATCCGATTTAACAAAGGTAGGATGTTGAAAATGGTAATAGTATACAAAGTGCTTCTGTTTTCAGTACAGATAATTCCTCATCCACCTCTACCCCAAATTCAAAGAGCGATTTATTACAAAATTGCCTTTGAAGATTTCTTCTTCGGAAGTTGAGAGCCCTTCTGGAGTATCTTGCAATAGATCCCTAATCCACTCGTAACTTGCTACCAAGCTGTCCTCATCATCCAGAAAATACTTTTTAAAATTCTTTGCCAACATAGCTAAATGATTTTACATGTTTTAAAAACAACTTTCACATGTTGTTCTACAGATTTGTAAGTTTTAAAACATATCGAGCTGGGGCTTTTTTTCCATCATTTACTTCAGTAGTGGTAAATCCAAAATTTAAGTATTTTTGAGAAGATCGCCTTGATTTAATTTTCGGAACCATGCTCGTTCGTCTGTGTACTTGTTGATTCTTTATTATGGTTGAATGTTTGCTTACGACTTAAAAATGTATGTATGATATTGTTTTAATCTACTGCCGTAAATACTTAATTACCGTGAATTACAATTAACGTGGAAATTAAAAAAAATGTACATTCAAGCTAGATTCGGTAGCTATAGGAGTATCGAGTCGACCAAAACTGACTGGAATTGTACGAGGAAAAGCATTTTTACATGTTTTGCGCAGACGTCCGATAGGTTGCCCAGACTCACGCAAACGTACCCTATAATGCCAGATGTGATGGATATGATAGAGAGCGACATTGACTAGACTATTTTTCTAATGACATTTGTGCTTTGAGAAATGAATGCTGAAGGAAATAAATCTTTAATTAAATACATCATTTTGCGATCTGTTCCAATTTAAAAATTAGAGAAAGAAAAATAACATAATTCTAAGTAATATATATATTTTAAGTAATTTTCTTAATAAAAATATATATATATATTACTTAAAATATACACAAAATTTAATATACTTATCGTATTAATTTGTACGGTTTATAATTAAGATCGTATTGTAACTTTAGCGTCTCTCTCTCAAAGTGCATTTTTATTGCAGTAAATACATTATTGTTGTACAGGGGGCGAGACAAAAATTATGATTGAAAATTGGGTCGCCAGTATTGAAAGTTTGAGAAACACTGCTTTTAATGTATGAGTGGCGCACAGAGTATTTTAGGACTAATTAATTAATACTAAATTAAGAACCATTTTAATAATTATTAGCTACTTTCATGGGCATGTCTTACAGAGCAAAGTTTTTGAAAGGAGTTTTAAGATAAGAAATTGACCCTCTGAGTTCATTTTCTATATTTAGCTGATATCTATATCTTGTCTTCTAAGAAACCACCACATTTTGTAATATGTTCTAATTTTAAAATCAGAGAAAGGAAAAATAACTTAGTAATTATCCTATTACTTAACTTTTTTTTGCTTAAAAGTAACATATACAAAATTTAATACTTATGTCATGAATTTGTACGGTTTATAATAAATATTGTTGCTTTATCGTAAAAGTGCATTATTATTGCATTCAGTAAATTATTATGTATAAGGGGGGCGCGATAAAAATTGTGATTGAAAAGGGGGCGCCAGTATTGAAAGTTTGAGAAGACTGCCAATCCGGAATAGGCCGATCGCTGGTAGAGTGCAATTGCCACCAAATACCTTCTCTCTTTGAAATACCCTTACGCTACAAGATAATGTCAAGTTTCATACAATTCGATTATTTCTGAACTACTTCTATGTTCTTTGTAAGGACGCCCCCCCTTGGGTGCCCTTCTCCTAGATTATGAGCGTGAGCTAGAGGTGTAGGAATAAATGAAGAACTAGAAGTTGCCATAATCTTAATATTTTTTTATTAAGATCTTAACTTAAACCAATAACAGATTAGGTAATAATATGATAGAGAATCTACGGTGGCTAAACACACAATATATAATACCGAAATAACGTAACCCGGACCCCTGTCAATAACTAACTCGCCTAAGCTCAATTTCAATGCAAACACAGATCCGAATATTTAATGGTAACTCCTACATTAATGTCCAACGAAGCATCAATCTACCTGATCCTAGCTGGAGTTGCGTTTCACTGGCGTGCAATTGTATGCACCTTGACTAAAGGCTCTCTGTCACGGATAACTTCTCTTGACTGCAGCTTAACTTCTCAAAATACTTTTCATACTTGAAACACGGACTATCATAACACTCCCCAAATGCCACACCGCTTACTCTAAACTTCTGTTAATTAAAAGCTTCTTAATTTGCATCTTTCCTTCACGTTTTACTGCTCGGTTTGGTTGGAAAAGAATTGCCATTTATTCTGGCCGCAAAGAACCGAAAAGGACATCTTAATAAAAAAAACGCGTGAGCTTGTCACATCTTTATAGTCTTAATGTTTAGTGACTGTCGCCAATCGAACTTGTATGAGACATGACAGGTTACCAGACTCGCTCATCCCAAAACGTTCAAGATCTGAAGCAACAACAGATGAATGCCTATATAAATGAGTCTTAAGATGAAATGTAAGAATCTTTATCCTTCCGTACATCGATGTTAGCGAACATACATTTTCGCCAAGGGCAGGTTTAACCAATGACTGATTTTCACATTCAAGCGATTATAAGTTATAGCTATTGATGAGTTCCACAGCTTTGAATTTATAAATATTTTACTAGCTGTGAATGAATGTGACATATGAACTCATGAGTTTGACAAATGTTTAATTTCAATAAAAAGGGCTAATTTCTTCATAAAATTTCTTCTTTAAGATGCATGTGTGTGTAACACACACACATGCATCTTTCTACGGATTATTTGAAATGTTCAATTTTCTACAGCCTTAAAATTGACTGGTATTCTGGTAAATTCGCGGTCAATATTTTAATTACTTTTACTGTAAAACTCTTAACTCAAAAGTTGAGAGTTTCTAAAAACATGCAGTTGGATAAATATAACTATTCTTAGTTACTCAACTCTGACAACTTAAAAACTCTCGAACTTTTACAGTCGTTTTTAAATGAAGAGGATATCCATACATTTCTAAGCAATATTTGAAATTAAGATATTAAATTTTGTTAAAGTTTGACATTATTTTTTAAAAATTATAATACTTTATCTATGTTTGAAAATTTCACCCGAAATTCAAAACCTGTCTAATGATTCCCGCCACACAGCTGTTAATCGGCTTCTTTGTGGAAATAATCACAACACGTGCAAAGATACCTGTGGAACTTTAAATGATTGCGTAGTACCATTTTCGATCACCCCGGCAGTCTTTGACACCCCGAGGAACCCTTTTCCTGACTAGCAGGATGTAACTGAAAGCTAAAAAGAGACGCCGGTCACTGATCTTTGAAGCAGAAAGAGAGGGAAATGATGTGAAACTTTCGTTGAAAGCGGCCCCAAAAGGAAAAACTCTTCCCTCACAAACCACATCATTTGAACTCTAATAATCTTTTAATGAGTTTAGTAACTTCAATGTATAATCTGTAAATTATAGCTGTGACGTAAATAAACTAAATGTTTAAATTAATCGATATCACGCTACTGTTTCTTATCTCAAACGTCAGACCTTTATATAAGCCTAAGCTGAATTTTAAAAAAAATCCTAAATTTTTCAAACTTATTGCCATGAAGACGAAAATGTTGCTAGGCGGCTAAAATGTTCAATATATTCCAAATAGCTATAAAGCAAAACGCCTGGCACCAACGAAGTTAATTTTGTATCTCATTAACCATATTAGTAGCTAAAATATATTTAAATTCATTTGCTCACCTGTACGCTATATGTACTAGTTATTATTTTTGCGCCATTTTTTTCGTTTGAAAAATGAGAGGGAAAAGAAATTCGTGTACGCGCGCGCGCGTTAGAAGTTCCATTAAGAATACCCATAAAGTTAATTTAAAAAGAAGCTTTTCTTATAAGTTACATTTTTTGGGAGATTAGCGGAACTGTATGTAAGCCGACCTCCTTACACTTTAAAGTTCGAAAATTCTTAGCTTATACACACGAAAATACAGTGGAAATCGCTTTACACCAGCGCTTCTTAAAATGTGGAGCGCCCCCCAGGAAAGCGTGATAACCGTAGTAGGGGCGCGAGCATATTCAAAAAAGTCGAAAGGAAAAGATTATTTTAAAAAGTTATTAATTTATTGAAAGTAAATAAACAAAATATATTCTGACTTAATATAAAATTAAAAGGAAACATTCATGCTGATATAATACACTTATAAAAGTATCAGTACTGCACAATGTATTTTATAATTAATTTAACAACACTAAGTTAAGAGCAAGTTTAATAATTGCCAATTATCCCACGGGCTTGTCATATATATACGTAAAATTACATATATAACACTTATCTAGGTAATTTGTACGGTTTATAATTAATCCATTGACTGCCAATTAAAAGTTACGAGATTCTCTCCCTAAAGTCACCGTTTTCCATCTATGAAAGCGTATGTGGTAGATTGGGGGGAGGGTAAGAAAGGGAATAAATAAGGGAATTCTCTGAAATAAAAAAGTAAATCCTTGGCAAGCACTGTCAAGGTCATTTTATTGCATTCCAAAGCCTACACAATAATTTTATGGATAAGTTGAGGGGGAAAAAAGATCTTATTTCGGAAAGACGTATATATACGTCCAGGGCAATTTACGCACTGGCTGAATGAGAAGTTTATGAATGAAGCCGGCGGCACTTAAGAAGTAAAGGTTGTATTGTACCTTTAGCGTTAGAGTATCGTATTATCGAATTTAATACATTGCCATTTAATGAAAGGGGGTGGGGCAATGGAAACTTTGTTTGAATGTTGGGTCGCAAGTACTGAAAGTTTGAGAAGAACTGCTTTACACAAAACTGAAAGGACTGAAATATTTTTCGTGTTAAAGGGTATTGCAAAAAAAAAACATATATCAACAAAATTGTTTATTAGAGTACATTTTATTTACATAGAAATGTATATATCCATATATTGTATTTATTGAAGATCAATGTGAAAAACATTCTCAATGATATTTAATACAAAATTTTCAAGGTTTTGAAAACAAAACATTTATTGAGCTTTTGGAAAATAACCTCATATTTTTCTTTGCATTGTGTTTTTAGCATCAAATTGTTCGATAGGAATGTGCGTCCAAATAATTGCACATACTTTCCATGACGTTCCTCATTTCGGATGACGTGGGAACAGAGAGAGAGAGAGAAGCTCCATTATTCATTTCATTTTCATCGTCAGAATCTACATCAATGATATTTTTCGAGCTTTGAACAAACTCCAAAAATATCATTGTCTACCATAATTGGGGCTGTATACGCATTATAATCATCAACTGCGACAAATTCTTCTGATAATATAATAGGGCAGTCCAATCCGGCTGGTATTTTTCGTAGTTTATTCATTCCCAGAAGGGAAATTTTTTCGTGTTAAGCCATTTTCGTGTCGTGTAAAGAGAAAAAAATGCATGAAAATATATACATAGTAATTTGCCGGGACTGTTGTATTATTTCGTGTTAACCGGTATTTCACCTTACGCATTGGCCGCGGTAGCCGAGTGGTCACGCTAACGGATGCGTGGCTGGCGTGTCATGAGTTCGACCCTTGTATCACTGAGGACCCACCGTGTTGGGGAGTGATGCACGTTAAATCTGTTGAGAGCTCAAACGTCCTCCCGTTGGTGTGGTGCGGTAGTTAGGAGAGGGTGCCAGCTCAGATGTCATCCTCGTCACTTGACCATGGCTCAAAATTACGAGGTCCGTTGTCAAAAGCCCTCGAGTAGCTGAACAATACGACGTTAATATTCACTCGCTCAATCACCTTACGCGTTTTCGCGTTAAACGTATTTCACTGTATACGGTAATTTGTAGCACTGCCTCCTTTTGTGCAAGATCAAAAAATTATTCGTCATTTTTGACGTGTTTATAGAAAAATAAGAGTTATGATATTTTGCTTCCGCTTTTGAAGGTATAATATTTCACTCTTTTGAAGTATTTAAACCGCTTTTGTAACCTTTCAGACGCCCGTGGGAATTGTTTTTGATTGATGAAATTATTTTTAAAGATAAAGAAATTTCATTGAGCTCCCCCAAAGAAAGACACCCCGCTGTAAGAAATTTTAAAGAAAATAGATTAATAGAATTTTATTCACATGTAGCGAAAATATTTTCGTTTTTCTTTCCCGAGTTTATAAACTGCTTAACGAAGAATGAAAAATAAACTGTGCAAGAGACAAATTGAAAAATTAATAGCAAATTTTCTCTTTTTTAAAAGGCGTTTAATTATTTATACATATTTTTTAACTTTATTTTTAATTCTTAGCTATCTATTAAATGTCGAGAAATTTTACGGTTCATATTTTGAAAGAAATATAAAGGTAAATTAAAAATAATATTCAGGTAAAAAGTTTGGAGATGACAGCCTTTGTTGTGTGTGTGATATTTTTTACAGACGTTATTTATCATTGCATTTAAAGAATTTCGAGAAAAAAAGATGGTTTCGTAAAATTTCTCACAGCTTACCGGTTCGACATGAATAGAATGCAATGAGCTTCTTTTTGGAATAATTTGTTGCAAAAATTAATCAAAATTTTTTGAATAAACTAATTACAGATAAGAATTTAGAACAAAATAACAATTTATTATTTTTAATCCCTTTTCTTTCTTTTCCTTTTTAACTGTTCTCAGTTTCTAACTGTTCTTATTGTTCATCTGTTCCAAGCCACAGAAGCCGTGGTAGCCGAGTGGTATAGGTATCGGATCGTGGCTTGCCTTGTCACGAGTTCGAGCCCAGTACCACTAAATACCCACCGTGTAGGGCAGCGATGCACGTTAAATCTATCGAGAGCTGAAACGTCCTAGCGAGATGTGGTGTGGTAGTTAGGAGAGGAGGGTGCCAACTCAGGTGTCGTCCACGTCACTTGACCATGGTTCAAAATTACGTGGTCTGTCGCCAAAAGCCCTCGTGTAGCTGAACAGTGCGACGTTAATATTCAATCAATCAATCCAAGCCACAGAAACCAGTTATTTTTCGCTGCTCGTCTTTTCGCCTCACAGTCGGTTTATTTTCACTGCAGAAAGGCATTTTTTTCATTCGTTTCGATAATGATGCACTTCTTAGTTTGAGCTTGCTTTGACATATTTAACAGGTCACGTGATTGTAGATCTCGCAGTTTCTAAAAATGAGCAACGTCCTTCTTTCTTTATCTTTTTACCAAAAAATTGCTTTTCAATAATTTTTTATAGTAAAAGTATTCTGAAAACAATTTTATATGTGTATTCTAAATCAACTGACACTAAATATCAAAAAAGTATTCATTTATATGCTTTTTCAAAATCACGGTTCCGAATGAAGTTCCTTACGTGTATATATATAGAATTAAATTTCTTTTAACACTATTTCTTACTAAGGTTTACAGCCCCGGGATTCTGAAACAACGGGATCCCGGTGTTTTTTCCAATCCCGTAATCCCGGGATTAAAATCTTTAATTCCGGTAAATTGCTGATATAAGTAAAGGGTGTTTTTTTAGAGGTATATAATTTTAGATTGCAATAAAACAACGATGTATTATTCGATTGACATGAATGTGTTTTTATTCGAAAGATACTCTTGTGGCATTACATTTTAAATACGATTTCTGGCATAGGACTGCCACGGCTGGCTCGGATGTAGTCCAATCTGGACGTCCAATTTTCGATGACTTTTTCCAACATTTGTGGCCGTATATCGGCAATAACACGGCGAATGTTGTCTTCCAAATGGTCAAGCGTTTGTGGCTTATCCGCATAGACCAATGACTTTACATAGCCCCACAGAAAATAGTCTAGCGGTGTTAAATCACAAGATCTTGGAGGCCAATTCACAGGTCCAAAACGTGAAATTAGGCGGTCACCCAACGTGTCTTTCAATAAATCGATTGTGGCACGAGCTGTGTGACATGTTGCGCCGTCTTGTTGGAACCACAGCTCCTGGACATCATAATTGTTTAATTCAGGAATGAAAAAGTTAGTAATCATGGCTCTATACCGATCACCATTGACTGTAACGTTGTGGCCTTCATCGTTTTTGAAGAAGGATTCCACCAGCCCATAAAGCGCACCAAACAGTCAGTTTTTCTGGATATAACGGTGTTTCGACATACACTTGTGGATTAGCTTCACTCCAAATGCGGCAGTTTTGTTTGTTGACGTAGCCATTCAACCAGAAGTGCGCTTCATCGCTAAACAAAATTCGCTTATGAAAATCGGGAACAACGGCAATCTCGTTTTGGACCCATTCGACGAATCTACGCCTTGCTTAATGATCGTGTTGATGAATTGCCAAACCAAACTGAGAATAAATCACTTGACAGCTGTTAAATCGGTCGCCATCTTCGAAAGTAATGCCAACTTAAACTTCTATACCTGAAAAAAAAACACTCTTTACAAAAAATATATGCAGCTCTCATTTCTCGTATGAGAGAACGTCGAGCTGATCTAAGTGGCTCACTGCAATAGTTGCAGAATAATATATGCAACATCTCAAGAATGTTAGTCATAGTTCCTTCTTCAATTAAATGCCGTAAATTAATAATGAACCTACTTAAAAGACTTGAGACACTTCATGTTGTATTGCATTAGCAACAGCTCATGCAACTGGATCTTCTTTTTCGAACAAGGTAACACTTGACATTGATTCATATTCTAATTCAATAACTGGATATACGAGGGTTGGGGCAAAAGTCACGGCAACTATTTTTTTCTTGAAGATACCAGTCCGGTTGGAAAATGTGACATATATAGACGAAAGTTCAAGGTATTAACTACATGTGTGGACAATGAATAGCACTGAAATATCGTAACATACTAATTTATTACGATAGTATACAGGACAATATGTCCTTCACGGTGCAAAAGAATGACAACACAATACACATAAAGTTGACATGACAAACCTGGGCATAAAGACCCTTAATGTAATCCATGAGTTGCTCGATGACGGCACGTGCCAAGTCGGTCCGCACAATGACCTGTCGTCCCGAACGTTGCTCATCACTGGTTGACACACGTCCTTGCTGAAACTTTCCTACCCACCGTGCTACTGTACGGTATGGTGTAAGGCATTATTCCCAAGAGCTTCCACTAATTTCACTGTGACATTCCATAGCACTTCTCTATCGGAGAACGGCTATTTTGATGTAAGCGCGCTGCTCAACACGGGTTACTTCCATCTAGCACGACAATCACCAAATGACAGATTTCATAGCCCTCGCTGAGCTACTACCAGCTATCACAGAGCCATCTGATGTTTTGCATACACACTATGCCTACAGAGCTTCTACACGACACATATACGCTTGTGATCAGTTCACATATCTACAAGAAAAAAAATAGTTGCCATGACTTTGCCCCAACCCTCGTATTTATACACAAAAACTATTAAGTGTAGCATAACTAGATGAAGAGTTATCAGTGAGGTATATGTGCATCAATGCAGTCCATTAGATTTCAGACACTGTCATCAAAAATTCAAAAAGAAATTTCTCTTTTTTGAAAATGGAGGGTGACTACCTGAGAGAGAAGAACGTTATCCTATTTAATGAAGACAACACCTGCTGGTATAGAATCCGAATGAGTATTTTCTTCGGCGGGGCAATTTGTAGCAAAAATAAGAAGCCATTTTAACGATCAAACGCTGGACGAGCTGTGTTTTTTAACAGCTTCTTTACAGAAACGCAAGAAATAAAGAAATGGTTTTTTTAAAAATTTCATTATGTACTATTTTTATTTGTTTTTTTTATGATGAATTAAGTTTTTTTTTTATTTGTTTCAATAAAATTAATATTAAAATAATTTTTAATTATATATATATATATATATATATATATATATATATATATATATATACTGCTGGACAATTGCTAAGGACGGATAACACTATCATCCATAGCAACCACAAAATGAAAGGAAGCAAAATGTGGAAAATTAGAATAAGTGCGGGATATTAGTAAGAAGTATGAGTATGCAAATTTTTTCCACGTCTGTTCATCACGTGATAGCGTTCATAAGAGCTTTAAAGGTTTTGACGCGTGTGGACAATTGTTGTTTCAAGTCAAAGTTTTACAGGAAAGATTTAATAGACGAACTTAAAATTTTTGGCATGTCTTCCCGACATCACATAGTTGATTTTATGCGTAGCCGAATTATTGGAAAAATCGAAGAAGGGAGAAAAATAACAGATGTTGCCAGGGAGTTCGACATCGCTCACAGCGTTATTTCACGGCTGTGGAAGTTATTTAAAACTACTGGAATGTGTAGTAGACGGCACGGGGGAGGTCGTGTTAGAAGTCCGACGCCTGCAGAAGACAGATATATCGTCCTATCAGCAAAAAGGAACAGGCGCACCACAGCTCAGCAGGTGGCAAATCAAGTTTCTTGCTGCCTCAGGAAAGCAGATCTCCCGAAAAACTGTTGCCAGACGTTTGAGGGGAGGAGGACTATACGCACGCAGACCTGTTGTGTGTGTCCCATTGACCAGACAGCACCGTACTGCCCGTTTGCAATGGTGTCGTGAGCATCACAATTGGACTGAACAGGACTGGGCATGCGTACTATTCTCAGATGAGAGTAGGTTCAGTCTGTCATCGGATTGTAGACGCCAACTGATCTGGCGCGAGAGTGGTACTGCTTATCGTCCAGAAAATATCCAGGAAAAGGACCGATATCCGACATGCAGTATCATGGTGAGGGCCGGCATCATGATCAATGGCCGCACGCGCCTACATGTGGTTGCGAATGGGACTATGACGGGCCAACGATACATTGATGAAGTTCTACTTCCTCATGTTCGTCTTTTCCGTGGTGCTGTCGGTGATAAATTTGTTTTTATGGACGACAACACAACATGTCATCGAACACTCGCTGTTCAGGATTGTCTAGACAGCGAGGGTATTCAACGTCTCGTATGGCCAGCGCGTTCTCCAGATCTAAACCCCATTGAAAATGTGTGGGATGCTTTGGGGAGGCAAGTTGCTGGTCGAAACTATCCTCCGACAAACAAGAACACCCTCATCCGTGCACTCACAGAGGAATGGGATAAATTGCCTCACAGCTGCTGGATAATGTTGTGCAAAGTATGGTACGACGTGTGAAATGTTGCATCACACTCCACGGTGGACATATCCCGTACTGATACCTTTCTTTAAGGTGCCTGCTGACTTTTAGATGCATTGTTCCATTTCTCCGTACGCAGATCAAATGAAATTTTTTTTTCTTTCAGATGTTTCACCGCTTTTGTACTTTCCAGAACAATAAATATTCTTTATTCTAATGTCTGAACAGTGTGGCAACTATATCTTATCCTACTAGGCCTCATGTCTCACTTAATGTTATGCTACATAGCAATTTGTGATCCGTCCTTAGCAATTGTCCAGCAGTGTATATATATATATATATATATATATATATATATATATATATATATATATATATATATATATATATATATATATATTCAGTTTTATTATACAATTCCAACTATGCTAATGTGTAAGTAATTTTAACGAATAGTTTAATTCTAATCCCGGGACTTGGATAATGCAATCCTGAAATCTTGGGATTGAAAATATAACATGGGATTCAAAAAAAAAAAAACCCTAATACCCTAATAATCTCACAAAATGACCTAAATCACATCCTAGGTAAGCTATGACAAGCTCAAGTAGAAACAATTGACAAAATTTCAGTGTTTTTCTAAGGCAATGTATTACTAGTGTATTGCAGTTTTTCTTCTGAAGTTTCAAATGGTACATTTCAAAAGACATTAGGCTTCAAAAAGTAGGTTAAAATAATTTCGGATCTCGGATATATATATTTAGGGGACAGAAAGGGGTTTCCATTTCTTAAAGGAAGTCGTCTTCGCGAGAAAAATCGAATTTCAAACAGAACTGTCTGGAGCGAGTGAAACGAGAAAATTTGATAAAGTGGAAGTAAGAGATATCTATACAATATATATATATCTATCCTTTCTTCTGTCAAGTCAGTCGGCAGCTAAGACATATGTAGGGTGGGTGCAAGGCATACGTTTCATCGACCGGAAGCTGAGCGTTTTTCTCAAGCGGCTCGAATGCCACTTTTGGCAGTTTATCGCCCATTTTCAAATTATTTCAATTAAATGGATTTTAATTATGGAAACATTAAATATTTTCGTAGTTTTTCAATTTGACCTACATCTGAGAATTTTCCTAAAGAAGACATTATTTAGTAAACAGAATTATATAAATTTGCTTCCTGGAAGATTTTTTTTTAAGAACGTTATTATATACAAGGGCGTAAGTACCACCAACTCGATAAAACAGGGCTACTGAACTTCTGGGCTCCTACATGTGTAAGCAAAAAATCGTAAAATAAAGGCCCTAAAAATTTTGGTACTAGGCCCCCTCAGGACTAGCTACGTTAGTGGTTATAACCCTAGTCTAACTCACAAAAATTACGTATTGTATATTTATAAGATATTAAGTTAAATGGTTTTCATTAAATAGTTTAAATTTAAGAGGACCAGGACATCATACGCATTCAAAAAATTGGTTTTTCAATTTTAGTATTAAAAAATAGAGCACGTTTTTTTTAAATCTTAAAATGTATAATACTTTATGTTTGTGTTGATAAAATAACCTTAAAATACGGAGAAAAAAAATTAATAAAAATGTAAACAAACGACCACATTTCTTTTGACACATTTAAAAAGATAGTTCGTCTTGTGTTTAATGTATGTAAACGACTAATTTGTATTTACTAGAAAGGGAAAATAATATTTTCCTCTTTTTAAAGTCTAGGTTTTTTTGAAAAACTAGTTTTACTTAAGAAAAAAAGAAAAAGATTAAAAATGATCCCAAGTGTTATGGGTTTTTTTCAGAGAAATATTATACCATTATTTTATATAAAAAAAACTATTTTACTCTATTTTGTTTATTGTTTGTGTGTGTTTTACATATGTATGCAAAATATTTTGTATATTCTAGAAATATTTTAATAAAAAATGTTACCAAAAAGAAAATACGTTTGATAAAATTATGTTCATGCTCACAGTTATAATAAAGAAAAAAAACTTATAAATTTAAAATTAGCTTTGTAATTCTAGAGAATGTTTAAAGTATCATTTCAAGATATATAAAAATAGGCAGGAAAAAAATATTGTGATAAAAAATATGTGAAAACATTGCTACCTTTAGTTTTTTTCACTTTTTCTTTAAAGCATAATTTTTCGCCTTTAGGTATACTTTAAAAAAAACCGTTGCACAATATCAGTGTTTCCAAAACTTTTAATCGCCGCGGACCGGTCAACGTTTGTTAATTTTACCGCGGCCCGCTAAGGGGGGAGGACGTTAATTGTTCATATTTTAGACTGCTTTGATTTAATAATTCTAATTTTAATGTATTTAATCGTGAATTCAGAAAAAAATATAGCTAGACCAAAAAATGAATATAAAGTGATTTAACATGGAATATAAAGGGATTTTCATAAAAAGTAGCCCAAACCCAAGAAAAATATACCACATTAAATAAAAGGGAAATAATTTAATGTTTCTTGTGTGGACCGGTAGTATTTGATCCATGGACCGGGGGTTGGAGACCACAGCATCATATGGTTCCAAATTTTATATATTTCTATACTGGATACCTGTGCATATAGTGAACCTAATTGTTTTTAGTTGTTGTTGTTCTCGTGTCCATGAATAAATGCAGTAGATATCACTGGATTCCGTCGAAAGTCTTGATCACTGCCTCTGCTATTCTGGGAGCATCAGGGCTGTACAGGAGTTCCCACAAAGAGTCCCTCAGAGGGACTCTCAGGGACTCTCAGAGGGTCAGATTGTTTTTAGTATAAGTAGTATATAGTTTTTTTAAAAAAAATAGTTTAATGTATGAAAAAGGAGGAAAAATAAAAATTTTCAAAATTGCAAAGTTTTATATATTTTTTAAAAAAATTATATTATATATTTTACTAAAAAATAGATTCACTGTAATTTCTGTATTGTTTTGTACATGTGCAAAAATATTTAACATATTTAAAAGATACCTTTTTAAAAAATAGTGCCTAAACATAAATATGTATTATGTGGTCTTAAAAATTATGTCCAACTTAAGTTAAACAGAAAAAAAAATTGAACAAAAAAATTTACTTTTGTATATCTACAGAATGAATAAAATATTTTTGTTAAGAACATAAAAAAAAATCTAAGCACTATTGGAAATTTTTAAAGGTATATGTCCCACAAACAAACAGTTTTAATTTTGGCATTTTACTCTTTCGAGCATGTCCTGGTTCCCTTACAGTAAACTGAATTCTTGCAAAATAATATTGAAGTATTATCGTATTTATGTTTTATTTTTAAAAAGTTTGTAACAATTTCACTGTTAATATCCATTCTTTTTTCTTGACTTTTTTAAATTCTGTAAATAGATTGCAAAAAAAAAAAATTATTTGGTTCTAAATAATAAACTAACAATTATTACATATAATTTATTTTTATTTTAGGAATAAAATTACATTTGCAAAATTCAAAGAAATGTAAAAAAATAACAATTAGGTAATTAAATAAATGGTAGAATCAGTTTTTTAGAAATATTTTCTCAAAATTTTTATTACGAGCGTTCGCGGTTTGAAGCCATGATATACATGAATCTTGTGTGATTGCACTAATTTACTTATGTTTAAATTACAAGAGAAGCTATAAAAAATTTAAACACATTTTGTTTATTTTATTTTATTCGAAAAAAATCTCATGTCTGAAAGTTTTCCATTCTATTAAGTAAATCCATTCTGTAATTGTACTTGTGGAATATTATCATCATTTTCTTGTATTTCTTTCCAATATTTTTTTTTCTTTCACTCAATGAGTTAAAAAATAATTGATACTATTTTTCTGAAAGTGTACTTATTAATTATTCGAAAAGAATTTCTATTTAATTTAAAAAAGAATATTGATGGAAAAGTTTTCTCAGTTCATTTAAATTAATAAACTTTTAAGAAGAAAAATGCAAATGTATTTTTTGTTCTTTTTTAAAAAAATTAAATGAACTTATACTTATAACGTATATAGCATTTAGATTGCCAATGAATAGTTCTTACTAAGTTTAAAATATTAATTTTTGCAAAATATAATTTTATATAAGTTCATAGATAAACACGTATACATTTTTCAATAAATTAACTTCAATGTTATACGAGTATCTTAAAATAAAGATAATTTATTTGATAATAAAGAATCTCTTTTCTATAAATTGATTTTCAAACATTTTCTTTGATTTTAATACTAAACTGTGAAGCAAATTCGAGGTATCATCTATCTAATATGTTTTAATAATCATTTTAGTGTCTAGAAGATTTCCGATAATTTTCTGCAATACTTCAAACATCCTGAAAATCAAAATTTAATGACAAACGATTATTTTAAAAAAGAAATGAAAAAAATTAATTCTTTATTTTAGAATCACAGATAAAAAGCTTTCTGTCATTTTAAAAATGGGATTTCAGCTATCTTTTTTTTTGGTATAAGAGCAAAATTCTTGCAATTTAATCTAATAAAACGTTTCGTTTGTAAGTCGGCATTTTTTGTTGCTTTTTTTTGAAAAAGGGAAAGAGCATAATACTTTTTTTTACGAAATATATTTATCGAAAATTCTTGCCTTTCAGCGGAAAATAGTATTATTGAAAAGTCTGAAGAAATACTTAGATTTTTTTTCGTGTACGAATTTTACTAATTTATTATTTTTATTTTTTTTATCATTTTACGATTGAAACATAATTCCATTTCCAATTTTCTACCTTCCTATATAGATTTTTAGAATCTAATATAGGATTTATATATATATATATATCCCATACATATAATCTGTATCTATCTCTATCTACATCTAATATAAAGATATCTGTTAATCTATACATTGATATTTCATCAGAATTTGAATTATCAGGTTAAAACATTCTTCATTCAAAGTTTTTGTAAGAATCCTCTAGATTGATTTGAATTTAATTGTAGTAATTCCTCTATCCCTGGTTTTTAAATTTTTTTTTTCGCCAGAACCAGTTATTGAAAAACGATTCATTTAATATCTACTTTTGAAAATTTCTTCATGAGTGCATGTCTTATATCTAATAAATTAAGTTCTTTATTTTAATTGATAGTTTTTATGTAAGTCTTAATTTGTTGATGATAGTTGTCTATGAGACGAAATATTTTACCTTTTCTTTTTTTTTTTTTAAAAAAAAGGAATTAAAAGGAAAGGCATTTTAAATGGATATATAAAATGGTTTTAAAATTTGTTAACCTATTTCAAAACAATTTTTAATACCAAGAATTATTTAAAACTTTTCTGGAATTCATGGTTAATTAGCGATTGAAATTGAAAGCCTGAATTCATCAAAAATTGAAACAGCTATCGATTAAAATAAATAACTGATATATTTTGATTGCACACACATTGATTTATTAACATTAATGCGTGTGTTGATAAAAAATAGTGTTGTAACCATGCCAGTTTCCTACAGTTAGTAATGTCCTTAAATCTACCTATGTCTGCATAATTACAAAAAATAATTGATATCATTGATAAAAATTTTAATATATTTTAGATGACTTTTATCTTTTAAAGATTCGAATATTACAATCCTTTTTAAACACATATAAATCCTATTACGAACACAAAAGTTCAAGTAAAAATGTTGCAATCAAATCATTAAATATCTTGACTGAAATTTTCTAAGAGGTATTTTCTATAATATATTGATTAGGAGATTTTTAGATTTCGTGAAGAAAAATTAAAGAAATAAAACTAAATATTAAAGCAAGGAATTATGTATATGCAACCATTTCATGTACTATATGACTATTCCATAATACTTCTTCCCTGTAAATAATAAATTATATTAAATTATTTTTAGGTAGTCACCTAAGCTAAGTACGAATGGTAATAAATGAATTCCATATTTATATATGTCCTTAAAAAATTTTTCTTACATTTTTCTTAAATTTGTTAAAGGAATTCAGAATCAAACGGTTTCTCTTTTCTATAATTTAGTTGCAACCATTCTTTAATTCTATATTAAATTAGAAATTTCGATTGTAGTAGGTTCGAGTCCTTATATTAAGATCGCCATGCAAAGTTCAATATTTCTGGGTTCCTAAAATCGCGTGGTGTGGAAGTTATATTATGTACACATTTAAAGTGACATCCTTAACTTATAAACGTGGTTCTTAGTAATGAGATTCGTTGTCGATAAACTATTTTGAAGTTCTAGTGTACCCTTAATTAAAGCAAATGTAATTAAATTGCGTAAATCTTAAGGTTAGAACATCTTCCAATCTTTTAGTAAATATAATGGTTTAGGCTGTTTCAATCAATTTTTAAGTTTTCTTCTTTTAGGTTTATTAATAAAAATCATTCAAAAAATCTGCTGAAAAAAATCTTGAAATTATACTAAACTTAAACAATTTTTTTTATGTTTCGTTTTCGATATTTTTTTCTTCTAAAGATAATGAAAGATTCCTAGAATATTGTTTATTTTCTCTTTTATAGACTGTTAGTAACGGTATACGCAACTTTTTTAATTACGTATGTTTAATTAATCAGTGACAGACTAAGGATTGCAACTGCTATAATAATTACAATCTAATGAGCTTACAACTTTTTAGAAGTGTGAGCTCATGTGATACTGAAAATGATAGACAAATCAATTAATAACGTTATTTAGAACATTTAGGTTAATCTAAGTATGCATTTGTGTATAAATCCTATGTATTTACATATAACCATGTTATAATTATTACATGATAAGATAACTTAAAGCCGCCAATCCGGTATATTGGTTAGTGGCGCTGACTGCAGCGCTGTAGGGCCTGTGTTTGAGTCCCGGAGAAGGCATGGATGTTTGTATTGTAATCCTTCATGACTTTATATTCTTTCTTTCCTTTGTGATGTGTGCTTCCTGCTTACTTCTGTAAGCCCCCGTGTGGTACTTTGTGGTGCACGGGGATTTATAGATGTTCTCAAAGAAATATGTATAATTTAAACATAGCTATGAATATAATTTCTACTAATTGTTATTCAAAATTAAGATAGGATACACTCAAAATTCTTTTCTGGTTCTTCTATATATGAACTTTAATACGTCAGCTGAAGCATTTTACAGATTGCAAACTTAGAAAAAAAAAGTCTAAATATATTTTTAAATCACATAAGTTAAAGTGTATTTCCTTCAAAAGATATTAAATAATTAAAAAAAAAAAGATTTCTCAATGCAGTGTTGAAGTCAATAAAAAAAATTCTTCCAAAATTTCTGAGTTCAGCGTTATCACCTGTTACGTAAGTCATTCGGAAAATCTATCAATAATTTTAATTAAACTCTCCAAATGACTATCGCGTCAAACAATTCTGAAGTTTTAACCGAGAAATGTATCTAATTTTAAATCTAATTCGACTTTCAATTTCCGCTTTTCTCACTCCCTTCCTCGCGACAGTCCGAGGTGAGTAAATAGTGTGCCAGGGCGCGTTGGCGATCGCCGGTCGGTCACTCTTTCAGGCAACCCGTGTCGCCCCTCCCGCGTGACGGACGCATGATTGATGACCCGACTCCGTCCCCGGAATGGCTGTAGAATAAATTGCATCGTTTTCCTCTGTAACAGGTGGCTTCTTTAGAATCACCCCCTACCTCCCTTGTACATATTCCGCATGTATTTGGTGAAGTTTCTTCGACCATGCCCGGAGAAAACATTTCTTCTCGAGATCTTGGCGTTCCTTTTTGAGTCACGTTCTGGAATAGCTTAGCAGGAATGCTAAGAGAAAACAATGTGGTTTAGTTTTGTTCCATAGTTTCACGAAATGCTGCAGAAATTTTTGTAAACATGCGTGTCTATGGTATAAGTGAATGCCTTTATTAGGGATTTATGCATATGCATTCTGGTGTGAACTAATGGCTTTTGAAGGATTATATGCACACCTATGGTGTAAATGATTGACTTTATATGCGTACTTATAGTGTAACTATACAACTTTAAAAGAGATCTGTACATATGTATTCTAGTATAAGCGAATGATACCATAAGGATTTCACGCGGACCTAATGTAAACGAATGATTTCATTGAGCAATATCTGCATATGTATATTATGCTGTAAATGAACGACGTTAATACTTCTGGAGTAAATGAATGACTCTATATGCGTACCTCGGATGTAAATGAATGACTTTATATGCGTAACTTTGACATAAATAAATAACTTTAAAAGATATTTGTGTATATGTGCAGAGGTCGCCGAAATGGGGTGGTACACGAGAAGATTTCGCTGGTCCCCAGAAAAATGTGTGCAATATACTTACTCATCACGTTAAGTTATGTTTAAAGATGCATTGAAACATAATTCAATTCATAACAATACTTGAAAAGTTATAAAAAAGTTACTTTAAAGAATAACGCCATTTCATGGCGTTATTCCATTACCCCACTGTAAATAAGTCGTACTACTGTAGCTGCATTGTGTATTTTAGCTACATGTTTTGTTTCATCTCGTTTTGCACTCTTCTAATGTTTCCCTCACCTATATGCCTCATATGTATATCAGTTGAAGCATTTAAAGGTGGGAGGGATTGAGTTCAATATAAAATATATTCAATGTATTAGCTGGTGTTATTAAGGAAGTTTTTGCGTATTTTCTTTTGAAAATTGGTGCTTCTTTAGACAGTTATGTTCTTAATCTTAACCACGTGCATACTTTTTATAAATATATTTAACACTTAAAAATCATATTAGTGGTCCGCGGGATTTAAATTATGAATTTACTGATCCGTGAGGTAAAAATTTTCTCGGACACTGTATATGTGTCCTTGTGTAAGCGAATGACACTCCCACGTACCTAATGCAAATTAATGACTTCATTGAGGGATCTATGATTATATATATTATGTTGTAAATGAACGACTTTATGATTCTATATGTACCTCCGATGTAATTGAATGACTTTCTATGCGTACCTCTGGTGTAAATAAATAAATTTAAAACATATCTGCTCATATGTGCTCTGGTGTGAGCGAATGGCACCGTAAGGATTTCACGCGTACCTAATGTAAATAAATGACTTCATTTGGGAATCTATGCATATGAATTAGGCTGTAAATCAGGGGTGTCAAACTCGTGGCCCACAACAAACGTTTTTGCGGCCCGATCAGTGTATCAGCACACAATAATATATAATAAAATAACAAATCTACGTAGAATAAAAATAAGATAGGTAACGTTGTTTAAATTATATTCCTCTTTTTGCTATTATTACACAAAATTCGTCGTACATTTATTTTGAATGTACCACAGTTCAGTAGCGCACACAGGAATTTTTCAAACGGGGGGGTCGAAATTTCACCATTCTTGTATCAGGCTCCTTTTGATTTTGTCGATTTTCGGGAACAAAACACAGTAAAAAACTAATTTTTGAATAAATAATTAGCATTAATTAATAAAATTAATCATTAATAACAAATACTTAATTAAATTTTACGTACTATGTACTTAGAATTATAATTAATCGGAAAAAAATCAAGGGATTTGGGGGGGGTCTGGAAACCCATGACCCCCCCCTTATGTGCGCCACTGCCACAGTTAGGTAAGTACGGTACTTACGTTCCTATGAATATTGACTTTTTTTGCGACCCACCTGAAGTTAAAACTTATTTGTTTGGCCCAAATTAGACACCCTTTGAGTTTGACACCCTAGCTGTAAATGAACAGCTTTAGGATTCTATGTGTATCTCTGGTGTAAACGAATGCCTTTATAAGGACTCTATGTGTACTTCTGGTATAAATGAATGACTTTATAAGGGTAAATACGGGTTTATATACTTTATAAGGGTAATATACACTGGTGTGCAAAAATTAAGGACGAGACGGTTTTTTCAATATAACTTTGTACAAAAGCTTTCCACATCAACACATTTAATACCGTAAGATCCCCAATACGTACGGACATATGTAATATGTAAGCAACACTTACTAAAAGAGAAATCAGAGGGATAAAAAGAAGCTTGATTGAAAAAGTAGCATGGAGCGCAATGCGACTGAAGGCCGAAACATCCCTGTGATGGGTGTCCAGCAAGAAACATCCGGTCTTTAGTAGGGGATATGATCTCCCCTGACTGCTAGGCAGGTTTCACAGCGTCTGCCCATGCTGAGAATGAGGGTGCCAATGAGTTGTTGAGGCATTGCTGCCCATTCGTCTTGCAGCGCCAATCGAAGCTCCCGAATCGTTACTGGTGGTAAGGTACGAGCTGCCAAGCGTCTGCCTAGAACATCCCATACATGCTCGATGGGATTGAGATCCGGAGATAGTGCCGGCCAATCCATACGTTCAATATCCTCACTCTCTCTCTGTGCGATGCCATGGTGCATTGTCGTCCATGAAAAGGAACCGCAGACCCATAGCGCCTCTAAAAAGACGCAGATATGGAAGAAGAATCTCGTTACAATAACGGGTCCCGTTGACTGAACCTGCGTCGAAGATGTGAAGGTCTGTACGACTACTAAGCATGATGCCTCCCCAAACGAGAACACCGCGACCTCCATACCTGTCCCTTTCAATGATGTTCGAGATGATGATTGCGGTTTCCCCGCTCTCTCCAGATGAGTATGCGATGAGAATCGCTACTCAAACTGAATCTGCTCTCATCTGTAAAGAGTACTCGTCCCCATTCATTGTCTCTCCAATTACGGTGTTCCCGGCACCACAGAGAACGCCTTCTCTGATGGGCAGGCGTTAAAGGTACACACCGTACAGGGCGTCGTGCAAACAGACCACCACCGTGCACTCTTCTGGCCACGGTAAAACACGATATCGGTCGTCCAGTCGCCTGTGTCGTGTGTCTAGCGATTTCTCCCGCTGTCTGCCGCCGGTTTCTTCTGGCCTGTATGACAATGTACCAGTCATCTGCGGGTGTGATTCCTCGTGGACGACCACTACTGAACCCCCGGATAGCTGTTCCTGTAGTTTGAAATTGTCTCCAAAGTCATGAAACGATGCTGTGAGCAATTCCGAACTCTGCAGCCACACTTGTCACACTGCGGCCTTCCTCCAACTTCCCAATGTTTTGACCTCGGGTAAAAGCATCCAGATGTCGTCTAACAGATTGATTATTCGCCATTTCTCGCTGAGGCAGCAACTCGGTGTGATTTTAACTGCTATACGGCGTGCAATCTCTTTGCCAGAAATACTGATCTTACACCGACAACATGCTTTATACTACTCAGACACTCCCCCATTACGTCTACCTGCATATCTGCGCATGTGCTACCGTACATCACCTTACTTAATCTCCTGATTGGGTCTTTCTGTCCGCTCTGCCTTTTCGTTCAGCTGATATGCTAATTTTTCGACTTCGTCTATAATTTTTCACCAGATGATGCACAGAGGGAAAATCTTCAAAAATGCAATATCTGATACGGACTTGTCATTAACAAGACTTTTATGTCTACTATATCCTAAGATTGCGATTTAAATTTATGGTTTAGAGATGTGCAGTAGACTTAGATGTATCTATGTAGGGGATTGGGATCAGAGATTGAAAATCCCTGATGCATATGTGTATATCATCAGCACATGTATATATTATATATATATATCTATATATACCGTATTTAGTCGAATCTAAGCCACACCCCAAATTCTCAACAAATCTTTGTGGAAAATGAGAAATAGTGTAAAATAGTTTAAAACCTGTAATTGCTCTAATGTTCTCATTCAACGCATTTTTTTAATTCGATTCTAAGCCGCAACCGATTTTCAGTAGCTTTAATATTGGAAGAAAAGTGCAGCTTAGATTCGAATAAATACGGAAAAAATATATATGTGGGTGTGTATTTATTTAAATACGCTAATATGCCATTAATAAATCTGTAATCATTTGAAATTTCGCGTGGCCGCTTGTAATCTATATCGCTCAGTTGCTATAGAAACACCGTAGAGCCGATTGAAAAATTGAATGAAAGCTTTATATTTCTGAATAGTTATGAGTTGTAAATATTTGTATGAATAAAATATGCCCATATGTGTATTTTATTTCATACATGGAATACAAATTTTGAATGGCTTATATTAAAGTTTTGACCAAAATAACCAAGCCCTGATATTTACCATACTGCTTCTCTACAACTTAACATTTTTTTTTGAGTATGCAGCATTTTGTTTTAAGGTAACAGAACACCTTCGAAGAAAATTTTTTGAATTAACCTGAATTTTGCCTGTAAATGCATATTTTATGACCTTATGGGTCTCTAAAATTAGAAAAATACCCAAAAAAAGTTTTGTTAGTATACATTTTTAGTGTCAAAGGGGTATTTTATTTAAAAAATAAGCAAAAATAAGACTTTACGCAAAACATGATAATTGAAAATAAAATAAATATATTGACATTTTGTAAATTGAATAATATAGCATATAACCTTATCTAGGGAATAGACTCTTATTTTGGTAATATGACCATTACGTGGGAAGTTATTGTGTTTCGAACTTCTATACGTTGAAATTTTCTTAAAAGCTATTGTAATTTTTACTTTATTGCTATATAAAAAATTTCTACTCAACACAAACTCTTAAGAAAGGTCTATTCCCTGTATAAGTATTTAAAAAACATACATATAAAATTTTTATTTCATTCAAGCATAATTTTTTGAGATATTGTGTTTTGCGGTAAGAAAAAAATGTGAAAAAACTCATTTTCAGAAAACGACAAAAATAACATTAAACTCATATGATTACAAGAAAAACACTTACTTTCTTATTAAAATATACCAGATTTATAATCCTTTCCTTCTTTAACTTCTAAAACACTATTTTTTTTTTCTTTTTAAGTGCTCTTAAAATTTTTCTGTGTTTCTTTGTTTTGGGGTCTGCATTATGAATTGATTCCCGGATTCTGCATTTATCTAAATGTTTATATCCCCGTAAGGTAAACATCCCAGGGTTTTCTATATTCATTTTATTAAAAACTTTTAGACACCCATTTAATCCTTCATTGAAGTGTATAATAGCATTATACGACCCAAATTTAATTGTTTTGAGCGAAACAAAAACTTCCTTTGGTACTTTTTGCCAAACTATTCCATTAAAACACTCGTTGGCATTTTGCGTGCGTTCATGCAAGCACTTACTTAATATCTGTTTGTCGCATAGTTCTAAATATACTGGTTTAATTTTATTTAAAATATCATTTTATAAACCAGCATATTTTGTGGAACATTTTGTTCCATTTGCCATCCCCCGCTGAAAATAACACCAGCTTTCTTTCCCTATTGGGCATTGACCATGCATCAGTTTCTTATTACTTGATTCACAGTGATATAACGCAGCAATTACATTTTGCTGCATGGCATTTAAGTTACCGACATTGCTGCGATTGCAATTCCGTAATAGATTGAAGTCTGTCAATAAAATTATCAGTTAATTTGCCTTTTCCAGACAGTCCTTTAGTTTTAGTTCTCACAGACGCTAACCAACTCTCTTTTGTACATGGCCAATGCACTCAAACTTGGTCACACTGTTTAATCCATAAGTGTCTTTCACACTCATGAAAGCTTTTGAGTCGCCATCCCCATAATATTGAGTGTAATGCAGTCTGCGGTTTTTTTCAGATCGAAGAAATATTCGGGAAGCCCCCATAATTTCCATTTTTGATGAAGAGCCTGTGAAATTACACTGACATATGTGGTCGGCTTTTGACGACTCATATTCAAAGTTTCTTGGCATAGTCTGAAGTCTCTTACATGTTGGACAGTAGGACGACATAACTTCTATGTCTAACACCTTACCAGTATCAACTGATATTGCAGCAACACAGCCATTCATAGATGTATAGCCTCTTCGCTGCCATGTGCTTATCCACCGATATGCCACATTTTACAATATCGGATGATAGATTTTGTTTTTTGTCCACAATCTCAGTAGCAGCTTTTATCATGGATTCCTCAGCTACTTCCTGGACCACTTTTAAAAGCTTTGCATCCTGATTTTTGTAAGCAGTTTGGTTAGTCGAGGCAAATTTAATGTTGAGCATAATTTAAATGCCCCAGCAAAACCTTTGCCTATCTGCCGCATATCATATACTAGCCTGGTATTTATAACAGGTGCACTTACAACTTTTTTTCATGAAGCAAATGCAAAAAAAAAGTCACAACACTTACATTTTAGTGTAAAATGGAAGCACAATCCATATCAGGAATCCTCGAATTGTTCTGCTTTTTCAGCAAAATATTTTGGGCAGCAAAGTTGAGCAAAGGCTTCCACATTAAGTTCAAGGTCAACGATTCTGTTACCAAACACAGGACCAAGCAATTATTTCTTCTGCAGTTGATAAAATGTCATTTCCCAACAGCTGACAGTACATTCAAGAACTGCTGAAGTGCTATTATTTTTCGAAGTGTTTGTGAATTTATTACCATAAAATTGCCGCTTGCGCTTTTTAGCAATACTTTTAACTATTTTTAAGTTAAAATAAAACTGAATAAAACAATCAAATAAACTTTTTTACGCTGTCAATTCTTTCAGCATGAAAATCCAACGCATATGTAAATAAAGTCAAAACAACAAACTTGCTGCCAGGTTTTACACATAAAAAAGGAAAAATGTATTTCCAAATACATTTATATTTATTCTTAAATGTTCTATTTTAATTTCTGACTAACTATTTGTATATTAATTATAATATTTCATGCCATATACTATGAAAGAGAAACGTAAACAAACAACTCGGCCACTTCCGGTTAGCAGAAATTATTTCGGGTCCGAGAAATTGATGATTAAGTAATATTGAAAAAGCTGTAACTCGGCTTCTAATTAAGATAGAAACAAAATTTAAACAGATTTACAAAGATAAAAGATTGAACTTTAATATAAGACCAAAAACGAAAAATCGATATTTTGACCAAAAATTGAGTTTTAAAGGTGTTCTGTCATCTTAATATATAAAACTAAAGCTCCATTTGGCATTTCAGTACTACAAAGGAAATATGATTCTTATTATACGTACAAGAAGATATCGATTACTGAAAACAAAAATGAGAATGTAGCAAAACATGATACCTTCAACACGATAATAAATACTAAATATAATCAATGTTAATCAATTTCACGTACGTAAAAGGTACCCAAAACTGGTTCCTATCTTTTTAAATTACATGAAAAGAACAAGCATCAGATAAATAAAGTTATTACTTTATTAAAATAGAGTTATCAGTGACGTTCAAAGACGTCTCTTGTGAGGAGGGGGAGTCATTCTAAAATAACAGACGAACGCGCCAAAGGGTAAAAATTAGTTGGTATATAGGGGATTGAATCCCCTAATCTCTCTCTCTCTCTCTCACTCTTTGTGTACGCCACTGAAGTTACAAGATTACTGTAGGAAACCATAATCCTTCTTTCCTTCCTCAGTGGCTCGACAGCCCAGGGTGGGCCTTGCCCTTCTCAAGAAGCCTTTTGCAGGCTAGCCTTCTTCCTGTTAGTGTTCTCCTCTTTTTAGTTCTCAAAACTAAGATCTTTTTCTAGGCCACCAATACAACTAAGATTTCACCTGTCTTTTCTCCGTGTGCCAATTGGTGGGGCATTGGAGATTTTTTTAGTGGTGCGGTCTTCGTCCAATCTGACAACGTGACCTGCCCATATAATTCGTTGTATTTTGATGAAGATAACGATGTCAGATTTTTAATATGAGTGGTAGAGCTGGAAATTTGATCTTCATCGCCACGTTCCATTTTTCTTAATTCCTCTAAAAATAAATCTTAAAGTCTTCCTTTCGTTTTGTAGATACTTATCATGTTCTCATCTATTCGAGACGTGAGCCAAGTTTCACATGCATAAGTTATATATAATACTGTTCTTAAAAGACTTTTATACAGTCGAACCCTCTTTTTGTTTTGTTGTTGATTAAATTCGATTTCATATGGAAGTCATATTCACGTAAGTCAAAAGAACTTCAAAGTTTCTTTTTTTAAACTAATTTGTTTTATAAACTCGTACATTGAGAGTTAAATCAAAGGTAAGTTTGAGGTAAAAAATTAATATATTTGGGGAAAAGTTAAAATATATGTGAATTACAATTGAAATCAGTGAAAATACATATAATTTCTAAATCTAAATTAGCGTAATGCAAACTAGTAAAACCTCAGCCGCATTAGTGATCTGTGACTATTCTTTTCAAGGCTGTCTTCGGTTAATGTTAAAGAATAGGACCCGAATTAGGTACATTTTTTCAGATATAAAAGAAATGAAAATTTAATATTATATTCTGGCTTCACTATCCCTTAGAGAACAACATATTTTATCATTTTTCACTTTTTTTGACCGAGCTGAGCCATTTTTTTCTGGCGTAAAATGTGTTTCGCGTTTTTTCTCCTATACCGTAATGTTAAATGAGCTGTCCTTTCACGTGTTAAAGTGGAAGAAAAATAATAATATTCAGGGAATATTTTGAATTTTTAGAAACGCTATATTGTTAACAGGTGTATATAAGTTATAATGTTGCAAATTTTTATGAAAATTGAAGCATTTTTCTGTCTGAAAATGTGATCCGCGTTTAGTTCAGGCTCTCTTATTTTTGCCGAAAGCAGCCTTAAGGGATTCTTGGGTTATTCACAAAATCAGTGTCTCATTTTCAATGCATCTGAGAATGTTGTTATGTTCTTAATAAAAAAAAACAGATCACATATATATTTCATTTCTTTACATATTTCTATAAGCAACTCCGGGAAACCAATGTTTATTGAAACAAATAGAATTAAAATAACAAAGCAAAAAATCGCTTACGAAAACTTAAGAATAAAGATCACAAATTCAAAAAAATGTTACCCATGAGGGAATTAAAAAATGTTAACAAAATTATTTTCGTTGAATAAATAAAATTTAAAAAAAAAGCTACGATAGCTCTTATCAGTACTATTTATTATTTTAAACAAATTCCGTAAGACTATGGTTTAAGACTGTGTTTTTTCTGATACCAAATTGGTTTTAAACTCCGTGGCGTATCAATGATCCGTAGCAAAAATCTATTTTAATTTTAATGTTTGAATAGTTTCAATAATAATCCATAAATTTTACAGAAATTAATTTTATGTTTGCTTATCAGGACAGTTGTCAAATGTTTCACTCCAATGTTACTTCTCTGCACCATCCTTATAGAGGCAGGGAAGAACCTTTTAAGAGCTTCCCAAGCCTTCTTATCAAACAATCATCCTAGAATCTTCTGGATATTTCAAGAGATATCTCTTTTGGGGCAAATTTGGTGACCAAATTTTTCGTTAAACACTCCTGCTCACTTAACATTATTGAAGTAATGTGCCTGACTTTCTCTCTCTCTCTCTCTCAAATCATCTTCCTAAATGACCCACAATGAGGATTCTGCAGGGGAACGAACACTTTCCGTGGCATTATTATGCAATGTATTTATTTCCTTAGTTGATTCTATCTGATGTACCGAAATTCTTTCTTTTTACAAAACTTCTACGCTATTTTTAAATACTTATTTTTACAATATAAATATACATCCGGGGTAAGCACTACGTCGATCGCGATCGACCGGTGGACCGCCAAGACGTTTTGGGGTGACCGCCTGAAGAGTTTAGCAGCTAGTAATTATACACGAAAGATTCCAGATGCAGACTATTTCTACTGACTATAACAACAAAAACTAACTTTAGATAAAAATGTTTTATTTTTTAATTTATTTTGAATTAATTTATAATAAATACATCATTTTTGATATAATTGTATTTGTGGCTATTATTATTAAGCTTACATCATATGTTTTGCTTTAAACGCGGTTTTAAAAGAGTTTTTTTAGTTCTGTATATAAGTACTTATTCCGTATTTATTATTAAGATATAATAATAACCTTTTCCTTACCTCACCTCACCTAAGACATAGGGCAGTGGTGCCCAGAAATATTTTTTAAGAGAAAGGTGAGGGGGGTCGAGGGCTGAAGGTCTAACATCCTCATATCATACCCCAATACGCAGCCAAACATATTCTTTGATTTTGTCGATTGTCGGGAACAAAAAAAACAGCAAAATATAAATTACTAAATAAATCATTAACATTAATTAATAAACAAATTACTAATAACACATACTTAATTACACTTTACGTACTATATACATAAGATTATAATGGATCGGAAAAAAATCAACAGCTATAAGGGAGTGTCCGGGCCCGTTGACCCCTCCCTCACCCTTGTGTGCGCCACTAACAGTATGTGGAACGCAGCACTTAGAAGAAATTAGAAGTAGCCCGTACCCTGGAAAAGTCTGCTCACCCCTGCTGTACATTATCAAATTTCAGGGATAATGTATAAAATAAACAATTAATAAAAAAAATTACATTTGAATCAAAGATAGTGCATATATCGATTAAAAATTACTTAAAACTACTTGAGATTACGAAAAGAGATACTAAATGGAGAAGAAAAAAATCGAAGGTATATAATAACAAAAAATACAAAATTTTAGCTTAAAATAGTGTTTTTTCATTTGGAATTTCAACTTTCTTAGAATCGAAACTGAAAATTTCAGCCGAGGAGTTGTTCCCTTGACAACGTGGCAACAATCAGATCAGTGAATGGTTTTTTTTAAATCTCTTGATATTTTCTTCAGTACTTTTTTTTTTGAAAATTGACTGCCCCGAGAATGCTTCGAATGCTTAAAAAAGTTCCCCCAAGTGACAGCAGCTGCAGGCTGTCATTTTATGACAAGTTTTCAAACTGAAATTATTCTTTTTTTTTGTTCTCCTTTCTTCTCTCTAACCCTCCCTCTTTAAAAACTTCTGTTCAGTTTTACTTAACAATGGTTCATGCTCAAACTACTTTCACCACTGGATATCATTCTGCACCTTAACAATAAATGAAATAACGATAAATTCATATTCACTTTGCGTTTTTCTTTGCTGTCGACTTAGAAAATAATACAGAAGGAATTGTATGATATAACTTTGGAACCTCATGTTTATATAGAAAATAATACAGAAGGAATTGTATGATATAACTTTGGAAGCTCATGTTTATATAATTATTTGTAACGTTATAATTATAATGTGGACTAGTTGTAACCCCCTTCCCCCACCCTTCGCTGGGTATTTCCTTATGTTGTACCACTGTGTAATGTATTTAAGTTATAGTGATAGTCATAAGCATTAAATTTTCGATTGAATTAAAAAAACATCCTTATAGATTCTCGCCTTTTGATTCAAGGGGGTTAACCCATGTGACAGCCTGTTTATTAAGCATTTTTAGGAAATTCTTTTTGATGACCAGTAAAATGATAGAACCTAACGTTTTTTTTATCATTTATTTATATGTATCCTAAGAGTATGTATATAAATTTAATAGAACGTCTGAACACACCCACCTCGAAAAAATGGACGCTCACTTCCTCCACGATTCCGGCTGATTGGTTTATCTGGAAAAAAATTAACGGCGTTTTAATCTATATGCTTAAATGCACCGAATGAACTATACTCAATTGAAAATATCAAAAATTGGATTTTTGGTAGACCTCCGAAGAAAAAGTTTCGAATTTCATGGGGTTTTTTTGTTATGTTTTTGTTATAAAAAATAGAAATATTTTGAAATGATCGTGGTTCATTTTTGGTGCGTATATTTGTGCTGAGTCTACCCTATAAATTTGAAGTTATGCGGTCAAACCGTTCTTGAGATATGATGGAGGAAAGTTTGAAAAACACAGTTTTGAGAAAAAGGCGTTTAAAAAGCTTCAAGTCCGATTAAAACAAACAAAATCTTAACTTGCGTGCCGAACAGCTGCTCATCTAACACTTGCTTCTCTATAACGAGTTCGAATTTTAAAAAAAATCACTTTACCACTGTATTCTAGATATGTTAAGGAAGCAATTTATGAAGAAAAAAAATTTTTTTTTAATTTTTTGAACCCATCACGTGGGTGAATCCCCTTGAGAAGGACTTGATTGGAATATTTAAAACGGAAGTATGCTTAAGTTGCTATAAAAATCTATGAAATTTATCACTTCAAGTAACACAGCGTAAATTATAACATTTAATCGAAGTTTGCTTCTGATATTACCATATTTTTTCGAATCCAAGCCGCACTTTTTTCCGATGTTAATGCTACTGAAAATCGGGTTCGGCTTAGAATCAAAGGCGGAAAAATTCGCTGGAGGGGGGAAATTGAACATGATACTGACTGTTTCAGTAATTATAGCTCCTTGTATGTATTTAAAAGCTTTTAATACTAATAAAAAATAACACTTTCCTTAAAATTTTTAAATATTTTAAAATTTCGTAAATGTAGATATAATTTTTTTTACACTGGTTTATATATTTTCTATTTTACTACTTTATATATTCGTAATGAGTCTTAGAATCGAATAAATACGGTAATTTATATATTTGTTTCTAAATTATTACCGCAACTCTTTAAATTACTTGCCTTATTTTGAAGTAGATTTAATCTTGTGAATGTAAGTAGTTTTGTAGCCAATTTGCAATGAAATTAGTGTTAAATTAAGCATAATTACAAATAAATTATAAACAAAATATAAAATAAACTTTTTTTAAAAAAAAAACCCCGAAATTACTGCTTTGAGAAATAATTCAATCAAGGCCTTACGCAAGAAAAGAGAAAATATGAAGAATGAAATGTTTAAAGTAGAATTGAATCGAAAAAACTATAAAAATATATGAGCCGTTGTGGTGTAAGTTGACCACTTTTGACAAAAAGTTACTTATTATTGTAATATTGAATGCATCTGCTGTGAATTTTTTTTATATGTGAACAATTCCCTAAAAAATTCTTCAAAATTTTCATCGTTTTGTCAGCCTAAATTTACGTAGTTAATGGAATTACAAATATATTTATTTTGAAAGTGTTAAATATCTTCATATAATATAAAATGGACTCTTGCACCACTTTCAAAGAAGTCAGCAAATTCACAAGTTGTTTTGTTATTAAAAAAACCATATTGTGAAAATCTCTTGGTGGCAAAGTTGGTTGATCAAGAGTGGTTTCGAAAAATCAAACTCGATTCCTCTAAAAAATTATTTTTCATTTTACAAAATTTTATTTTTAAAAAAAAGCGATGAATCGCTGCTTAAAAAACATTTAAAAATTGAATTGCTTTCACATTCGAAACTTATTCGATCAAACAAAATAACTGCATGAAACATTTTTAACTTTGACCAAATTGTAATCAATATATGATCAAAATTTGCATGAGTTCGAACTGCAGCACATATGAAACTAGCCGAAAATTTTTTCAATTAAAGAATTAAATAGATTTATCATATTTTCAAGAATGCATTCATTAAATGTACATTGTATACGAATAGACGAATATATTTAAAAGCACCGTAAAATCCGGCGTATAACACGCTCTTTTAACATATAAAATAAGATCGAAATTTAGAGGTGAGCGTTATACGCCGGGTATAAAACTGAGAATTTTAAATGTTAAAAAAGATGAGCATAGAAAAAAATTAGACTTTTTATATTGAAATATTGCTTATTTAAAAGAAATGCATTCCATGTGAACTAAAGGGTTGTAGTTCTAGAATTATATACTATGTTTTTTCCTAAAGTTTGGGATAACACTTTAAATAAATGACTTCAAAACATAAGAACATTGCATACGTGAATTTCAAAAAAATTTTATAAAAAAGGGGTGCGTGTTATACAGCGAATATACCTAAAAATTAAAAATTGCAACTTGAAAGTATAGGTGCGCGTTATACGCCGGATTTTACGGTAATTATTTTTTAAATAAATTTTCAAAAAAAGCTCCTGAAAAAAAGAAATCCAAAACCTATTTTTTTTTACAATTCCTTACTCGTACTCAAAAGCAGAATAAAATAATGTTAGACGCTTTTAGATAGCACATGTAATTACTCCATCGAATTCTGTTTCATTGTTCGAAATGACAATTCAAAAAGTGATTTTTTTAACTTTTTACCCTCTACATTTTTTCCCTGAAAAACCCAGTGGTTCCATTTTCTCGTTCCAGAATTGTCGCGAAAACTTCCATCCCCTTTCTTCCCTTGACATCTAATTGACGCGCTGCACCCCCCTGGGATATTCTCTAGCTCCCCTCGCCCCCTACCGATCAATCCAGAAACCATTCGAGCGCAAATATTTGTGCCACTTAAACGAAAGGAATTTCCACTCCTTCTCTTCGAAACGATCTTTCGCGAGACGAGATGAGTTGTTATTTGCTGCTGCTGTTGGAGAGATAAAAGCATTGAAAAAGAATGGTTAGGCCGCCAGCTACTACCGCTGAGTGATAGATCACCGTTGGAAGATGGGAGGAATGATTTAAACCTGATAAAAGACTATTGTCATTAGAAAGGTTTTCAATGTTTTTACTCTTATCCACTCAGATGGTTAGCTAAACCAATGATGTGAGAGTTTCCGTGATGCCATCTTCTCCCTTGCTTATCATTTTCAAAAATCTGAATAGGTTGTCGAAATAAATGCTTCAGAAAAATACTTTTATGTCATTAAATCCAAATAACATCGCAAATATCGCTTTTTATGCTTGATGTTTAAATTGAAAACTTATTTATTCAGACACAAGTTTCCTATCGACTGGGAGACAAAGAAAATGATCATTTGTATGTAATCTTTGCATTGCCATACTTGTTTTTAATTTTATTTGTACAGTGAAGTCAGTGGCGCAACGGAGAATATTAGCGCCTACCCCTGCAAAGCCAGGTTTTGCCTTTAATGTTTTATAAATTGATTAAATATGTACTCGTATGTGATTTATGTGGTGCGATATTTGCTTTGGATTTCCTAGATCCATGCCCCCTCCTCCGCGATGCGGGGGTGTACGATACGCCACTGATTGGAGGATATATTGATATAAATATTAAGTACAAGCTTTCTTTCACATTCTTAGGTGCTTAACCATTATGAATCTGGTTTAGTATCCTACGTACGTCATTTTCAAGCAGCCAGAGTGTATGCATATATGATACGCTTTAATAAATACAATAATTATTTTAAAGGACTAATAATGCTTTCTGAGGTTAAATTTTTATTTTTCTTGCTTTTCTTATTTAGTCTGCTTTTAGTTTGTTTCGTCCATTGTATTTTTATCGAGAAATTTCGTTTTCTTTCTGTAGTTTATGAAGAAAGGCTTAAAAATATGTCTGCGTATGTATAAACTACATTTTCCTGTGCATGTTTGTGTTTTATAATATTATATGTAAAGCTAGTCTCAGAAAATTTAGAGATATATCATTTAAAGATATAATTTAAATATAAATTATAAAAAGGTCTTGCATTTTCTTTTGTCGTAGCTGACCGCAGCAGCTGAGTGGTCATGGTCGCGAACTCGTGGTCGGCGTTTGTGAGTGGTCAGGTTCATTGACTCGTGGCCGGGATTGTAGAGTCCCTGGCTTGAAGTTTAGTGCCATTGAGGGTCCACCTTACAGAGGGGCTGATGCACGTTAAATCTGCCATGGTTCAATGTCCTCACGGTAGCGTTCTGCCGAAGTAAGAAATGTGCCACTTCAGGTAGTGTCCTTGTCACTTGACCATGGTTCAAAATGACGAGGTCCGTCACCAATAGCCCTCGTGTTGCTTTATAGTGCGACGTTAATAAATATTTCCTCGTCGCCGGGGTTGACGGGTCACGCGTTCAAACCCTAGTGCCATTGAAGACCTGCCATATAGAGGAGCTGATGCACGTTAAATCTGGCGTAATTCTAAGTCCTCACGTTCTCATGGTGTGATAGTTTGGAGAGGAGATGTCAATTCAAGTGTCTTCCTTTTCACTGAACCGTAATTCAAAATTAAGAGGTCCGTTGCCAATGAACCTTGTATTGTCTTAGAGCGCGACGTTGATAAACACTTACTCACTACCAGGACAAACGTAGAATTTTCATGTAAGGTAACGAGTCCCCCAATATATGCAATAAAATTGTGTCACCTTTTAAAAAGAGGAAATTTTTTTTTAGCATCAATACACCTTGAATACTTCCAGTGGCGTGCTAAAGGTTGAACTTTAAAGGATTCAAACCGATCCCATACGCCGAGAGATTTTTATTTAACATAAAGATTACGCTTCGGAGCTTTTGTCTACATTTTTCTTAAATTATAAAACCCTCCCATAAAAGTAGTCTATGTACCCTACTAGGTTTCACAAAATTTATCCTTGTTAAAACCTTTCGTTCATAAACGGTTAAAAAGCCGAACAATATTACATTTCATCAATCAACAATGGGCTAAATTCATGTGGAGTCACAGTTATCAATGACATAGCTAGTTTTGAATGGGCCCTGCATCAAAATTCCTTCGTTGCCCCTTTTTGAATATGCGAGCCTGTTATTGGGACTGTAGTTATACATATTAGCACCCCTGCAGCTTGGGGACCCCGTATCATTGATATGGCTGATAAGGCGGTAGCTACGCCTCTGATAGTCACATATTAACTATAATCTTGTACCACCACCCAATCAATTGACACATTCTTGTGACATGATCACATGATGAATGCTATCACGTGTTTTAAGTCATGCTCTTCGCCATCCAACCAGCTTTTACCAACTTTTGCTTTTTACATACATTTTCTTTTAAGAAGTTCATGTTTGTCAATAATAACGCTTATAGGTAAAAAGTGCCCCTAAAATTATACATAAAATGTGCTATTTTTTTAAATTTTGAAAATATTTTTGAGGAATTTTAATACTTGAGCATTTTTACCCAATTACTAAATTTGAAATGTTTCAACAAACGTAGTGTTAGTTTTAAATTCAATGCAGAACACATGACTGTACGAAGGAAAGTCCAAAGTAAAGGGACTTTCGCAATTTCTAAGAACTTTTCCAAGTTTTGGCAACAGCTCTAGTATCCAGCGCTGAATGAGAGGTAGTCGGCAGCACTTATATTCAACGTGTCATTCGTCTTCCCTCGTAGTCCTTGAAGTGTAACAAAACGATCAACATGGCAGATCCATTGTCGATCTGCACCAGGGAGGGCAGCGATTCGCTTTTCATTTGGGGAAGGTGTAATACCTGCACTGGATACTAGTCATTCCTTCCATCACTACACCCTCATCGACTTACACATTGTCCCCAGTGGTTGACGTCGACGGACTGCCTAATCTTTCGTTATCACAAAAAGAATTTTTTCCCTGTCTGAAGCGCTCTATCCATTCGTGGATCTTGCTTCACGGTAAACAGCTGTCCCAATAGTGCACTTGCATGCGACGAATGATTTCCGCAGGTTTCCCACCTTCCGTAAACAAAAAGCGAATCACTGCCCTCCTTTCCTACTTGGTGCAGATCGACAATGAAATCGCCATGTTGAACGGTTTGCTACATTCCAACGACTACGAGGGAAGACGAGTGACACGTTGTTTTGAAGTGTTGCCGACTACCCCTCATTCAATGCTGGATACCAGCGCTGTTGCCAAACTTTGGAAAGAGAAATCGCTAAAATCCCTTTACTTTTTGACTTTTCCTCGTATATATCGCGTGATCGCCGTGAGATCAGCTCAAGGGTGTCAAATTCAAAGGCTAACTTGGGACAAAGATACAAGGCTTAACATTAGGTGGGTCACAAAACAAATAATATTTTTAGAAACGTCTGTTTTTTTGAATAATCCATTATAATAAACTCTTATAAAAGAACAACAAAAAATTTAATGTTTGCGTCCTGACACTTCACATCTCTTCCCTTCTACTATCTTTCCTATCTCAGGAGAAATTTTGTTCGCTGTGAATACTTTCAGAACTGATCCAAGGCGTGCGTCATTAATATTTTTTCTAACAGGAGACCTAATTCTTTTCATAACTGAAAATAACTGCTCGCACCAGCAGCGCACACAGGAATTTTTCAGGGGCGAGGTGTCCGGGACCGAAAGTTCCCCATTCTTGTATCATGCTCCTTTTGATTTTGTCGATTTTGGGGAACAAAACACAGTAAAATCTAATTATTGAATAAATAATTAGCATTAATTAATAAAATTAATCATTAATAACAAATATTTAATTAAATTGTATGTACTATATACTTAGAATTATGGTCAATCGGGAAAAATTCAAGGGTTTAGGGGGGGTCCGGACCCCCAGGACCCTCCCCCCTTTGTGTGCGCCACTGGCTCGCACCGATAAGTACTTCCAAACATGGAAAAAATTTCAGGTGTTAATTTTTGAGTACTTTCAAATGTGGCTGGTAAATACTTGTAAAATTCAGGCACACCCACTTTAATAAATTTTGCCTTCAATTATGAGTCGCACTGAAGCGCGATCACCTCCATTTGCATATGGCTGGGTACTGAGTCTATTGAGAAAATCGAAAAAACAAACAAAATTTATCTTCCAAAGAATTAAAATATTTAAATCTTGTTTCAAATTCAGTTCTCAGATTTGAAATTTTTTCTGCGTAATTTTGATGCTATGCAGTATCATCTAAACTCGATTTAATCATTTGTACATCGGAAAGTGCGTTAAATCTTCACTTTTCAGCTGCTTTTCCCACAGATTATATATTGTTGTGTGTCGATATATTGGCCGTGCCGCAAAAATGCTCGTCGCGAGCCACATGCGTACTCCGGGCCGTCAGTTTGACACCCCTGGTTTAGCTCATTGTTTCAAATAACATTAAGTTATTTATATATATTTCGTACAACACAGAATTTTAGGGCAATTTTACGCATTTTAAGTAACTACAAATATTATCGGAGCATCAATCTGAATATATATCTTGAGGTATAGTAGAATTCCAGAAATATTGTTTGTCTGAAATTAGAATTTATTTTTCCGAAGTAAACAATTTTTATGTTCGCTCTGAGGCAGATTGATAACTGTAGAACATACAGCTTGGCAAGCAGCCAGGAAGTTCAGAATGTGCACTTAAAATATACAATTTAAGATATTAAAATAACCCGTAAGAAGTGAAGAAGCTGTAAAAAATTCTCATTTCTTCCAACGAAATGAAATAAGAAACTTTTTATTGCAGATTCTGGAGATATTTTTTTTCTGTATTTTTTTAGTGCACTTTCGGAGGGAGAGAGAAAGTTTTGTCAAGCAAATTTACTTTTAAACCGTCTGGGTTTTCCTTGAACAATTTTTTGTTGTTGTTCTTTGCTCGGTTTTGATCTACTTGCTTGAAGGATGGCTGGAAATAATTTATATTTTGCAGTAAAAATTGCATATGAACCCTAGATATCTACGGGAAAGAAACTCAAACATTTATTTTAACAAAATGAGTTTGATGTCATAACTTCATATGCTAAATAAAAAAATAGTATAATACGATTTTTTATTTAAATGTTATGTATATTTTTTTGTTTTAACAAAAAATATTACTTAAGGTAGATATAGCTTTGATAGAGAAAATAGTAGTTTATTATACATGATGACAATTAAAAAAAAATGACCCTAAATGTAGCTTTAAATTGTTCGTTTTGGTATTTTAATCCCCTCCAGAAAAGTAGTAAGCCATTATAAATATTATTTAAAATAATGCTCGAAATTTGGTTTAAAAAATCCAACGGTAATGACTACGCAGCGACCGTCAACGGTAATGTTGCACATGGATGACGGTTTGCTAGCATACGGGATCAACTTTTGCACATGAAAGTAGGATCAGCCCGTGTACTATACAATTTAAGTGCCGTATATTTCCAAATATAAGCCCAGAGTCTATGGCGTAACGGGGAATATTAGGATTCTCTGCAAAATCAGACTTTGCCCTTAATATTTTATAAATTATAATATTTATAATATTTTATACGTACTTGGCGTCAGTCAGGATTTTTCAATCAAATTTACTGTAAAGTAGAACATTAATGACTGTAATTTTTTTTTCTGGTAACTCTGTCTGAAGTGCTGACAAATTTTTCAATTATTTGTGCTGTTCGAGATATCTGTGCTATTTATACTTTCTACGCTTTTTTTTAAAGGTAGCGGGAAGAGAAATTAGTACACGTGATGTGATCGTCGATCTATGTTTCATGCCCTGGAGACAAAACTCACTGCATGATGATCCTATGCGATCAAACATCCCAATGAGCTTCATTTCAATGGGAATTTTGTGAATACTATTCAGGAATTCGAATTATTCTCCTCCCTCCTTCTTTTAGCAAACTAATTCTAATAAAATCCCCCCAAAAATTTATAACATTGGCGAATGGCTTACCAAAACATATACACATTGATATTTTCTTTCCGCAACCCCGTTTTTACCGAGATTAGTGGATTCGTATATAACCTCTTTGTTTTCACTAAAAATATTCCAAAATTCTCGGCTTTTTCATGGAAATGTGCGATAACACAACCAAAGTAAATGTTAAGCTATATCCTGTCAAGAATTTATTTCGTTTTCGTATGTACTTAAGCAGTATTTTTTTTCAGGTAAATATAAGAAGCAATTAAATTTCTGTACATTTCATGTGTTCCTTTTTGTCCTTTTCGTCAATGAATAAAAACTATGAAAAAATATGTGTTTTCTTACTTATACATACTATTATTTAAATATTAATAGACACCACATTTTGAAGTAAAATAAAAATAATTGGCCACGTTATTCATCTCCTGAATAATGTAATTATTGTTATTGCGAGAAATCCATTGACCTTATTTACTGACTTTTCTAATGAAACGCAGATGTCGATGAAAAACTGAATTACCAAATCTAAATTCTTGACTAGTTCCTCAATAGCAACGATGAGACTTAGTTTCACCTGCGTTTGTGATTTGTCGTTGGTCTTCTAGGCTGTAATTACTGTTTCGAACTTTCTGAAAACACTGTTGACATCTGCTAACTCTTGTTATAACCGATCCTCATATTCGTATGTTGTATTTATATATTGTTATTCTTCGCGCTTTCGTGTCATTGCTGCTTTTATTTAACACATAGAGTAAAATGGGCCGAATGCGTTCCTTGCCACTTCTATTATAACTTTGACGAAAATCCTATTAAAATCGAACTACAGTCTTTGAAACTTTACAGTAAGAAACAAAATATTTTATACAATTTTTTAGCAACCTGACACTACTAGTAATTTATATATTTCCTTTTTGATTTTTAGTTCACCAATTGGAGGGAATTTAGAATAACCTTGTAATCTCAATAAAGTTCGAATTATATTTCTCATTTTTTTAACTACATATTCCGTTTCTTAGTCATTTTATTGTCTTTAAGGTATCCGATTACGTTCGGAGCCGAGATTTTGCAGAAGCATGTAAATGGATAATATTCATGATACTTAGTGTCACTTGGATTAGAAAATGTATATAAAATTGTTTTAAGAATAGTATTACAATAAAAAATTATCTAAGTACAATATTTTGACAAAAAATGAACATAGAGAGAATGACCATTTTTCAAAATATTCTCTCAATTGGTTGTAACTCTAAAAATAATGTGAATTTTTCAAAAATCATAGTTGAGCCTCTGTACAGAGATCTGAGCTATATACAGGCAAAATATTATTTATAATAGAAGCATTTTTTTCACAAAAGGAGAACATTTTGAAAAAGGGTTATTCTAAGTTAATTTTTTGCCCAAATATTGTATTTAAATAATTTTTTTGTCAAAATGTCCTTAAAACGGTTTTATGCATATATTCCAATCTAAGTGACACCAAATATCATGAAAATTATCCATTTATGCGCTTTTTTAAAATCACGGTTCCGAACGTAGTCGGATACCTTAATGCAATTATGCACAAAATTACAAATTGCACATTTTGTACTAAGCGAAATAAAATTTTTAAAGTAGGCTGTTATGATGTATTTCTTACAATTTTGTTCCATTAAGAAAGACTATTGGATAGGTTTTCAAGAATCCACGCAACCTATTCCACACAATTATATTTCTTCCTAAAAGAATCGTATTTCCTGTTAGAATCACTACTGGATCAAAAAAAAGGAAGAAAAAAAGGACAATAATAATATACCTTACATCCAAAAACCGACTTGTTAAACATAGTACTGCCACTTGATAAATGACATCAATTGGGTAATGTGCCGCCTTTCCAGGACAAACTAGTCTGGTACTTTTATGGACTACTTCTGGTGACAAATTGGCTATTCCGTTAAGTGGAATTCACTGTACACTATTATTTTTGTGTAAAAAAATTTACCAGATTACTTTGATTCACCAACCACTTCCTAAAAAGAACTTAAAAATAGCGAGAGCTAAGCCTTGTCTCTTCAATCTGTGATTATGTCTGACTGGATGTCCAAGTTGGAAATCCAAATGTGTGTTTGGCACACAAAAAAAAGGGGCATTTCCGACGCGATCTTTAGACCGTGGCCCTCTCCCTTCTTTATTTTTTCCCTTTTCCTCAAGAGAAATGACCATCGGTCAAGCGGATCGACTCCATTACCGGTCCCGGCCGAAGAGACCACCTGTGACCCTAATCAATCGATTGGATACCGATCCGTTGCATGCTTTATCTTTGCGCCCCAAGCTCTTGTTAGTGGGGGCAGCGGTCGATGGATTTGGTTGCGCCCTCCAATAACCAAAAAGGAGAGCTGATCTTCCTCATTTATTGCTGCAGAAGTATGTTTGGTCGGGTGACAGGTGTTTTGTATGGTAAGAGAACAGGTTTTGTTTGTCAGTGTTTGGGAAATTATCGATATATAATACGGTAGTGTTAGCGTAATTGAATTTTCTCATTTATATATCTATGAGAATATAGAAATAAAACAAATTGAATATATGTGTTCAGAAAAGGGAAAGTGATGAATTTCTATTAAGTGTTGTAAATAATATGTAGGGTTGTAACGGATGTGTATGTGGTCGGTCTAATCCATTAGTGTACGACGGTCAAAAGGAAAATTAGCCCTAGTCAAAACACTCAATTTATTAACAATTCTCAACTACATAACAAATTTCAATAACTCAAGAAATGCACCAATAGAGCAATATCGAAGTAAACGAGATAATTGAAGATTTAATTATAAATTGGATCACTTACTCTTAGCACGTCCTGGCAATACACCTTCTAAAAATTGGAAGATAAGTTATAATTTAATCTAATGGAAGCCGAAACTAATCCAATTTAAACAGCTAACTGACCTAATCGACAATCTTAATATTAATAAAATAATCTACGAAGCGTTCTCGGCTAGCTTTACGTTTATCACTAACTGCTATCTCTTAGCATCTGACCTCTCTCTATCGAACCTGAAAGTTCAAGCCTTAATTTAAATAATTCGCGTCTTAATCTTTGGAGGAAAGCTTTCAATAGAATAATATTTAAGGAACCATTATTCCCCAAGAGTATTAGTAGGAAGTACGCGAATAGACCCGTTACAGGGTGAGCCGAAAGCCTTGCTTGGATTATTAAAAAAATTCTTTACAAAATAACAATTTAATATAATAAGGTAACTATTATACCATTGAATAGGTCAGTTTTAGTAGTTTTTTTGTGCAAAATAGCGCAAATCCTCCTTCAAGGGGGATGTAAGAAAGACATCTTTTTTGCCGCAATGGCGTCGATTCAAGAGAAAAGCCTAGTATGTGCTTTGGTTTCACTAAACGAAATCACCCATTTGATGTTCAATGTAAGTTTCGACGTTCTTTTAGAAGCAAATCTCAAGGTGCTAAATCGATAAAGCGATAGTATGAAATGTTGAAGAAATAGGCAGTGTGTTAAGGATCTTCTAAAAAGTGCCAAGCCAAGTGGGAGTGAAGCATCTATTGAGCTTGAAACACTTAAAGAGATCCAGAATACCGCTTAGACATTCTTTGGGCTACCTAGAAAGCACATGTTGAAATTTACTAAGGTAAATGTTCATATAAGAAATTCATAATAATACTTACAGTATATAAAAAAACACGTCTATATATAATAATAATAGTTTGAGCACAATTGATATTAATAATCAGGGCAAGACTTAGGGTTCAACCTATGTAACCAAAATCCTTTTCTTGTAAGCATTGGCATGTTTGTGTAGAATGCTTTTGAGATTTGAGTCCTCCCCTCCCTTGTAATGACCTCCGTTTCAGCAGCGTACACAAGGGTGGGGCTTGGGCACTCTACTAGACCAACAGATTTTTATTTTTTTACTATAGAGATTAATTACCCTTCGGAGCTTTCATCTGCATGTTTTTCGAATGTGCTCCCCATTAAGTATCCGACTACGTTCGGAAACGTGGGTTTGCAAAAGCGTACAAACGAATACTTTTTTTTAATATTTAGTGTTATTTAGATTAGAATACACGTATAAAATGGTTTTAAGAATATTATTACAATACAAAATTATTTAAATGCGATATTTTAGCAAAAAATGAACATACACTGGTGTGCAAAAATTAAGGACGAGACGGTTTTTACAATATAACATTGTACAAAAGCTTTCCAAATCAACACATTTAACACCGTAAGATCCCCAATACGTAAGGACATGTGTAATGTAAGCAACACTTACTAAAAGAGAAATCAGAGGGATAAAAAGAAGCTTGATTGAAAAAGTAGCATGGAGCGCAATGCGACTGAAGGCCGAAACATCCCTGTGATGGGTGTCCAGCAAGAAACATCCGGTCTTTAGTAGGGGATATGATCTCCCCTGACTGCTAGGCAGGTTTCACAGTGTCTGCCCATGCTGAGAATGAGGGTGTCAATGAGTTGTTGAGGCATTGCTGCCCATTCGTCTTGCAGCGCCAATCGAAGCTCCCGAATCGTTACTGGTGGTAAGGTACGAGCTGCCAAACGTCTGCCTAGAAAACCCCATACATGCTCGATGGGATTGAGATCCGGAGATCGTGCAGGCCAATCCATACGTTCAATATCCTCACTCTCAAAGAGCTGTTCCGCAGCTACTGTGCGATGACATGGTGCATTGTCGTCCATGACAAGGAACTGCAGACCCACAGCGCCTCTAAAAAGACGCACATATGGAAGAAGAATCTCGTTACAATAACGGGTCCCGTTGACTGAACCTGCGTCGAAGATGTGAAGGTCTGTACGACTACCAAGCATGATGCCTCCCCAAACGAGAACACCGCGACCTCCATACCTGTCCCTTTCAATGATGTTCGAGGGATGATTGCGGCTTCCCCGCTCTCTCCAGATGAGTATGCGATGTGAATCGCTACTCAAACTAAATCTGCTCTCATCTGTAAAGAGTACTCGTCCCCATTCATTGTCTCTCCAATTCCGGTCTTCCCGGCACCACAGAGAACGCCTTCTCCGATGGGCAGGCGTTAAAGGTACACACCGTACAGGGCGTCGTGCAAACAGACCACCACCGTGCAGTCTTCTGGCCACAGTAAAACGCGATATCGGTCGTCCAGTCGCCTGTGTCGTGTGTCTAGCGATTTCTCCCGCTGTCTGCCGCCTGTTTCTTCTGGCCTGTAAGACAATGTACCGGTCATCTGCGGGTGTGGTTCCTCGTGGACGACCACTACTGAACCCCCGGATAGCTGTTCCTGTAGTTTGAAATTGTCTCCAAAGTCGTGAAACGATGCTGTGAGCAATTCCGAACTCTGCAGCCACACTTGTCACACTGCGGCCTTCCTCCAACTTCCCAATGATTCGACCTCGGGTAAAAGCATCCAGATGTCGTCTAACAGATTGATTATTCGCCATTTCTCGCTGAGGCAGCAACTCGGTGTGATTTTAACTGCTATACGGCGTGCAATCTCTTTGCCAGAAATACTGATCTTACACCGACAACATGCTTTATACTACTCAGACACTCCCCCATTACGTCTACCTGCATATCTGCGCATGTGCTACCGTACATCACCTTACTTAATCTCCTGATTGGTCTTTCTGTCCACTCTGCCTCTTCGTTCAGCTGATATGCTAATTTTTCGACTTCGTTCTTAATTTTTGCACACCAGTGTAGAATTATTTATTTTCAAAATATTCTCCTTTTAAGAAAATTGCTTCTGTAATAATAATATTTGCTTACATATAGCTCAGACCTCTGTACAGAGGCTGAACTAGGATTTTTGAAATGTATAACTCAGAAGTGGATTTATCCATATTTTATTACATCAAAATGAAAACATTTTAGGAAAACAACATCGATTATTATTTCAATAGGCTCTGAAAAAAATGTGAATTTCTCAATAATCCTAGTTCAGGCCCTCAAGAGAAGTGTTAGCTATCCAAAGATTAAATACATTATTATGATAAAGGCATTTTTCATAAAAGGAGAATATTTTGAAAATAAATAATTCTATGTCCATTTTTTGCCAAAATATAGGATTTAAATAATTTTTTATTGTAATAATATTCTTAAAACAATTTTATACGTATATCCTAATCTAAGTGTCCCTAAATATTAAAAAAATATTCGTTTGTAGGCTTTTGAAAAAAATCACGTTTTCGAACGTAGTTGGATATCTTAAGAAAGGTTTGCGAAAGCTACTCTTCTTCATTTCGCAATGAGAGACTGGAATTTCAAATTATTTATACAAGATATGGCGTCTTATTGAAAGTATATTTGGTTACCTATCATTTTTAAATAAATTAAAAATTTATCTTTTAAGTTCTTTGAATTTCATTTACAAATAGACATATTCAACTAAGCTCCTACCACATCCCATCGTGTCTACCGTCGCGAACTCGTGACCAGGGATGTTGAGTCGCGCGTTCGAATCCTGGAGCTACTTAAAGACCCACTGCATAGGGAATATGATGCAAGTTAAATCTGGCGAAGCTCGAATTCCTCCCATTGGCGTATTGGGGGAGTTTGGAGAGTGGGGTGCCTGTTCAGGTGTCGTCCACGTCACTTATTGGGGATTAAAACCATGAGATCCACCCGTAATAGTCCTAGTGTGGTTTTTGAGAGCATTAATAATATGCAGTCAATCATTCAATAAATCATTTCTCTTGGAATGATCCATTCTTTGTAGCATTAAGTATGCTTTACGTTTTATCACCTTTAACTTGATGCCGAATAAGTGTTTCATTTAACTGGTCAAAGGGAAAAAGCACAGATTCACAGAATGTATCTGAATTTTGAAAAGGCAATATGATAAATGATTATGTGAATTACAATATCAATAATTCACATTGGAATATGTTTTTTAGGGAGAAACGGCATCTGAAGTACTGCGTAAAAGGATAGTTGTGTAGAGTATATCTCATTCTAAAAACGCTTTGTAAAGTCGGAGTTTGCTCCGAATATTGAGTTATGCCTCTGTGACGAATCTGTACGGAACCTTTCCACTAATATTCTTAGGCGTCTTTGGGGATTGTAAATTCGCGTATATTTCCAATCAACTCTAAGAGGAGAACGGGATATGCAAAGTAGATAGGGTATTTAAGTAGAGCGTTGTAAGTTAGCAAACATGAAGGCTATTGAGCCAGCAGCAGTAGTGTCAACGTTTGTAGGATTCAATTGGATTACGATAGTGAAACATTGCTGCTAGTACTCAACGAAGGAATCTTAGGAGGTTAATATACCTGTGAAGAGATCAAAGTACTACCACGTGATATATACTAATTTAATACCGCTTACAGTAAGCGTTAGTTTAATAAAATTAGTTTAAGTTAATGAAAAGCTAATAATTCGAGTTGTGTGTATTTCTTAGACCTCCTATTTCGGTAGACCTCCTTTTATTGATATTACGCGTAGTTATTGATTAATTTCATATTTCGTAATTTAATTTAATATTAAAGGTTTCCCTTTTGTTTGACGTAGACATATAGATATTATATGTCTTTAGAGTTTTTGACATTTGAATCAATTGAATAAATATAAGTTATTATTATACAAATGGCGTCTGGTCATTTTTTGCCTCAAATTAATCTTGGTGTCCAGGGTGGAACAAAGGAGGGGGGGCTCCCACACCTCGAATAATAAGAACAAATGTTTACCATCAAATGCCGGGAGTCGGTAAGTACAGGATCGCTGACCATCGAGAGCGTGGATTATCATTCAGTGATATCACCCGTCGCACTGATCCAAATCTAACCACTGCCATGCAAATTGGAATTAGTGGGTTGCTGAGGGTTATACTGCTCGGTATGCAGGAGGATCACCCCGCCCTCGCATAAATAACGCCCGTGATGACAGACAAATTGTGAGGTCAGCCCTGAAAAACCATGCAACTACATCACGGACCTTTAGACAAGAAACAATGGGAAAGTATGCAGCATCCTCATTATCTACTCGTACGATACGACAACGTTTGCAGCAGCGTGGACTATCAGCACGGAGGCCATTACTTCGACTTCCCTTGACAATGCAGCATAGAGAGAGACGGCGACTTTGGAACGCCGAATGACGATACTGTATATAGGCGTGGCACAGTACCGCACAGTAGAATTTTTCAAGGGGTGGGGGGAGGAATCCAGGGTCGAAAGTACGCCATTCTTGTATAATGCTCCTTTTGATTTTGTCAATTTTCTGGAACAAAAACAGTAACAAACTAATTATTGAATAAATAATTAGCATTAAGTAATATAATTAATCATTAATAATAAATATTTAATTAAATTTTACGTACTTTATACTTAGAATTATAATCAATCGGAAAAAGAATCAAGGGCATTGCGGTGGGAGGTCCGGACCCCCCCTTTTGTGTGCGCCACTGGGTCGCACAATATCATTTTTTCAAAAGATTCCCGGTTCTGCATGCAGTTTTCTTATGACCGTATACGTGTATAGAGGCTCCGAGGAGATTGCTCATTTTGCCTGTGCTTGCATTCGATATCGGTATAGGGGCCTTGCACCTGGTATGACGGTTTGAGCAACCATTGGATCAACGACATACACATCTCTTGCTAGGATAGATGATAATTGGAACGAAGATCGGTACATTTCTGACGTCTTATGTTCACTGCTTGTGCTCTACCGTTGAGGCCTACCAAACGCCATCTACCAAAAGATAATGCTATCTCACATGTTGACCATCCTCGATACAGAGGGTATTCGATTGTCTTTAGATCTCTCACCCACTGAAAACATCTAGTCGTGGGTTGTTGAAAGACTGGTCCACCACCCTTCTCTAGCTGTAGCTAGACTTGTGACATAGACTTGTTGTTGTTTCTAATGCCACTTGTCTGACGTAGTCAGAACGAAGCCCACAAAATTCATCGTGGCAAGGGGCTAGAAGTACGCTTGTCGTTGGCATAGGTCTTGAGCACCATACAAGTGACAGTACGAATTAGCTCGGCGAAATTCCCCGAAGGGACGATAGATGGCGACACCACCTATCTCCACCTCCACAATTTCTGCATTGAACTGAAGGGGAGGGAAATATTCTCCAGTCCCTGCGCTCGTGACTCAGCCGACAAGACTACGGACCCACTGATTTAACGAGCACGTACTCCGTGTGTACTCGGAGGGTATTTGGTGGCAACGGGCATCGAACCCCAGGCCTTCCGGTCTGGAGTCCTATGCTCTAACCACTAGGCTATCCATGGCCCGATATAGACTGAAAGCAGCACGGAATGAATTGTCCATATTTGTCGTCTAAGGCCAGTGTGACTCCCTACTTAGACGGGTAAAGGCTGTTTTAGCTGCCAAATGTATCTGCTAATTTAGCACTCCTGTAAACCCTAAAATTGCCTGCAGATTTAATCATTTTGTCATCCTGCTATACTGTTTACGTACAACAATCTTTTTCAATTCCTACTATTAACTCACACTCTCTATATATTTATTTATTTATTTATCTTTGTGGAATTATGAATCGTTAATAAAATATATTTTACAGCGCTCAATTGAGCTGAAATTTTATATACATGATTATTTTGGATGTCAATACAGTAATTTAATTATAATTAATTAAAATTAATTGATTGAAACTAATTATTTAAAGAAGTACAGATACAGCCACGTTGGTTTCATTTTTAGCGCCTTTGGTCAAAACTTTAAAATATTTTTTTTTCTCACGCTTTAAAGCATTCAGTTGAACTGAAATTTTATAGACACGATTGTTTTGGATAACAATACGATACTTCAATGAAAATTAATTACCACTTAATATTGTGATTCTGTCCTATGTATGTACATATTTATATCAATTGTAACTATTTAGTAAAAAGTAGCTAAAATAAAAATTTTCTTTGTTGATCTAAGTAGGAATTGATTTAATTTTTTTTCTTATATTATTTGTTTGTATTTGCTTTTTTTTTCTCATGGTTTTGCTATATTAATGGCTAGCAGTGTGCATCAAGTTCAATCTTTCTCATGAAATTAAAATTTTGAAATATTCTTTGTACAAATTTAGATCCACACAAATACAACTGAAGCGTGAATGATTTATATACTTACATACTTAAATTAACTGTAAAAAATCGATACTTAAATACGTATAAGAAACAATCTTGAAAATAAAAACGGGAAATAATTTTGAAGTAGCTTTAATCTATAATCTCCTGGGTGGTTGCCATAGCAACCAATCTCTGCTCACGTGGGTGACGAAAATGAGTATAATACGACTCTCCGCTATAGTTTTACGAACTTCAGCTCTAAGCAGCTTCTGAATTACTAAATAACTTAAAGCAATAATATCGAGCCATCTTAAGAGCTTACGTTTTATCACAATCGACCTTATTCATGGACCCGTTCGCATCTAAAATGTTGAAAATTTCTCATTTAGATTCCCGGGACCATCTAGGCTCCTTCGCTGCACTTAAGTACACAATCCAGATGCCCCTCCCCCGTAGAAACAAAAAAATATATATATAGAATATGGAGGTGGTAGAGGGAAAAAAAGAATACTTTTTCATATCGAAAGTGAAAGAAATCGGAAGTACGCGAAGCAAAAGAAGAAGGGGGAGGTAAAAAAAAATAAAATGAAGAAATGGCACAGAGAGATGAAAAAAGAAACAAATACATAAAAACTATCGCTGCAGCTAAAAGTTTCAAAAGTAGCAAGCGAGTCGGGGGTGGTGAGGTAATAGCAAAGAATTTCTTATCTGAAAAGGCGAGCGAGGAAGGGGAAAAAAAGACGATTCTCAGACAGGGGGTGCGACGGAATCGAGGGCCAAGGAAAAACCGGAAATGAATGCTTGACACGTGCCCGAAATTCGTGTGTGAAGTGGCGAAGTGGGGACAGGGGGCGATGTGTTAAGAATGGCATCTTTCCCGAGATGACGAATGTAGTCACGTGACTAGGTTAAGAACGAATGGGAATGCGATAATAGGTCCTCCGGCGGCCTGGATGCAGACGCAGACAAAGAAAAGCACTAATAGGGGAAGAATAAAGATATAACAGCCAGAGAAAGCAGGATTATGTGTGTAATTCTTGACTGCTGAAAACCTAATTTTTCGTCGGTGATGGACGGTTTTTGAGATTGCTGTCTGATTTATGATTTTCCCACGGGGGTCAACACAATATAAAGTAACCGCTCCCGAATTCTAAAAATAGAACTTTTCCGTTCTCAATTAGACGCAGTCGTTTTTTAAATGTGTTCTAGTTGGGCTTTTTTGTGGCTCAAAATAGGGTTGGGCCTTTTGTAGGGCTTGTCAGATCACTCCTGGTTAATCAGAACAAATTATTAAAAGAGAGAAATGTGTTCACCACTCCTAGACAAAATTTAAAATTGAATAAAAAATGCGTTTTTACGAACTATATACAATAATTCTTGAATAATGCCATATAAATATCACGTCTACTGTATTTGATGGTGATGTCGTATCCATGACGGGACCAAATCAGATAGTACCATAGGTTCAGATGTTCCGGCAATCTGTTCAATATTGTCCACATAGAAATTTGTTGACGAAAAGAGGACCTCTATTTCTCTTGTAGAGCAGCAAGAATAGCTGGACAGTCAAAAATATGAGCAGGCGTTAGCTCTGTATCTAAACAGTTATCACAATTCCTATAAGATCTTCTACTATCCCTATTGAACTTTATTCCTCTGTAATGACCTATTCTTAGGCTGACAATAGTTTTTGTTATAAGGCGGTCTCCATTTATATTACAGATTTGATGCTTTACAGGAATTGACTTCTCTCTCAATTTGAAATTTGTGACAGCATTTGCGTCTAATAAAGTAATGTTGACAAAGTTGGCATTATTAAGATTTCTAGCTGCGTTTTCATTGCCTGTAGTGTCAACATGTGCAGGTAACCATTGGAGGAAGCAAACTTTATCTAACTCATGTAATCTAAACAGGCAAGAGCAAATCTCTTCAGTAATCCTTGAACCTCCCTTTAGAGAGACATTGGAGGGCTGGTTTTATTGTAGAATACTGTATTTTTTACATTTCATATAGAAATTTAAAAAAATCATGTTGGCAGAGAAATTAAATTCAGAAAATCTTATGGTTTTATTCTCGGGAGCTAGGTTTTGAATTCTAAAGGTTGGGCTGATAATTTTCTAACATCGAATCTTACTGTATACAATATACTTTTTTAAGTAATATTACGATGACTTTTTTTTCTTTTGAGTCTTTAGTATTTAAAAAGAATTATTCATTATACCATTCAATTCAGAATTTTTAAAGTCAATTAATTCACTAAGATGCTTTTGAATGGAATTTTATAAAAATCAAAATTTCAGATGAAAAATCAATTTTGAATGGTGTAAAATGGAAAACGTTACGAGAAAGTTCTTAGAAGTGACCATTCGCACACACAAGGTGTGTTCAGTTATGGCCAATCGTAATCTTTCATGTCAAAACCATTTACATTGGAGAGGTGTGGTTTGGTGACTACATATATGCGATCCTAATGGGCATACGTGAATCTTTTCCAACCTACAGCAAAGCTTTCATTTGGGATAGGACCACCGAAAATTAAGAAAAGTGTGGTAAGTATCAAATTTTCATTCTTGGAAGAATAATGAAAAAAAGGTTCAATAATGCAATATACTATTGCATGAAACTTTTTGAAAGAAACAATTGTTTGTGTTGACAATAAAAGAAAAAGAGAAGCCAGAAAGGAGACCAAATACCTGTCCAGAAAAGTCACGCAGAATGCGATAATCAACTGCTAGTCATCGAAAAAAGGGGAAAAAAGCAATCCAGTGCTGATTTCGATAGAGGTAGAATTTTTTCCAAAAGTTTGAGTCAACCATATGACATAGAAATTTGCATTAATTATCACAAACATACTTTGCAACAAAAAAGCACTTTTGGGAGGAAACGTCATTAGTGGAGAAAGCAGTACATCCGAATTTTATGAAGAAAAATGTCATGAACACGTTAAAAAATGGTACTAATGGGGATTGTGTCCACCCCTAACTGTAATTTTTTGTTCCTACATGCTGCGTCCATTCCAAAGTGCGATTCTCCATGCTGCCAATCAAGTTGTCGGACACAGAAAAATGGAGATGAGAGAGAGAGAGAGAGAGTAGCAACATGTCTATCGATGTAGTTTCAAATATTCTGTCGGTTTTCAGACATAGAGATTGAACTGGCCATTCAGTTTGCTTCAAACCGTGATCCTTAAAGAGTCTTCAATAATCAAAGCTCGGTGAAGCTCGCGCATTATCATCCATCTGAATGAAATCATTACCAACATTGACGGTATATGGGAGGGGGGGACATATCAATCAAGCGTCTCGTCTCAATACCTCGCACCAGTCAGCGCTTCTTTATGGAACACATGGTCAATGGAACCTAAACCATGACCTCACCATGATTCCATCACCTCTGTAAGAATTACATCTATTGTTCCCTGCAGCTTAGCAGACTCTGGATTTTCTCTTCAGTGTGGGCCTGGACTCAACTGTGAAGAAGAAAGAAGCCCATTGCTGGCTGATCCTGAAATTCTGTTCCCTTGCCCAACATAAAGAGACACATTCTTGTCGATAGTTCAGAAGGACACACACAGCTAATCATCTTGCAAAGAGACCAATATTGTGAAAGAGTTTTCTCCCCGTAGTAGCAGAAGCCCTTGTGTTCCTGATGCAACTTACTGAGGCACTGTAGCTTCTCCATCTACGGCCCGAAAAAGCTAGAAAATGGTCTCTCGTAGATTTTGTAATTCGCGTTGGACCTTTAATTCATCTTCTATAGGCACTGAATCTTCATATTTTAATTGATCCCACAATCGATGGACCACATTCACAGAGAAACATTGAGACGTCTAGAGCAGTGGTCTTCAACCCCCGGACAGTGGACTGGTACTGGTCCTTGGATCAAATAGTACAGGGCCGTCCAAAGAACATTAAATTATTTCCATTTTATTTACTGTGGAGTATTTCTCTCGGGTTTGTGCTACGATCCACAGATATCCCTTTATATTCATTTTTGATGTAATGTATTTTATTCCGAAGGCATATTTAAATAAAATTAAATTAAATTAAAATTATATTGTCAAAGCACACACACAATCTAAAATAAAAAAATCAATGTCCTCCCCCTTCAGCGGACCGAGGTAAAACTACCAAACGTTGACGGAGTCGAGGCGATTAAAACGTTAATTAGCGCTGGAATAATAAGCCATCAGCCTGTGACAAACCTTATTTCTATCCATCCAAAAACATGCCACCTCAACGAATAAAGTAAACAACTTCTCATAAACTTTGGAGGACTCTCTTGGAAAGTGTGAACGAAATTACTAACAACTACTGACAGTGGCGTAAAGGAGCCCCCTCAAAATCAGGTTTTGGGCCCACTCGCGATGTGGGTTTGTTATTGAAAACTACTATTGGCTACTTACTGCCACTGGCTGTTGAAAATTTGCGATTATGCACAAAACATTTACACGATATTGCATAAGTTTGATTTTTGCGCATTTTATCTAACTCCTACATAAGTAGCATTTACTTTAAAATAAAAATAATGGTTAGTATGTGTTTTACATAAGTTTTCATTACCACCATTCGTATAAACTATGATTCTTATTGTTACGGCAATGCTTATCAAACTTTCCATATTGGCGATCCAATTTTCAGTCATAATTTTCATCGCGCACCCCTCATAGAACAACTGAATCAATAATAATATACTTCGATGCTACTTTATGCGACTTTAATTATATACACAAATTATTAAGATAAGAATTATATTTTGTATATAATTTTGTAAATGACAAGCCCATAGAAATCCCTAGTAATTACTATATATATATAAATTAATTTTTAATTTATTTAATGCTTTTAGCCGTATTGATACATCTATATTATAAGTATCTTAAATCAGTGTGAATATTTTCTATTATGTCAGAATGTATTTTTTTTGTGTGCTTTCTTTCAGTAAATTGATAATTATTTTAAATCTTTTATTTTCGCCTTTTCTATATGGTCGCGCGCCCAGCTTAAGGTTATCACTCCCAACTAGGGGGAGCGCTCCCCACAATTTGAGAAACACTGTGTAACGGTCATTTTATTAATGGGGAGCTTCGAGACACATGTTCAACTTCTGGAGGTCTATATATATATAGTGTCTCAGGATTATTGGGAAAAACTTTAAGGGAAGGTGAGGGATATCTCAAGGATTCAGATTTACATACCAATTTATGGTCGGAAGCGTTTTCGTTCGGTGCTAGGTAAAGTTGTTCACAACAGCATTGAAGGAAGCAGACCTACAATACCGCAGAAATTTAAGCTGTCATCTCTCACAGAGGAGTATGGAACAGTTTTACGGACACTTTTCTGGCACATATGCTGATTCCCGGATTTGAAGAAGGAAATGCATTAGCAAGAGAAAGATTGCACCATGAAATGTACCCACAGAATTATAGACCGGACCACCATATATTTACTAATTTCCATCACAATTTCTGTGAATATGGATCATTACGAGGTAACAGACATAGTGAGGGTGAGCCACGAGTGATTCAAACTTCCAGCACAGAACAAAATGTGTTGGATACCGTTCAAAGGAATTTGAGTACCAGAGTACGAACCGTCGCTGCTGCCCCTAAGAGTATCTCACAGTAGTATTCATCGTGTTTTGCAACGTGAAGACAAACCAATACATCTATACCATCTTCAAAGAGTACCGTCACAAATTGGGATGCAAATTATTAAAAACTCTCTCGGTGGTCCGGTTAAACTCTTTGTAGGTATCTTTCACGGTACAATTTTTCTGCTACTCATGCAATTCCTTCTGCAAATCCGTAAATCAGGTGCATATTCACCAGCTGGGTGTTCGTATAAAACTGTTCCGTACTTCTTTTCTGGCGACGTCTGCAGGTTTGTTTCCTCCAATGCTCTTGTAAACAACGCCACCTACCACTGAACGAAGAAGTTTCCGACCATATGTTGCTATGCAAATCGGAATCATTGTGATGTCCCCTACCTTCCCTAAAAGTTTGTCCCAATAATCCTGGGACACCCTGTATATACAAGCCTCAAAAAGGTGAAGTAGATATATATATGTATATATATATGTATATATATATATATATATATATATATATATATATGTATATATATGTATATATATGTATATATATATGTATATATATATATATATATATATGTATATATATATGTATATATATATATGAAAACGACTCACTCACTCATCGAGAGATCTCCGAAATTGTTATACCTACATACTTGATATTGGATTATTTTTGACTTTCGCGGGTACTACTCGCTCGATCGGAGTAACTAATCGCTAGTCGACTCTTCAACGGTCAAAACAACACTGACTCAACTTCAGCGAGTGACTCCTACTTATAGTCTGAGTAATTTTTCGAGAAAGATCCACTTACGTCGTAGATCGTGATATTAATAGAATTCTCCAGTAATTTCCCTAAGCGTCTATTCGGTCGCCAACTATCCAAAAACGGTAGCTAACATGGTCGCCGCAAAAAATGGTAGCCTACGATAATTCTAACTTGGCTGTATCGCCAACATTTTGCCAAGGTAGCATTGAGTCGCCATTATAATGTAAGGAACAGTGCTGCTTGTGAATATTACAATTTCACCATAAAATAAATACAACAAAAAGTAATATTAAAGTATTACACATCCAGATATAAATAATTTCTTTATTTTAACAATTCATTACTCAAAATTCATAACAATATTTTCTAAGAATTTTGTGAATAAGGTTTTTTAAAATTTATTCGGAATTGCTTTTATTAGCTCTTACTACAAATGAGGAAGTTTGTACTTATTGTTGTTAGAAGAACATTGGGACTCCGTGAAATAATTGATCAGTGAATTTTCATTATAACTTCGAATGAACTGAGTTATCAAGGAAAAATGCTATTTTAATAAATTCCCCTTTGTCTGCAATGATTTTTTTTAAAGTTGCAATTTCTGAAAACAGTGTCAATCAGAAAGAAAAGAAAATAATGTTTAGAAAAGATAAACTTATCTAGCGTGAAATTTCGATGTTTTTCTCACATAAAAAAATTAGCAATTTTCAGAAAAATCTGTACATCTGTCATCAAAAGCGTTATCCGTGACCGTTCTCAACGAGTGTTATTTTTTCCCATTTCATCGCCAATTCCTCTTTCCAAAACCAACAATAAAAAAGAATAAGAATAATCAGATGAAAAATGACAAGCGAACTAACAGTTGAGTGTTGTCCGTTTATACACTCGAAACGAACAAAATAATGAATTTATTGAAAAAAAAAGAAATGGCCGAAAGTGCTCATAACTGTCATGACTGTCTCCAATTCGATAATTGCAGAAAACAAACTTCCGCTGTCAGGAAAGAAAAAAAAAGAATCTTGGAAAATGTTTTTGAAGCAAACGTAAACATGTCGATGAAGCTAGTGATTGTTGAATTCCATAAACAAACCATTCTTTAGCTTTTTGCGCTGCTTCCAAAAATAAATTCTAAATTAGGAAATGTGATACATAATCACCTTAAGTGATAAAATATATAAATTTTATTTAAACAATATATATATATATATATATATATATATATATATATATATATATATATATATATATATATATATAATTCGTAAAGAATTATATGCAACAAATTAATATAACATTGAATTTTGATAAAAGACAGAGTGCTTTCAGTGGTTATATTTATATGCTATCATCAACTTTCAGTAAATATTTTTAAAAAGTAAACTCTGAAGAAAACTAGATGTTTATCAAACATAATTGTTAAAGATGTTGCCACAAGGGACTGATATTCTTAAGTAATAAGTTATTCATATACTTATAGGACAAAAGCGACTCACTCACTCATCAAGATATCTTCCAAACTAATAGACCTACAGGCATGAAATTTAGAAGCAGTCATCTTTAGTTGAGTAGGGATCTTCTAATAACGGATTTTGTGTTTTTTAGAAATCGTATCCTATGGGGACTTGAGAAGGGGTTTAGATAAAAAAAATTGTCTTTGGAGTATAAGATCTACAGACATAAAATTCGGTAAGCATGGTTACTTTGTTGAGTAGAGATTTACTAAGAGCCCTTTTTATTAAAATCGACTGTTACTCGGGGAGGGGGTGGCTAATTGGACGTATAGATAATAAGTTTCCGTTTTTGATAAGACCGACAAACTTAAAAGTTTGGCAAGCATACTCTTTGTTAAACAGAGACCTACGAAGAATTGAATTTACGGAAATGAGTGAGTGCGGGGGTGTATCCAGTTATGCACGTACAAAAATACCCATTTTTGAGCTATTCGACCCGTACAGACTTGAAATTCGACAAACATGTATCTTTTGTTGAGTAGAGATCCCCTAATAACGTATTATACGAAAATAGTGTCCCAAGGGAGTTTAAATGTGTTTATAGATAATAAAAAATTCATGCAAATTATTACACTTATAGACTTGAAATTTGATAAGTATGTTTCTTTTACTGAGAAGAGATTCGTTAAAAGCGGGTTTTCTGGAAATTGACTTTCAAGAGGGTTGCGAGAAATTACAGGGGTGTTATCCATAAAAAATTTCAGTTTTTGAATTGAGTAGAGACACGCTAACAATGGGTATTGCGAGAATCGACTTCTAAGAGAGGTTGCGGGGATGTTAAAATGTGTGGACTTCAGTTATAAAAATTCAAGTACTGTCCTTTTTAAATCAAGAGACAAGTGTTATAAGAATATCTTTCAATACATCTGAATGTGTGCTTCATAATAAGACTTAGACATCAATAATTTGATAACAGTACATACAAGCATCATGAAGCACTGTACGAAGTAAGTGGGTAACAGCTAATACAGTATCAAAAAATAATAAATGGGAGAGAACAATAGAGTAATGTATCAATTAAAATATTACTTTTCTCAGGTAAATATATCCTCTATAAAAAAAACCCAAGACATATCTTTAGAACAAAGATATATGTTATTTGATTCTGATCAATTGCCGCAAAATATTCTAATTAGTTTGAGACAGTTTTTTTGCCTTTGGTAAATAATTTTTGTAAAAAAATTGCGGAAAGTGTAGTTATATAAAAGAGTTTTAGTTACAGTGTAAGAAGCTCGCGCCTCTATCACGGGCATCTAGATGTGTGGGGCGAAGGGAAGAAACACTCGACATGATTCAACTAATCTATTTATTTCCACATTAAGAACAGACACAATTTCAACTAATAATATTAAGAGAATGTCTCAATGAAAATCATGAAAGTGGAACAACGACAGTAAAACGTGAGTGATTAAGCGACTAACAAACTTGATCCTTATCTTAATTAAGGATCTAACCTATTATCCGATTTAATCTAATGTTAATTCAATCTTACTGAACAATCGTAACTTTAAGGTTTCCTTCTAATAAGAATCAAATCACTCTAATTCTAATATTATACCTTCAGTAGCAATCTCACCCGGCTTGAGTATACCTTCTCTCCTTCAAACTAGAAAACCTCGCCTATTTATAGTAAGTTAATTTTTGCATATCACGATTCTCTTCTTCCGAAGGGTTGGCTGTGAATAACGCGATTTGATAGCCCAAAGATTTCCCTAGAGGATTAATTAGAAAATCGCGTACAGATCCGTTATAACATAACTACATGAAAAGATTTCTCTTGTCTTCATACACTTATAATGGTTTTGATTCTAATAATTTTTCTAAAACTTATTTGCTAGTAATGGTGCTGTTAAGTGCAACTACTACAAAATGAAATTCTTTTAAAGTTGAAGTCTGGAATAAGACTATATCGGAATGACTTATCTGTATTTATTTAGGAACTATTTGGTTCGTCTCACAGGTTTCTATCCCTGTTCATATCGTGTCAAAGTTTGCGTGAATGTCTCTTAAGAGATACAAATATTGTGCTTTCTATACAGGCTATCTTATGATCCTTTGCTATCTTACGATCTTCAGAACACAAAGCAATCAACTAATGTTCTTCGAATTCATCATGATTCAGGTTGCATTATAATAATTGATTATGAATAAGGTCACGCAATAAAAGCTCTATAGGAGTTGAAGGAAATTTGGAACTTCATAAAGAAAATTATAAAAACTATAGGACTTTCTATGTTTGACAGAAGATGTATCGCTTGCATAAATCAATTAATTAATGTTTCATTTTATGCAAAGTGTACTTATTTCCGTAAAATAAAATATTACTTTCCTTCTTGTCATTTATATTACATTTTTTTGTCATTTATATAACAAAGTACTGTATAGACTTTTTCGCGTACATTGTTACATTGAATGTTCTATACATAGCATTATTTTTGTATTTTAATTTTGGATCTCTGTATGGCATAAGAATATTTGGTTCCGTATTGCCTTCCGCATTGGAAATAACAAAAATATATGAAAGTCTGCGATCTGTAAAACCCCCAATTAATTTTAAAAAAACTTGGAAATTTTAACTTTGATCAATTTTTAGAATCTGACATTCTTTTAGATAAGGATTTTTTTTTCTAGCATCTTGATCTTCGAAATTTTCTTTCTCTAAAAAAATTCTTGTTCTGTATGCATTATATTTTGCATACGCGCTTACAATATAGTTACAATATATTGCGATCCTCCACTCTCATTGGTGTGAAGGTCAACCGAAATAAAAGATATCTCTAAAAATCAACAAACTTTTCAATCTCACCAATTTTATTTACAATCAATTTTTGAAATAGTCAATGGTAGCGAATCAGTCTTATTTTATTATAAGGATTAAAATTATTAAAGATGCTTATCTAGTGATACAGATAGCAGCTAATAACGAACCATGCGACTCTTAATCTCTTTCGTATATTAGAGAATAATTCAAATACAGATTTTACAATTGTTATTTAAACTAACACCAACACATCTAATTGGCTGTCTTCCTCCATGAACTCATTTCATTTCACTTTAAATAATACTTCTACTTTGTACATGTCACGGCTCCTTTACAAAAAGAGCTTCTTCAGTCAAACAACGATAAGAGTTTTCTTTATGAATAAGCAGAAGGAACCACAAAGAGAACCCGTTACAACTTTTCTTAGGTACTTTGGTGTTATTTTTTTTCGAATGTGAAAAATATTAGTGTCATTTATGTGAAGAAATTTATTAACTCCATTGAATAAGATTTAGTAATAATTAACAATAATTTATTGATAATTCTAAAGTTTGCAGATTTCCGAGTTTTTAACATTCCAGTTATGTAGAACTTATGGCATTCTGATAGATGAATTCCAAGTTGAATGCTAGGAAGAGGAGAGGCGAAGAATATTTTTTTGAAACTTGAAAAATAAATTAGTTTGATTTTAATGATAAAAACATATTCCTCAAATAAGCCACGATGAAATAATTAGAATATCTTCCCTAACACGTGGCCATTTTTTTTTAGTAATTTCACTATTAAGTAAACTTATTTTGAAATTCTTAGTTTTAATCAGTTTTATTTAGCAAAAATGTCAGTCACCTTTAGAATTTAGAGTGCACTTTGTAAACGATAAAAATACTTTAGTCTGTATGTGAACACTATCAAAATAAATACTTACAGTCAATAAATCTTTTGATATAATTGGCAGTTAGATTATATTTTGTTGAAGGATTAAAATTTAAAGAAGTTCAGATCGCGATAAAACTGAACAGAAAAATTCTAGCCCTAAAAAGAACTTTTCTTTAATTATTTAAATGAGCATTATGCATTTTTTCGAACATTTTGTTTTCTTTCGCCAATAAACACGTCAATCAGTTGCGTATACAAGGGTGGGATTAGGGATTCAAACCCTTTCCATAAACTAAGAGATTTTTAATTTTTAGTATAAAGATTACGTCTCGGTGCCTCTGTCTACGTTTTTTTTAAAAATATAAGCTCTCCTCTGAACATAGTCTGTATACCACTGAAGTTAACAGTCATCTGGAACCATATACGAGATGTGACACACACACAAACGAGACTGGTCCAATAAATTATTGTACTTATAGAATCAATTCTCCATGACATTCAAGTTAGTCCCCTTCAGCATTCACATACATCTAAATTCATTGCTGCCATTGCTGGTAACAGTTCTGGAGCGAAGTCTTTGGAAGGCCCTTCAGGAGAATCTCCGTTTTTTGTCAGAACCTTTTCAACTGAGGTAAAACGGGTTTCCTTTAAGTAAAGTTTAAATATAGGAAATAAAAAAAGTTGCATGGAGCCAAATCAAGGGAATAAAGAGGATGCCCCATGACAGTAATATTTTTGCTGGTCAGAAACTGCTTGACAGATACGGCCATGTGAGCTGGTGCAACAGCCATCCTGCACTAATATGGCCAACTGCTCAAATATGGCCATTTTTTCTTAATTTTTCACGAAGTCTCTCTCTTTTTAGTACTCCAATGTTGATAAACAGTCTGACCACTGACCACGAACTTTGGCAATGTTTTGGTTTTTAATCGCTGACCTTGGGGTCCCAGTCCGTTCATCATCTTCCACACTGACCCTTCCTTAAAACCACTTACGCCTTTCAAACACACGCCATTCATATCTGAAATGTTTCCGTGGCAGATTTCTTAAGTTTCACAAGAAACTTGAGGCTGATTCACTGTTCGGTTTTTACATTAGACATTTTTCTGGCAGATAGCAGTTATATGTGTTCACTCAATGACGCAGTACTCCCAACTGGCGTGACCGGTTAAGCCGAAACTGGCCACATAGACCAGTGCGACGGATGACTCCACCAAAACAATTTTTGCCAACTCCACTTTTTTTTCAAACTACTCACCTCGTCTCATTTTCTATTTGTGTCACACGTCGCAAATCTTGCGATTTGTCAATAGATCAATCAATTGCTTTTCTCTATAGCCACAGATTTTTTCTCTCGAATTATGCATTATTCTTCGATGAATTTTTCCGATCGTTCATGCCCTTCAAGTGTCTATTTTTTACGAGGTTATTAACTAATGTTCTAAATACATGAATTCTTATGCGAATGATAGTCCCTACATCAACTTTATTCGACACAAACTGTATTATAAAAACACTACTGCTACAAGATGCAGATCAGATCACCATAGCTACAAACTTCAACAAAACCGGAAACATAAAATTATTATTTGTCTACTCTTCTATTCTACTAATCAGTTACGGAAACAGTTATCCGTTACACAATTACCTTAAAATATTTATTCAAACGAATACATTATAATTATATAAATATCAAACGCCTTACAAGAAAATATAAATTAATCCACCAAAAGATATTCTCACGACTACTTTAATTACAAAATGTCCCAAAGACTAATTCCATACATCTCGAAAAGCTTATTTCCTTAAATAACTACTTAGTTCGAATAATAGTAGTTGATGAATGTAAAGAACTTTGGAGTAACTGTTTAAAATTAGCGAATGCTTTTCGAAATTCTTTCAAATCTCTGATGAAACAGACACCATCGAAGGACAGTAGAAAAAGCATTAAATTCCTCAAAGTCTGCTGCCTATAAAGTTAAATCAGGGCATGAATTGTCATTTTCTAAATCCGACAGTGTCCTAGATGTAAGGAAACGTTAAAATTTTCCTTTCACAAATAGCTGAGTGATTATCTCTGAAGATAATTTAGTTTACAGCAAACAACACTTAATGCCAATTCTTCAACGACTGTCTTAAAGATTTGTGCCAATTGTCTTAAATGGCTAAATTTACAAATGGTTGTTAAATTCATTCGAACAACCAAGTTCAGGGTAGAAACTTGATAAATATGAAAGATTTAGATATAACTCGACATTTAAGGAAATGACAGTCACATGGAATATGCAATCACCCATTCTCCACTGAATTCGAAACTGACATTAGACTTGTATTTGCTGATCTACTGGTAAAATTTAGATTCAGTTTCAAATTAGATAATTGGGTAACAATGTATAAGTATTTAGATTATTTAATAAGTTTTTCAAAATTAAAATAAAATTCTTATATTAGCTAGGTACTGTGACTTTTGAGAATATTAATGGCAGCTGGAGTGTTAGGGCGTTGAATAAGTGGTTTATTTATGTCACAGTTATAAAATACCCTGTCACAGATATTAGTTACAGTATATACATTTACATTGAAGTTATTCACAATATTGATTATTTTATTATTCAGAATATGCTAATGGGAGGCCACACGACAATTCTCTTTGGTGTTTTTCAACGTACTCCCTTCACTCCAAGGTTTTCTGGACCCCTCAGGGGCTCCCCTTCTTTAGGTGAGTACGGGTGTCACAATCATGAGGTACCCTAGTGATCTTTTCCTTTTCTCAAGGGGTTTACTATCTTTGGTAAACGTGGTGTCATGACCCCGGGGAACCCTAGTGATCCTTCTCTATTTTCGACCCACCTTGTCTCATTCAATTTATCCTTTCTTTCTTTTCCCGTCTAGATCACAGATTATATTAACGAATGTGTGGCGCTGTATAGCCAAACTTGGCTCTTGCGCCAAAAAAAATCAACACTCACTCACTCAAGGTCTTCGAATAGTTGCAGTTTCTTTCTGACACTTTGAATTACTCTCGGAGTTTCTGGCTCACGGTCAAGTGTCGATTTTTCAGAGTGAGTATTAACGTAGCACTGTTCAGCTACACGAGGGCTTTTGTCGACGGACTACGTAATTTTGAACCATGGTCAAGTGACGTGGATGACACCTGAGCTGGCATCCCTCTCTCCTAACTACCATACCACACCAACGGGAGGACGTTTCAGCTCTCGACAGATATAACGTGCATCGCTGCCCTACACGGCGGGGCTTTAATGGTACTGGGCTCGAACTCATGACATGCGTGCCATGATCCGATACCTTGACCACTGGGCTACCGCAGCCCACCGATTTTTCCAGAGGCGTGAGATAAAACGTCACAGTATTTTCAATTCGCGTCTATTTTATTCACCCGTGTGATTTAGTATTGTTGACAAATATGTGCTTTTTTTAAAAGAAAGTTTCTGCAACAAGCAAAAGTTGCCAGCAGTGAAGTGTGGTAACTGATTGGTAGGATGCATGTGACTGCATTTATCATGTGACTATGACGTCATACAAGTGCTGTTCTTCTTACTCGTCAAGAACTGTGAATCGAGCTGAAATTGGATTATTTGAAGGATTATTTTTAATTTTTTTTACAAACATCAAATTTGTTAATCTGATGAGGGAAGGAGTATGGTTATAGTTTATAACAATGAAAAATACTTATCATTGCTAAATAAGGAAGCGCAAATAATGTTGAATTAACGTATACCCATTAATACTGGCCATCAGCCTTTAATACTGACGAGTCAACAAAATTTAAAAGCTTTGATTAACAAAAATTTAGAATCATTGTGTATGACTCTAAAAATATCATACCACACTTATTTAAGAATTACAATTCAGCTCTTTGATCAAAATTCGTTATTTATTCATATTTCCTTATGAATTGAATACAAATGAACAAACATTTTGATTTATATAAAATTCGAATTTTGAAGTATTCCCCCGTCGGTGATACCCCACTCATAAGTTAACTTCGTGATCTAGAGGTGTGGGATTGAATGAAGAACCAGGCGCTGTCATGATCTATTAAGATCTTAACTTAAACACTAACAATGATAATATTTATATTATAACTTAGCGGATCTGAGGTGAGAAAACCCACAATACGTATTACCAAATAAGTGCGATCTTAACCACTATATTTCACTTTCCCCTCTATTCCTAATCTCTGTTTATATCACAGTTACTAATGGATACTAGAATTATCCTACCTTAATTTCTTGTATAATCGCAATCCTCTCGGATCCTCAATATCTTTGGGATTAACTCGCGTGGAATTGGATCCACCTTGACTTGATCGTTCTGTCACAGATAGCTTCGCACTCAACGACGGCTTTCTTCTCTTCCTTCAGTTCACGCGCTTAAACCAGACTGGCATAATCACTCCGCAATAGGTCATACGATTAAGTTAAACTTCTGCTATTTAAAAGGTTTTTCTAATTTGCATGTTCACGTTTCGCTTCTGGATTTGGTTGGAAAGAATTTGCCTTTTCGGCCCCAAAGAACCCAAGAGGAGATATTAGTAGAAAACGCGATGGGCCCGTCACAGAATGAATATGAATAAGTTGTAAAACAAGAAAACATAAAAACTTCCAAAAACGCGCAGAGATCACAGATAATCTATACGGTCCTTGTCCATAACAAGTATGAATAAGGTCCGTAAATTATTTTCTGACTGAATATGAATAACTGAGTAAAATCAGAGTTGAATGAAAATCGTTTCTTTTTTTTTTTTTTTTTTTTTTTTACTTATGTAATTCAATAGGAATTACGTAGAAATCGTTCCAGATTTTCGAATGTTAAAAAATATTACACATGTACTAAATTTTGTGTTAATCGTTGCACGAATTTGTTAGAAAAGCATTATATACCGCACATTTCGATGTATAAGCTGAGAATTTTTGTAACTTTTGTAAAAGTTTAAGTAAGGTGGTCGCGCGCGCGAATAAAATATATATGCTAATCCTAGAAAAAAATGTAGATTAGGAAAAGCGGGGTGTTTTTTACACATTTTTCATTAACCATACTGAAACTGTTTGAATCTTTTATTTTTTTAGTATTTTTAATGGAAATTTTATCCTCTAACTGATAATTCATTCTAAAATTCCCCTATATGGAAAGGGAAACTCTGCTATATTCTCTTCCAAAAATGGAAGAAATATAGCTAGGGCTGCTACACGGCTTAAATCAGTGGAAATCATTGGGGCTGGAATATCGGTTCAAGATCTTTTTGTTCTACGTCAAATTTATAACTGGAGTCCCTCAAGTTTGGGGCCCCTGACTGCCGCTAGGTTCTTCAGCCGCTTAATCTGCCTCTAGGTCGGCTTATATGCCTCTTAATGTCGGGGAAAAAACATAACTTAGGAGAAACGAATAACGAGCAGTTAGCCATGTCCATACCATTTTAATCATTTAATATTTTAGAAGTTTTTCATGGAACTTTAAAAAAAAAGAAAGAAGGAAAAAAAGTAAAAGAAATATTTCAAAATTAGTGTCCGAATCTAAGGTTTCAAATAGCTCGTAAAATTCACATTAACTCAAAGGGATGTCCGAACCTGTAACATGAAAGTCATCTGCAAATTTCTTTCCCACGTCATTTTCCAAACAAAAAGAATGTTTAGGAATGTTGAATGTTTTTGAGAGTTCCTGTTTCCCGCAGGGAAACTTAACCTCCAATCACTTGTGATGGTGGATAGCTTAAGTTTGGCTTATTTTTCAAATCTTAGCCCAGTACTGTTTTTAAAGTAGGCAATGTTCAGAAAGGGAGATGGAACAGTTAGTGTACAATATATAAAAATGTGCTAGCTGCAGTTAAGGTTACCAGAATTAGAACTATCATCTGTGGCGTCTGGCGTTTTTACTTTACAGTAGTTTGATTGCAACGTATTCCATCCATTTTACCTCATCCTTCGCCCTCATGGTGTTTAAAAATTACTGGAGTTTGTTTTTCAGTTTGGCTTATATATGGGTTTTGAATTTTGGTTAAATTTTTTAAAGAAAAAGCAAACTTTCGGCTTATGCACAGAACTATGCGGTATGTGAATTTAAATTCCCCTCTATTATTTGAGTTGTATGCTATTTAAGAAAATTACGCAACATATTCTTAACGTACGAGTACAAATAAAAGATTTTTCATGCTTTTTTTCTGTGTCAGCTTTTCTCTAAAAGGTATCCTTCGCATAAAACAAGTCCTTATTGTACTCGTTCTACTTTAAGAACTACTAAATGAAAAAGCCCCTACTATTAAAACTCCATCTTTTCAATTACGCAGTTTCACCATCACCCCTTCTTCTGACAAACATGCTTAGGTAAAGGAATGCCATTCAGCGTGAAATTGAGATAATCCTATTCATAGATGTCCGCTTTAATTCAGACTTCTTTCGCTTACTTTGCCGGAGAGGGGGCTTTACCTTTTCCTGTTTAATGGATCGGGAAGGCTGGAAATAAGACGGTTTCTGACATCACACATTGGTCGGGATTACCCGCGGATTACCCGGCCCACCATGGGCTTTTGTCCGGGTCTAATTGCATTACCCGGGCACAAAACCCTATGTAAGGTTTCCTCATTACAGATTATTACTAGAGTTCAATGGAGGGAGTCAAGTACCGATTAAAGATCTGGGTGAGGTTTTTCTGTGTAAAGAAGCCTTGTTAAGCAGTCGTAGAGTTTAAGTTCTGGGATGGTTTTGAAGTTTTATAGATATATAGTGAATTATCGAGTGAATGGTGATTTAATGAATCATTTTATCGAGCGGGAAAAAAGTTGGTTCTGATTCATTTTTTTAACGTTGACTTTTAATCTGCTTTTTTCTTTAAAATAACTATTTTTTCAAATTCTTCATTTTAGTAAGTCATGTTGAGTTTTAAAGAAACAATAACAGAAATCAAAACGTTTTCCAATGAGGTGACTGACTGCTTTCGGAACCTTGATTTTACAAAAGAGTAAAACTGAATATAACTTTTTATAATTTAATGCCAGTTGAATTATAATATACATATAAAATTGTTTTAAGAATATTAGTACAAGAAAAAAATTCTTTTGATGTAATGAATCATTATTATTAATATTATTCATTATTATGAATCATTAATGAAATATTGATGATGAATGATGAATCATTATTATTTTTTAATAATAATCACCAATAATAAATGATTGGTTATGTAATGAATTATTTTATTGAGGGGGGAGAGTTGGCTGTTGTTTCTTCAATACCTGTTTTCTTTAAATTATTCATTTTCGTAAGTCATGTTCAGTTTTTAAAAAAAAAATCACAGAAATGAAATATTTCTATTAGGTGATTGGCTGCTTTCGGAACCGTGATTTTTTTTTAAAAAAGCGGATAACTGAATAATTTTTGATATTTAATGTTAGTTGAATTAGAATGTCATATAAAATTGTTTTAAGAGTATTATTACAAGAAAAAATTATTTAAATGCAATTTTTTTGGCAAAAAAAAAAAAAAAAAAAAAAAAAAAAAAAGAAAGACATATTTTCAAAACGTTCTCTATTTATGGAAAATGTTTAATAATAATATTTTGCCTATATATCGCTAAAACGTCTATGTAGAGCTTAAATGAAGAGTTTAAAAAAATTCACATTATTTTCTGAGTTACGTTCTATTGAAATAATAACCAGTGTTTGTTAAAATTTCTCAACTCTGATGTATTAAAATATGAATAAATCCACATTTAAATTATTTTTTTCAAGAATTTTATTTCAACCCCCCGGTATAGAAGTCTTAGCTAGGCAAATTATTATTGTTATAGAAGCATTTTTCATAAAAAGGAGAATGTTTCTGAAATATTTAATTCTTTCTTAACTTTTTGCCAAAAAATTAACATTTAAATTGTTTTTTTTGTGATAACATTCTTAAAACAATTTTATTTGTATCTTTTAATTCAATTGCCACTAACTATCCATTTATACGCTTTTTCAAAATCACTGTTTTGAACGTATTCACACACAGTCACCTTAAATATCTTTATTAAATACAAGTACATACGATTTTAAAACAATTTCGTATCAACGAAAATTATACTAGCATACGTTGTAATATATCAGAGGTCGCCAAACTTATGAAACTTACGAGCTAACATACCGTTTTGAAATCCTTCAGTAAGTTACCAAACAAAAAAAATACTTCATACATTTCCAGTAAATATGAAGTTAATTTTATTTAAGCTGTATAAAACAAAAGAACTAAATTTAAATTGCTCGTAAGAAAGGAATTGAAGTGTAATTAGAGTAATAAACAACAATGGTAATACAAGATTTTTTTTATCATTCATTAATTTTAATGAAAAGGATGGAAGTCTTTTTATTTTAAATCATCAACAAATTTTTTTAATGCTAGGAGAGTAGGTAGTGGCGTTGCCATTCGAATACAGTTATACAAGTGGTCATCAGCCGTAGCATAACGTAAACCCTCGCATTGCGAGGGGGTGGGGGCAGGATTCTAGGAGACCCAAAGGCTGACTGATGCCTAGTGTGTATTTAACCAATTTATAAAATATTAAAGGTTAAACCTAACTTTGCAGGGGGCCCCAAAATTCTCCGTTACGCCACTGTTTACCTGTTAGTCTTTTCCTGTACTTATTTTTTTTTTTATAAAATTTACGTTAATGCCATTTACCAAAAATGTTCCCGCAAGCTACTAGTACTCACGATCGAGAGTTTGGTGATCATTGTGTTGAACATTTTTTTCCATATCGGGGAACTATCATTACAACTGAAAATTTAATTTTTTGTGGATTTATTTTTCTTAACTTCAAAAGCAGTAAATTTGAAGCAAAAATATTTAGTGATGTTAATAGAAAATCATTTTTGTAATTTTGGTGCTCATGGACAAATTAGATAGTTTTTTCCAAGGAAAATCTTTATTTTTAATTTTTTTTATGATTTTATTTGTTAGCATAAATCATTAAACATATACATATAATTTAGAGAAAATGAAATATGCCATAAATAAAATATGCATTTTATTTATGGCATATAACAATGAGATTTGTGTGGGTAATATATTTTCTCTAAAATTTCATTTTAACTTAGAATACTTTCATTTGATTTAACAGCTGAAAACACCATAATTATAACTTAAAATTTTGTAAAGCATATAATATTTGGGAAATGACTGCATAATATTTTGTAATAGTGTCAAACAGTGGCGCAAACAAGGAAGGAGGTCCTCGGGTCCTCCCCCCAAGACTTTGATTTTTTTCCTATTGTTTATAATTCTATGTATATAGTACGTAAAATTTTTTGTTATTAAGGATTAATTTTATTAATTAATGCTAATTATTTACGTAATAAATAGTTTTTTTTCTGTTTTTTGTTCCCGAAAATCGACAAAATCAAAAGGAGCACGCTACAAGAATGGTAGACTTTTGACCCTGCCCCCTTTAAAAATTCCTGTGTGCGCTACTGGTGTCAAACAATGAAAATAACCTGTATTATCACATCTCCACGGTTAATTTCTTATAAGTCATATGTAATAGTTTTAAATGGTAATGCACTAAAACTCCTGCACAGATATTGTAATAGTTATTTCGTATACAAGAACAAAAATATATGGCAATGTAAGTGGGCGAATCCTTTGATAGAATTGTCTAGAACGCTCATCAAACCAATCGCCAAATATTTTAGCCCTATTAGATGATGCATTGCCATAGAGGTCAATGAGTGGCTGCAAATGGTCTTCATGTAGCTGAAAGCAGTAATTGCCATTTAATTATTAGCTAAACTTGACCAGAGGATGCAAGTTAAGCTATGTAAAAATAGTCCGTACCATTATAAAGTCACCACCAACTTGTATAGTTCCTTGTTAACTGTTGGGTCTACGACCTTGTGGAATCTGCACCATATTCGAACTTTACCATGAGCTCTTACCATCTGAAATCGAGACTCAGCTGATCAAGCAAGTTTTTCCGGTCATCTTGGGGTCAACCCATATGTTCTCGCTTCTAGCAGGTGCGCTGATGGCGTGTTTTTAGTAAAAGCGCTCGCCATTTTCTCTTAACATCAAATTTCACTGTGCTATCCTCACGGGAAATTCCTTTGGCAATAGAAGATTCACGGGTAAGTTTCTAATAATACAAACTACTCTTCACAGATATCGCTGTCTCAGTCTTAAAATAGATGTGATTGTGTTGCTCATGCTGGAAGATAATACTTGAAATTATATATTCTTGTTAGACTTTTAGCACTAGAAATCAAGAAATGGTGAATTCCTTAACCATTTCAGAAATTGAATGCTCCAAGAGTAGCACCAACTGGTAATTCTCATGAAGCGTCTGTTAATTCCTGTCATGTAGACATAATTACGACAAACACAGTAAACTTTTTACGTCATTTCTTCTCAAACTTTCAATACTTGCGACCCAATATTCAATCATAATTTTCATCGCCCCACCCCCTTCATACAATAACAATGTATTGAACTCAATAATACTATACTTTGACGCTAAAGCTACAATAAGACTTTAACCTCTTTAGTGTCACTGGCGTATATAAACGTCTCGCTCAGCCAAAACATTAATTGCCTCGGACGTATATATACGTCTTTCCGAATCACAATCTTTTCTGTGCACTGTTATCAGTAAAATTATTCCGAAGGCTTTGGAATGCAATAAAAGGGTTTTGACAGTGTTTGCGAAAGATTTACTTAGTTCAGAGGATTTACTTATTTGTATTCCTTTCTCTCCCCTCCCCCAATACGTCACATACACGTGCCTACGTAAAGGGTGGCACTGGGGAGCGAATCACGTGATTTTTAATCGACAATTAAGGGATTAATTATAAACAGTACAGATTATTAAGATAAGTGTTAATATTTGTATACAAATTTATATATGACAAGCCCATGGGGTCACTGGTAATTATTCAACTGGTTCTTAACTTAGTATTGTTAAATTAATTATAAAATGTATCGTGCAGTACTGATACATTTATAAGTGTATTTATATCAGTGTAAATGCGTATTTATTATTTGTTGTTTTTTTTAGTAAAAAAAATTAATATTTTTTATATAAAAATAATCTTTTGTTTTCGACTTTTCAATATGTTCGCGCCCCCCCTCGTAGAGTTATCACGCCCCCTCTAGGGGGCACGCCCCACAGTTTGAGAAACGCTTTTTTACGTGAATCGCCTAAAGCATTGTTTCTCAAAGTGTGGTACGTGTATCCTCAGGAGTACGGAAAGAGTTTGGGGGGAGGGGGTACGCGTTGCATCGGAGTTAGGTAGGGATATGCACTGCACCGTGCTTAGCTGCACCTAATCCTACGTTCTCAAGAGTCAAGTCAAGACAGTTTTGTTGGGTGTCAGATCGTCCGATGTGATGCCGCGGGAATATACCACACTTCGTTGTAGAGATAACTTACTTCTCTAATAGTGAGTGGCTTCTCCAGGCACCTGTGTATGTTTAGCTTTTTTGGATTTTGCTTATAGGAAATGTTCGGTAATTGCTGTAATAAGTCCCTCTAATTTTGATAAATTTTATAAAATGTATTTTTTTTTTAAAAATACATCTTTTCTTTTCCAACTTCATATTCATGTGAAACTTCTTTTTTCAGCATTTGTTGTCATTAAGTCGGAAAAAAGAAAAGACTATTGGATGTAGAGAACCGCATCTCAGATTAAAATTAACAACCAGGAAACCAAATTGTGACGATCTATCATCTCAGCGCAAACAATTTCATTCTTCTCATTAAGGTATGCGACTACATTCGGAACCGTGATTTTGCAAAAGCGCATAAATGGATAATTTTCATGATATTTAGTGTCACTAAGATTAAAATATATTTTTTGCATAAAATTTTTTTAAGGACATTTTGACAGAAAAAATAATTTATTTGCAAAAATACAATACTTTGGCTATACAAGCCGAAATTCGGCGTGGCATTAACTTATAGAATAATCTTTTATCCAAATGTTCTCCTGTATCTTTTTGTGAAAAGTGCTTCTATTATAATAATATTTTGCTTGTTGATAAATGGCACCTGGGTGATATAGCATGGGTAGCTCGGCGTTAAAATATCGTCCACGTATCTGCGAGCTGTCAGTGCACTTGAAGGCTCAACTAGAATTTTTGAAATATATAACTTAGACACGTGTGCGGTGGAGTTTATTCATATTTTATGACAACAGACGTCGGGGAGCAATTTTAAGATGGCACTGGATGTCTGAAAAAACGTAAATAATTGTTTCAATGGGTGGTAACTCTGAAAATATATAATGTGAATTTTTCTGAAAAATTGCCGCCGAGTTAAATCCCTCTCTATCAAAGAGAGGTCTGCTTTTAAAGCTAATATGCGCATATATAGGCAAAATATTATTATAATAGAACATTTGGAAAAAAGATTATTCTAATTGTTAATTTTTTGCCAAAATACAAAATATTATTTAAATAAATTTTTTGCCAAAATACTATATTTAAATAAATTTTTTGTCAAAATGTCCTTAAAACAATTTTAAGCATGTATTCTAATCTGAGTGACACTAAGTATCATGAAAATTATCCATTTAAGCGCTTTTTTAAAATCCCGGTTTCAAACGTAGTCGGATACCTTAATCCAAATAAATGTTATAATACAACTTTTGTTTATATTTTATTATGAAGAATTTTATTTCTCTTTTTTTTATTTTTGTTATGTATGTCACACAAAAAAAGACAAAATAAATATATTTTAATTATTATTAAAATTCATCCATTTTTTTGACAAGGGTTACTTAGCATTACGAAAATTATTGAAGGAGTACACATATGTAAAAAATTTGGGAAAAACTGGCTGAAATCATAAATGAAACCCTTAATGATGCATTGCTTGTTTATGCATTTAATACGCAATGCTATTGCCATCTGGATATTTGCATATTGCTATCCCATCACGTTTAGTACTTATATGTATTATTAGTCACTTATATAATGGGAACATGGTCTCGGACACACGACTGACACTTTCAAGTCACGAGTTAGAGCCTGGATGGCACTGAAGATCCCCCTTGCAGAGAGGCTGATGTATGTTAAATCTGCCGTGGCTTAAAGTCATCCCGTTGACGTGGTGGGAAAGTTTGAAGAGGGTGTCAGCTTAAATGCCGTCTTTGTCTCTCGACCTTGCTTTAAAATTACAAGGTTCGTTATTTGTGGCGCACACAAGGAGGTGTCCTAGGAGTCCGGACATCCCCCATAACCATTGATTTTTTTTCGGTTGGTTATAATCCTATGCATTTATTACGTAAAATTTAATTATGTATTTGTTATTAATAATTAATTTTATTAATTAATGTTAATTATGTATTCAATAATTAAATTATTGTTTTTGTCCCCGAAAATCGACAAAATTAAAAGAATATGTTGGATGGCGTATTGGAGCAAGATAACAAAATGGTGGACTTTCGACCCTGGACCCCTCCCCTTGAAAAATTTTTGCGTGCGCTACTGTTCGTTATCAATGGGCTTTAGAATGTGACGTTAATAAACACACTCACTTGCGCTTTTATAACTTTGTGTGAACTAAACTACAGTAATTTAAATTTTTAGAAATTAAATGTAGTTTTGTATTTTTATCAGAAGTTAATTCATACTTTTACTCCAAAAAAAAATGAAAAGTTTTCTTTCAAAAATCCATTACTTAGTTATTTATTCATTAACTTCACAAGCTTTTCTTTTTTAAATCAATATTTCAAATTAATAAAAATGCATGGCTTCGTATTCACTAATGAAATGATCACTGTATAAATCAGTATTTTCTTACGCATTAGAAAAGAGAGAAATATGATGTAATAGAAAACACATGAAACATATTCCAGAGCTTAGAGAGTTCGAGGGGATAGAACAAATAAGATTAATTTTTTTAAGTCTTGCAGTTTTGAACTTCACTGATGTTACTATTGAAAGATGCGAACTTTGTTGATTGAATTGCTCCGTAATTCACATTGGAAGTATTGAAATAAAATGCAACAAAAATAAAATACAAAAAGATAATATAGGTAATTTTTTTAAAAAGTGTAACATCTATGAAAACCTAAAATATTTTACAATAGATAATAACATAAAAATAGACACAAATTAAGAAATTCTGTTAATGTTGAGCAATTTATTGAGATACATGGAGTCAGTCTTATTATAGCTCAAACATTTCCATATTACTTCATGGCCAACTAATGTTTTATTACTTCTTCATATTAAATCACTAATAAAGGAATTTATTTCAAATTCAATTCAGGTGAGTCAATAAATTTAAGACTAAAAATAGTTTTAAAAAACTGAACTATATCAATTAAAATATAGCTGATATACATTTACGTACTGATTAAAATGCAACAATTTACTCATTAAAAAGGAATAAATATCGTATTGACATTCCAATTACATTTGCATCAAAAAATGGATGCAATTCTTATCCATTACACCCAATTGCAATCTTTCTTCCGCACTACCTATCCAATCATAATCTTTAGCACCTACAAGCATCCCTTGTGATCTTACTCATCTCTGAGAGTAACATTTCCGTTACATTCTAACTCCCACTCATTCTATATTCAATCGGCGATATATACAACTTTTCTTCACGAGCTATGGGGAAGAGAGAGGGGAGGGTCTAGTAGCTATATTGATTGATTTCTATCAGGCCACGGACATGCCCTCCAGAGGGCGCTACGGGTCCACCCCGAAACCACGCTTCTCGCACGCCGGTCCCTTTCTCTTATTCCATCTCAGGCTGGGAAGGGATGCGGATTGGATGAGCAAACGATTCCTGCTCCACAGGATATATTGTTCCCTATCGTAGCACCTACCCCTCTCGAACGATTTGATGGATAACATTTAAAACTTCGCTTTGCTTGGAACTTGTGTGGATTACATACATCTATTTTTTTAACAAACGATTTTGTGTGGATAAAGGGATGGAATGAATCGGATTTTTTGAGGAAAGGATATTATCGTTTGCACTATCCCCTCTTCATTTGTGCACTTGTTGCTGGCGTTTCAATGGTAAGATTTTTTTTCTCTTTTTGGTTACAGTTTTAAAATGGCGGGAGGTACTTTAAAGTGTTTGATGAAAAATGTGGAATATTTTATAGGATATGCAATTCGCGGAGGAAATTATTTTATACGTGGAAAGAAAATTTGTATTGAAATTTTCGTATGAAGGGAGGAGATACAAATTGGAGTGCATTCTTAAAGATTCATAGTTTGTGTTTAGGTATACATTTCCAGTTTATCATTATTATCCTTTTAAATTTATAAATAAAATAAACGATAACTGTGTTATAAGTTAGGGATACTATTAAAATTAAATAATGGAAGAACAACTTTAAATTTTGATAGTAATTGCTAGTGATGCATATTTTCCTCATTAAAATATATTTATTTTATTATTAATGACAGTTTTTTTTTTGGTATTTTCTAAATAAATTAATTCCTATGGTTAGTTTATATATCCGTATCACCAGACGAATAGAAGTAAACTTAGATATGAATTTTGGAAATAAAGATATAGTGAAAATAAATGTTTAAGTCTAATTAAATGTAAATATAATTTAAACGTGATTTTTAGAAATGATTTTAAACAAAGTTTGCAGCCTAAGAAATCCGAGACCAAAGCTTCAATTAAAAATAGCCTAAAAATATTTATAAGTGTGCATTAAAACTTACTTTTTGTCATTTGAATTGAATTTTAAATCCAAGATATTCAAAAAATTTCTTTTTATTTGTATTCCTTGGAATCCTAAACTGGCTTAAAACTGAATTTATTTTTTGAAAAAAAAATAAATTAGAGGGGGATTTTAATAGCTTTTTGAAGCTAAAAATTAATGATTTTGTATAAATTTATTAAAATTGTCATAACTATGAAATTTATATTACATTTCAGATAAAAATTTCATGGCAAAAAATTATTTATTCGTTGTACTCAAAATAATAGTAATAATTAGAATATGATTGATTTTTGTATTAAAATTGTTTTTACGTATAAGAGAAAACAAGAAAACATAAAGTTCTTTAAGGACACTTTCATAAAAATAATTTATACGTATCTTAATATATGTATTTATTGAATATTTAGTAAAATTAATAAATATTGTAATTGAAAAATTGTGAATTAGCGAACTTACGTGTGTACATATACAATTTTACAGTTTTTAAGTATAATATTATAATGTAAATTTTTCTTAAAAATTAGAATTATGAAATGTTATCTGTATTATCGATAATATTTCGGATAAATAAATAAATAATTGTTATCGATAAAAAGCCATTTTGCAAAATATAATTTTAAAAGTTTAAAATTTTCACACGTTCGTATTACTTGAGATTATTTTCATTTTACTAAAAGGAAATAAAAAGTATTTATTTCAAGCAAAAATATTTCAACTAGAACTTTTTTTATTTTTAAATGAGAAGCTCTGGGGGCTGAGGGCAATTATGATAGTGATGATATTTTTTATCAAAACTATTGAACATTGTTAAATTTTAACTCCTTAAAATTTCCTAAACGCATTCTCATGAGATTAAAAGTAAAGGGAAATTACATGTGCTTATATTTTACTTGTGATCTTGGGGGATAATAAGTAATCTTCTGCAGGTTTCCAAGTAAGCATAGTTCTTCTACCGATGTTTTAATCTGTTTTTTCTTGACATTTATATTTTTTTTCTAAGTTTTCTCCCTATTTTATAAGTATTTTATATTGCAAATAAGAATTTTGAATTATGCATGTTTTTTTGTATACAATATAGTTTATACATATAATAAAGGTTCTAACTAAATGTCCAGAAATAATTTACATATTCTTTTATCTTATAGTAGGAGACCTTGAAAGTTGTAAAATAGTAATGATTGCGTTTAAGAAGGAGTTTAACTGAAACAATACTTGGAAACGTTACAGGAATTTAGATTTTAAAAAAATGATCAGTTTTTTTTTAAAAAAAATGATCATGAAATATATATATAAAAAAACTATGCTTTTCTTCTTTTTTATGAGAGATTTTCCCCCTAGAATCAGAGCTAATCTGTCAACAATTTGTTAACAACATCCTCGTTTCTTAAATGCTTTTCTTCAGCTTGTTTTTCTGTGGATTAGATAAATAAAAATTGTATGATAACAAATAGAATATTTTTCTCTAAAAATCGAAGCAAGAAAATCATTTTATTTTCTCTGAAAGCTCTATTTATGGCTGTGTATGAATAGTCCCAATTCTATATCTTAACGATCTTGATAATTTGTTTTTAAACTGGGATTTAACTTTAAACTTATAGAACGGCACCAATCTAGTTGGTCGTGCTTCGATTTGGAAAGCCTAATAAATAGCATATTCAAATTTTGAATTCATTGGCAAAACATCATGTAGAATGATGAGGGCTAATGCACGCATTGAATTTAAGTGGGTTTTAAAGCTAATTAAGTCATGAGGAAATTAATAAAGTAAGTTATCGGATCATATGTGCTGTATTATTCGAATACAACAGAAAAATATGTTTCATCTCCAGTAACCAAAAGAGTAACTTTTAAACAACATTTAAACTAAACCCACTGGCATTTATATATACCAGGGATGGCGAACCAGTGGCACGCGTGCCATTGATGGCACGCGACACAATATTTTTTGGCACGTTAGTGATCAAAATGGTTTGTATTTTATTTCAAAATTTCAAAGTTCACTAGGAAGTATTACGAACAAAGGCGGGGGATCGGTCGTGGTACGATGTGAAGCACACTCGTTTGTTATTGTCTTGCCTTGGTTACGTCGTGGCTGCTTACATCAATTGCTTATGATGTAAAATTTGTCTACACATAGCATAGTTAATTTCATTGACACAACTGTATTTTAAAGTTTATCTGTGTTATATATACGATTTTTAACTGTCATTTAACATGGCTAGTTAAGCAAAAGAACAAAAAGTGAATATAGTAAGTGTAATCGAGAATTTCAAATTTGGTGGACTGAGAAACATGGCATTATTAGTAAAGGCAACAAAGCGGTGTGTGTTTAATGCTCTGGAATAATGGTATGCAGAACATCGTTTGTGTAAAACGGCATTTTGAAAAAAAATCATAAATCCTCTAGTCAAAAAAAAGTGAACCACAGCAAAAATAATTAATTTCTTAGAAATCATTTGGCACATGACTCAAATTAAGCATGCATTCTAAAAAAGTAGCATCTTTCAATCCTAATATAAGTTATTTATCATCCAATCTGCAACAAAAAAGTCACGCCAATGTTATTTTAATTTGAATTACACTTATAACTAAAACATTTATGACTATACAGTGCAAAATGTATTTTTTTTGTAGTAAATAAAGAGTTTTGTGTTGCTAGTATTTAGTTATATCATTTACCAAATAATCACAAGTCAAAATTATTAGGCGGCACGTCTAGACTTCATTAAACACTTCTTTAGAAAAAATGGCACATTGATCCAAAAAGGGTCGCCACCCCTGATATATACCGTAAAATCCGGCGTATAACGCGCACCTATACTTTCAAGCTGAATTTTTTTGATTTTAAGGTATGTTCGTCGTACAACGCGCACCCCTCCTTCCTTTTACGAAGGAACCTGCAATGTACGTTAGTAATGCTATTATATTTTAAAGTCATTTATTCGAGGTATTACCCAAGAATTCTTAAAAAATAGTATATTTCAAGAAAAACAGCACTTTAAGTTCATATAAGGTTTGCTATTTCTTTTAAATACACAATATTCCGGTTTTTATAGAAGTCCAAGTTTTTTTTTATTATTTTTGAAGCTATCATTTTTATACCTGGCGTAAAACACGCACCCTTAAATTTTGATCTTATTTTTTGTGTTAAAAGTGCTCGTTATACGCCGGATTTTACGGTACCGGTTTCTACTGATGGAGGTAAAAAATGTCTGCTTTTTTTTAAAATAAACATTATCTTCGTAATTCATAATTTATCATGGGCGATTAAACACAAAATAATTGACATGTAATAATTAAAATCTTATTTTTTTAGGTTTTTAGGCATATGTACATGAAAGAATAGAAATATTAAAAGAATTATCTTTGATTTCAACAATTTTCATATGTATAATTATTCAAATTAAAATGAAATTTGTCATCTCACAGTTCCCTTACACTTTATCGATAATGCAAATCTTACTTTTCCCTTCGTAATATTGTGTTTCTCATTGCCCATCGGTCTTGATATTTGTCTGAAAACAGTATAAAGCATGGATATTCCTGATTTAGAATCTTGTTTAATTCTTTACCAAACAGTTCCATCAATTTAAGTTTCAATATATTCTGATCTTCTTTTTCTCTTCACATTCAATCTTCCGAACTAAAGAACAATCTTATTCTTTTTCGACTTCTACGCGAATTTACAATTGCTTCGTACTCATTATTCGTGTTGAATTTCTCAGAGTCCAATAGTTCATTACAGGGTGTTGCCGAATTCAACCGACAAATTCAGACGGTGAACTGTATGGGGATGACAAGTCACCATAGAACATGGGGTCGAAAATCACATTTAGTAGGAGTAATTAACAAAAATAGTTATGAAGGGTATGATGTATAGTGGAATAAAAAGTAGCTATATATATAAGAGGTAAGAAATATATTTACAAGAGGTAAAGCATGTTTACAATACGAACAATGCATCACAGCTCGATGTCAGAAATACAACGACAAGTGATTATCACAAGAATTGTTTGAGGCTGTAGCCGCGCAGGTCATAGTACAGTCAAGAAGAAGGATTGTCGTACGAGTTCATACAACCCGATTGCTATTCTGACGTCGAGTTGTGATGCATTGTTTATATTGTAAACATACTTTACGTCTAATAAATGTATTCCGTACTACTTATTGCCCCTTTTAATTCCACTTGACATCAAACCCTTCAAAACTGTTTTTGCGAATTATTCCGACTAAACATTGTTTGCGATTCCATGTTTTATAGTGATTATCATCCCTATGCTGCCTACGATCACCTTTCTGAATTTGTAGGTCGGATTATGCACCACCCTGTATGCTATCCTCTCATAAATTTGCTCTTTGTCTATTTCAGAGTATACACTGGTGTGCAAAAATTAACGACGAGACGGTTTTTTCAATATAACTTTGTACAAAAGCTTTCCAAATCAACACATTTAATACCGTAAGATCCCCAATACGTAAGGACATGTGTAATGTAAGCAACACTTACTAAAAGAGAAATCAGAGGGATAAAAAGAAGCTTGATTGAAAAAGTAGCATGGAGCGCAATGCGACTGAAGGCCGAAACATCCCTGTGATGGGTGTCCAGCAAGAAAAATTCGTCTTGCAGCGCCAATCGAAGCTCCCGAATCGTTACTGGTGGTAAGGTACGAGCTGTCAAGCGTCTGCCTAGAAAACCCCATACATGCTCGATGGGATTGAGATCCGGAGATCATGCCGGCCAATCCATACGTTCAATATCCTCACTCTCTAAGAGCTGTTCGGCAGCTACTGTGCGATGACATGGTGCATTGTCGTCCATGAAAAGGAACTGCAGACCCATAGCGCCTCTAAAAAGACGCACATATGGAAGAAGAATCTCGTTACAATAACGGGTCCCGTTGACTGAACTTGCGTCGAAGATGTGAAGTTCTGTACGACTACCACGCATGATGCCTCCCCAAACGAAAACACCGCGACCTCCATACCTGTCCCTTTCAATGATGTTCGAGGGATGATTGCGGCTTCCCCGCTCTCTCCAGATGAGTATGCGATGAGAATCGCTACTCAAACTGAATCTGCTCTCATCTGTAAAGAGTACTCATCCCCATTCATTGTCTCTCCAATTCCGGTGTTCCCGGCACCACAGAGAACGCCTTCCCCGATGGGCAGGCGTTAAAGGTACACACCGTACAGGGCGTCGTGCAAACAGACCAACACCGTGCAGTCTTCTGGCCACGGTAAAACGCGATATCGGTCGTCCTGTCGCCTGTGTCGTGTGTCTAGCGATTTCTCCCGCTGTCTGCCGCCTGTTTCTTCTGGCCTGTAAGACAATGTACCGGTCATCTGCGGGTGTGGTTCCTCGTGGACGACCACTACTGAACCCTCGGATAGCTGTTCCTGTAGTTTGAAATTGTCTCCAAAGTCGTGAAACGATGCTGTGAGCAATTCCGAACTCTGCAGCCACACTTGTCACACTGCGGCCTGCCTCCAACTTCCCAATGATTCGACCTCGGGTAAAAGCATCCAGATGTCGTCTAACAGATTGATTATTCGCCATTTCTCGCTGAGGCAGCAACTCGGTGTGATTTTAACTGCCATACGGCGTGCAATCTCTTTTGCCAGAAATACTGATCTTACACCGACAACATGCTTTATACTACTCAGACACTCCCCATTACGTCTACCTGCATATCTGCGCATGTGCTACCGTACATCACCTTACTTAATCTCCTGAGTGGTCTTTCTGTCCGCTCTGCCTCTTCGTTCAGCTGATATGCTAATTTTTCGACTTCGTCCTTAATTTTTGCACACCAGTGTAGTTCACGAATATTATGTATTTCTTCCGACAATTTCCTTTGAATCGACATTTCAGAAATAAATTTTCGAATTTGAGCTCGAAAAATACAAAAATTATTACTTAACTAACTATTTGTTGTTGTTGTTGCTCATGCCACCTGTTTGACATAGTCAGATCGAGGCTCACGAAATTCATCGTGGCAATGGGCTAGATGTACGCCTGTCATTGCCCTTAGCCTCGAGCACCATACAGGTGACAGTACGAATTAGCTCGGTGAAATTCCCGAAGGGACGACAGAACATTACGATAAATGGCGTTGTCATCTATCTCCACCTCCACAATTTAGGAATGGAACTGAAGTGGAGGGAAATTTTCTCTAGTTCCTTGCACTCGTGATTCAGCCCACAAGACTGTCGGACTCACTGATTTAACGAGCACGTACTCCATGTGTACTCGGAGGGTATTTGGCGGTACGAACATCGATCCCAGGCCTTCCGATCAGGATTCCGGTGCTCTAATCACTAGGCTACCCACGGCCTACTAACTATTTTTAATTATTTTTTAACCAAACTTAAAAGCCAAGTATTAATACAAATAGAACTTACCACCGCGTTGCAAATACTTGCTATGATCGTTATTTTGTCTCATAGGTTACCTACTGCCTGCGATCTGTTCCTGGCATAAAACAAATTTTACATAAACACAATGAGATGATAATCTTGGAAAGCTTAAGATATCACAAATGCAGTAACTTTACGAAATTTCATGGTCATTCCAATGGTCCAATGATCCATTTTCCAATGATCCATTCCAATGGTCCATTTTCCAATGGTCAAAAGATCGTTCACGGTTGAGTACATATGATTATCAGGGGAAAAAAGCAAAAACGTAGCTATACATTGTTATAAACCGCGCAATAAGTTTAAGAAAAATGAAAACCTGGAATTTAACAATTTTGATAGAGTGAGTGAATATTAACGTCGCACTGTTCAGCTACACGAGGGCTTTTGGCGACGGACCAAGTAATTTTGAACCATGGTCAAGTGACGTGGACGACACCTGAGCTGGCACCCCCCTCTCCTAACTACTACACCAACGGGAGGACGTTTCAGCTTTCGACAGATTTAACGTGCATATGCCCTACACGGCGGGTCTTTAGTGGTATTGGGCTCGAACTCGTGACATGCTTGCCTTGATCCGATACCTTGACCACTGGACTACCGCAGCCCCAACAATTTTGATAGAAGTTTCAAAAGTTGTCATTTGACCTCTTTGGTGGGTTTTGCGTTGAATCAAAATATACCAAATTGAAAATAAAATGCTTAATTTTAATGAAAGAAGAATATATCAGATCTGTTAAAATAAAGATATAATCAGAAAATTTAAATATTTTCTGATCTCTCCGCTAAAAGAACGTTAAATGTCTCTATAGTTGTGGGTTGGACCGAATTAACCTTTTTTAGGAATTTAGACATTCTTTGTTTACTGAACCCCACAAGAAATACAGTAAACCAACAAAGAATATAAATAGGTTAAATCTAATATAAACTATAACTATAGCATGATTAAAATATTTAACTATAAACGATACATTTTCGTTAATTTGTTTATTATATATTGTGACCTAAAAAAAAGTGAAATATCTTATATACAAATTCTTTTAAAATAGCAGTTTGACCAGGCCTTTCAAAGAGCAGAGCCCCAAACATTTGTCTAGGTAAAAAACAATCAATCACGCGGCACGATACCATGTCTTGGCGTTTGTTGAAGCAAATTGTGGAAAAAAGAAATTGTACAAATAAATTTATTGTGAACCGGTTCACACTACATACGGAAAAGAATTTGCTAGGATTTTTGAAAAATTACATAAAGGTTAAGGGTAATTGATTGGGATAATATGTAACATGTTCACCACGATATAAATATTGTTCAAAATAATTGTATCTTGACCGTAAATTTAGCAGTAGAGTACTGTCATTTAATATAGCTAAATTTACCCTGTTATTTAAAATACATATTGGAATAAAATACCCTATATATTTAAGAAAACATTACCTGAAGATTTTATATCTTAGAACTCTGTGTATGAAAAATAAATAATAGCATTCAATCTGAATCTTTTGTATGTACTACTACCAGTGGCGCACACAAGGGGGGGGTCCTGGGGTCCGGACCCCAAAGCCCTTGATTTTTTCCCCGATTGATTATAATTCTAAGTATATAGTACGTAAAATTTAATTAATTACTTGTAATTAATGATTAATTATTGATTAACGCTAATTATTTATTCAAAAATTAGTTTTTACTGTGTTTTGTTCCCGAAAATCGCCAAATCAAAAGGAGCATGATACAAGAATGGTGAACTTTCGACCCCGGACCCCCTTGGAAAATTCCTGTGTGCGCTACTGACTGCTACTATTATTATTATTGCGATTCATGTGTTATAACGTCTGAAACTATCTTTTACACTTCTAAAAAAGCTTCGTATTCTGCTAATCAATTCTTGTTTTATCATTCAATACATTACAAAAAAGAATTAATGCAATATTATATTTACACATTAATGAATTATTTTTCCTTTTCCGTTCTCTCTCTCTCTCTCTATACATAATAAACTATTTGAAAAGGCTGTTATGAGTAAATTCGTCCACAAATGAGAATGGATGTGTATCCATCAAGCTTACTTAACCTCATGTTACTGTACCCAGTCAATATCTGCTCTTGAAAATATACTGTAACACAGTCTTTATGCTTTTGTCTAGTTCAGTCTCTTATTTTTGAAGTTTTATTGTTTGAAATTCTTGTTACATGATTCTTGTGCTATTTGTATCTAGAACTCTACTTTTTGTTCTTATTTTGATACATATATAAGATCATCTCTTCTCCATTTGCAACCTGTTACCTGAATCGTATTTGCATGAAGAGTTGGCGGATGTTCAGCAGTGGAATTGTTTACCATGCATGTTTCAACTGGCAAGTTAGATCAGCGTGGTACCGGGATGATGGGAGATGTCTACTTATCAGAGCCTAAACGTGCTCTGTCGAGGAGAAATATGGAGATCGAGCCGGGCAGGGGGGTGTTGGAGAACCACGAGGATAACCAAAAGAAAAAATGTACCATGCGAGGTAGAGCAAAGTCATGTTGAAATATAAGCTCAGGAGTCTGTGAAAGGAAGGGTAACACTACTTCACGCCATCATGCTGGAGCGGTATTACGGACCTAGGTATCAAATGAAATGACACTCCATCAGGAACATCTTAAGACTTCTTGAGGCACTGGGCCCAAAGGTAAAAGTAGGCCCTGGACCCCTACACAAATGTAGGCCCCACCTGTAGCCCATAAAAATAGACAATAAATATCATACGTTGTAAAATACTTGTACAAACCAGAAACAAAAAAATGTGTATGACTTACAATCGAACAAACCATCTCGACCGAGTACCGCCGTTTAACTGAAAGAGTAATGATGGTGTATGGTAGTAGGCCAAGGCCTATACATGGATGACTGTCATCACATGTAACCAGTGAACATGTCCGAAATTTCCAGTTTTTCAGAGAATACAACCAGAAACAATATTTGACCGTTGAAATTATTCGAATCATGATCTTATTAAGGCTGATTCGAGAACGAGACCAGGCGTCCCTTGTGACCGAGGCCCTGGACCGTCGCAGTTGGCCCCTGTCTTAAGACGTCCCTGCCCTCCTTACCATAACTCCTCCTCCTGTGGGACAGACGATAGAAGAGTATCGTTGTTCTATACATTTCCAGACACTTTTTAATTTTTCATAGGAGCTCACTTCAAATTGAAAGCGCATTTGAAGGTGTGGATCGGTGAAGGGTAGTTTGCACAATGGCTTCAACTCCCGTTCGCCGAGTCGGCAATCGATGATTATTGGTCTCGAATACATATCGGGCTATTGATAAGGGCTCATAAGGAGTGGGGTGCATCAATTAGATGACCTTCGTTCATCCTCACGTTCAGCTGTCGCTCAGTCGCCTGTACTATCTTCTTGAAGATTTGTATGGCTCCCCATTCATGCCAGCATTGGCAAATGTAGCATCACTTCATCATAAATATTGAGCGATCCTGCGAATTGACTACTCTACTTCATTTAATTCAATTGTATGCCCTATCTGATGTGGTGACACGTTCTCTTACAGTCCACTGGGGGTGATGAGACCATATTTACACGAAGGTTAGGTATATAGGCCAATTGGCAACTGTGGCATGGCTACATTTTAATGGTGTCTAGGCCTAAGCCACCATCATTACTCATTTCGTCGAAAGGCGGATATAGGTGCCCAGATTTGTGAGAGTATGAGTCGCGCACATTTATTTGTTATAAATTACCTTTCGTACGAATTTATTACAATGTATGCTATAAAAAAGTCGCAGGTGGGTGCTACTTTTTCTTAGAATCCCAGGGCTTCAAGAAGTCTTAAGACGACATTGTTCAGTACAATGCGCTGGAGCTCCAGCTAGTCAGTCATTGACCATCAAACATTAATAATTTCTTAGTATATTCTATCATAAAGTATGTACATGCACAGTTTTGAGCCAATTGGATAACTTCTTGGTGCGTCTCGTGGCCGTGGTAGCCTAGTGGTCAAGGTAACGTACCTCGTCGCTGGCGTGTCAGAAGTTCGAGTTTAGCACCGCTGAAGACCCGTTGAAACCCCATTTGTGTTTTGCGGAAGTTAGGAGAGGGGATTGCCAGCTCAGTTATCACCCTAGACACTTGACCATGGTTTAAAATTACGAGATCCATCGCCAAAAGCCCTCGAGCAGCTAAATAGTGTGACCTTAATATTCACTCTGGTGCGTTTCCTTTTATATCATAGGGCTTACAGAGACCCCTCTTATGGGGGTTATATTCTAAAACTCGCATAGACGAAAGCATTGAGGGGTAATTTCTATGATAAAAATTAAAAATCTGCTGATGTAAATTGTAAGACCCCTCCCTTGTGTACGCCATGCGTACGCCATTTTTATTGCAATCTTATTTCAAACGTAAAAAGAAATACTGGCTAATTATTGAGAACTAAAGTCTCTGTAGTTCATAAGATTAAGTTCGAATTTCTGTAAGGTCATTATGAAGAGAATAACTAAAGAGAGAGAGAGAGACAGAGCTCTAAAAATTCTTTCTTACGGAGCCTCAAAATTCTCGTGAGATATTTATTAGTTATACGAATTAATGAAGAATCTTGGTGTAGGCATGACCATAGTTGAAGTAATCATCCTCACATTATTTGGTCAAAGTTCAAAATGATAGGGATCATATATATATATATCATTTCAATACCATCTATATATATACACTGGTGTGCAAAAATTAAGGACGAAGTCGAAAAATTAGCATATCAGCTGAACGAAGAGACAGAGCGGACAGAAAGACCAATCAGGAGATTAAGTAAGGTGATGTATGGTAGCACATGCGCAGATATGCAGGTAGACGTAATGGGGGAGTGTCTGAGTAGTATAAAGCATGTTGTCGGTGTAAGATCAGTATTTCTGGCAAAGAGATTGCACGCCGTATAGCAGTTAAAATCACACCGAGTTGCTGCCTCAGCGAGAAATGGCGAATAATCAATCTGTTAGACGACATCTGGATGCTTTGACCCGAGGTCGAATCATTGGGAAGTTGGAGGAAGGCCGCAGTGGGACAAGTGTGGCTGCAGAGTTCGGAATTGCTCACAGCATTGTTTCACGACTTTGGAGACAATTTCAAACTACAGGAACAGCTATCCGGGGTTCAGTAGTGGTCGTCCACGGAGAACCACACCCGCAGATAGACCGGTACATTGTCTTACAGGCCAGAAAAAACAGGCGGCAGACAGCGGAAGAAATCGCTAGACACACGACACAGGCGACTGGACGACCGATATATCGCGTTTTACCGTGGCCAGAAGACTGCACGGTGGTGGTCTGTTTGCACGACGCCCTGTACGGTGTGTAACTTTAACGCCTGCCCATCAGAGAAGGCGTTCTCTGTGGTGCCGGTAACACCGGAATTGGAGAGACAATGAATGGGGATGAGTACTCTTTACAGATGAGAGCAGATTCAGTTTGAGTAGCGATTCTCATCGCATACTCATCTGGAGAGAGCAGGGAAGCCGTAATCATCCCTCGAACATCATTGAAAGGGACAGGTATGGAGGTCGCGGTGTTCTCGTATGGGGAGGCATCATGCTTGGTAGTCGTACAGACCTTCACATCTTCGACGCAGGTTCAGTCAACGGGAGCCGTTATTGTAACGAGATTCTTCTTCCATATGTGCGTCTTTTTAGAGGCGCTATGGGTCTGCAGTTCCTTTTCATGGACGACAATGCACCATGTCATCGCACAGTAGCTGCGAAACAGCTCTTAGAGAGTGAAGATATTGAGCGTATGGATTGGCCGGCACGATCTCCGGATCTCAATCCCATAGAGCATGTATGGGGATTTTCTATGCAGACGTTTGGCAGCTCGTACCATCAGTAACGATTCGAGCTTCGATTGGCGCTGCAAGACGAATGGGCAGCAATGCCTCAACAACTCATTGACACCCTCATTCTCAGCATGGGCAGACGCTGTGAAACCTGCCTAGCAGTCAGGGGAGATCATATCCCCTACTAAAGACCGGATGTTTCTTGCTGGACACCCATCACAGGGATGTTTCGGCCTTCAGCCGCATTGCGCTCCATGCTACTTTTTCAATCAAGCTTCTTTTTATCCCTCTGATTTCTCTTTTAGTAAGTGTTGCTTACATTACACATGTCCTTACGTATTGGGGATCTTACGGCATTAAATGTGTTGATTTGGAAAGCTTTTGTACAAAGTTATATTGAAAAAACCGTCTCGTCCTTAATTTTTGCACACCAGTTTATATAGTATAATATTAATTAAAATAGCTGAGACCTTTTTACGAATTAAAATTGCAAATTTTTTAATTCCAATTTAGATATTTCTTAAATTAGATTTGAATAACATTAAATCCCTTGGTTTATTTCGAAGAAAAATAATCAAAATAAGATACCTATGCCAAAACAATCAAGCAACGACGTCATTATATTTTTAACATCACAACGTTAGCCAAACAAGAAATGAAACGGAATCATTTAAAAATTTATTTTCTTTCCCTAATAAACCACGATACCTTTTTTTTCCCCGGGTAATTATTTATTGATCAGTTTCCTTTCCTGCGGGCCATCGAAGAAGAAGAATGCGAAAAAAATAACATTGATCCCTTCCCCGATATTTCTTTCACTTCCGCGGAAGTGAAACTTCGATTTTCGCGTCATTTAGTGGTTTAATTAATGCGTTTTTCACTTCGCGAACTGATGTAGAAAATTCGTTCCCTTTTTTTTATCCCTTTCTCCCCAATACTGTGTTCTCTGACTGTTAATAAAGCCGGAGTAATGAGTTTAGTTGTCCGTCAGAAAAATCTTAATTGTTCTTTACAAGCTGTGTAAATAAGGTTCGAAATTATGTATCGAATCATCCAACCGTATTCTGCGTCTGTGACAATAAGATAACAATTCTTTATTGGTTAGTCATTTGTCATGGTCAGGGTATGTTTTCTTGGAAGAATATCGCTGTTTGTCTTGTAAGCTTTTATTTGTGGTTATGTTCCTCTTAACAAGTCAAACAGTTGGTAACTTTTTTTGTCAGTTATTTTGATTTAGTATTTATTGACTTCTTTACTGGATCATGCGGAAATGAAAAATGGATTTAAAAAAGTGGCGAAGGTTGTTTTTCATCAAAAGTGTGTATTTGCGTCAAATTCAGTTATTGCTTTCTGAAGAAATTTTTTGGTAGTCGTAGTCATGGTCGGCATTGTCGAGTTGCGGGTTCCAAACCTAGAGCCCCTGAAGACCCACCGTTTAGAGAAGCAGGGACGTCTTAAGGCATGGGCCAACTGGACCCGGGCCCGGGGCCTCACCTTCAGTTGGCCCTTCTTTAAATCAATAAATTTGAGTAAAGAAAAATGGGCCTACCTCGAATTTCAGCTCCTCACTATGAGTCGTAATTCGTCCAGGGTTATCCAAACAATTCCAAAAAACAGTTAACTTTCAATTTATATTCCACTTAAATTTCAATAAAATATCACGTCCGGGTGACCAGAAATGGTTTTGCGCATTCAAGATATCAGTTCTTGTTTTCGGGTTTTTTAAATATTTATGACGACACACAAACAATTAAATATAAATTGAAAACTACTATTTTGTGGGTAGGTACACCCCACCGATTTCGGGGGTTCCCTTATCGGCCAAAGTTGTGTACAGACGGATTGAATCCCCCCATCGGTTAGGGAAGGTTCACACATATTTCCCTTTAGTGAGAAGCAAACCGCCCCAGGCCCTCGTTTCGCTCTCGACTCTGTCTTTATAAGATCATAATTTGGATAATTTTAATGATCAAATATTATCCCTGTACATATTCTTTGAAAAAAAAAGGGGAATTTCAAATTGCATGTCAACTGGCAAAAGTGGTAAGACTGTGATGACCGTTGTCGATGTTTAGGCCTAGGCCTAATACTATTTCCAATTATTCAGCTTATTTAGTCGAAAGGGGGTAATCGGTCGAGCCGGTTTGTGCTTAGATTTTAGAGATTGTGAGTCGTTCACATTTGTTTCAAATTACCGTTTGAACGAGTATTTGGCAACGCATGCTATATACTGTCTTTTAAAGATCTGAGGAAGGGCCTACTTTTGCATAGGGGCCCAAGGCCTAAAAAATCTTAAGATTTCTCTGAGCTCAGGGCCTCAAAGATTCTTAAGACATCCCGTGAGCTTAGGCAGGCCGGATCGTGGCTGGCTTTGTCACACGAGGCCCAACCACTTTATCGTAAAGTCAACGAAACGTTCCCGTTGGTGTGGTGTGGTGTTGCCACCTCACCATGGTTCTCCGTAGCCCTCGTGCGTGAACGAGGAAAACCAACGCGTTTCCTGTTCACCTCTTCGTGAAAGGAAAAAAGGAAAAAAAAAAAAGGTTGACAAAAAAGAAATGACGTAAGGGAAGGAGGAGTAACGGACTAATCGTTGCGATGAAGAACACAATAAAAAGCTTTCTATATTTTCAATACACAAGTAACCGCTTGTGAAGAGCGTAGCTTTCACAATATCATTTTAGTCGAGTCAACTAGTATGTGCGGGGTGGGCACATGGTTTTCTCAAAGTTGAGGGTGTAACACAACAGCGAGTGTCAATGCACCACATCTAAAGGGACCTAGGTGATTTCTGTTGAAAACCAACGCTCGACTCTCTAATCCTTCTGTTAGGTGGGGCACTTGTCGACTTATATAACAGGTCCCTGAAGGTGTCGAGGCTCAAAGATCTCCCGTTGGCATGGAGCACTAGCGCACACAGAAAATTTCAAGGGGGTCGGGGTCGAAATTTCACCATTCTTGTATCATGCTCCTTTTGATTTTGTCGATTTTCGGGAACAAAACACAGTAAAAACCTAATTATTGAATAAATAACTAGCATTAATTAATAAAATTAATCATTAATAACAAATAATTAAATTTTACGTACTATATACTCAGAATTATAGAATTATAGTCAATCGACCCCCCTTGTGTGAGCCACTGGCATGGAGTGAAAGTTAAGAGAGGAGGATGCCAGTTCTGATGTCGTCCTTATCACTCAACCGTGATTCAAAATTGCGATGTTCTTCTCCAAAAGACGTGTTGGTTCAGAGTCCGACTTTAAATTACCTTTTTTTTCAAATAATCTTTGGTGTTTCCTTAGACTAATACTAATGGTTATGCAAAATGAATGGTTGGTAGAGAGTTGAGATCTTATGATTTTTAATTAATTACTTGTTATTAATGATTAATTTAATTAATTAATGCTAATTATTTATTCAAAAATTAGTTTTTTACTGTGTTTTGTTCCCGAAAATCGACAAAATCAAAAGGAGCATGATACAAGAATGGGGAACTTTCGACCCTGGACCCCTCCCCCCTTGAAAAATTCCTGTGCGCGCCACTGATGGTTTACTGTTTCCACAATTTATCCCGTCAAAGACTTATATGGATTTACGAAGAGACTATAGTTCTTTAAATGAAATTTAAGGTATCCGACCACGTTCGGAACCGTGATTTTCAAAAGCGCATAAATGGATAATTTTCATGTTATTTAGTGTCACTTAGATTAGAATATATGCATAAAATTGTTTTAAGGACATTTTGACAAAAAAATTTATTTAAATTCAATATTTTGGCAAAAAAATTAATTTAGAATAATCTTTTTTCCAAATGTTCTCCTTTTGTGAAAAATGCTTCTATTATAATAATATTTTGCCTGTATATAGCTCAGACCTCTGTTCAGGGGCTCAACTAGAATTTTTGAAGTATATAACTTAGAAGTGGGTTTATTTTCATATTTTACGACAACAGAGAAGAGCAATTTTAAGAAAAAAACGTGAATAATTATTTCAATTGGTGGTAACTCTGAAAATAATGCGAATTTTTCAAAAATTGTAGTTGAGCCTCTGTAGAGAGGTCTGAGCTATATACAGGTAAAATATTATTATAATAGAACCATTTTTACAAAAGGAGAACATTTGGAAAAAAGATTATTCTAAGTTAATTTTTTGCCAAAATATTATATTTGAATAAACTTTTTTTGTTATAATGTCCTTAAACAATTTTATGCATATATTATAATCTGAGTGACACTAAATATCATGAAAATTATCCATTTATGCGCTTTTTTAAAATCATGGTTCCGAACGTTGTCGGATACCTTAACCTAAAAATTTCAGTAATTTGCTATTAGGAGTTGCTAGCTCAAGTGTCGCTCTCGTCTCGTGACAGATTCCTCACCACTGGTATTCATTTACCTCTTGTGAAAGTTAAACCAAATCAATCAATTAAAAACGTCCTGTAATATGATCAATCTTAATACTGAATCAATGTAACCTCGTAACCAGCAATTTTTCATTCAAGCCGCATATTCGTGTCATGGTTTCACTAAAACCTCACCGTATTGGAGCAATACACGTTATAAGTCTGTGCGGTGGAGAGGTTTGAATTTGGGAAGTTGGTTGCCTGTCTAAATTTCGACCTTTTCATCTATCGAACTAAAGTGTCTTAAAGAAATAGATAGACAAAAGTACTCATTTGAATAAGAACAGATATTGCCTTTTCTGTTTCAACGACCACTCTCTGAATTCCAACATAGCGCTTTAGTAAGGATTTTGAGATCGTATTAGTTTTAATATACATCGGATTTCTTTTTCCGGAGAAAAATTGTGATTTAATATTCCTATCTTATCAATATTGCTAATATAACCAAAAACTGCCTTCAAAATGAAATGTTAAAAAAGCTTTAAAATAATATACATGCACTTTAATCGATAAACACTGATATAGATGCTTATCTCCTAAATATATATAGGAGCAAAGTGACGCTATCACTCAACACGAGATGTCCGGAACTGTTAGATCTACAGGTTTGAAATTCACCATGCTTGCTCCTTTTGTTCAGTAGAGACCCGCTAAAAAAGGGTTTTGAGGAAATCAACTCCCAAGAAAGGGGGATGGGGGGATGGACAAAAATGTCCCGTTTTTCAACTACAGAGTGTTTTTTTTCCAGGTGTAGAAGTTTAAGTTGGTATTACTTTCCAAGATGGCGACCGATTTAACAGCTGTCAAGTGATTTATTCTCAGTTTGGTTTGGCAATTCATCATGAATAGACTCACGCCTGAACAACGCTTTCAAATTGTGCAATTTTATTTCGAAAATAATGGTCGCGCGCGATTTTCATTAGCGAATTTTGTTTAGCGATGAAGCGCACTTCTGGTTGAATGGCTACGTCAACAAACAAAACTGCCACATTTGGAGTGAAGCTAATCCACAAGTGTATGTCGAAACACCGTTACATCCAGAAAAACTGACTGTTTGGTGCGCTTTATGGGCTGGTGGAATCCTTCTTCAAAAACGACGACAACGTTACAGTCAATGGTGATCGGTATAGAGCCATGATTACTAACTTTTTGATTCCTGAATTGAACAATCATGATGTCCAGGAGCTGTGGTTCCAACAAGACGGCGCAACATGTCACAGCTCGTGCCACAATCGATTTATTGAAAGACACGTTTGGTGACCGCCTAATTTCACGTTTTGGACCTGTGAATTTTCCAAGATCTTGTGATTTAACACCGCTAGACTATTTTCTGTGCGTCTATGTAAAGTCATTGGTCTATGCGGATAAAACAAACGCTTGACCATTTGGAAGACAACATTCGCCGTGTTATTGTCGATATACGGCCACAAATGTTGGAAAAAGTCATCGAAAATTGGACGTCCAGATTGGACTACATCAGAGCCAGCCGTGGCAGTCCTATGCCAGAAATCCTATTTAAAATGTAATGCTACAAGATTATCTTTCGAATACGCTAAAAAAATCCATGTTAATCGAATAATACATCGTTGTTTTATTGCAATTTAAAGTTCCATACCTCTAAAAAAAAACACCCTTTATTACACTTATAGATTTCAAATTTGGCAAGCATGTTTCTTTTCTTCCGCTAAGAGCAGCTCCTTAAGACTTGGGAAATTGAATCTCAAGGACGGAAGAGGTGTGTTTACGGAGATATAATGGATAATTATATTTCCGATCAGAAATTTCTGTTTTTAAACTATTAGCCCTTCAATCTTGAAATATGGCAGATATTTTCAATTGTTGAGTCAAGATCCGTTATTAAAAGGGTCTTTGTAAAAATCAATCCTGAAGGGGAGTTATAGGCAAAAGGTTTCTTTTAATGAGGTAGAGATCCGCTAAAAATGAGTTTTGCAGGAAAAGGTAGTTAAAAGGACGATGTAGATCTTAAAAAAATCAATTTTTAAAGTATTAGAAATTTGACAAGTATGCAGCTTTTGAGGAGTAGAGATCCAATAAGAACAGGTTTTTGCGGAAATCAACTTTTAAGGGTGGTTGCAGGGGATATAGGAGCATGATAGATTTTAAAAGAAAATCGTTTTTTAACTATTACTCCTACAGACTTCAAATTTAATAAGCATGTTTCTTTTGCTTAGTAGATTGCGCTAAGAGCTGGTTTTGCGGTAATCAATTCCTAGGTGAGGGGGTTAAGGGCGCGTAAAATTAAATATATTCCGCTTTGGAAACTCAAGTCCTATCCTTTTTAAATAGAGGATTGAACTATAAGAATACTATTCACCATCACCAGTATTATACACTATCAAGAAATACCCAGCGCGCGAAGAGGACGATAGAGTATATAAACTACATCGATTTTATTAGTGGTGTATCAATTGAGCGAGAGTCATTACTGTAACAAATATTCCTCAACAAGTCTCCAAACAACATACACACATTAAAATCTACTTTCTTAACGCTCCTTTATTACAACTCAACTTAACCCACAACCATTTATTCCCATTCCCCCGCCACACCGGCTAAACTGTCCCCCAAATGCATCTTGAGGACAGCGGCTATTAATAAACTCCAGCGTCTCATTCATCACCGTGGGTGCTACAAGCTCTATCATTTCCTGCGTTCGTGTCCAGCGACTTCTTGTCCAGGGAGAGTGTCCGTCCGATAATGGAGTGGTGTCCTGCCTCTCGTCAGAAGGCGATTAGCCACGCTCCTAATTCGTTATCTCTCTCCCTTTTTTTAGTTTGTTTGCTTCCTGACGGATCGCGTTACGGCACGACATCATCGCTATTAACCGTCTCATCATCCTTTGCAGAAGGCAAGTGGATGATTTTGTTGTTGTTGTTGTTACGTTTACTGGTCATTTTTTTGGATCGAGAGGGTAATATGCAGGACTCATGTTTCCTGTTAGTGAAATTTAGAGATGATTCATACGAAGGCTTGTTCGTTGCGGTTGAGATCTTGTGAATAATTGCGTGTAATGAAGATGCGTTTTTATGAGGTCAAGTTTCTGAGTGAAGTGTTGGTTTTAATTGGGCTTCGGTTAAAATGGTTAGTGATGATTTGTAGTTTACTATGATTGATTTTAATGGCCAATGTAGGAATTTCAATTCTGGAACATTTAAATCTAATACCCATAAGGTGCTTATATAGTAGACGTGTGTGAAAAATGTTTGATGGTTAGCAGCAGTGGCGCACACAAGAAGGGGGGGTCCTAGAGGTCCGGAGCCCCCACAAAGCCCTTGATTTTTTTCCCAATGGGTTATAATTCTAAGTATATAGTACGTAAAATTTAAGTATTTGTTATTAATGATTCATTTTATTAATTACTGCTAATTGTTTATTCAGGTCGTAGGTAGCCTAGTGCAGTGATCCGCAACCCTCGGTCCGTGGATCAAATGGTGCCGGGCCGCCTAAAGAACATTAAACTATTGCCATTTTATTTAAAGAGGTGCATTTCTCTCTCGGATTTGCGCAACTTTCCACGGAAATCACTTTTATACATTTTAAATGTAACTATATTTTATTCTGAAGGCATATTTAAACGTAACTGTATAAAATTGTTAAATCAAAACAATGTAAAATATAAACAATCAACGTGTCCCACCCTCAGAGGGCCGCGGTAAAATTATGAAACGTTGACCGGTCCGCAGCGAAAAAAGGTTGCGGAGCACTGGCCTAGTGGTTAGAGCATCGGACTCCAGACCGGAAGGCTTGGGTTCGATGCCCGATGCCACCAAATATCCTCCGAGTACACACGGAGTACGTGCTCGTTAAATCAGTGGGTCCGAAAGTTTTGTGGGCTGAATCACGAGTGCAGGGGAAAGTAAAAAATTTCCCTCCCCTTCTGCTCCATGCCAAAAATGTAGAGATGGAGATAGGTGGTGTCGCCATCTATCGTCCCTTCGGGGAATTTCACCGAGCTAATTCGTACTGTCACCTGTATGGTGCTCAAGGCCTAGTCCAAAGACAGGCGTACTTCTAGCCTCTTGGATGCCCTAGCGCCCAATGAATTTCATGGGCCTCGTTCTGACGTAGTCAGAACGAGGTGACTACGCTGAACGTCGTGACTACGCTGTAGCATCAACACAAGAACACAAAACAACAATTTTTTATTCAATAATTAACGTCAGAACGAGGTGACTACGCTGAACGTCGTGACTACGCTGTAGCATCAACACAAGAACACAAAACAACAATTTTTTATTCAATAATTAGTTTTTGACTGTTTTTTTCCCGAAAATCGACAAAATCAAAAGGAGCATCATACAAGAATGGTGGACTAACGACCCTGAACCCGCCCCCTTGAAAAATTCTCGTGTGCGCTACTGGTCAGCAGAAAAACTGAGGAATTATTTATAGTTTTATGTGATTCAAATGACGCGTAACAAAACGTATTATGGAATATGGATTACACTGGTTTTTTTAAAATTTAAACTACTACTTTTAACGAAATTTCATCTGAGTTTAGCGATTTTTAAATATTTTTGCTGGTGTATTTAGCGACATTGAAGAGGCCGCAGTAGCCTAGTGGTTTCGTCAAGAACTCTTATCACGGTCTCGAGTAGTAGCCCACACAGGAATTTTTCAAGGGGGGAGTGGAGAGGTCCAGGGTCGGAAGTCCATCATTCTCGTATTATGCTCCAATGCGTCGCCCAACATATTCTTTTGATTTTGACGATTTTCGAGAAAAAAACAGTACAAAATTCAAAATTAATTATTGAATAAATAAGTATCCCTAATTAATAAAATTAATTATTAATAACAAATACTTAATTAAATTTCACGTAGTATATACATAAGATTGTAGTCAATCGAAAAAAAATCAAGTGCTTTTGGGGTCCGGACGCGAGAATACCCCCTTCCTTGTGTGCGCCACTGATCTTGCTTCCTGGAGCCATTAAAGACTCACTGTGTAAAGGAGGTTCATGCATGTTAAATCTATGAGACCTCAACGTTCCCTCCATTGGCCTGGTGTGGTAATTTGGAGAGGGGGAATCAGCTCAGATGTCGTCCTCGTCAATTGACCGAGGCTCAAAATTACAGAATCCGTTATCAATAGTCCTCGTATCGATTTATAGCGTGACGTGAGTTTTACTCTCTCTCTCTCTTGCGGAATTTAAAAATGAGAGTTGGTCATCATGATAAGTTGGTGGCATAAGTTTAGTTTGTTGATATTGCTTTGAGTTACCGATTTATTCTTGGTTTTCGTAAAGTTCCTTTTCAGTAACGTGGAAATGTAAACAGAAACTTAAATAAGTGACATATTATTATATAGTGGTCTTCCATATTATTATTAGTGGTCCACCAATTATGAAATTACAGTGGAAATCGTTTAACACGAAACTGAGGAGACTGAAATATTTTTTCGTGTTAACAGAATTTTGTGTTAAAGGATATTGAAATATATATGTTCAACAAGACTAAGTTTATTAGAGTACATTTATTTACATATATATGTATATATGTATGAATTTAATAAAAATCAATGAAACAAAAACGTTCACAAGAACTTAATGAAATTGAATGCAAAATTTTCAAGTATTTTGTAAACAAAACATTGAGTTTTTGGAAAAAAATCTGATATTTTTCTTTACATTGCCTTTTTAACTTCCAAATTTTGTCAACTAATTATTCGATGTCGTCCATTTTGTTATTCATTTCTCCATTAGAATGTTCGTCTAAATAAGTAGGAATACTTTTCATGACGTTCCTCATTTCAGATGACGTGGGAACAGGATCTGCAGTAGTCATTTTATTTTCGTCGACGGAATCTGCCTTAATGATATTTTTTAAGCTTTGAAGAACCTCCAAAATGTCTTTGTCTGCCACAATTAGGGCTGTATACGCATTATCAACATCTATTGCATGGAATCCCTCTGAGGATACATTAAGACTGTCCGATACTACAAAAACTTTCTCAAACATTTCTTTAAGTGTCGGCTCATTTTCAATGTGCCCTTATCCGAGAAGGGAAATCTTTTCGTGTTAAGCAATTTTCGTTTCGTGTTAAGAAAAAAATGCATGAATATAGATAGTAATTTGTCGTTACCTTTGTATTATTTCGTGTTAACCGATATTTCATCTTAAACGTTTTCACGTTAAGGTATCCGACTACGTTTGGAACCGTGATTTTGCAAAACCGTATAAATGGATAATATTTATGATATTTAGTGTCACTAAGATTAGAAAATGTACATAAAATTGTTTTCAGAATAGTACATAGAATTGTTTCAGAATAAATAACTCGAATGTTTGAAATACATAACTTAAAAGTGGGTTTTTATCCATGTTTTACGACAATGGGAGAAATTTTAAGAAAAAAACGCGGATAATTATTTCAATTGGTTGCAACTCTGAAAACAATGTGAATTTTTCAAAAAGCATAGTTGAGCCTCTGTACAGAGGTCTGAGCTATATACAGGCAAAATATTATTATAATGGAAGCATTTTTCTCAAAAGGAGAACATTTTGAAAAAAAGATTATTCTAAGTTAACTTTTTGCCAAAATATTGCATTTAAATATATATATAATTTTTTTTGTCAAAATTTCCTTAAAACAATTTTATACATGTATTCTAATCTGAGTGACACTAAATATCGCGAAAATTATTCAGTTATGCGCTTTTTCAAAATCATGGATCCGAACGTAGTCGGATACCTTAAACGTATTTCACTATATACGTTTAGAGGTCTATGAAGTTCTTAAGATTGGATACCGATGAACTGATTGATAAATTTTTTGAAATAACGCTTTGACTGTGAATGAGGATAACTTACTACCCGTATGTCCATAAATATTTATTATTTAATTTTTTGATAGTTTTAAGTGTTTCATATTAAAAAAAAGTGTTGCAACATTGTGCTTTTTTTTAATTCGAAGAATGCGATTCAAATTTTTTCTACAAAGGAAATTTCTTGAGACTTGAATCAATATTTGTGCAAGTAAAGAATTTCTAAATACATCGGAAACGAGAACTCGTGTCTAGAAAGATTACTTTAGGGATAAACTAATTCAATATTTGTTTCATTGATTAAATTTTATCTTAAGAAATATATAATGTGTGTATTAAGTATATTTTTTGATATTCGCATGAACTATACCTATCAATTTTGAGACATTTTTTTATGAGAAAACAGGTTTTTTTAATTTAACGATACTGAATGATATGCATTAAATAACGGAGTAATGTTTATGACCCCAAAATTTAAATCATATAAGATATTTGAAATTTGCACTCATTTGCATTTGAATATCAAAAATTCATATACATTAATACTAACAAAGATTTTTTTTTAAATCGCTGTTTTTCTATAAGCATTATTTTAAAAACTTACTAATGCAATATATGTGTTTTGTGTACCTCAGAATGAAAACGTTTTAATATATAGATAAATATTTATTTATATTTTCTGTTAAGTACATCTCCAACCCTGATAGTTTTAAAAGCAAGAATTTCATATTATTCAGCTATCCACTTACAAAATTATAAATACACATATTTCATTAGATAATATCGCAATTAAGTTTCGTGTAATTTTTTATTCCATAAAGAATATCGTTATCTTTAACCTTTATACCCTTTTAGTCAGTAAATTTAATTTTCTGCTAATAAATGTCCAGTAATATATCTGTCCTTTTGATGAAGATATTTCTTTTTTTTTTATTTAAAAAGATATTAATGTATAAATCAAACAGAATGATTGAATTTTCACTTCATAAAGAAGGCATTCGAAAATGTATTTCTAAATCTCGTTAAATCTGTAAAAACTATTTAAATCGATGAAATTAAATCGATTTGATATTTAAATTTTCTTAGCAACTGCAGTCGAACCTCCACATTACAAACCTCTATGTTGCGAATTTTTCTATATAGCGAAATTTTTACCTGTAACCAAGAACATATTTCACGATATTATTCGTAAAATAATCTCCCAATAGCGAAGTGCATTTTCTATATTCAACGAAATTTTTCTCTTGTTAAATTTTTCTCTTCCTATTTTTAAACTATTTCTGGACATTTCAAATTATTCTCTCTTTTAACACACTTTATGGGGTCAAAAATCTTAGTTTTAATTAGATACATAACTCGCCGAGAGCAATTGAATTTTGGGCGTTTCATCCAAGAATTGCAACTTTTAACCCCCATTGTCCAGTTCACTGGAAACATCTTCGATATCTCCTTTCACATTTAGCTTAGTTGTCTCGTGTTCCAGTGTCCTTGAAGTAGTATCCGTTCATTTGTAGTGTTGATCAGTCGAACTGGTAACTTCGTTTCTTGTAGCTCGAAAAGTAAATGCTTGAGCATCAAAGAAAAAATTTAATTCTTCAGTAAGTGGATAAAGTCGTTAAGAAACTGTCATCGCAGTTTTTATTTCTTTCTTTTCTAACATTAAAATAAATATATATTAATTTACAAAAAGGTACGAATAATTACTTTGTTTAATATACAGTGTTAATGAATTTTTTATGTTTTTTTTATGTGGTTTATCAAGAAAATTGAAAGATACACCTTATATAATGAATCTTACATATAGCGAACTATTTTTCGGGATTCAGCGACTTCGTTATAAAAAAGGCCCGACTGTATAACTATTTTTATATAAGCAGAAAACCCGCGCTTCCTTTTTTCCGTTGCCCCAATCACTCTATTCATAGAATGTAATAAATCAATAAACAATTATAAATTTTGTAACAAAAATTTCCCTTTTTTTTCCTTAATGAAAAATGATTAAAATTAACAGATATAAATTGCTATTCCCCATCCACTTTGTCTGAATTAGTCATCAAAAAGAAATGGATCAAAGACTTCACCGACGAGTAACATATCTCGTCACATCAACTACACGAAACCTTATCTTCTCCGTCTTTCACAAAGCATTAAAAAGATATCAGCGTGGGAGAATATCGAAAGGGTCCAAAGGAAAAAAGATTCGAAAAAATTCATATAATGTCATAAACGTAAATTCATTCGTGCTCAAAAGGCAATATCATTTATTTCATGGCTGATCTAAAATCCAGCCTAGCATACCACGTTACTAGAAAAGAAAGGGTGGCGGGGAAGGGGGAGTTAAGAAGAAAAAAAAAGAAATCGGAAGATGTGACACAGATGAGTGTACATGATGTTCTAACTCTCGAAAACAAATAGCCCGTGTAACGGGGGCTCTCGTTACAAGCCCCTTTTGAGCCCCCGTTACATTACGAGCATAACCCATGTGTCACGGGCGGCAGTGAAAGAACTCCTACTTTTTCTTTGTTTGCTTTTTCCTTTTTTGGACTTTTCCAACCGTGCATCAATGATTTCGTTCTTCTGTATCTCCGGTTCAGATTTGAAATAAAACAGATCGGGTTGAGGTGTTTTTTTTCTTCTCTGTGAGCATTTTTTCGACCACACACGAGGCAAAAGGTTGGAGATGCCGGATTTTCTTTCATTTCATACGGTTTGGTTACGGAAATCCTTTTTAAAAGTTATTTCTTTTGTTTCTTGTATCAGATTGGAAATAAATTACCTCGATGCTATAGCTATATGTGTATAACAATTATTCTTTACTTTTGCATTTAACTTCAATTCTACCTTAAGGTATCCGACTACGTTCGGAACCGTGATTTTGCAAAAGCGTATAAATGGATAATATTTATGATATTTAGTGTCACTTATATTAAAAAATGTATATGAAATTGTTTAAAGAATATTATTACAATAAATAATTATTTAAGCACAATATTTTGACAAAAAATGAACATAGAATGAGCAGTTTTCAAAATATTCTCCTTTTGTGAAAAATGCTTCTATTATAATAACAGTTTGCCTGTATATAGCTCAGACCTCTGTTCAGAGGCTCAACTAGAATTTTTGAAATATATAACTTAGAAGTGGGTTTATCCATGCTATACGACAACAAAGGGGAGAAATTTTAAGAAAAAACACCGATAATTATTTCAAATGGTTCTAACTCTGAAAATAATGTGAATTTTTCAAAAATCATAGTTGAGCCTCTGTACAGAGGTCTGAGCTATATACAGGCAAAATATTATTATAATAGAAGCATTTTTCACAAAAGGGGAACATTTTGAAAAAGATTACTCTAAGTTAATTTTTTGCCAAAATATTGTATTTAAATAATTTTTTGTCAAAATGTCCTTAAAACAATTTTATCCATGTATTCTAATCTAAGGGACACTAAATATTATGAAAGTTATCCATTTATGTGCCTTTTTAAAATCACAGTTCCGAACGTAGTCGGATACCTTAACAGTTTTTAACATAAAAAGGGGATATATTTCGATGTTGATGAATTTAAGTTTAAATTCAAGAAGTAAAACTGCTGTGCAAATATGGAAACATTTTAAAATTATCATTATTTGTTACGGTGTTTTTTCCAGAATAATTTCTTAACAGGAAATTTAGTTATTATTTCCATATAAGAAACAGGGGGTCACTTTACAAAAATCAGTGAAAAATTCGATTTTTGAATTTTTAGTTGAAAATAAAAACAAATGCCTCCTTTTGATTCTAATGAAGTTTAAATTTGTATTCAGACTAAATTAGAAGTAGTTTAGCGATAAAAAAATTATGGTGGTAGTATACATTGCTGAAAAGTAAAAGTGTTTACTTTAAATCGAAATTTCTCAAAAGTGTCTATTAGTTTTATTTATTTTTTATTTATTTATTTTTTTTGTTAAGGAATTTACTCAAAAAATAAAAGGAGTGGGGATGAAAATGTAGATAAACTTTCATCGTTTGGAACCTTTGTCCATGATACTCTACATAACAATTTTTTTTAAATAGCTAAAAAATTGTAAAGAATTATCTCATTAAATAATAATACAATAAATACACGTAAAAAATTAATAATTGTATAATTAGTCATTTTTTTAATAATATTACTTAAACTTAGTCCTTTTTTACTATATAGAGATAGGGGAAAATTCTACATGAATTGACCCCACCTTAAATTTCAATGAGATTTTGAATATATAAGAAAATATAAAAATATCGAAGGTATCAAAAGTTATTCATAGTATCTTCCAGCTCTGGTGTCGTCCTCATCCCTTGACCGTGGTTCAAAATTACGAGGTCCGTCGCAAAAAGCCTCAAGTATAGTTGAATAGTGCAATGTTATATATAATATTCACTCACTCACGTAATGTAGTAGGGAGTTTGAGGTGTTAGATTTTTCTCATTAGATGTCAAAAAACTAAGTAAGTAAAGTTAAAAAAATAATACACGCGATGCGTTAAATTAAAATTAGAATCATTCAATGTTGTAGCTGTTCTTCGGAGAACCGAATTTATTTTTATTCGTGCATTTTAATTGATTTTTTTTTGTTGAACTGATTTCGAAGATATTTTACTTTCATTATTTTAATTCTAATGTATAGCTGCAGTTTCACAGGTACGAGAAGTAATGAAAGTATTCGTTTACTAAGTCAAGCCTAGAAAAAGAATTCCTAGGACTGCGAACTTTAAACATTCTTTAAAAATTCTATTTATTTTATTTTGAAGCCTTTGAAGACTTATGGATAACATCACTAGAGTTTAATGCCTGCATTTCTGTCTCTTATTCTATACAGTTTAAAAATTCTGGAATACTTGTAAACAGAGCATAAAATAACCTATTCCAGCACTAACCAGAAGAAATAGATTCTTTTTTGTTCGAAGAGAACTAAAACGAGCAGACATTTTCAGTTTAAAAATACTCATGATTTTGACAGAAATTGTTAAGAAATGTTGCAGAGTTGCAGTTAAGTTTTCTGGAGAATGAATAACAGAGACTTAAGAAAAAAAATCACAGTTACTTGCTTTGGAAATGTTAGAATTCCCTTTTTGTAATAGTTTATAAGTTTTCTTGTTCCGATATACATATATTTATGTTTTATTTATTTATTTTTTATTCTTTTGCTCCTACTCTAAGTATTTGATTAACTAAGTTATATGAACTCTGTTAAAATACATGTGATTATTATACTTTAATTTAGAATGGATGACCGTAATTGGCACTATTGTAGCTCTAGAATTCTTAGGAAATCAAACGAGTACAATTTGAATTAAGAACTCGAATAATTATTTTAATTTAGATAAAAAATTTCACAGACTTTTAGCTTGAGAGATAAAATAAAAGTAATCATCCATTTGAATGGCCTAAATTCATGGGACGTCATTGTCATATGATAAATGCAATCAGTTGTTCCTAGCCAATCAGTTCATAAATTAATGTGACGTCGTAATTCTTGCTCGGATATTAATGAGCAAACTGCTCGTTGGGATGAAAGCTTGTGTTTTGATTGGCTAAATGTTTTTTTCGCTTGTCTGGTAAAATATTTATTTACCCCTTCCCCCTTCCTTCGATTAAGAGCATAAATTAATTTTTTAACATATAAGACATTTTTAAGGTACCTTACACTGAATGCAGTTTTGCAAATTAAATATTTTAATGACTTTAAAACTAAATTAAATTGTAGCGAATTTTCGCCCGCGTTGGTGTGAGGTTTTATAGAAGGAAGAACTATCATTAAATATAAACAAAAGAACATTCATTTTATCCTTTCACTCAATTGCTATTAACCTTTAATACAGTTTATGCGGAGCAGGTCAGTTTTAATCACTTATAAATAATGAAAAGATAGTACTTATATATATCAGTAGATGCAGATACTCAGTTGTATCCCTTGAACTCCACCAAGAGGTGTTCAATATTTTTCTTCAGGAATACTGACAATTCACATGTCAACTCTACTCTAATCTAGCAACACCTCTCTTTTCTTCTGAATTTCTCTCGAACTCAATTCACCCAACTTTTAGTAGTAGCTCTAATTAACATAAATCTCGGTTCCTGCACAGAAAAAGGTTCTCCAATCAAACAATACGAATGAAAAGTATTTCTGCATTGGGATAAAATTACCGCGAATAGAGCCCGTATCAAAACTGAAATGTTTTTTTTTCCCTTTTTTGTCTTAAAAATTCTTTAAAATTTTAAGTACTATCTACATATTTATGATAATATCGGATATAGATTTTTTTCTGTTTTAATTTTTTAATGACTGTTTGATAGAACTCCATAATAATTTACTGGCAAACGGTCTTATATTTGTAAATGCAATCATTTTATTTCCAATATTATTACACCAGCCCTTGTGATATATTCGAATTACCGTTATCTTTAAAATTAAGCATTTCTCTTTCAGACTTAAGTAAAATTACTAACTTGAGAATAAAGCTCTAACTTGAGAATTTCCTGGTCATGGTATCTCTCGCAGGATCTTGAATAAAATATAGATTTAAAATTTAAAAGAACTTTTAAGTCTTCATAATTACTTTTTCAATCCCTACTATTAGCTCACACTCTCTATATATCTATGTATTTATTTATCTGAATGGAATTTTCAATCGTTAATAAAATGCATTTTAAAGCGCTCAATTGAGCTGAAATTTTATATACATGATTATTTTGGATGACAATACAATAATTTAATTATAACTAATAAAATTAATTGATTAAAACTAATTATTTAAAGAATTACAAATACAGCCACGTTGGCATTATTTTCGGCGACTTAGCGACCCCTTTAGCGACTTGTATCAAAACTTGAAAAGGTTTTTTTCTCACGTTTTTAAGCATTCAGTTGAACTGAAACTGTTTTGAATGAAAATACGATAATTTAATGATAATTAATAAAAATTAATTACAACTTAATGTTGTGATTCTGATATATGTATATACATATTTATATTAATTGTAACTATTTAATAAAACTAGTTAAAATACAATTTTTCTTTGTTGAACTAATTAGGAATTGACTTAAAAATTTTTTTATATTACTTGTGTGTTTTTTCCATATTAATGAATACAAAAATTAAGGAAATAAATTCGGTCTTTTAATATTTCTTTCATTAAAAAAAAATCTTGCTTAAAAAAACGTATAAATCTAACAATCAATTCCAGCCTATAATCTAAAGCACGGAAAAACTACCAACGAAAATTGGTTTCTCCAGTGAGGGAAAAATAAATAAATAAGTAAATAAAAATAAAAATAAAACCCACCTTAGCCTCCATTACAAAAGAACGCGCCATTAAATACAAAACACACGAAACTAAAACATAAAAAAAGGAAGAAGAAATAGTGGCGAAGCCACCGAAAGCAGAAAGAAAGCCTAACTCTGATACTAAAGAAGAAGTAAGGAGAAATATGAAGGCGTGAAGGCAGATTATCCGTCATTATAACCAATAGTGCGGACACAATAGACGGTCTTAACTGAAGGTACTGGACGACATAACGCCGCATGGGTCTTCTATTCATCGGACCACCCTTCCTGGAACATCTTTTGGAGCGTTCTCTTTGTTCCGTTGCCCCCATGGGGAGGGTTAAAAAAATTGGTGGAGAAGCATTGAGAAAAAAGAAAAGAAATATACTATTGGGCACTTTTCCAAAAGATTAATACATTGGAGATTTTCTTTATTTTTGTTCTAAGGTGAGATAGTTTACGAAAAATATTCTCTCTCTCTCTCTTTTTCTTCGGTGGCCTGTGTTTGTTACGGCCCATGAATGAACCATTTTGGAGCCTTATTGTTCTTCTTTTATCCGTCGGAGTTGCTTTTAGCCTTCGAGTGATGATGAAGTGAAATGAAGTATCACTTGAGTTTGGGTTAACTTTTCTGGAAGTGGATTATTGTGTTGTGACTGGAGACCCGAAAAAAGGAATAAAATGATAACCGTTCCTGGTAATGGTGTTTTGTGGCAGTTTGAAGGAAATGTCATTGGTTTGCATAACTTCAGCAAATAAAATGAAACGTACGAGCAATATACCAAAATATATGTGAGTTTTCATTTTTTTTAAATACAAAATTTTACAAAACATTCTTTTTTCTGCCTATGCTAGGAATTATTGGGATAGGCATCGAATGAAAGACATTTCATGCAACGCATGATGGCTTATTAACAGTTTTTTACAAAAAGCGTACCATTAGTTTTTGATATAATATTCATAATATTTATTGATTTTGACGCACGCACACACTCAGTAAAACAGTAATTAATATTTGCCATTGGTCATGTGAATAGCTAATATAATCTTATAATAATTATTTAAATAAATTGAAAATAGTATGATGATATACCCTTTCTTATTGCCTTTGATGATTGGTCTTTTTCGTTACTTTTAATATCATACGAAGTATGCTTATTAAATAACATCAAAATAATCTAATGACTTACAATGAAGAATATGGCTACTGAAAAACCCTACAGTGTGTAGAAAAAATAAGAGCTGTTGCAAATTTTAAAAAGGATTTCACAGTTTTTCTACCTACCAATGCATATTCCTTTTTGACCCACAAACATATAGTCAGTACCTAACTCACAATACAGACAAAGACTGTAGAAGAACTTTTGGACAAAGAAAATAAAACACTTAACAAATTAGAAATGGAATCTAAAATTGCAATGGATCCCTACCCACATCAGCATCAGAAGGAACGAAAAAGCAGGAAAACTGGCCATACTGAGCATCATCTTCACCCAGACTCAATGCCCATTTTATATCCAGTGTCCCCAGGGGCCCGAATTAATCTAGGTATTTCCAGGTGGCGCAAACAAGGAACAATGGAAGAGTTAATCAGCCACAGCCTTACTCGGACGTTAAATATCACAGCCTTTGAAATGAAGATCAACCACGACCATCGTTTACTTACATTCTACATCATATTGGCATCTTTCGGTCTCTGAGATTACCACAGTACGGGAATGAGATGATGGATCCAAACTACTTCAAGGATTACACAGCTCTAAATTATCCAAATAATAATGGGTTCCAACTTTTTAGAAATCCGCTTACAGGGTCAGTGCATAGCCAAATGGCCCAACAATCAAAACTGATAGTAGTAGTAGTAATAGCAATGTTCATGTGGTAGAGTCGTAGTCTTTGTAACCATTGCATATAATAACTTGATGCATTGCTTAGTGTACATTTTTAATATAGTTTTAAGTCCGTCATCTCTGGAACTTCCCTTTCAAAAACTTTGACAATGGCGTGAGTCCGTCATTTTTTGGGCTCATGCCAGATTTTACAAAAGTTTACCAAACCATAGCATAGGCATTGAGCCCAATAGAATCTTACCCCCTCCAACGATGTGGAGGTGTACGTTACGCCACTGTCTGGGACCACGGTGGCCGAATGTTTATGGTCACGAGCTCGTGGGTGACGTGTTATGGTTTCGAGCAGTGGTTCCACTGAAAACCCGCTGTGTAGACGAGCTGATGCTGGTTTAATCTGTCCAGGTTCAAAAATCTCCCGTTGGCATGGTGTAGTTGCTTAGAGAGGGGGTGTCAGCTCAGGTCTTGTTCTCGTCACTTGAAAGAGGTTCAACATTATGAGGTTCTTGAGTAGTATCCCTCGTACTGCTTTGAAGTGCTACGGTAATAAACACTCTCATTCATTCATTCAAACTGATTTTACCACTATTGTGCTTATTATCTAAAGTCGAAGATCCATTTCAAGGATAATTGAAAATCAAAACATTTGAGCTTATCTACGATATGCATCTTTTGCATTATGAAAATCCGGAGCATAAAACTGACCCGAAGCATAACAACAAAGGTACAATAATGAGTAGCTTTCGTTTCCAGAAAACAAATTCTTCCGTGCACGGAATTTTCGAACGTTTCTTCAGCACTCTCAGGGGTATTCTCGTCTTCGCTGTAATTAACCCAAAAGGCTTAATTACCGAAATTTTTTCTCTTCCCCTCTCGAATTCTTTAAAACCCTTCACCTTAATGTAAACAAGGACGAAAATTTAATTAAACTTCACGTCGAAACAGAATAAACATTAATGCCTTTTTCCATCCAAACCTCCTCCAAATTCTCCTGGATGAGAAAAAAAAAAAGGAATTCGGGACTCTTTATCATTAAGATCAAATTACGCCATCGACCTTAATGTTTTATTTAGCGACGGAATAAATATTTCTTTCTTTAAAAAAATACATATTTAAACTATCTCAAATACTTTGGAAGAATGTTTGGAAAACCACTTTAGTATTTTTTTTATTTTTCATCCAAAAGAGAAAAAGTAAATTGATTTTCCAAGCGTTTTGAAAAAGAAAAAAATACTGATGATTTAAGACCTAAATGTTTGGTTGATTTTATAAATTATTTAAGTGAACCTAAAAAGTTTTAGAAATTATTTTACGAGTCTCTAAAGCTTATTGCTCTTAATCTTTCCACAGATTATACTATTGGTAAAAAATTATTGCTATCTTATATTTTTATATAAATACCAGTTGGTATACCCGTTCTTCACATAGGTGAATTGAAAAATTAAACAATACAGATTGAAGGATAAAGAAGTTTTTAATGAGTTAATTTTACGTGGATTGCAAATTAAACTAAAAAAAATGTTTTTTGCATATCTCAGCTGAACAAAAAACCCCTGCTTGTTAAATTTTAAGTCTGTAGATCTAATAGCTGATAAAAAGGATTTTTTTTAAATTTATTCCCCCTCCCTCCCCCGTAATTCTCTTGAAGGTTGATTTCTGAAAACACCTTCCTAATCTGATCTCTGCTCAGCAAAAGTAACACATTGTTACACATTTTGTGTAATGAACGATCAAAATAGTCTAACTAATTTATATCTGTATGTGTAATACACATTAATATTTCTTTCTGTTGTATTTATTTTATGTTAAAATTGTAATATCCGCAAGGAATGCCTTTCCCCTTACATTATAATGACGATTCAATGGAAACATAGCGAAATGTTGGCTAAAGAGTCAAATTGCCATTATTTTTGGTGACTATGGTGGCAATTTGGCGATTGATTGTACGGTGCAGAAGTTGATATGCTGTAGCGCCACCTGGTAAGAAGCTGCACGAAAGAGAATAGCACAGAAACCATTTCCTCAAAAAAATACATATACATGCCAATTTTCATAGAGATCGGTTGAACGATGTTGGAATGAGACGAGGTTATACATACAAACATCCATTTATATATCGATTAAAATATTTATTACTATTAGATTTAACAAAAAAATTATTATGTATAACTATGTAAAAAATGGCAGTTTTTCTAAGAAAACCTATAATTTATTTTGACGATGGCATCATTAGTAATTTTTCTCTATTTAGGCAAAATTTATTATTAATTTAATTAAGGTCAAATATTCAAATTCTTGCTTTTAGATAGTTGTAGTAAACTAAATGCAGTTAAAGTTTATAATTTAAAAAAAAAATGTGAATTAAAAGGTACAAAAGAGGAGAGATTACAGAAAAGCAATTCGTTCAGGTAAAAATTTAAATGAATATTTCTCTTTCTTTTTAGATATTTGATATTGACTAAATGCAATTAAAATATGATAAAATTTTTGAAAACAATATTATCACGTTTATTTTAAAAAAAGTTCAAGGAGTTGGAGGAATATCAGGAAATATAATCCTTCGAAAGAAACAATGTGAAACTATGGCAAAATTATTTTTCCTCAATTTTCTGCATATTTTTAAGCAGAGTCAATCATCCTACATTTTTAAATTGATAATATTGTATTCAAAATAATAAGAGATATATTCACTATCAAAGATTAAGGCCTAAAAGAAAGTTTTATGGAACGCTTTAAGGATAATTCCTTGAATTCAACTAGTGGTACTACTGGAAACAGGAAGATTTTTTTACAGCTGGAACAGAAAAGAAAATTGAATCTAAATTTAAAGCATTCAATGATTATCCATTGTTGTAAATTCTTCATTTTTATCTTTTAATCATTAAAAAAATATTTTCTATTCAACCATTCAAGTTCAAATAAATTTTTTTTAAACATGTGGTGGATGACACATGATGAAAAAACAGTTTTTTTTTCAAACATTTATTCATTAATTAAATTTTATTTTTTAATTTTAAATTTATTCTGCGTTATTTCTGTCGTAGCTACAAAAGATGGTGTCAGTACGTTTTTACACTGCTGGACAATTGCTAAGGACAGATAACACTATCATCCATAGCAACCACAAAATGAAAGGAAGCAAAATGTGGAAAATTAGAATAAGTGCGGGATATTAGTAAGAAGAAGTATGAGAATGTAAATTTTTTTCCACGTCTGTTCATCACGTGATAGCGTTCATAAGAGCTTTAAAGATTTTGACGCGTGTGGACAGTTGTTGTTTCAAGTCAAAGTTTTACAGGAAAGATTTAATAGACGAACTTAAAATTTTTGGCATGTCTTACCGACATCACATAGATGATTTTATGCGTGGCCGAATTATTGAAAGATCGAAGAAGGGCGAAAAATAACAGATGTTGCCAGGAGTTCGACATCGCTCACAGCGTTGTTTCACGGCTGTGGAAGTCATTTAAAACTACTGGAATGTGTGTAGTAGACGGCACGGGGGAGGTTGTGTTAGAAGTATGACGCCTGCAGAAGACAGATATATCGTCCTATCAGCAAAAAGGAACAGGCGCACCACAGCTCAGCGGGTGGCAAATCAGTTTCTTGCTGCCTCAGGAAAGCAGATCTCCCGAAAAACTGTTGCCAGACGTTTGAAGGGAGGAGGACTATACGCACACAGACCTGTTGTGTGTGTCCCATTGACCAGACAGCACCGTACTGCCCGTTTTCAATGGTGTCATGAGCATCACAATTGGACTGAACAGAACTGGGCATGCGTACTATTCTCAGATGAGAGTAGGTTCAGTCTGTCATCGGATTGTAGACGCCAACTGATCTGGCGCGAGAGTGGTACTGCTTATCGTCCAGAAAATATCCAGGAAAAGGACCGATATCTGACATGCAGTATCATGGTGTGGGCCAGCATCATGATCAATGGCCGCACGCGCCTACATGTGGTTGCGAATGTTACTATGATGGGCCAACGATACATTGATGAAGTTCTACTTCCTCATGTTCGTCTTTTCCGTGGTGCTGTCGGTGATAAATTTGTTTTTATGGACGACAATGCAACATGTCATCGAACACTCGCTGTTCAGGATTGTCTAGACAGCGAGGGTATTCAACGTCTTGTATGGCCAGCGCGTTCTACAGATCTAAACCCCATTGAAAACGTGTGGGATGCTTTGGGGAGGCAAGTCGCTGGTCGAAACTATCATCCGACAAACAAGAACACCCTCATCCGTGCACTCACAGAGGAATGGGATAAATTGCCTCAAGAGCTGCTGGATAATGTTGTGCAAAGTATGGTATGACGTGTGGAATGTTGCATCACACTCCACGGTGGACATATCCCGTACTGAAACCTTTCTTTAAGGTGCCTGCTGACTTTAAATGCATTGTTCCATTTCTCCGTACGCAGATCAAATGAACTTTTTTTTTCTTTCAGATGTTTCACAGCTTTTGTTCTTTCCAGAACAATAAATATTCTTTATTCTAATGTCGGAACAGTGTGGCAACTATATTTTATCCTACTAGGCCTCATGTTTCGCTTAATGTTATGCTACATAGCAATTTGTGATCCGTCCTTAGCAATTGTCCAGCAGTGTATAATGTAGGAAAATTGACGTTACAAAAAATTTTATATTACTTTTTTTTTAACTTTACTAACATCGCACTATAAATTCTCATTAGGACAAGGTGTCATGAACAACTACAAGGTATGTTGAAAATGAATAAGAAACTTTCGCCAGAAAAAAAGGGATTAGAATCTTTATCAAATTCAAAGAAGGCCCCTTGCACCTTGACGCACTTAGCCCGACAGCACTCTTGGAAAGCTTTTTTTGGAATGATCGTCAATTCTGCCGTCACATTCTGCCTTACCCTATCTCTGCTCTGAAAACGGTATCCCTTTCAAATTCATTTTCATTTTCGGGAACAGCGAGGAGTTGCAAGAAGTCAGGTTGATCGTTAATAGTGTCCAGTATGTCCTGTGGAATTGCAAGACGGAGTATTTCTGCTTCATCAACGAAACTTTGGAACAAATTTCGCAGCCGCTTCGAGCATGATCACTCAAAAGTGTGCATGTAAAGAATCTGTTCTAATCTCAGCTTGTTCAGCAGTCTCTCGTAAGCGGCGATCTTTCATTTTCAGATTTACCACTTTTTCAATAACTGCACTTCATTTTGAGCGGTTTGAGGCCTCCTAGAACGTTGGTCATTCTCCAACGACGTGCGGCCCCTTTTGGATCAGTTAAACCCCTTTTTAATTTGTGTTACCCCAAAAGCAGTCACCAAACACTTGCTGTTTCGTACGAATTGTTACACTTAGAAAATCAGCAAGCTTTTGACAAAAAATTTGATGCAGTATCTCTAAAGTCGTCTTTAGATAAATAAAAATCCGGCGAACACGTAGAAAAGCACCTCACTGGATTTCCTGTAGGAAACGACTGGTATGCTGGAACGAAGGAAAAAAATTCAAATATGTGTATTAAGCTTTCAGCTTCCACGGTGCACAGTAGCGCCGTTTTGGATTCTCTACTATGTGCAGGAAAAAAATTTTTGAACACACCTTGTATATCAGAGAATGACTTAATTTATGAATTTTTACATCTACTGCATACAGACTTTTAATTTAAAATTTAACATACATTAACCTTTTCTCATTCTCTATCAAACAGTGCCAGTAGAACGGAAATTGAAACTAAAGATGCCCCTAGATTGTCTGTAGTAGCTCTATTACTACAGTATCTGTTTACAAGTCAATGCGTCATAAATACAAAGTTCGATTGCCTTTAAAGCCACAATTTTAAGTTAAGGAAGCAAACAATTGTCGAATATAGTACTGTTTCAGGCGTCGTCTGCAATGTTTGACTGTGGCTCTGACGAAGTTCTCTCTAGCGCAACAATAACTAAACGAAACCAAATTAATGCCCAATATCACTTCCACTAAACTCCTAAGGTTTTTATTCGTTATTCCAAGTAACTGTAGTACCGAATGATCATAATTATAAGCTTCATTGAGCTTGCAACAATTGAGATTCGTTATTGTAACTGTAGTACTGAATGATCTTCTTCATGTAGTATCTTCTCATGTAGTTGAAATACTGCACATCAAATGGAACTAATGCTCAAATTCATTCCGTATGAAAATTCGGAAAAATATATCAACCCAAATATCCTCCGTTACTTTACCGAAATTTAAAATTACAAAGTTTGCTGTCTGTAAGCTTCTTGTAGCTTTTAGAGAGGCAATAATTCAAACCAACTGAATTCAATGCTACCTACATTTTATAGTGAGATTTATATCAATATTCTTTAATTTTAATGTTGGAGAGTACTCTAGATCAGTGATCCACAACCCCGGTCCGTGGACCAAATAGTGCCGGTCCGTACAAGGAATATTAAATTATTTTCATTTTATATGCTGTGGGGAATTTTTCTCTAGGGTTATATACTATGTTAAATCACTTTATATTAATTTTTGGTGTAACTGTATTTTATTCTTAAGACATGCTTAAATACAATTATAAACTAAAATTATTAAAGAAAAGCAATCTAAAATATAAACAATGAACGTCCCTCTTTTTCAGTGGGCCGCAGTTAAGTTATCAAGCGTTGACCTGTCCGCGGCGATAGAAAGGTTGGGAAGCATTGCCCTAGATCACCAGTGGCTTACAATCAAGTTGATTTCACTAAAGATTTCAATGATGCACACATATTAAGTATGACGTAGTTCGAAGTCCTTACGTTGTTGTGGCTGGATATAGAGAGTGGGTCTAAGATAAGTTTCCGATCTCTTCCGTTGACTACATTTAAATATTATGATGTGTATTGACCGAGGTTAGCTTATCTTTGTATTGGGCTGGAAGAAACAAACAAAAGTATTCAGTATAGCAATTTTAATGTTACGGATTTTAGTCAAAGGGAATGAAGATACGGACTGGTGACCGGCATGTCATGAGTTCAAAGCACCAATGCCACTGAAGATCCGCCATATAGAGGGGTTAATGCACATTAAATCTGCCGTGGCTCAAAATCCTATTGTTGACATGGTATGGTAGTTTAGAGAGCGCCAACACAGATGTCGTATTCGTCACATGACCATGGTTCAAAATTACGATGTCTGTCACTACTAGCTGTCCTGTTGATTAATAGTGAAACGGAGAATATTAGGGCCCCCTGCAAAGTCAGATTTTGTGCCCCAAGCCGGATCTTACGAAGGGTGCGTACTTGGCCCCCTAGAGTCCAGGATCCCCTTTCAAAATGCTGGGGTTGCGGGAGTATACATTATACCATTGCTTATTGTGCTACGCTTATAAACTCCTCATTCATTCATTTAAAACAATTTTAAAAAACGGTACTATTATTACTAGCTATTGTATTCTTTCCATTTTGAATCTTTCTCTAAAAAATTTCTTTCAAAGCTGATTCATTTCGTGGGGGTGAAGAGAGTGAAAGAAAAGCAAAAAAGTGCAGTAAAACTAATCCAGCATTCGTTATCAACAACAGACAGTAATACGACTTCCTCTCCGAAAAAAAAACCAACCTCTGTGTATAATTCGCAGTTCGTTCTGGGTTTCTTTCCCTACACAAGAAGAAAGAATTCCTTTTCGCACCTTCTTCCAGGCGATGACTGACGATAGACATGGCCTTTTCTTCTTCTTTTAGTCTTGTCTCAACCAAGATACTTTGTTGTTGGAAGAGTTTAGGCAGAACACATTCCTTTGGAGAGGTTTTTCTGGTGGCAAGGTGAACGCACCGATTTATTAAGCCTTGTTCAGGAAGGCTAAATTTAGCAATGCGGCTCACGAGATCGGATTAAAGGTTACGTCTTTGCCACCTGTGGTTTGCAACAAGGGATATTTGGTCTTGAAATAGCCTTTTTGTTGATGGAGTGTCGATAACATAGGTTTTCGGCACCTAATTGCATGTGGGATGCGTAGGGTTTTTTTGGTTTTCGTTTATATGTTAAACGCTTTTTTTAAGACTTGCGTAACCTTAAATAAGGGTGTGGCAAACCGGGGATATTTTTGAAAGTGTTTTGTAGGTCATCACCGCGCTATTTAGATCAAGTAATTAATAACTTCACTTCAGAGTTTTAAATATGAGTTTAATAAATGTTAAGTAAAATACATGATTGATTGATTCTTTATTAACTAAACACTTTGAAGAAACAGGATCAGCGATGTAACGGAGAATATTAGGGTCCCCTTCAAAGAGCCCTAAAAAGGGCGCCCTTGGCGTCAGTCAGTTTGGGACCCCAAAAACCTTTGACCCTCGCAATGCTGGGTTTGCCCCTGCAACGTTACGCCACTGAACATGATGCATCATGAGCTCGAGTGTGTGAGTGAGAGTCAGTGGCGTAACGGAGAATTTCGGGGGCCTCTGCAAAGTCAGATTTTGGGTCCGAGTTGGTTAAGTACGTACTTTACCTCAGTTAGCTTTCAAGCCCCCTAGAACCTCCCCCCCCCGCGATGCAGGGGTTGAGTGATTGTACGTTACGCCACTGTGGAGAGTTATATTAACATCGCACTGAAAAGCAACTCGAAGGTTATTGGTGAAGGACCTGGGAATTTCGAGCTTTGGTCAAGTGACAAGGAGGACGCCAGCTCAGGTGCCGTCTTCGTTAGTTGACCATGGTTCAAAATTACGAGGTCCATCGCCAAAAGCCCTCGTGTAACTGAACAGTGTGACGTTAATATTCACTCATCATCATCAGCGTTCCAATATATGTCTTTTGAAGTGTATAGTAATTATTGCTACAAAAAAATCTATATTTTGAAATTGAAAACGCGGAGGCAAACTACCAAAAAGGCTTCAAAATGTATAGAGCTAAAAATAGCCTACTGTTCACTTTTATTTACATTTGAAAGTATTCAAAGATTGTTTCTTTTTTTACCTCTTAGTCATTCCCTATTCTTTGTTTTGGAAATAGAATTCATGTGCTATATACCTAATTTTCTTAGAATTTATGATGTAATTTCAATCCTTTGTCAAATTTAACGGCTTTTGCCACTTTTGAAACTTCAAGGACCTGGAAAAGATTAATGCTCAAAAGTCTAAAAAGAAAAATACTTGTAACAAACTCTATTCTTTCGTATTTCAAATTGGTCTGACTTTTAAAGAGACGCATACACAAAAGGAAACTTTAAATAATATTCCTATGAATACACTAAAACCAACACGACTTCTCGAAACCGTGTGGAATTCACGTGTGAATTTTATGTTCCGTATTGTTTCTCGAATGACTATTCTACCTTTAAAAATGTTAAACGCAGCTTTACGGCTTTTTTTTACTTTATAGTCCTCGTGTTGGTCTCATAGTCTGAAAAATAAAATGTGTGATTTCCTTGTTGTATTATAATTTTTCATTTCTTTTTCATTTTATATTCTTGTGTGATTATCATATTTTAAAGGACAAAAATATTGTTCGTGGAAATTCCGACCTTACTTTTCAAGTAGATTAACATAAATGTTTTCCAAGACTAATTTGATGGTCAAACTCGAAAAGAATGCATTTGTTACATGAATCGAATTTATTTACTTTCAATGGCTTAACGTATATAACCAATGTAACTTTAATTTTTGCTAGAGTAACTTTAGTTTTTGCCTTTAAAATACTGCCTCTCTATTTCATGGGACAAGATTACCAAATATTTGTTATCCTTTCTAAATCCTATGTTTTTTTGTTTTTTGTCAACAGAACTTCTACTGTTTTTTGCATCTTAACAACAGATCATTTATGCTCTCGGGTCTTTTTTTTAATGTATTAAACGTACAGCTTTAGAGTAGGCTGTCTCTCTTGAGAATTCTCATTTAAATTAATATGGGTTAATATTCTTTAGTGTCTCTTAGTGTTTTCCACCTTCTTATAGTGGAAACGTAGCATAAAGTTTAAGGCTATCTCCGGTTAATGTTAAAGAATAGGACCAGAGTTAGGTACATTTTTTCAGATATAAAAAAATGAAAAATTAATATTACATCCTGGCTTCACTATCCCTTTGAGAACAATATATTTTATCATACTTTACATTTTTAACCGAGTTGAACCATTTTTTCTGGCATAAAATGTGTTTCGCATTTTTTCTCCTATATCGTTATGTTAAATGAGCTGTCCTTTCTCGGGTTAAAATGAAAAAAAGTAATATTCACACGGAATATTTTGAAATTTTAGAAACGCTATATTGTTAACAGATGTAAGCGTTATAATGTTGCAAATTTTGATGAAAATTGAAGCATTTTTCTGTTTGAAAATATGCTCAGCGTTTAGTTTAAGCTCTCGTGCTTTTGTCGAAAACTGCCTTAAAATATAAATGAGGAAGATTTGACTTGATTTTGATTTACGACATCTCCGAAACTAGACGACAGCTATTGGTGACGGACCTCATAATTTTGAACTACGGTCAAGTGCCAAAGATGACTCTTTCGCAATACACCAACGGGAGGAGCTTGAGCCTCGCAGATTTCACATATATCAGCCTTTCTACAAGGCGGGTCTTCAGTGGCAATAGTTTTCGAACTGTGACTGGACATCGCGATGAAAATTTTATATATCGAGTGTAACTAATTTTTTGACTTGTATATTGTGTGAGGAATTTGGTAAATAATAAAATTCAAAGCTGTGTGCCTTCTGCTCAAATCTTCTTGTAAATATTGGTTCTATAAAGTAAAAATTAGTTAAATTACATACACATATTCAATAACTGTAATAAAACTAGTTACTATTTGTATATTTTTTAAATATTTTCATTAGTTTCTCTCATAACTGTAACCATAAAAAAGATTATTGAACTCGATTGTTTGTATATAGAAAGATAATATAGCAACCAAATTAAACCATGAACGCTATATAACTGTGTTAAGAAATCCAAGAATATTCAAATACTTTCCGAAATGTAAATATAGACTATTTTGTTTCTTTTCTTAAAAAATGAAAACCCAGGTTTCTTTTATATGGTTTCCTAGATTCTAGAAACTAACTGTTAAAATACTAATGAGATTTTTCGCGGGAAACTTAAATACTGTCCGAGTTTAAAATGATGAAATTATCCTTGCGGTATTTTAATATTTTTAATGCTATCTTCATAGGATGTGTGCAAGTTCGGTAACCATGGTGACGAAACAAACGAATTTCAGTTCAGCGAGAAAATTTTTGATCCGTGTTACCTTTAAAAATTATTACTTCTACATCAGCTGAGATCAAAACAAGTCTTTAAAATATAAAACTTTAAATATTTTTTTCTCAATTTTTTTATCATGTAATATTTACTAATTTTGTTAGAAAACGTCTATGTTTTGACTTTGAAAAAAATATTAATTATTGAAATCTTTTAAAAATGAAGGAAAAATTTCGAAGTTTTTTTTATCCTCTGTTTAATTTTTTTTAAGGCAATAAAATCAAACGAAAAATTTAAAAGAATAAGTAAATTTTTTTAAAATTATAACTTTACTATCGAACAAAAATTTAGTTTTTTTAAGCTTCATACTTTAATTTAGCATGCATTACACTCACTGGTGTAATGTGTGGGCCCCATATCAAAATACCTTGGAGGCCCTTTTCTGTAAAATAACTAAAATTATCATATTGCAAAATTTATTTGAAAGTTTCAAAATGTTACGCATGTTACTGATACGACTGAATCGGGGGCGGTAGCTATGCCCCATATTAGATTGCTTATTTGATAGCGCTGTCTTTCTCCTATCATTTTTCATAAGTAAGCTCATAAAAATATACAGCATAAACAGGCGAAATTAATTATGCATGCCTTTGAGATTTAATTAAGCTCTAAACTGAATTAATAACTCGCCATGATCTGCGTATATCAAATTGATTACTTTCATTTAGTCAGTTGGGGTTTTTTTCGTTGATTATTGTAAGAATTTTCGTCCTTTAGTACGTTTTATTTTAACAGAATTTTTGTATTCAATCGGAAAAGTGTCAAAAGTTTAAATGATGTTAAACTGTTTTAGCTTTATTTCAAGGTTAAAAATTTAAATAATGCTCTTAATAGTTTCATGTTTTTATTTTATCCTCAGGCTAGAATGTTGTTGGAATTTATTTGTAAATCTCACAAAATATTTTCCAGTAACGTTTAAAATGTGTATAAGTATACACACTGTACTATTAATATAAAAAATATTAGCTTACAAACTTTGTTTTTGAGGTTTTTGGCTCATATGGGACTCCCTAACGTTTTATTTTATCATTTTCATCCTTAATTACATGGAATACCTATTTTTTTAATTCAGTTTTCATTCTTCTTAATTTAATTGATTTAAGTCACATTATTAACCTAACGTTTTATTTTATCATATTCATCCTTAATTACATGGAATACCTATTTTTTTAATTCAGTTTTCATTCTTCTTAATTTAATTGATTTAAGTCACATTATTAAGAGTATTGGCTTAATTTTCGACCATGATAAGATATCAAATAAGATATTTGAGCTGGTATCTCAATTCTTCTAACTTCCAACAGCCCGTAACGACTTCCAAACTCAGTTTGTAGACTCGGAATTTGTCAGAGCCATGAAATCGCAGCGGATATTATTTCTGTCTAATTGCAGGTAGCCCCCGCAGTATGGAGGGTGAAACAGATTTTAGGTTAAATACACTGTTGGCCACCGTAAATGCAACACCCTGACGGAAGCATGCAAATAACATGAAATTTACAACATGCATTAGCGGAGGTGAGATATGCAGATGATTAGAATTTCAGCGCAGACACACCACACGCACCTGTGGCGCCACCTCAAAGCGCTATTGAAGGCTTGGAGATTTCGACGATTTCAAGTTTGGCAATTGTGTTTTTCTTGTGGTTTTTCAAAAAATGATCAGTTATGTCTCGTAGAAAACAGCGATCAGCTTCTGATCAACAGAATCTCTGTATCCGAGTTCGACAGAAGAAGGATAGTGGCCTACCGAAATTGTGGATTATCTTTCTGGGAAATCGGTAGTCGTGTTGGAGGAAACCAAACAACTGAAATACGGATATGTGACCGTTGGATGCAGGAGGGTACGACGGACCGACGTGGTCGATCGCATCCACCTCAGTGCACCACTTCACGTGAGGACAAGCAAATTGGGCGCATGGCAGTGACGGATCGCTCAATCACATCACGAACCGTAGCACAGCACATTGAGTCTGTAACGCATCATTCAGTGTCTGCGCGTACCATTCGACGCCGTTTACAGCAGAGTGGTCTGTCCGCAAAACATCCATTGCTTGGTCTGCCCTTGACGCAGAACCACAGACGTCTCCGCTGCCAATGGTGCGATGAAAGAAGGATGTAGGCGGCAGAATGGAATAAAGTTGTCTTTATTGACGAGTCACGCATCTGTCTGCAACACCACGATGGTCGGATCCGAGTCTGGAGACACCGTGGAGAGAGGATGCTGAACAGCTGCGTTATGCACCACTACACTGGTCCTGAACCGGGTATTATGGTATGGGGCGGTATTGAATATCACTCTCGCACTCCTCTAGTACGCATTGTCGGTACTTTAAACAGCCAGCGCTACATCTCCGAGGTGTTGGGGCCAGTTGTCCTTCCTTACTTTCAGGGCTTGGCCACAGCCATATTTAAACAGGATAATGCGCGACCACCCGAGGCACGCATTGTCCAAAGGTTCTTCGTCAATCACCAGATTAATTGCTTCCCTGGCCAACTCGCTCTCCGGATCTTTCGCCAATGGAAAACATGTGGTCCATGGTTGCTCAATGATTGACCCATATTACACCCCCAGCTGCCACGCCAGATCAACTTTGGCAACGTAGGGAATCTTCTTGATCTGCTTTACCCCAAGAACACATCCAAAGTCTCTTTGAATTAATGCCGAGGCGCGTAGCAGCGGTTATCTCCAACAATGGCGGCTACTCTGGCTACTGATTCTGGCAGGAACTACACTTCACTGAAGTCTATAAATTTAATCATTTGATACTTGGTCAACATGTTATCTACAAAATAAATTTTGTTGTGCTATCTCTTGTCTTTCTTGGTGTTGCATTTACGGTGGCCAGCAGTGTATTTTATATAAAATAGATCAGATTTAAATTAACGTCGCACTATGAAGTAACACGTTGGCGACGGAACTCAAATGACGCAGACTTAGCACTTCCCTATCCGAACTGCCATTATACGATAACGGGAGGACTTTGAGTCTCGATCGATTTAACGTTAATCAGCCTCTCTACACGGCGGGTCTTCAATGGCACTAGGTCTTGTAACGACTTCAAACAGCTCTGGAATAACTATTTATTAAACAGTATGAAAAATTCACCAAAAATTGTTTCAGTGCAATTTAATTGTAAAATGAGTCCCCAAATAAAATTTCTCTTTCGCTGCACTGTCTTATTTATCCCTCGCATAAAATATTGAAATAAAACCATCATTTAGAGAAAAGACCTATACATATGATATGCCCAAGAGTCCACAATTCTCCGTTTGATCTCGGTAATTACACACCGCGATCGGGTGAGCTCGCTGGCTCTATCTTTGCTGTGTGGTTTCTGATTCGAAACCTCCTCAGTTCGAAGTCGTTAATTCGTGGACTGAGGTATCGCTGACTTGCAAGTCTATCGTCAAGAGAGACCTCTATCGGATTCTCTTTAGTCAAAATCTGCTCCTCGTACTCCCTCGCTCTTTCTATTTAAACATCTCGTTTCTCACGGTCACTCACTCTTTGATCTCTTGTCCGTCGGCCGCTTATAACGGGAGTCTGTCAGGGCGCACACAGTGAGTTCAATCTTCTCAGACGCGCTATAGTCACCGATTAGTTAGAAAACGAAAGCATATTGTACCGGTGTCTCTTTAATTTTCCGACTGGCATGGGGAAAAAATGGTCATAATTTTTGACCACCCATTTGCGAAATATTTTCCCAGCAATTAGGAAAACGAATGGAATTTTTCCACGTCTGTCGACGTCCCCTCTTAGCAGTTAGATGAAAGAGACCGTCTACATCACAGTCTCAACTCGCAAGTTCGATAACGCCGGTCATGAATTCGCGATCACGACCACTCGACTACCGTGGTCACAGTTAAAAAATGGAAGTTTATTGCATTAATGATAGTTTGATGGGGAAAATTGAATTACCCGTTTTATGCCAAATGTCGTGTTGCATTGTTAATGTTAAGGGACTCATGTACTTTATTCTATAATACATTTATACACAATAGAAAAGCCTAAAGTAATTTTTAAAAAAATTCCGATTAATCATTTTTTTAATGATTCTTATAAAAATGTTTTAAATATTTTTTTTAAATGAAGGAAGAGAAAAGAAAGAAAGAGAGAGAGAGGAGAAAGAGGTGAGAGAGGAGAAAGAGGAGAGAGAAAAAGAAGAGACAGAAAAAGAAGAGAGAGAAAAGTTTAATAGTTTTATTGCGTATTATTTTTAGCGAAGTAGGTTCCATTAAAAATTAAACCTCTCCATCAAATGCATAATTTGATAATTTTCCTTAATAATGTGCATTGGCATCTACATGGTAAACAATAATCGTAATTATAGTATTTTGCATAATTATAGTATAGTAATAATAGTATAGAGTATAAGAATCTGCATAAATGACATCATATTCAACAACGGGTAACTTTCAAATGAATCAATTGTTAGTTTTAAAATCAAATCACAAAAACCAGAGTCAGCAATGGAATTCTTGAACAATTTTAAGTTACAGTGAAATACGTTTAACGCGAATAGGTTTAAGACGAAATATCGGTTAACACGAAATAATACAATGACTCCGACAATCTACTGTGTTTTTTCTTACATTTGTTTTCTGAACACGAAACGAGAATCGCTTAACACGAAAAGATTTCTTTTCTGGGAATGAACAAAATATGGAAAGCACCAGCCGGATTGGACTGTCCTATTGTATTATCGGAAGATTTCGTTGCAGTAGATGATGATAATGTGTGTACAGCCCCAATTAATGCAGACAAAGACATTTTGGAGTTAGTTCATAGCTCAAAAAATATCATTGATGCAGATTCTGACGACGAAAACAAAATGAATAATGCAGCTTTTGTTCCCAAATTATCTGAAATGAGGAACGTCATCAAAAGTATACACAGAAACGTAGACGCACATTCCAATGGTGAAATGAAAAAGAAAAATATCAGATTATTTTTCAAAAACTCAATAAATGTTTGTTTTCCAAAAAAGTTGAAAATTTTCTATTAAATTTCTTTTTTCTTGTGAAATGCTTTTGTTCCTTTGATTTTTATTAAATATATGCACACACACAAATGTATTAATTCCCTCTAGTACCCTTTTAAATTACCTTTGGTCCTGTCCTTCAGGTTTAACGCGATAACTTATTTTAACTTGTCCACGCGCATGATCGGGATTTTAATCGTAATCAAATAGTAAGATGGCGACAGAAACTCGCTCCCACCAGTTTCTGACCAATCGTGGCTTCTGTTAGAAGGAGTCACGTGACCTTCACAGCCAGTTTAAAAAGCAAGAGTTATTTGTGTGTGCGCGCTCTCTTTGTTCCTTTGCCTGTTACATCATGTAATAGTAGCAGTTTGCTTTTTGCTTTTGTGTAATATGTGTGTGTTCCTCTAAAGTAGTTAATTAGTCCAAATGTTGTTAACGTTCATATGTGTGTGTTACCATGAATAAAAGAAGAATAAAATTAATTCAAAAGTTTTCCGCTTATCAAGAATCCAACAAACAACATTCCTAAACACGGCTACGCTTACACGCATGTATACATAACTATGTAAATAAAATAAACTAATAAACTTAATTTTGTTGATGTATATCCCCCCCCTCCAATATCATTTAACAGAAAAAAATATTTCAGTCCCTTCAATTTCTTGTTAAGCGATTTAAGTCTCCCACGTATATAAGGTATCTTGTTTAACAAATATAAAGAAAATGTGAGTTTACCGGTAGTAAAAAAAGAACATCCTGTAAGAAATGGACGCCAATTTTCAAAACTTCCTCGAATTGGCCACACATCCAGCCAATGAAATAACTCACATTGTGGGGTGCATCTTAAGCACTTTTCAATCTCCCTCTCGAACCGTCTCCCACCCTCCAAAAAGGAAAAAAGAGGCAAAGAAATAAAAAAAAATAGAAAAAGTAATAAAAGAAAAAAAAATGTTTCGTCCCAGCTGTTTCTGCCACGCTGCTGCTACAATAGCCCCAACTTCAACTCTCTTCTACGTCGTATGACGACACAATGTTATTGATCGTACTAAACCAGGAGAACAACCAAGAGGCAAGATATATACAGTGAGAAGAATCATGAAAAAACGAAAAAAAAAAAAAAGAGAACCCAAGACAGACGTATATATAAAAGAGGACTCCTCTTTTCAATGCTTGTCCTCACTTTTGCCCAAAATTCGATTTACAAAAAGCGAAAGAAAAAAAGTTTGTAACCACACACATACACAAAAAGGTGAAGAGACTAAAAAAAATATACCCGAACCTTTGTTCGGTATGTTTGCTTATGAAATATCGGGATTAGTGCGGTGATTTTTTTTTCTCTTCTCAATTTTTTGGCACGTTATTGTGTTCTTTGTGAGTGGTTCACTGGACGCACGAGTTTTTGGAGAAGAGTTTCACAAAAGAACGGAGGGTAAAACGTTTCTCACCGTGTGAATTCATAGAGAGATGTGTGTATGTGAGAGAGTTTAACGCAGATTTTACATAATAATATATTATTTTCTGTGTTAAATGATTCATTTTTGAGAAATATGGATGAAGGTGAAGGAACCGAATTTGGTGCAAGTCATCATGAATTAATTACATTTGAAGCGATGTATATTAATATATATATAGTAACAATTTTTGCATTCCTGATTATCTTCCAATTCCTATTTAAATATTTTTTTTTAGATATAACATTCGAATTTTTTTTGTTTACTTAGTCTTTATTTTATTGAAAACTATGTACGACATTTTCCCCCACATCAGTTTTTGTCATTCATTTTTTTTTCATAAACATGTTTATGACATGGTATTGTGAAAAGCCAAGGTACAATTTTTTAAATATAATAGTTATTTTAATTTTGAATTAATTTGAAAGAATATATATATATATATATATATATATATACATATATATATATATATATATATATATATATATATATATATATATATATATATATATATATATACACACTGGCCTCAAAAGTTAAGGTACAACATGTTTTCGAAGCTCACCATAAAAAATGGCAGTAACAATAAAATGCATAGTTTACATGAATGATAATAACGAACTTTAAAAACATTAATGCAAAAACGATTGCTACAACTTTTATTTTATAGAAAAGAACGTATATTTATGAGTGAGAGAAAAATATGCAAATATCAAGCTTTCGTACTTTTGTGTGTAAGTTGTGTTGATTTTCAACAGTTGTTGGCAGTTTCGGTGACAATAGTCAATAGAGTTTAGAAAATGTCTCAGAGACGTCGTTTACCCAATTCGTTAAGGTGGCGGGCAGTTGGATGGATGGAAATGGGATTGTCGCAGGCTGATGTTGCTAGACGTCTCAATGTGTCTCGTAGTGTTGTTCAGCGACTTTGGGATCAATACCAATCCGAAGATTCTGTGTCTTGAAGACCTGTTACAGGCCGACCATGAGCTACAACACCTGCAGAAGACCGTTTTCTAGCTCTTTCGGCACGAAGGAGAAGAACCACTACTGTGCCGCAGCTCGTTGCAGACCACTTTCAAGCATCAGGAAGAAGAATCTCCGCTACTACGGTGCGAAATCGTCTTCACAATGCAGGTCTGTATACAAGAAGACCAGTTGTGTGCGTTCCCCTCAACGGACGACAGCGAAGGAATCGCTTATGCTGGGCAAGAGAGAACATGTTTCTTGGACGCAGCAACAATGGGCTTCTGTGCTGTTCACAGACGAGTCCAGATTTACAATGGAAAGTGATTCAGGGCGTCTACTGATCTGGAGGGAACAGCGCACTAGATACCATCAATTCAACACTGTTGAAAGACACAGTTATAGAGGTGGTGGAATCCTGGTTTGGACAGGGATCTCGCTCGGTGGCCACACTGACCTGCATGTGTTCCATGGAGGAACCGTAACTGGTCTTAGATATCGGGATGAGATCCTTGATCCATATGTCCACCCATATGTTGCTGCTATTGGTAACGACTTCATTCTGATGGATGATAATGCACGACCTCACCGAGCTCGGATTGTTGAGGAGTATCTGGAGGATCACGGTTTGGAACGAATGGAATGGCCAGCTTGATCTCCAGACCTGAATCCGATAGAACATCTTTGGGACTATCTTGGCAGAGAGGTTGCTGCTTTAAATCCTCCTCCAAGGTCGTTACATGAGCTGAAACAAGGCTTACTCTGTGTCTGGTCTTCGCTTCCTATCCCGGTGTCCGACAACTTAATAAACAGCATGGGAAATCGATGCCGCCAATGCATTCAAGTTAGGGTGGACACATTCCTTATTAGAACCCATTTTTGTATTGTTTTTTATGCCATTTTACCACATAACACTGTGATGTGCTGTTTTCTCCAAGAATGGACTTTTCCGCAGAGATTGCTTTTTTTTTGTTATAAGTCGTTTTTGCGATACACTTATACAAATTTCTATGACGCATTCAATAAAAACTATTTAATGCACATATCCTCCAAATTTTTTGTTTCTACATTCATTCATTTGCAAATTAGACACAAAAACCCGGTTGTACCTTAACTTTTGAGGCCAGTGTATATATATATATATTCCTTATCTTCCAAAAATTAAAAAAATTTTTTTTGTTTTTCTGTTAGCTCACATATTTCTGATAGCCAAAAACATTTCCAAACTAAAAGTTTTCTCTGGATTTTACTGAATTATTTAAGTATAAAGATTTCTTATACCATTTATAATTGCCGTAAATAAATCAGTTACCATATATTCTGGGGTATAGCGTGCATTTTTAACACAAAAAATAAGATCGAAAATTTATGGGTGTGGATATAAAAATGATAGCTTTGAACATATAGAAAATATGAGTAAAAAAGTATTCTATACACACATATCTAAATATTATTTGTTTAAAAGCAATGATATATTTTATTAACTTTGTTATTGAATAACGTTAAAATTTTTCGTCATATTCGTCTTCAGTGGCACACACAAGGAAGGGGGGTTCTCGGGTCCAGACCCTCTCCTAAAAGCCCTTGATTTTTTTTCAATTGATTATAATCCTATGTATATTTTACATAAATTTTAATTAAGTATTTGTTATGAATAATTAACTTTATTAATTAATGCTAATTATTCATTCAATAATCAATTTTTTACTGTTTTTTTGTTCCCGAAAATCGACAAAATCAAAAGAATATGTTGGGTGGCGTATTGAAAAATTCCCCTTGAAAAATTCCTGTGTGCTCTTCTGATGCCGAATATACCTAAAAATTACGTCCGAGTATACGGTAAATTGTGTTTTAAAATTACTGTTTTCTTTTTCTGAACTGAAATGTATACGCATTCATTTGTGAAATTTTTCTAATACACTGGAACGTTCATGAATATAAACTTTTTCTTAAACTTGTAACAGTTACTGGAGTTAAAAAAAAAGAAGCTGATAAGAACATTAATCCAGATATTTTTCAAAACCAAACTCTTGCAAGCAACTTGTTTTCAAAATTCATATGTAATAAACTTTACTCTTAATCCTCTGAAGTGACATAAATTCATAAAATTCAGAAAATCCTTCTGATAAACTTATAACGTGATAAAAAATACTTGTAGTGAATAACTGATTCATTTTGCGATCTTTTACGGAGTCAGGGAATAACAAGCACAAATCCCAAACAATAGCCATGAAAAGCAGCTTAATTCATTTACTCGAAATCCTCCTTTACAAATCACATTTGTAATGACGGATGTGTGGTTTGCGTACAATTGCCTTAACGAGCTGATTCAGGAGTCCTCCTCCACCCCCCAGCTCCGGCGTGAATGCTTCTGTTTTCCCAACACCTTTCATCGATCCCCTCCGCACCAGGGGGGTGCCCCACACTTTTGTGTGATCGTTTGCTGAATTACCGCTCCAGATTTCACATTCAGGAAGAGAGGAATCAATATACAGGAGAGCCAGAGGGGTGTAAAAAAATCGTTTGGTGCCAAACGTAAAAATGTAACAGGCGGCTACTTTGTTTGATGACAATGAAACTGCATCCCTTTCTTTTTTTCCTAAAGTTTAGAAAAAGGATATTTTAATATAGTAATAAAGGACATATGCTGACTCAGCTGGGCGAGTGTGGTTCGTAATAGTATCGGGTTTGTAGAAATATTTGAAAGGAAATAGAACCTTTTTTTTTCTCTCTTTCTTTTAAAGCGTTGTTGGTGTGGATAACTTCGCTTGTGAGGTAGTAATGGAGTAAATAAATCAAAATTGATGAATTTTGGAGCTGGATTGTGTAATGATATGATGCGTATATATTACTAGCCGTTCCCACCCTCTTTTCTGGGTATTTCATGATGTTGTATGCAGTGCCGGTTTATCCTCTGGGTGCCTAGGGGCTCGGGGTCCGGAGGGGTCCAAAAGGGCCCGTAAAGTTGGATTTAACAAGATTTTCTGGTATAAATTTCGATCCGTCAATGCCATGAGGGCCCTTGGATCTTCTGCGCCCAGGGCCCGAAATGGTCTTAAACCGGCACTGGTTGTATGACTATATACGATTTTTTAAGTTCTTCATATCTAAGTCCTAGCATTAAGCTTTCGATTGTTCAAAAATATTCTTGTAGTCCTCTCTACTTGATTTTCTAAAAATGAAGTACCTTTTATGCTATCATAGACCAGAACTCTTAGCGGATTTCTATTCCCCAAAAGAAATATACCTGCCAAATATCAAGTCTGTATGTTTAATAATTCCAAAAATCTTATGAAGACTGAGTGAGTAGCTTTTCTTCTTTATATATAAATTACGAAGAAAAAAGAAGCTGAAAAACCATGTTATGAAAAAGGAAATCTTTACGAGTAAAGTTTTTTCTTCCCACGAGATAATGTATTCCAGTCTCATTCCTTTTATGAAAAGATAATTTGAAGTTGATCTTCTTGATAATACTCCGTATAAAGGACATTCGTCCTTCTTTTGTTATAAATATCATAGTAAGATTCTGTCTTTTTGCGATCATCAGGTAAGTGCAAAAGCCTTACCTGTTTGTGTGTGTGTGAAAATGAGGAAAAGGAAAAAAAATACAAAATATATGTAAGGTTAAGATTATCATTATTATCTGTGACTTCTTATCATATTTCTGGTAAGTGATGCATCCCTTGGTAATAAAAATTGTAGGGTTTTTGGCGTCAGACAGGTAGCATTAGAGCAACAACAAAATATGCATAATAAGTTTTAATAGTTTAAAAAATTCTTGATAAATGAAACTCCTAAAAAGTTTTTGAAATTATACGAGTGACCAAATTTAAAACGATTGATTTTTTTTATTGTTGTTATTTATGTGTATTCAGTTATAAAGTTAGAAATATCAAGAATATTCAACACTTAAAACAAGAATTCACGCGCGCAATTCGACAAAGTACTTATTTCTAATGTTTTGGCATGAACTTTAAATATGTCGCATAAAAATAAACAAAAGTTTAGCAAAAAAAAACCTCTCTATTTTTTTTTTAATTTGCAAAATTCCGTACGAAACCAGGTTACGAAATTTGTTTAATTAACCTTAATAGTAAAATGACATATTTTGTTCAATAATTATAACAAGACAAGAATGGGGGATACTGAACATAAACTATAGGCATGTGAAAAAGAAAATAAAGAAGAAATTAATTTAAAATTTTACGCTGCATTTAAATTACAAAATAAATAAATAAAAGTCAAATAAAATAGAGAAACATTAAACCAAATATTAAGTGGTATATAGAACTTTCGTTAAAAAATCATAAATGAAAAATTTACGATGAAGGACAATATACAAGATTGCTTAAAGCGAGGATATTGTTCATTATTTATGTAGCAAACGTCCTTTTGAACGATTGTGAAAGGAATAACACATTATTATACTCTATTTACGAATTACATTGAAAAAGGAAAATCTTAATAATGCTTTTCAGCGTAATAATGATATTTATCTTGTGAATGACTCTGAGGAAAAATGAATTTCCGTAAATGATAAGTATACACATGATACAATTACAGCTAGCAACAAATGTGTTGCAAAGTAGATTGAAGCGAACCTGTGGGGAATTCGTTCGCATTCTTCCCCACGGGAGTACGAGTGCTCGAAATATATTCGAAACCAGAGAGCGTTAATATCAATCAAATATTAGTATGCATTTTTTTCCGGCACAAAATTTATTATTTCATTAATGTCTCTGGTCCAAGAAGCATATCCAGATGTGCAGGAAAACAAACATTCGAATGATTTTTTTTTTAGACTTTTGAAAGCTTTTCTTATATATAACTATAATCACTTGAATTCGGGATAAGATCTAGCTCAGGGGGTCGGCCACCTATGGCACGCGTGCCACATGTGGCACGATAACAAATTCTTAATGGCACTCTATAGTACTCTACAAATTTGTAAGTTTTTGAGAGTATGGAAGTTGATTAATTTGTAATGGTCCTTAGTTGACAAACATTTTCAAAGTTAAGGACATTTAAGGAATTCCGAAAATTTCAGAAAGGTAACTAAAGATAAATTTACAAGTATTTTGTAAATTTTATATGAATGCCATTGCTAGAGAGAAAATTGCATGAACTCTGTTTTCCGCTTTTGGTTCTACATATACATGGGAACAAATCTTTTCTCATATCAAAAGTATTTTGAGTTCACAAAGAAGCTGTTTAACAACTGAATGTTCAGAATCGAATAAAATTGAAAATCACTCATTATACCCCTGATTTTGCGATATTAAGTAGAGCGCATTTAAAACATTTATTATTATTTTTTATTTAACGATATTGAAGGGAATATTTATATCTTATACTGTTTATTTCTTATTTTAATAAAAATGTTTAAAAGATACATAATATATGTGAAAATTTAATTTCTTTTATTTACGTTGAAGGAATAATATTTTGTGTTGTTTATTTTTGTCAATAAATAACTTTAAATGATGCAAAATTAATATAAAATAAAACTATAAATCTACATGATTGACCTCTAATTTTACTTGCATTATCGAAGGAATGGAATTATTTCAAATATGTCCTGTGTGACACTCTGAATCATATTGGTAGATATTTAATTCTTAAGGTCGCAATTTTAACTTTTAATTTAACTTCTTTTTTCTTCTTATTGTTAATGGGCTCGATTCCTGACGATCACATGATAAAGACAAACACGTGTTCTCCTTTGAATTCAAAATAGACATTAAATTAAGAGTACTTGTTGTTCTATTTACTAAACTTAGATAAAATTTTAAATTTCATGATTGAATAAATATGTTTAAGTGTTATGAAAGAAAATTTCTTCAAAAAGATTTTTTTAAATTAAAAAAAATCTTATATTTTTTATGCATATACTTTTAAATAAAATACATTTTGTATACATATGTACTTTTTAAGAGAAAGTTTCTACAAAGAGCAAAAGTTGGCTGCAACGAAGCGCGTCAAATGATTAGCTGGAAACACAAGATAGTTTTTATCGTGTGACTATGACGTCACACGAATTTTTTAATTGATTGGCTAGAATCACGCGCTTATCATTATCAAGTGACTATGACATCACATGAACTGAGCCCATTACCCAATTAATCATGGAAAGTTTTATCATTAATATTTAACAACAGCCTTCAAGATAGGGGATTAAGACCTCACCAGAGATCAAGTGCCCCTATAACCATTCTGCCCACATATTGGCATATTGGTAGATCAGTTTGGCACGCTACAGCTAAACGGTTTCCGATCCGTGTTATAGTTTATAAAACCAAAAGATATAAAGCGAGCTGTACGAAATCTAACAAACAAGTAATATAAAAAATTTTTTGTAAGTCTGTTCCTACTTAGATCAACAAAGAAAAATTGTATTTTAGTTACTTTTTATTAAATAGTTACAATTAATATAAATATGTATATACATATGACAGAATCACAACATTAAGTGGTAATTAATTTTTATTAATTATAGTTAAAGTATCGTATTGTCATCCAAAACAATTGTGTATATAAAATTTCAGTTCAACTGAATGCTTTAAAACGTGAGAAAAAACCTTTCCAACACAAGTCGACAAAAATGGTGCCAATGTGGCTGTATTTGTAATTCTTTAAATAATAAGTTTTAATCAATTAATTTTTATTAATTATAATTAAATTATTGTATTGTAATCCAAAATAATCATGTTTCTTAAATTTCAGCTCAATTGAACGCTTTAAAATGTATTTTATTAACGATCGAAAATTCTACAAAGATAAATAAATAAATATCGAGGGAGTGTGAGCTAATAGTAGGAATTGAAATAAATTAATACAAGGATATAAGGTACTAGCCGTTACCCACCCGCTACGCTGGATATTTCTCAATGTTGTACGACTATGAATCGTTTTTTGAAGTTATTGGTACCTAAATCCTTGTATTAAGTTTTCGATTGCGTTTAAAATCATTCTTAGTGCCATAACATTTCGATTTAAAAAGACAGGAGCTGAATTATTAAAATGGGAGCATATTTATCTTTAACGCCACGCAGTAGCGCACACAGGAATTTTTCAAGGGGGGATCCAGGGTCGAAAGTTCACCATTTTTGTATCATGCTCCTTTTGATTTTGTCGATTTTCGGGAACAAAACACAGTAAAAAACTAATTATTGCATAAATAATCAGCATTAATTAATAAAATTAATCATTAATAACAAATACTTAATTAAATTTTACGTACTATATACTTAGAATTCTAATCAATCGGAAAAAAATCAAGGGCTTTGGGGGGGAGGGTCTCGACCACTGACGCCACGTAATCCCCCTCCAGAGTCCATTTCTGCAAACCCCACTTTTAGAGGATCTGGGTTCAACGAACGAAACATTGTTGCCAGATTTCAAGCCTGTAGGTCTAATAACTCAAACACGGAATTAAAAAAAAAATTTATAAGGCTTCCGTATTCGCAGTCATTCGATTTCAGGAAAACCCGTTCTTAGCAGGTCTTTACTCAACAGAAGGAACATGTTTGCCGAATTTCAAGTTTAATGGTTCAAAAATGACGATTGTACAGTTCCTACTATATATTAATTCACTCTCTCTCTCTCTATATATATTTATTTATCTTGTTCAAATTTTCAATCGTTGATAAAATAATTTACATTCATCCAATCAAGTTCAAATATTTTTTTAAAAACTTGTAGTGGAGGACACTTGATGTTTAACCGTTTTTTAAAACATTGATTAATTAATTAAATTAATTACTGGTTTTTCAGCCAAACCGGGTTGCATTGTTGCAACAATGCAGACAAATCATGCTCTTTTTTCAATTCCTACTATTAGAGAGAGAGAGAGAGTTCACTCTATACCTATATATATATATATAATATATATATATATATATATATATATATATATAATATATATATAATATATAATATATATAATATATATATAATATATATATAATATATATATAATATATATATATATATATATATATATAATATATATATATATATATATATATATATATAATATATATATATATATATATAATATATATATATATAATCCAATATAAAAAATTCAATATATAAATCTATACATATACATACACATATATATAAATTTATACATATATATACATAGACACAAATATATAAACGAAAATATAAAAATAAACATATAGTTATATAGCTAAGATAACTAAAATTAGGAAGAAGGCACAGTAGTATAATGACAAACTCCTGGCCTTAGGAACCAGCAAATTTTCAATCGTTAATAAAATACTTTCTATTCATCCATTCAAAGAAGGAGCTGACTTAATTTTTTTATATTACTTGTTTTTATCTATAAAACCCCGTAGCCTCCTTAGGAATCGGTTTCCGCAAAGCACGTTCTTTGCGAATCTCCACTCAAGGGGGAAAAAAGACAAACATGCTTTCCAAATTTCAACTCTGTACATGTAATAGTTCAAAAAAGGGACATTTTCTTATAACCTCCACCGTAACTCCACTTTAGGATCGATTCCCCCCAAACCCGTTCTTTATGGATCTCGACTCAACGAAAGAAATATGCCTGTTAAATTTCAAGCATGTAGGCCTAAGAGTTCCGGAGGCCTTGGGATGTGTGTGAGTCGCTTTGCTCTTCTATATATAAATTTTGTATTTTAACATAACGCTGCACTGCTTAGTATACATATAGAGGCTTCAACACTACAAAATACATTTTTTTTCATTGCTTGGACTATGCTTGAGCTTAAATATTGTATAAATACTCATAATTCCTCAATTCTTTTTATTTAAAAGCCTTCCAACACACATGAATGTTCAAATCTTTCTCGTATACGAGAATATTAAAGATGATCCCAGAATATAACTTATTTAAAATTCAAATGACAAAATCCACATCACACTCTGAACGGCGACATTCAACCAAAATAACAATGCCATTTAAGACGGGAAGAATACGCTAGGAAAGTCCTTCGAAATGAGAAAAGGGGAGGTTCACGGGGGTGCTGTGACAGGGTGTCAAACGAGAGGGGTGGCGAACGACAGACGATAACAAACACCGGATCCTAATGGTGTCGCGAGGTCAAAAAGGTTCTCCCCTCTACTCGTAATGAGGTTGGATCGGGTTGCTCTTCTCTAGCGGGAAAAGACCTTCAAAGAGAGAAAGAACTCAAGACGAGGGGTCTGTCTGTCAGGGTGGATCCGATTGAATCATCGAGCGCGAGGCAACTAACTAGGATCGAGGTAATGGAGACAAGACTTGTTGATGGTTATCAAGGTCGCAAGGCGGATAGATGCCATTTCTGTAGATATCCAATGTCTCAGTTTGCGCCGGATATAGGTTTTAAAAAGGAGGCTTGTTATAGGAAGGATTGATTTTTTGTGCATTTTAATTGGGCATCTGGTATTTGTACGCGCCCCACGTTTTCAATAATACTTAATTATAATACTGAAGATGAGCGCGTGGCACCTCTAGGTTTTGCTTGTATTCTTCAATATATTTTGATTAAAGTATCTTTAATTAGGGACACCTTATGGGATGGGCCAACCGGACCCATGGCCTCGTCCACAATAAGGGTCTCCTCTCGTTCTCAACTAAGCCTTAAGATAAGTCGGTAGGCCCTATACCGACAATGTTAAATTGAGCCATTTTAGGAACCTGTTTTCTCAGAAATTGTTAAATATAAAAACTTCAAATTTTCGCTGTATAATAATTAGGCTTTTTTTATTTAAATAATGGTCACATGTTTCAAATATATTGTTTACTTTTTTCAAAAAAATTCATCGTAAAAGTATCGCTTTGAAATTTGTGAAAATTGTCATTTTTTTTTTTTACGATAACTGCTTCTGACCAAAATATTTTAGGAAAATCTCCAAGAAAGTAGCTCCATTATATATAGTTACTTATTATTTATGTGCAGTAAAAATTGCAAGTAGTTTCATTCTTTATTTTCTATTAAAAAGGTACAAGCACTTTGGAAACAATCCTTTTAAGATAATTGCATTTTAAGTGTAAAAAGGCACTTATTTACAAAAATAATAAATTACAACATGTATTTGCCCTATTTTATTAAACATTAGTATCTTCTTAATTTTTTAAACATAAAATATGAAACAAAAAGGCCTTAAAATGTTCAGAAAATACATATATAGTAAATTTCAGTTTTTGTTCAACGAGATTTTTTTAGCATTTTGCATCAATTTTCACAAATTATGTTAGAATCTGTGAAGAATTTTTAACTTCAATGCATTATAAATATCAAATTTGACTTTATAACATCACAAATATAATGTAAACATGTATCAATATGTAAAAGTCACGATTTGGCAATATGTGATTTTACGACGTTAGAAAAATTCAATTATGGATTTGTATGTTTCCATGCAAACACAATTTCTAAAAGTTTCAAAATTTTCTCTAAACTGTACAAAGGATTTCTAAAAAAGTCAAAAATAAAACCGTTTTTATGTTTTTAAATATGAAATTGGTGTATTTTTATGCATGTAACAAACTTCTCGCAACGACAAAAAGTATTACACATCTGAGTTGTTGTTAATTACCTATTATTGAAAAACTTTTGATTTATTAAAGCTTATAAACTTGTTTGAACAATAAGTAAACATTAATATTTGCAATGAAGTGAAATGTTTAAAATATATTGTTTAGTTTTCTCAAAAACATGTAACATAAAAATATCACTATGAATTTTTAAAAAAATTGACATTTTTTGTCACGATATATGGACTCCAGTCAAATATTTTGGGAAAATCCCCAAAAAACTCACATGAATATATATAGTTACATATAAGTAACATGAGGGGTGGGGGGAATTCATTACATTCATGCATTATATTCTGAGAAAAACATGAATACAGTTTTAAAAACATCATTTTTGAGAAAATTGAATTTTCACTATAAAGTGCCACTTTATCACAAAAATAATGAATTACAACATGTATTTGTCCCATTTTATTGAACATTAGCATCTTTGCAATTTATTTTGCATAAAATATTAAGCAAAAAAAGTCTTAAATTGCCCAGAATAGCATTTTTCAGTTTTTTTTAACCATATTATTTCTAGTATTACATCAATTTTCTCAATTCTGTATCAATTTTTGAAGAATTAGTAGCTTTCATGCTTTACAGATATCAAATTTGAACATAAAGCAACATAAATATAATGTGAAAATGTATCAATATGGCTTTTGTATGAATTTGAGATGGTATTTAAAAATTCCTGATTATATATATATATATATATTTAAAAATATATGATTATATATATATATATATATATATATATATATATATATATATATATATATATATATATATATATATATATAAGACATTTTGAAAGTTTTCGCTGGGATTTTGTAAAGTTATCATTAGGTTTTGTTGTTGCAGACATTTTCTAAGTTTTAAACTTCAAAAATTACTCTAAACTGGACAAATGTTTTCTAAAACAGCCAAAATAAAACTATTTCTATGTTTTTAAACATGAAATTTATGTATTTTTATGCATGCAACAAGCTTCTCGCAAAGGCAACAAACATCACACTTGATGTATCATCTCATGCCTTTATCTTAGAAGCTATTAAACATATGAACTCAAGACTTTGACTATATGTATTAATTATACATTTATATTTATACTGAAGTGAAATTTTTTTAATATATTAATTAATTTTAAAAAACAAACTTTTAGTTGAGCGAGCAAATATGATTATTATGAATTTATTGAAAATTGTCATTTTTTTTTGTTATGATATTTAACAGTTTTTAAGAATATTTCAAAAATGTCACTTCAGTATACACAATTGCATTTAAAAAGCAAGAGTACATTTAAACAATTTTAAAAAAAACATTTAGAAAACAATTTTTATAAAAAATCTTACCTTGTAAAAGTATTATCGTATTTATTTTTCCTCAAATATCTTCATTATGCATATGCAGTTATAAAATTAAGATTCATTATGTAAATATTTTCACATGGCCTTTTTTTAAGTCTTTAACAGTTACTTAAACACGCGAAGATTTAGTAATTGTTAACAATAAAACTAATTAAAATGAATTTAAACTAAAGAAAAGACCTAAATTTCAGGTAAAAAATGACTAAATATTAAATATATCATTCAAATTAAACACATGAAAACTTTGAAATTGCCTCCAAAGGTTTTTAGCAAATCTAACAGTTGCAGTTATACAATTTTCTATACAGTTAATTTGGGTATTAAAAATAAAAATTAATTGAGGCTTTGCAACTTTTCCTCAGTTTTAAAAAGGCAATGTTTATATTTCTATTTGTCAAAATGGGCGTGGTAAATCAACTGATTATTTTTTAAAAATCATTTTAAAATGCTTCTAATTCATATAATGACTTGTATGTTATATCATTGGAAAGGTCTTGCTTTGTAGATTTCAGAAAAATTAAAATCTCAAAATCGATTTTTAAAAGGGGTTTACCCTACTGACTGTTCTTAATAAGATCATAATTCGAATTATTTCGACAGTTAAATGTTATGTCTGGTTGTATTCTCTGAAAAACTGGGTATTTTGAACGATATGTCAACTGGCTTCATGTGATAATCTTTGTTCACGTACAGGCCTAGACCTACCACCGTACACCATCATTGCTCATTCAGTCAAAAGGTGGCAGTCGGTCAAGCCGGTTTGTGTGATTGTAAGTTATGCACATTTATTTGTTTCGGGTTATTGTTTATGCTAGTATTTGACTGTCTACGAGTATTATTATTATTATTATTATTATGCGAGTATTTGACTGACTGTTTGTACTGTCTACTTTTAAGGGTCATATGTGGGGCCTACATTTGTGTAAAGACACAGGGCTCACTTTTAAATAGGGGCCGTGGGTCTGAAGAAATCTTAAGACGTCCCTGTCTTGAATAATGGAGTATTCTATGCAGTCTTTGAAAAAAAATCTTACGTTTGAGTCTTAATGCCACTAAATACCTGTTGTACGCACGGACCAATCCACATTAAGTTTGTCGACACTCAAAGTCCCCCGTTATTACGATAAGGAAGCTTGGAGGAGAGGAGAGCTGTCAGCCCCAGTATTGTTTTCTTTACTTGATCATGATTTAGAATTACATACTACGCCACTTGTAGTCCTCGTGGGGCTTCTTAAAATCGATTTTTGCATACAATTTGTTGTTAACATATATTTTACATAATTTGATTTTTCCTACACACCTTGAAATGCGTATTGATGAAGTCTATTGATTGAGTATTTATCCGCTCTACAAAGCAACTCGAGGGCTATTGATAATGAATCTCTTTATTTTGGTCCTCGGTAAGGGGCGAGGACAACATCTGATGTGCCCCCCTCACCGAATTACCACACCAATAGGAGGACTTTATCATGCATCAGGCCCTCCACACGACGGATCTTCAGTGGCACTAATACTTGAATGCATGAAACTCCGGGCACGAGTACGTGACTTTAGCACTAGGCTACTACAGCTACCGGAAATCTATTGAAAAATCTAATGATTTTTTAACTATGTATCGAAATCTCTCACTAATCGATTCAATATGTATCGATAAATTTCAGCAATCGATATATGTATTCATTATCGATTAGTTCCATTCTAATCGATAGAGCATCCTATTGATAGAATATTTTGGCCGAAAGATTTTCCGTTGAATATATGAAATTCTGGCCAGGTCATCTGATTGCCAGAATTTCAGTTGGCATTCCACTTCAGTTGGCATTGAATAAAATGGGAAATGAGGTTGTACCAAGAGGACCTTTCAGTTATGTAGAAATTGAAAGGCGGAAATATTCACTGAACAATTTTCGTTTTATTTTACTTGCCTGCCGATTAAATATTACGCGATTCGCTTCCTAAAATGACCGGTTTTCACAAAGGCACACGTATGCGGTGCATTGTGGGGCAAAGAAAAGGCATAAATAAGAATATCGTTCTCTGAAATAAGTAAATCTTTCGCACGCTGTCAAGGTCATTTTAAAGCATTCAAAAGCCTCCGGAAAAATTTTACTGATAGCCGCGCAATGAAAAGTCCGTACTTCAGAAAGACGTATATATACGTCTGGGCAGCTAGCTCACTGGTTTAACGAGACGTATATATATATACGCAGATGGCTTTTAATGGGTTAATGATCTATGTATCATAAATTCCACTGAGTAATAAAAAACAAAGCTGAAACAAAATCTTAATCATCGACTGAACTAAATATCGTCTTTTGATAAAAAAAAGACTTTCGATAATGAATAAAAATTATGCGTAAGGAGCTTTCGAATTGGTTATAATTTTTCATCTTAAATATCAAACCAACTAACTTATTCCTTTGAATTTGTATTCATTAAATATATATTTCTGTGACTCATTACCCTTTCAATAGAATCAACCTATTTATCACCATTAGTAGAAAATTCTCTAGTCTTAAATCATTATTCAAATTAAAAGAGGATATTTTCATCCTACTTTTTATGTTTCATAGATGAATGACGCTAATAAACCTCTCAGTATTCCTTGACTTTATTTTTTTAACTGTCTCGCCTCCAACTTCCTACAAAACGCGCTTCTTGGATCATGTTAGAGAAATATATTTTGCTCCCCTTTTTGTCTCTAAATTTGTCTTAAACTAAGTTAACAGTTCACTGTACTTGCTTTTGGTTTTATTTATGTGTTTGTGTAGACAGAACGTGTGTTTCTAGAGTACTAATACTCTTGTAAAAATAACTCAAGCATACTTAAGTTCATGGTTAGGAAAGCAAAGAGAGGCGAGCCAAAAATAAGCCCAAAATTTAACTTGAAGCTCAAAATTTACCGTCAGATTTTAACATATTGAAACGTATTATTGATGAAAGCTTTAGTTAAGCTGTATAAAAGATAGTCAAAAAGCTTTATCCGATTTGGAGGAAGGGATCAGGTGATTTGTTTTCAACACACACACACACGCGCTTTCAGTTTTACATCTATTTACAAAGTTAGAATATTTTGTTAAAGTATCTTGTAATTTCGAAAGATCAGAAGTTCGAATGAGGGTAATAATGGATTAAAGATATGAAAATAACTTAAAACGATTTTAAAAAATGATTTTGGAATTCATTGGACTGTAGAGGAAGAAATGAATCTATATAGAAATAAATCTCTTATTCATTGAATAACTACTAACTGTTTGATTTTTCGTAAATAATTCTCATTTTGTGAAATTACTTACATGTTTTTGATGTATTATTGCTTTCCAAATTTTTATTTTCTTATATATTGAAGTATTTCGGAATATTTATTTACGTATTTATATGTATGTAGTCTGAAGTTTAATTTTATCATTATTTTTTGTTTTCTTTATAACATTCATTAATAACACAATTAATCAATTGTTACACTAAAGAGAAACTTGATCGAAACTTACCCCGAATTTCTACCACATTTAGTTAAATCTTTAACGTCTAAAGCCATTCAGAGTTTGAAGTCCCACTATTAAAAAAAACTGCTTAAAACAAAATTAAAAAGAATGGTTTCAATTAAACTTCAGAACTTTGATTAGGAGATGAACGATAAGAAGAAAATGATATTCAAAATGGCTAAGAAACTGCATTTATTTTATGAAAAGCTAGTATTTCCACCCCATTTCAGTTAAAATAAACTTTGAATCATAATTTACCTATTCCTGAGCTTTCAAAGAATTTTAATTAAATCGCTCGCTTACACAAGCTTCGTATCTTGAAAGCTTTCTTAAGAATATTCTCTCTTTTATACAAACAGGAAGTAATTTAAAGACGGTACGACAGGGTGAAAAAAACCTGACGTCTTTTGAAAATTAAATTGACAAATTTCATTCAGACTTTTATCTACACTTCCAAAAAGACAGAGCCTACTGACTTTTCATCGAAACTCAAAACTTCCGTCTTTAAATAAATCTGAAAATTTTCTTCCATGCGTAACCTCTTCCCCCCACCATCTTTTTCTAAATAACAATGAACTAACACCTAATTAAAACATCTTGAGTCTTCTTAATCACTTTCTTTAATCTCAAAACGCGAATATGTTTCTGTATTCGTTTTCAATTTAATTAAAACTCAATCCCCGAGAGAACATTCCCTTTTCTTCCCCCTTCTTTTCCCTCCAGAAAGAGGGGAAAAAAATCTTGCCAAAAGCGCGCTTTTAAAATGCGCCAGAGGTTGTATTTCACGCCAAGGTTTCGACTCACAAATCTCTATAATGAATTCTTTAATGATGCAGGAAGTTTGTTAATGAAATTTTTAATCCCTTACGGATGTAGAGGTGTCATTTTCTGGAAATGGGACTTTTAAAAGGGGGTAGGGGGAAAAGGAGGATTAATGCCTGAAAAGCATGTAAATGGGTAAAAAGGGGAAGGAAGTCGGGCTTTACATAAATTTACTTGCGTTAAATGAGGAAAGGGGGCTAAGATTTGATTTTTTTCCCTTTCTGTGTCTTTTTACGACTGGAATTAGAGGTTGAATATTCTAGTATATGGGAGCATAATTTGAGCGATAAAGCTTGCATTTAAGTAGGAAAAAAACTGACTAATAGCTGCGCATTGAAAATTCCCTGTTGGTAATCCCTAGTGGTAGTGGCTATGGGGAATATTAGAAGTTCTTAAAGAAAGGGGTGTATTTTTGATAAAGGTTTATTAAATTCCGTTCATTACAGGGACTTTTAATATCATTTTTGTTCTTTTTTAGTAACAATGATTGTGTTTAGTGCAAAAATCATTCACAAATTGAAGATATCTTTATGTGCAAAATTTCAACATTACATTTTTGCATAAACCATCTGCAGTGCATTATAGATCAAGATTCGGTAACCTTGTAGCTGTGGCGTGCCGAACCAATCTAGCAACAGGACTGATCCTATGCCGTAGGCCACCCACGTGTAACGACATTTAAAGAATTTTTCATATTTTGATTAATACTCAACGTTGACGTTATAAACTCATCTACCTGTATATGAGTAAAAAGTAAAACATTAATAAAAAGGGAAACTGACTCAGAAATCACTTTTTTCTTCTATTTTGTTTTTCTAAATTGCAACTTGTGCAAAAATCCTTTTTGAGACGCCTTTGTGAAGCATTGATCCACAGTGCGCCGCTTCTGCCACTGGAAAGCAAGAAAACCTTTTCTATTGTGGTATTGCCGGCTTTGCCAGGAATTTATAATAAAATAAAAGATGTGTGTAAAGAGTAGACGTGTGTGTTAATGGACAATGGACCAACACACTGTGTAGTCAGTAGCGCGCACAGGAATTTTTCAGGGGGGGGGGAGAGGATCCAGGGTCGAAAATCCAACGTTCTTGCATCATGCTTCTTTTTATTTTGTCGGTTTTCGGGAACAAAAAACAGTAAAAAAACTAATTATTGAATAAATAGTTAGTATTAATAAATAAAATTAATCATTATAATAACAAATACTTAACTAAATTTTACGTACTATGTGCTTAGAATTATAATCTATCGAAAGAAAAATCAAGGGCTTTTGGGGGGGATCCGGACCCCTTGTGTGCGCCACTGTGTGTATAGTACATTCTATTTTTCTTTAACTATGCTATGTTATCGGAAACTAGGGACTTATTTCGATTTTTCAATAATTATTTAAAATTCAGCATATTTGTTCGACTTATTTAAAGTCTTATTTTGAAAAACTCGTAAAAAAATTTTGCTTGATTGATAGAACTTTATGCACACTACTGCCCCCCTTTGTTTGGGGCGCCTGCGTGCGGTGTACAAATCTGCCAGGGATCAAACCCCTATATCTACCAATATGATTCAGGATGCCACACTGTAGGAAATATTTGAAGCAATTCGATTCACTCGGCAATGCATGCAGAGTTAGGGAATAGAAGACAAAAATAGAGATTTACAGTTTTATTATTTATTAGTTTTACAGTATTTAAAGATATTTATTAATATAAACATAAATAACGTAAAATAAAACTGTTTTTCAGCATGAATAAAAATTAAATGGTATACTATGTATCTTTTTATACACATTTACATTAAAATATGAAATAAACAAAACTTAAAAACATAAATATTCCTTCAGTATGAATTTAATTAAAATATAAATATTTTAAATCGAACTTTTCCCCTGCACCACTCTACTTAATGTAGCAACATCAGGGGTATAATTTGTGACTTTTCATTCGGCACATGATTCTGAATATGTACAATTACTAAAAACTTCTTTGAAAAGTCAAAATATTTTTCATATAAAAACCTTTGGTCATATAGTGAAGCAAAGACGGAAAACAGAGAACATGCAATTTTTCAACATTCAAACAATTAAATCTATTCATGAATGAGTACGAATAATTTAAAAATAGCTATCGATTTATCGTTAGAGTTATTTAGATTTTTTCGTTAATCCGTACATGTTGCTTTCCATATTTCTGAAGAAGTTAGTCCATTTCAAAATTTTCAATTTCCATCTCACTCAAAATTTAACAAATTTGAAGTGTAGTATCTAGTGCCACTGAGAATAGTATTGCGTGCCGTAGGTTGTCAACGCTTGATTTAGACTGTAGGCAGCATATTGCTCGATCGTCTTCCAAATTCATAAAATTCATTTTATAACTATAGTCCCCATGGTCTATACTCTGAGGTACCAAATAAAAAAATCAGACGGCGCTACTTATCACAAATTGAAATTGATTATTCGACTATTGATAGTTACGAAAAGTACCGACAGGCTGAGATTTAAAAAACAGTAAAATATTGTTCAGAACTGCTTCAAAATTGCTTCACAAAATTTCTTCTTTCGAAACATGTGCTGCCATGCAACATATTTTGATCCCTTATGTCAACGTTGTTTCAAGGCAACACTCCTCGTGTTTGTTATTTTCTTCATAAGTAATAAAAAATATTTAAAACTGTTGCACCTGGTTAGTGGTCTGGCAATCAGATGGATGTAGTTTGATATCTGACTTCCTAAAAAATTGTCGTATTGAAAATGCATATAAAATGGAACTGCATTTTAAATTTCCTTCATATTGGATGCTTAGGCTACGAAAGTTCTTGTTTCAAATTACCACCACCTAAATTCAGTGAAATAATTCAATGTGTTTCGTTTGTGAACCCTTCACTAATAAGGTAAATGGATTGAGTATTTCTTTAGATCGAGAGACTCTTCCCTAATGTACAAGATGTAAAGGGTGTTTTTTAGAGGTATAGAACTTTAAATTGCAATAAAACAAATGATGTATTATTCGATTGACATGAATTTTTATTACAAAGATAATCTTATAGCATTACATTTTAAATATGATTTCTCGGCATAGGACTGCCACGGCCGGCTCGATGTAGTCCAATCTGACGTTCAATTTTCGATGACTCTTTCCAACATTTGTACGTAAGATCGGCACAACACGGCGAAAATTTGTCTTCCAAATGGTCGTGTAAGTTTGTGGCTTATCCGCATAGACCAATGACTTTACATAGTCCCACAGAAAATAGTCTAGCGGTGTTGAATCACAAGATCTTTGTGAGTGTTGACCACATGTCCAAAACGTGAAATTAGGCGGTCACCAAACGTGTCTTTCAATAAATCGATTGTGGCACGAGCTGTGACATACGTTGCGCCGTCTTGCTGGAACCACAGCCCTGGACATCATGATTGTTCAATTCAGAATGAAAAAGTTAGTAATCATGGCTCTATACCGATCACCATTGACTGTAACGTTGTGGCTTTCATCGTTTTTACGGACCAATGATTCCACCAGCCCATACACCAAACAGTCAGTTTCTTTTCTGGATGTAACGGTGTTTCGACATACACTTGTGGATTAGCTTCACCCAAATGCGGCAGTTTTGTTTGTTGACGTAGCCATTCAACCAGAAGTGCGCTTCATCGCTAAACAAAATTCGCTTATGAAAAATCGGTAACAACGGCAATCTCGTTTTAGGGCCCATTCGACGAATCTACGCCTTGCTTGATGATCGTTTTGATGAATTGCCAAACCAAACTGAGAATAAATCACACTTGAAAGCTGTTAAATCTGGTCGCCATCTTGGAAAGTAATGCCAACTTAAACTTCTATACCTGAAAAAAAAACACTCCCTTTACATTGGGGAAGAACTTTGAGAAGATCTATAACTGCAACTATACAACTTTTAGAACAGGTGGGTACCCACCTGTTCTAAAAGTATCCGACCTGACCAGAAAAATATGTTTACTACTTTCCGGGATTAGGATTGCTAATCAAATTCAAAGTAGGTCCCTTTGCGCCTTCACATAATTAGCCCAGCATTCCTTCCACCGCCGCCGCAGCGCTTCTGAAAGGGTTTCCTGGAATGATGTTCAATTCCTCCGTCGCATTCTGCTTTACCTCATCTCTAACCTGAACATCGGATCCTTTGAATGGCGTTTTCGGGAAAAACCAGACGTCAGGTTGAGTTACAGTTAATAGCGTGCAGCAGATCCCGTACAACTGCAAGATAAGAGTTTTTCTGTTGTTCCGCCTACAAAAAGCTTGGGTTCAAATTTCGCATCCGCTCTGCGCATAATCAACACACGTAAAATTGCACGTGGAGAACTCCGCATCGGATCTCAACTTGTTCAGAAATTCCCGACAATCTTTCATTATCAGATTTTCCACCTTTTCGAACCACTTGTAGCCCCCTAGAACGCTGGTCGCTCTCTACCGACGTACAGCCACTTTTGAATCGGTTAACCCACTCCTTAATTTGTGTGACCCCCCTAACATCGTCTCCAAACACTTACTGAATCTTACAAATTGTTTCGCTTAAAAAATCAGCACGCTTTTGACAGACAGTTTGATGTGGTATCTTTGCTCATGTTAATCAGCCGTCTTTAGAGAAATGAAAATCCAAGAAACACGTAGACTTCACTCGACTGCCTGCAGGAAACGACTGGTACACCGGAACGAAGGGGAACAATTCAAACTGTCACCTCCTACTGTTTTAGAATCTCTGCTGTGCGTGGGAAAATTCAAGGCCCTTCTTCTTCTTCTGTGGCTGCGATAACCTATTAGTTATGACGAACTCGTGGCTGGTATGTCATGAATTCGAGCCCTTGTGCCTAAATGAAGACTAACGTGTAGAGAGAGATTGTTGCAAGTTGAATCTGCCTAGCTAATGTCCTTCTTTTTGCATGGTACATAAGTTAGAGAGGAGTGTTAGTTCAGGTGTCCTCGCTTACTTGACCATTGTTCAAATTCCGAGGCTCGTGCCTTACAGCACTCGTGTTGCCCAAAAAGTGTGACGTTGGCAAACACTTGCTCCCTGAACCTCGAATGGTCGTGGTAGTCCAGCAAGTTCAATCTATTGATCGTGGCTGGTTTAAGTTTACAAGTTCGAGCCCAGTACCACTAAAGACCCGATGTGTTGGGGAGTAATGCACGTTAAATCTGTCGAGAGCTCAAATTCCTCCCGTTGGTGTGGTGTCGTAGTTAGGAGAAGGGGTGCCAGCTCAGGTCCTCGTCACTTGACCATGGTTCAAAATTACGAAGCTTATCGCTAAAAGCCCTCGTATATCTGAACAGTGCGACGTTAAGAATCACTCACTCACTCACCCTTGATCCTCAACAGATTAATTGTGATGCCGCAACCTTTTGCGTGACGGACCCTTAACGACACAAGAATTCGAACTTACTACCCGACAGAAACAGGGCTGCGGTAGCCCAGTGGTTAAGGTATCCAACCATGGCAGGCATGTCATGAGTTCGAGCCCAGTACACCACTAAAAGACCCGCCGTGTAGGGCAGCGATGCACGTTAAATCTGTCGAGAGCTGAAAACGTCCTCCCGTTGGTGTGGTGTGGTAGTTAGGAGAGGGGGTGCCAGCTCAGGTGTCGTCCACGTCACTTGACCATGGTTCAAAATTACGTGGTCCGTCGCCAAAAGCCCTCGTGTAGCTGAACAGTGCGACGTTAATATTAACTCACTCAACTCACTCACCCGACAGAAACAACTTTGGCCACGATTTTGTGACTAGACCATTTAGCTACTGTGGTCAAGCCACATCAGGCTGCATTAGGTATTTGAAGGCCGGTTGAAATTAAAATATATGCAACCATCTCCATTATTCCTCTTTATTTTGTTCGCATCGAGACAAATTACCTCTCGAGTTGCATCGGAACACACAAATACATTATAATTTTCTCATGAAGAATAAATTTCCATTATGATATGCATCAACAGTATTTTCTATCCAAAACACACATTCGAATGGTTTTTCAACTCATTCTAGCCCATAGAAACAATTCTCATCTTTATCACCATAGAAACAATAATTTCCCCAAAACCATAACGCGTGTTAAACAGCAACAAAAAAAACATAATCGCCTCTCTATTAAAAAAAGAAGAAAAAGGATACTCACTCCTGGTGTATCAGTTCGAAATTGACAAGCGTGAAAAATCTTACAGCTACTTCTCAAATTAAAGAAGAGATCATAAAAAAGGGCGACTATAGTCTTTAAAAAAGGACAGGAGAAGTTTTAAATAAGGTAAAAAATGATCATATCATAGATTCAACCTTTAAGTAAGGGAAAGGTCTCATATCGTCGAAGGGGTGGAGGGTAGAGGGATTGAAAAGAGCCCCAAGAGAGTTAATTAAGAGAAGATATAGCATTTCGGGAGTGGACCAATGATGGGACTGGAATGGATTTGGAGGGTGGAGAGGGAGTTCTTTAAATAACTCCCGCAATCGCGCATCGTCAGGAATTTGGAATTAATTAATTCAGCGGCGATAGGGGGTTTAAATCAGGAGTATACTGAAAGGGGATTACCCTACAGATCATTTATTGGAAGGGATTTATTATAGTTGAAACGTCCCGATTTCGAGAGAGATGCAATGACTTTTTAGGGTTTTAGAAAAAAAAATGTTCTTTATTAAATGAATGAAATGTTTTAGAGAAAGGTAGAAAGGGGTGGAAGGGTTTTTTATATTAGGAATGGGATTTCGAAGATGTGATTTTCCCCTCGTGTTTGATGAAAAAAAATTGGGACAGGGTGATAAATTCTGTTTTTGAGTAGTCATGTGAAATTAAAGAGGGGTGTGTTGAGAAAGAGAAATAAGATTTTAATTATCGCTATCTTTCATTTGATGTTTCCGAGCTTGGGTTCGGTGTCAGGCTAAAATATTCGAGAATAAGTTTGTAAAGAGTATTAAATTTAATTAAACTTCGTCAAGGAATAATATTACTGCAGAATTATTTAAGGAAAATCTTTGAATTCACAATATATTATTTTGTAAGGTTACATTAAGTTTAGAAGGGAGAGAGAGAAAACGTCTTGATATTTATTACTAGAAAGAACTTGTTTCGTTATATAATTGGAATATATATATCTATATATAAATCTTTATCTATATATAATAGAAAAGTGACTCCCTCACATACTCAATCATTCACATCCTCAATTGCTCATTTACATTTGACTGGCATGTTTCTTTTGTTGAGAAAATATCCAATAAGAACGGGTTTTATTTGAAATAGATCCCCATGAACGTAAGGGCAAGTTATGGACAAAAAAAAATCCTGTTTTTGAACCATATTAGGCCTACAGACTAGTAATTTGGCCGTCATGTTTCTTTCAGGGAGTAGAGATATGTTTCTTACACTCCTCACTTAACTGTGACTGAACGTGCCATATTTTCCAGAGCTTCCTACCCCAACCGAAACTTTAACACCCCCCGCATCAGGGCATTCTAACTGCAAACAGGAAGCGCATCGGACGGACGGAAGGTCTTTGATTGCACCATTCCGCAGCACCTTCAAAGGTGCAATTTTCATTTTTATAGCCGCATTGTAATATAAAAATTAAGAGTAAATTAATGGTAAATATTTTCTGTTGTATAAAACATGTATTATCTCCACCTCTGACTTTTACTCGAATTTAAAAACAACGGGCATCATCCGGCTAAGAGCAGATTTCCGCGGGAATCTACTACCTTTAAGGCAAAACTTCTTGTCTTTGAACTCAGACCCACGGACTTAAAATTTGACGAGCATGTGTTTGTTTTGTTGAGAAGAGATTGGCAGAATGGATAATTTTAAAATATATATTACCGCAAAACCTGGAAAATTAATTATGTAATTTTTGTAACCCATGTTTTTCTTAAAACGATTATTGGAATAAGTTTCCATGTGTGTATTTAACTCCAAATCATTTAAATGTGTGCAGCATTTTATAATATATGATTTTTTCTCGCCAGAACAACTTCATTTAATTAGTTGTATGTAATTAATTTTGTTCGATAAATTCCGCATATTTAGTAATGTTATTATGAGGATAATCAGACATAATCTGTTCTAGTATAATACGGAGGCCATTAAAGTGTGGGGCACATTCCCCCTGATGGTACAGAGTGATACTTGGAGATACTTGAAAGAAGTTGTCCCATAACAAAACCCCCCATATTATGTATGAGCAATGTATACATTAAATGGTGTATTCTCTTATCATTATTGTTTTCATTCTAGGGGTACGCGATCAAAACATTTGGAAAACACACAGCATATATAAGCGACACCTGAGTTGGTACCTCACTCTCCAAACTGCCCCACCTCGCTAACGTGGGTACATTTAGTCACAGCAAATTTATCGTGCATTAGCCTCACATGAGATCACCGCAAATCGACAACCTTGACCACGAGTGTAGAGAGATTGATACACGTTAAATCTGTTGAGGCTCAATATCCTTTGGTGAGGTGTGGAAGATTGGATAGGAGATGCGGGCTTAGTGTATTCTCCCCTTGTCATTTGATCCATCGCAGATTACCGCGTGTTGCTTCAGCTTGTGATGTTAATACTGAAACACGATGCGTTTGTTGGCTTCCGTGCAATGATGCACCGCTTGGGGAAAATCGAGTTTTACGGAAAAGCTTACTTCCCAGCATGCATCTACTTGAAAACTACATGTCTACGGGCAAACCCTTAGAGATGTGACCATAAGGTTACCAAATTAGAAACTTTGCAAAGGGTTTGCCCAACGCGTCTAATAAGTGAAACGGAAGGAATACTATCCGTAGTCAAACGGAAAGGAATACTATCCTCTGTATTTATTCACAGAACCAACAGCAACACAAATTCAACCAGT